>OY754476.1:0-1250000 GCA_963575645.1 Xanthostigma xanthostigma | reverse complement strand
ACAAAATGTTCTGCATACTCCCTTTTGCTTTTTAACCGCTGATACATTGGTGTCTATTCGGAAATTATTGTGTACGTGCTTTACATTGTAACATTATTTTCATGCGCTTATTCTATTACTTGATATTATGTATGTACAGTATAATCGAGCGTTGTACCTCACAATTTAATCAAAAGTCTCTACGTGATATTCGAATACAATGCACTATGTAAATGTGAATACAAACACAATGTTCATTTCTCAAAGTTGACAGTAAATAACACCGACGAAACGACAGGACAGCTTTTATCTGAGCCAGAAAAATTTATGAGAGATAGTATTTTATGACGGATTTCGCTTACAAACTGAAAATAAAAACCATACAAGAAACGAATCACGACTAGAAATGGAAATGTTTCTCTAATTCAATCATAATATACACACCGCTAACGGGGGTTAGTTTTATCACTATAACGACGTAACGGAACGTGTAGTAAATTAAATAAGTTATAAAACGCAGGTTGAATTTAGATAAATTTTTTTAATAATTCACTTTATAAAATAATTGATGAGTTCTTTTACAGTATAGTTCGTAATTACTATAATACATTACAGAGTAGCTATTGTTTGCTACAATTGTTAAGAAACACCCATTGTTAGAACGCTATCAACATTAGAAAAATTTAATTTTGCAAACAATGTCACCGTCGGGATACGAACCCCGAATCTTTCCACTCTCGCGGCGGACTGAGTTACATTACACCACAGTGACACAACTAACAGACAATCATTCAATATTTATAGCATTATAACTAGTTTTTTCACATCATGCGAGAGCCAATTGTATTAGTTAACGCAGATATGAACCTTCACAGTAGTGAGAGCTATGGATGAATCAAAGGTGAAATTGTTTCATATCTGCGTTAACTAATACAATTGGCTCTCGCATGATGTGAAAAAACTAGTTACAATGCTATAAATATTAGAATGATTGTCTGTTAGTTGTGTCACTGTGGTGTAATGTAACTCAGTCCGCCGCGAGAGTGGAAAGATTCGGGGTTCGTATCCCGACGGTGACATTGTTTGCAAAATTAAATTTTTCTAATGTTGATAGCGTTCTAACAATGGGTGTTTCTTAACAATTGTAGCAAACAATAGCTACTCTGTAATTTATAAAATAATATAAACAATTCTTCTTGCATAAATAGCTTTATAAAATAATATGATATACACATTTCTACTCGCATAAATAACTTTATATAGGTACTAGCGGTCCGTCGCGTTTCATCCCGGTGCAAAAGAACGTATGTGGGGGTTGGAACACGAGTACGCACATTCATCTTAGTTTACCGAGATGAATTTTGTTTCCCCGCACGGAACATATGGGAATCGGCCCTCGGTTAAAATCTTCCATACTCGGGGATATTATCCAAAAATCGACGCTGATCAAAAGTCTCCATGGGCACGAAGTCCGGAAATGCGATCCCGGGGCATTTTAAATATGCTTGGTGCGGTGATAGATTTCAACATCTATACCAAATTTCGCTAAAATCAAATAACTCTTTCGAAAGTTATTGCCTATATATCGGGTGTCCCAGAAGTCACGCACTTCCTCGTAGGGATCGAAAGAGAAAATTATTCTGAGACGAAAAGTCCTTAGCCATTTTTTAATCAGACGCATAGATAATTAATTATTAATTAATGCAAATGACCAATCAGGAGCGATTTGATTTGTTTTCCGATTTTATTTGTTTTTCTCCCGTATCTGGAGACCATGGCAAGAATTCATGCTGCTCAGACAACAGTCACTCCAGAAATGGTAGAAGATGTCCGAGGAAATCTTCTCAAGGGCTGCCGGCTCTGTATTCAGGAGAACGGAGGACATTTTGAAGATCTAATGGATTATAAATTTATACTTTTTTTTTTAATTACTCTAATAATTATAAACAAATTTAATTGACGCTTGCATTACTTTTTAACCTTAAAAATAACATTTTTTTTAATTAAAAATTACTCCGATAATCTTTATTAAAAAAAACATCCAGTGACTGTCGGGAGAAAAACAAATCAAATAGGAAAACAAATCGAATCGTTCCTGATTGGTCACTTTCATTAATTAATAATTAATTATCTATGCGTCTGATTAAAAAATGGCTAAGGACTTTTCGTCTCAGAATAATTTTCTCTTTCGATCCCTACGAGGAAGTGCGTGACTTCTGGGACATCCTGTATATAAAAAAAATGGTGCCAAAATGTTCAGGAGGCTATGAAATGTCGAGAAATTTTGGTCCGACCCCTAGGTCGCGCCATCCGACCGACGCCAATAGTGTAAGTGCCTTATGGCAAATACACTAATAATAATAATTAGTTTTCTGTTTTGCAGCGAATGCCAGATGCCCCTATTGACTTAGTACGTATAGCTTCAGATTATGTACTTATTAGTTATTTTATTACATACATACTATTTTTATACCAAATTTACGACCTTATATTACAGACTGTTCATAAGAGAAACTTGTTACTTGAAAACAATTCTTCCCAAAAAACTGAATAAACATTTCATATATTTCAAGCAGAGTTTAATGTACAAAAATGTTAAGCTCTATGGATACTTATGCCCATCAAACAGGTATTTTGTGCTTTTTTGGAAGTTTTAAATGTATACAACTTCTAAATATGAAATTTGAAGAAACTTGCAAAAAATAATCATTTACACGAATGTTGACTAAAAAAATCATATTAAAATACAAAAAAAAAAACAGTTTGGAGTTGGTTTTACTTTAAAATAATGTTTCTTTTGTAGACGTCCCTATATACAATTTATCTCTAGTCTACACTATAATTATACTCAAATATACCGTTTATGGCATAAATAAACATCTGCAACGATTACCGTTAGTTATGATAAATACATAATATATATATTATAATGTATACCTAGCTCTGTTAGCACCAACCAACAACAAAAATAATCGGTACTACTTATTTTGCGTAATTCTTGTAGATCAAAAATCATTTTATACCCAACAGGACATAAAATAATTATTCAGAAAATTAGACACAAATGAATAAAGAATATGCATTATTTTTATTATTGTATAATTCTCATTAACAACCCACGCCAGCTGTAACACCGACATGTTCTCAATCAAAAACTTTAGACCTTTAGAGCGTAAAAATGGTACCTATACTTACTAATCCAGAAAAAATTATTGAACATATCGATGCGATTTTTTCTACTGGATATTTTTGAACCTGCAGCATATTGCATAAGTCGTTAATCTTAGAATAGTCTGAAGCCGAACTTTATTATGATTTAGTTGACGTTCTAATTATTTCTTGTTGATTTTTTGAAGTTAAAAATATATTGTTTTTTTTATTATTCTTGCGTGAATCCGGTCTATTAATCTTTTATGATAAATAAACGTTACAAAAATGTAAAACAATATAAATAAATATAATGGTTACAGTTGTTTTAACTTTAAATACATGCACAATTATATTATGTTACTTATGTATATCAAAATAATATATTATGTTGTCATTATCAAACATTACTGATAACATATAAAAATCTACACTTTGTAAATGTACCATCTATAATTTCCATTATTATTTTTTTTTTTTATTTCGAACCCAAAGGGTGGAATACTGAAATCCTATTTTTTCACTCTTCAATTTATTGCAACGTAACATCTTTGCTACAACCTCCCTCGGGCCCTCCCCAATCTCTGGTATTGTGAAATATCGCGTCAGTAATGCAAAAAAACCAACTGTGAGCTATAACCCTTCCTTGGTCGTAGCTTCTAAACTAAAAAATGATATACGGACGTTTGCTTGGACTCATTGAAATCAGTGCAATTTTTTCTATAAACATTTTCAATTTAAAAAATGTATGAAAGTTTAAAAAATACGGATTTTTGACGAAAATCGAAATCTCTAAACTTTTTGGAACTTATCAAAATTGTCCAGCCCTATTACAGTTATATCAAAGTTATACTAACTAGTGTAATTGTTTATTAATCCTAAAGTTCCAAGTCCCCCATATATGATTACTATATAATTGTTTCCTTTTTGAACATACGGACATTTTAATTCAACATTTAAAGTTATGAACCCTGTGGTGCACTTTATTAGGCCCCTTATTGTTATCAATTTTATACAATATGTCTCAAAGCTAACAGAACAGATATCTTGATTCGGACCGCACGGTATTTGAATCTTATAACTAGAAATGTTATAGAATATTTTTATACTGTTAAGACAATGAACATTTTTGGAATACGATTAAACCAGGCCTGGGCAAATGGCGGCCCGTGGGTCTGATGCGACACGCAGTAGAATTTTCTCCGGCCCACGAAGCATTTTATAAATGATTATTAATAGCAAAAATATTACTGTTTGCCAATATAAATTGGCGCATAAAAAGAATTTTAGAAAAATAGTAAATAGTGTTTAAAAAGTTGAAACTTGAAATTGTTGTTTCAAATAATACAATTAGAAAAAGAAATTGTTTGGCCCACAGTCAAATTTTTATCCGCAATGTGGCCCGACGATCAAAGCCCACCCCTGGATTAAACCGATTTTATTTTATTCGAAAATTAGTTCGATTTAAAGAAAGTACGGCTAATAATTCCGACAGCCCGTTTTTCTGATAACATTAATAACGGCATATTAAATCCAAAATAGGACCAGCCACGAAAAATCAATGTTTTTAACAGAACTGAAAAGTTTGAAATAAAACTATTTACTGTACGAGTTTATGTCGCGCGGCAAAATTGAGCTTCGGCAAAATGTCGCGCCGCAATTTTATAATATGAATAAATTGTATTGCACTCAGTGACTCACTGCACACGTGAAAATGAAGTGCTAGAGGCACAGCAGCCGCACTAATTTATTTAAACTTGACATCGCATTTTGTCGCTGCTTATATAAAATCGTAGTGCGCGTCTGGAGTTTTATGCATTTTATAGGTAAAAAATTGTTGATATGACACTTCGCCCTGTCTACCATGATTTTCACATCGCTTAGGAAGCTGGACAAACATTTTTCACAGTTTTTTAACATAGTTTTGGTTCCAAAGTATCTTTAGTTGATTATCTCAAATTTACTTACCTACCGATTCTTTAAAATAATCTTTTTTATTTTGCTGTCATATTTGATAATATAAAATGCCGTTATGTGTGGCTATTATTGAGCGATTATTTTAACAGGTTCAGCTAGAGAATACCTGGCCGTTTTCTGGTCCCGAAAATCCCGGGACCGTACTTCGGGATTGCCACAAACAGATCTAGTTTGCATTCCGTAATCCGTTGCGCCTTGACAATTACCTTGCCTAGATTATATATTAATATTATTTAATACATAACGACAAAAAACAATCCTTAAATACGCGGTACGATATGTAAGAATATGAAATCTTCAGATCCTGAAGTACAAGTACAAAATGAATCGGGGTTGGCAAATAGTATTAGACGTGAAATAAGCCTATTCGAAAATGGAGGAGTTCGTGGATATCACTTAGAAACAGCATATAAGTTCTATTGTCTATTCCTCCAACCAGCTTGTGTCGGCAATAAACTACGAAGAAGGCTTGGAAGTCAAACGGATGCTTTGATATTTCTGCGATTGTATTTTCGTAATTCTAAATAGTTTTTTACCTTTTCTTTTTGATTTCTTGCAAAATTAAAGTTTTTTGTTTGTTTTGTCTATTTTCTTTTCTTACTATATTGTGATTTGTGTTGTGCAACGATATTAAAAACATTTTTTAAGTAATTACTCAAGTTTTTTTCCATTTCAGCCCAATTAGAAAACACATAGTCCAATCCCGAGATAGCCCCGGGATTACGCATAAAAAATCCCGTAATCCCGGGATTGAAAAACATGCTCGGGATTGTATTCTCTAGGTTCAGCAATGTGGGTTTTAAATAATTCTACTTAAAGAGATGCAGACATTTAAATAGTAGAATTGTTCACATGGTGGAAATGATGAAAACACGCTTTGTATGAATTTTATATCTGACCAGTAACCACAAAGATTCGATAAAATATTATCTTTGTCTGACTAATTTTAGTTTAAAATAAATGTACTTTCCTGCAGTCATATCAATGCATTTAAAAATATTATGAATCGTATTTTTTTTGCTGGATTAAATAATTTTGTATATGTTTTAATACGAGATTTTGCTCGTATATATTCAGCAAACCTATTTACGAAGAAAAAACGTAATTTGCTAAAAATGCAAAAATAAAAAAAATGTTTTTTTACTGTATATTAGCATACCTACGCATCGTTCGTAAAAATGTAAGAATTGCAGGTATAAATTTTACCTGTTCCAATAGGTAAATCGTTGCAAAAGTACATAGGCTATTTGGTACTACAAACTTATAAGTACAAACAAATAATAAAGACAATTTTTTACAGACATTAATATCCCGGGGGAAAAATAAATTGAAATAAAATTAAAAAGTGTCTATAAAAGTGAACTTTCTAACTTCCGCTGTTTATTATTAACAATAAGTATTCACGCATATAAATGAAATGATTAAATGTAATTTTAACATAAGCACAAAATTAATTTTATTCCAGTTTTGGAGTACTTAAAAACGTTACATTTAATTCTTTGCTGGCCCAAATGCATCAACTGGCTTTCTTGTGTTTTTTTGTTTATTTTTATTTTTCTGTAAGTTATATATATGTAACTACTTAAAAAAATACAGATGTTCTTTGAAACTAAAAACATAGTGGTTGAATATGCGTTACCTATATAAGAATTTGTACATAGAGTTTATACACCATAGGGACAAAAAGGAGTGGCAGTTACCCTCATGCTATAGGTATATTATATACAAAAATAATATTTAAGTACCGATGCATGAAACACATGCTGAAACGCAATACATATACACGCTTATATTGTACCATTTAAAAAATAAAAATAAACTTAAAAAACACGGCAATTAATGGATTGATATGTTATATGATTATGTTTAAATTTTCCACCAAAAATTGTATAAACAAAAAGTGTCATAAATATATAAACAGACTGAATAGAAATTTTACCTGGAAATACATCTTTTAATTCAGGATTTGGGGCATGAATCCATCCATTTCTTTGTTGAATAATACACTGAAACATTTTACTACACCCGACAACCAAAGTTGTCAATAATCACTTATAAAAACAAACAATATAAAACTATATCGATATTATTTATCGTCACATAATGGTATAAAATCACAACCACAAAGTCGGCAAACCATAACGGCTACCGAATGTACAGTACATAATAATATTGAACAGTCAGTCTTCGATATTAAATAGAGAGTATATGAAAGAAGGGCTCTTAAAAACAAAACAATAACGTTATAAATAACGCACTGTAGATATACCGTAACCGTGAACGCACAACTGTTTTATTTTGTTTTGTCTAATAATAATTAAAAGAAAAGTTCACTGACAATTATTTTAAGATTATTGGATGCTGTAGAGATCATGTCTTCAGCTTTGTATTGGACACATATATGTATATTATATCGTACACAATGTTATGTTTATGTGTGCTATTGGAATATGCAAGTGTTAGTTCTTCACTACACACAGGGAACACCATCGGGCATCGCATCGCACGCCGCTTACAAATGTCCCGTTGACGGTTCTATCCTGACTTCGTTTATCTACAACAACTTCCAATATATTCTTCTCTTTTCGTTCTGAAAGCAGTACCCAAAGATGCGCGCGCAATATTCGATCTACAGTAGATTCTCGATTTATACACGAAACTCCCTCAAAATGACGAACCGATACGAATAGTGGGAGGATAATGACTCATAACAGAGGATCTCAAACTTTGGGACATTATGTGCACATCGAGTTACAAAAAAATCTCATGAATCTTCACCTTTTCTACTACTGTCCAATCTCCTTTCCACTGAACAATGTAGAAAGTTGATCTGGAACACCGACTTCTTTTTTCTTGATCAATTATGAATATTTTTCTTTTTACACGAAAATTTAAAATTACATACTACAGATTTATACTTCGTTTCAATTTATGAAACGAAAGGAGCCCAGGCTCCAAGCGCTGACTCAAGAGGGGCGCCAAATTATTGCTGTCTGCTGTCACTTCGCACGACCCTGAATTAATATTCAAATGTCATTCAAAATGCTTTAAGCTCGTATATCCACCAAACTTTGTTTTATTATAGACGCTCGACACCTAAGGTTTTTGACATCGCAAAATATTCATGAACGGAGGTGATATCCGGACACATCTCAGTTTGAGGCCAGCATACTAACCGTTACATCATTATGTTTTTTATATGTAACTTAATTTTTATTTAAGTTTAACTGGGGTCTAATTTACTACCACCGGTACCCAGACGACGAATAAAGAAGCAACTGTATTCATGGAAATCATCCTTTGCAGCTGGTCCAGGCTACTGGATACACCCAAATGAGATAAATACATTGCATTTTCCGTATGCAAGAGAAAGAAAAATCTAGTAGCTAGATGATAGGAGTGGAATAGCATGTGTTCATTCCACTCTCCAGTCTCCACCATTGCAGTAACCTAAATGTAAAGGCGGGATGCAATATTTACTCGTTACGGTCCCAACTTATGCGAACTCCCTTTACAACTACGAAGTATAAACAACTTAATGCAACCGTTATCACTCGTCAATTATTTTGTAATTACAGTTGTTAAAAATCATATATTCCCATACTGTCCCTATTTCTCATGTTTTTTTCTTCCATAAAACAGAATTTTAATTAACATGCTGCGAATCAGCATGTCAAAATAGAAGTCGATAAAAATAAACTTTCTACTCGATTCCTCAGTTCGGACTTCAATTCCAAAACTAGTTAAATATTTTTAAATGCTCACATTTCATTCTAACTTTAGCCATGAAACAAAACGTGCTGTTTTTACCCGCTCACTAATTACAACGCAAGAACAGCAAAAACTAGAAATCCGATTCTAATGCCGCCATTTGCCATGAAACGTAACTGAATTTATAAATATAATATATAACATGTGTTCTGAGAAGACACCGTGAGATAATATCAGATTCGAACTTTATTTCGACCAAGTTTCGTTTTTATTTTACAGAATTTCTCTGGTTATATTACGTTTCCTGGATCGAATTATTTTTTATATCCGCACAAGGTCTTTCTGTTATCTTTAGAAAGAAATGGGTGTTTTTAGAGGAAATAAATATCTTTTGAGTGACAAAATAAATCGTAAATATTTTTTTTTACGGAAAAGAATAGCAGACTCGTCTTTCCTTAAAAAGAATAATTAAAGAACTTCACTAGCACTCCGTATTAATAGAAGACGTTAAATATAGAAACGCGAATTGCTGACAAATTTACCATAAAAATAAAATAAAAATGAGAAAGAAGAAAGCTGATTTAGTTTATATTTCTACATGTTATATATTATATGTAAAATGTTTGAGTACATTAGAAACCCAACCTTGAATCTAAAGGTGTACCTACTATCACAATACACCTTGTTGGGATTTAATTTAATCAATAAATATGTACATATTATAAATATTATTAGAAATAGTATCCACACAAGTGGACATGTATATGAATTCCATCAGCTAATTTTGTTACACAGGCATGGAGAACGTTTTTACCTTCGACTTTCGAGCAACCGGAATGACGAAAGTTTTGATAATGGTGAAAAAAACCGAATTCGAGATTTCGACCAATTTAGACGTTTCATGAATCCATACCGAAAAAGCTAGTTTTAAATGCCTGACTGCAGACTACCTTTCAATAGATCGAAATCAAATTTTAAAATTTGGGTTTTTAGGCGATACCTCACGGGCTTTCTGTTTTCTCCTACTTCTCGAAATCAAGATAGTCAATTAATACCTAAACGAAAATGGAAAATTGCGATTTTCTCGAAAAAGCTTCCAACGGTTTTCCTAAAATACACTAACATGTCAGAAAAAGTCAGAAATGGTAGTTTATTGATTCATGATCGAAGCAGTTGAGCTGTATGTTTCTTTTATAAAAATTTGCTCTCTTGTAAGTTCCATTAAAGAGCAATAACTGGTTATTCGGGCTAAGTTTGAAATGTTCTTCCTCACTAGCAAATTATTCACTATATATACGTCAAAATTGTTTGTTCAATAATCAGTAAAAAGATTACTTTTTCCCTTCTGATATTTATAAAAGAACAAAGAAAATCATAATTTAATTTATAATGCTTAATTTTAAGCATCTGTGTTCTTGAATGTTACACGACGAGATGTAAACATTTGGTATTCATTTTCGCTGGTTTAGTATTTCTCATGTAAAAGAAAAGACCCTGTGTGAATGGCATAAAAATCTTATTTTAACAAACTGAAGTTTACGGTAACCGCTTGCCAGACCAGAAATAGCACCAGTCACCAATGATATCGCACACCCTTGCTAACTCCATGCCTATGGAGGGCACAGCACAGTCAAATCATAATATTCCTATTCCGTAGGGCATAGCATATTCGAAAAAAAATTACCTTAAAAATGAACATACTTAAAGTATAGAAAAAGACAAATCTTTGATTAACGTCTGAATAGAACTCTTCAAATAAATAAAATAGTCGACCAATTTTTTTCAGACCATATATTGACAAAAATTATATAAAAATATAAATCAAACATTCGATCATCGTGCATTCTATTAGATAATAAATAACTAATACTTATTAATTTTTATATTTTTCTGAAGAAGATTCAAATTCGGATCGAAACGTCAACCTTTGTTATTTTGATTTATATTTTTATATAATTTTTGTCAATATATGGTCTGAAAAAAATTGGTCGACTATTTTATGTATTTGTATAGAAAAAGAGTTCAATATATTCAACAGAGTCCGCCGATTCTTCTTCCGATTTTAGATCATAAACATAATATGTATACAATATTTCTGTTCTGTGTACTTTTAGCTCGAGTTCAGGGTCACCAGACAGAATGAAACTGCTGGATTCAATTAGTATTAGTTACTTAAATGTCACTCATAAAATGATGCTGTCATTTTTATAAATTCTATCGACATTTGGACTGTTTTCACTTCTGTTCAGAGAATACCTAAATAGAATTAGCCATTTTCATAATTCTTGTCTGTCGGTCTATTTGTTCTGATTTTAATCAGTTTAAGTAATATGATGATTCACAATATCTATCTGAGTATGGATTTTTTTTTTATTTTTAGGGATGACAACTTTTTAAATTGTAGTGAAATACAATTATGCGTGCGTCTATACGAAGGGCTAAGTTTTTTGATAAAGATCAACTTAACATCGCAGACGGATCATACAAAACTACACACTGCAGTACAGAAATTGAAGCGATTTTTTATATCAATAAGCAGACAGTAGAAGACCCTAGGGCCTATAGGCATTAGACAGGTATCGGCCACTGTCTGTGTTAAACACACCCACTTTTACTCCATCGCCACACCGTGTTCCTTTTCAATCAGTGATAAACAGTAAAACATGGAGAACAAAGATATTTTATTAATAAATATTATTTTTAACCAGCATGCAAATAGAAAGCGCAATATCTTCGAATTCATTTAAAATATCGTTCAATGATAATTAATCAATATTGTTTTCTGCTGGTTAATTTTCATTAAAAATAGAATTTAGTTTGAGAAATAGAAATTATCAAAATTGGCATACTGCGAAGTATCTATTAATTATACATATAAGTATACAATAAATTTTTCTTTTCGCGTCCGTCTGTTCACAATTAACATAAAAACCGTTGGGCCGATTTAAAATTGGTTTTGATAAAAAAAAATTAATGCTCAATACGAAATGAACCCAGGCGTTATTATATGCGTATGTAGTATTTATAACATAAAAAACCTGTTGTATATTGTCGAAATAATTTAGAATTAATCAAATTCAAAATACATTTTAATATATTTGTATTATAGTATAATTAGGTACTTATAGTTATTTTTATTCCGTGAGAGAATTAACATTCTAATTAAAAATAATATTCTCAGTTGATAGAATCTCTTCACAGCCAAGTGTCTCGCCAAAACACGCTGATGTAATCAAAATAATGAGCCTTTCTGAGATAATATATAGTTGCATATTGTAATATAAACAAAGACTACCTGCCTAAGCAGGTGTAAAAATTATTTACAGATAGATCAACTGAGCTAGGTATGTGCGATGATAATTATTAAAAAAAATATTATTGACCATCTTACAAAAGTCTCGAGAAAAAAAAATATTCTACAATAAATTTTTGCCCATTATTAATTGAAAACTGTGGGTAGCAAACGACTAGGAAGCCTGCGGAAGTTGGAAATTAGATCGCAGGAGGCGTAAACACTCCCTCCAATTTAATAAATATTTAGCGAAAATCAGTAGAATATGCATAGAAATTAAGTAGTCTACATGGATTTTAACGTAGAGAAAGTGTTTATCAAAATATATTTTTTGTTTATTTTCATGTTTGTTCACTGTCAAAAAAAAGAAAATGAAAACTTACTATTGAATACCAACAGTTTTCGTGTAGATCCCAAGCGTTTGATTGGTGATTTGATTTCGTGTTCATTTTCATCCATGATTTTTCAGTGATTGCACAGAGGATTTTTAACAATAAATTATTTAAATGCACTTTACACAGATTCACTTTTAAAGCATGGTCTCATTAAACAACACACAGACGGTTAGAAAAAAAACACCAAACTTGACTTCACTATACTTATTCTTCTTTACTGTTAAAGAACACACTAAAGTAACTTTGCTTAAATATATTCAAAGTGCAGTTCTAAATAAACTTAAGATACTCTTATAAGAAGTATTAAAATGTAAACAAAGTTACAATGGTTTTTATGGCCCGTTGTCTTTATAACGACTAATTTATTACAAGCGAGTCAAACACCCATGTATTATACCAACAACTAAACAGAAACGCAACATACTTGGTTGGCTTGTCTACGGATACGAAATAGTTATTTCAAACCCAACTTCTGCTAAATAGCTAATCGCTCACGTCAGTTTGCATCGTTATGATGTGATCGATTTAGTACTTGGCATCAAATTGAATATGAATCAAAAGATATAATGTCCTAAAGTACGATTCACATCTTAACCCATAACCGAATGAATACGAATTCACAGCGAAACGGCGAAGACCCTGATTTTCCGACGACACTTTGTTTTCCCCACTTAATTTCTTTATTACTTTTCTAGAATTGAATTCAGTTTAATTGAAAAAATTCCCCTGAGCCCGGATTTTCTCACCACGACCCTTCATATTGTAAAGTCCTACGTAAGCTACGTCTGCCACAGTAACCCAAGAGCACAGCATCAGAGCGAAAACCTAGCAACCATTCGTGCTGAAATCATGATCCATGGATATATAATATATTTATTTACTTTTTTGTTTTGACGTGATAACGTCTTATAAATTGATGAAACCACCAGCTGCACGCACGAAAAAGTGTAACTTTTCGCCTGACCCTGTGCGTGCAAGTGAGAGCGCAGTATAAGCGATAGAGAGTCGGTAAAAATATAGTTTGACAGCTACTAAAATTTAGGTTGTGTTATTAAATATGATATTCGAGCGGAATACGTTATCACGTAAAACTATCGTCCGTAAACCGACTTTACAGACAACCAATTTTTTTCGGTCATCATATTTAGATTTTTTTGGAATATGGGAAGCTCTTGTGAAGTCAGGAAATAATTCAATGTTCATTTTTTAAAAATTCAGATTAGTTTTGCGACATCATCTTTATCTGATAATAATACATTTAAATTGCATTCTAAGTTTAGTGTTACAAGGCTTTTTTTGAAAATTGACTTCACCCTTTTTGAATCAACTTCCTTCCCGGTAATCATCTATGTAGTTCGTTATCAATACCAATATGAAGCACAAAGTATCAGGCTAAGCCAGGGCCACAAAAAAATCTGTGTCGTGTGAATCAAGCTTTATTGGTGTTGACATTTCAATAATTTTAAGGTTATATAATAGTACATGTGCGAGTTATTAAATTATTAGATCCGAATAGTGATAATAAAATCTTTTTTTAAAGCCAATATCTGAAATTTATACTCTAAAACTATAATAACAGACATCAAACAACCGTTATAACGTAACAAATAATCAATTTTTATTTAAGTATACGAAAAATTGAAATTAAAGCTTTTATAATTGTGTTTCAATTTTGAGTTTCTAATTTGAAGTTTAGAGCCAAAATTTAATAATAGGTAATTCTTTATCTGTTAATATTTTTAAAAAATAGGCCAATGCATTGCGTTTTAATGATATTAATTGATCTCTAATTCCACCATTGGTCCATTTTAACACTGACATAAGGCGCGCCAATTTTTCAAAAGACGCGCGCTAATTTTATATAATCGTATACTTACAGTTATATTTTTATCGTTTAGAAAAAATATGGATCCGGCAAATTGGAAAATGATTCCATGGCGCTTTAAAATGAAATACACTGTTTTAAAGGAAATTTGTTTAAATTCCGAAATTAAGGTTGATTCATATTTTGATTACAATGATAACAATATTGCGAATGGAATAATGTATGGAATCAGTACGACACATTTAGCATCATATGCAGGTTCAGCATTTAATGCCTTAATTCAATGTTATCCAAGTTATTGTGCAAAACATTTCCGACCTATTTTGTATGACGCCTTACTGAAAAATGAAATCACGTGAGTTAAATTTTTTTTGTAACAACTGTGTCCAATCTTTATCTTATTATAAATTATAAATGTAATTTTTTTAGATTGTGTCAGAAAAATATTTTTAAATATATTATCACAATTATATTGAAAGAAGATGCGGAAATTATTTCAAATTTATTAGATTGTCTTTCCCAACTGCCTATGATGGATATCCAGCCAATATATACAGCTATAAAACTATTACACCTAATAGAAAGGACAAAAATTGAAATAGAAAATCAATCACACATTGATGAAATTCGAAATCGATATTTTGAAGCTGCTTTGTATTTTAATGATGAAAGTATAAGATTGGCAGCATTTTCTTGTCTTTTATATGATATATCCCACGATAAACTGAATTTAATTACGGATTTTTTGTACAATAATGTCTCTTCTGAAAATACTGCCTTTCGTAATGAAATAATGAAAGAAATAACAGTTCTAATAATGAATTTACAGTCGTATTTTGTGAAATCGTTTAATGAACAAAAACTAGAAAATTGCGATGATGTTGTGAATTTCTTCGATACGCTTATGGAATTTATTTTAGAAAATTTAAATGAAACTAAATATCAAAATCGTCGCTTTAGTTTATTATTATTGGATATTATTTTACGGTATTTTGAAGGTAATTCCAGTTCTGAAAACAAATCGAAAGGTTTAATCAGCAAGAACACAAGACCAGAAAATTTGAAAAAAATTAAAAACTATGCTTTAACGAAAAACAAATGGCGATATAATTCAACAAGTCTTGTAGATTCATTAGTGTTGTGTCTTTTTGATTACAACAGTGATATCCACAATCTATCACAGAGTCTAATAAAATCATATTTTCTGGATAATGTTTACTACCATTTACCTTATAATGAAATGGATAGTGTAAACCGGTTATTACGAGGACATTTTTATGAAATAGAATCTGGAGTTGTTGTTTACGAATTAATACTCATTTCTCCTGAAACTACTCGTGAAGAAAACTTTATAAATACGTCACTTTTAAGTTATTTAATTAAATCAAGTCAACAATTCAAATGTGATATTGTCAATGGATTAAAATCGGAAAATACATATTATGGTATAATATTATTACTAACCAAATTCATTCATGTGCTAACCGAAACGAATATTGAACTACTGTTGAACATTATAATTGACACAACCGAATTATTCTTAAATTCAATGGTGCAAAATGAAACGGCAAATATTCATTTAGTATCTCCGAGTTTTGCTGACATTGCACAAGCTTTGACAACTCTGTTAGATTCAGATGAAGAAGCACTATTTTCAGATGAATTTTTGTTTATTTTAAATTCTATTTGGTTAAACATAAAGGTTGGTAAAAGCATGGTACAGATCTCTTAGTTTTATTTTTATCGACAGGATTCTGCACTTTGACTCAATTTTTTTATATTTGTGCTGTTGTCAAAACGGTATTTCTTATTTTTCAGGTAGGGTGCGAATTTATTAGCGCAATAATATTAAAATGTAACAATTTACAGCAAGTACGGTGCCTGAATTTGTTGCAATCTGTTATGCAACGAACAAGGCATAAAGGCATTTGTGAATCCGTTGGGAAAGCATTGTATTTAACAGTTCAAGCTTTAACTTCAGATAAAAATCTCTCCAATCAACAGGTGTGGAGCAATTTCTGTTTATTTTATTCTCTTAATTTAATTTCATAGGCGCAACTAGAGTGGAGCCGGGTGGTCACGCCCCTCTCAGATTACCGTCCCCTGTGTGGTCCTACGAGACCGAAATCCCCCAACTTCAAATCTTAGTTACACCAATATATAATTTATATCAATTATCTACAGTTGGTGGATAATTCCGTTGCTTCTATAATGAACGACATATTTTTAAACAAAAAATATCAGTCTTACACGAGAAGATCAGCTGGTCTATGCATAATGTTGAACAAAATTGTGAGCGGCGATCGACGACCTGCAAAGGTAGAACTTTCAACCGCCGAGCGCCACTTTGCAAAAACCGTGATTTCGTTCAGGCGCGATCTACGTCCTCATTGACGTATCGCACTTTGAAAACAATAGTGACACTATATAAAAAAGTTGACTTTTCACCTTTTGTAAGATTCATGTTTTACTGCAAAACTGTCACTATACGAAAATTTTCGTTTGCTCATAAACCCACTTACTCCCGCTAGACTGAGCTAGTGTCACTTTATATTTTGAAAGAATTGCCCATGGTCATGACTGATATAACGACACAATTTTGATTGTGTCAAAGCAGTTGTTTGGTACGCACGTCGCTGTAAGTGAAAAAGTGACACATTTTGTTAAACGACAGTTTACTGCGAATACAGTTGCTACAAAAATTAATGCAAGTAGTAAATACATAAAATGACACATTTTGTTTAGTGACACTTTTTGCAGCTGAAGTCTCCAATTTACTGATTATAGGTTATGACAACAATGACACTAAACAAAAAATTATTGTAAAAAGGTCTTTTTTTTAATAACTTTATTTTTAACATTGTGGTCAAAAAATAAATTAAAACAATAATAAATTGTCTCGTTATTAACAAAAGAATCTATATAAGCAGTATTTTAATAGTAACTTTTTTAGGACAAAACAATAATATTAAAACTAAAAAATACTCTACTGTAAAATGTCATTTTTTACGTAATGCCACTTTTGTTTTCAACGTGCGGTATAATGAATCAGTACCCTTATGAATACGCCAACCAGAGTGCATTTAAAATCGTAGATACAAGTATCGTGCACGGAGTTCTCTTTAATTTTTATATAATTATGCTGTGAGTCAAGTGTTACCATTGGCGTAACAATAGGGTGGGAGAACGTGCAAAATGCCACGGGCCTCAGGGTATATAGTTACGCCACTGGGTGTTACTACTAGTGATGTGCCGAATCGTTAAAAATGTATATCCGCGGATACGGATCTGAATACGGATATTTGGTTTCAAGTTCCGCGGATACGGATCTTAACTTTCTTAGAGTACGCGGCGGTAAATATTGCACATCGACCTTTGGAAAGAGACTATCTGTTATGGGAAAAAGTTATTGACCTCTTTAAGAGTTAGCTCTCATAACAGATTGTCTCTTTTCAAAGATCAATGTGCAATATCTCATTATAAAGATAGTTTTTTAGTACCTTTGGGCTTTGAGTTATGTACTATTGGTATGGTACTCACTACGATAAATGTTTGCAATATAAAGGTGCCAAATACGATTTAAAAAAATAAAAAATAATCTGAATGGAATTTAACAGTTTTTCATTATTACCTAATCACCTATATATATAAAATTTCATCTATGAATTGAAAATTAATAAGGTAAAAGATCCGCCAAAAACTAACGGATATGGATATCCGGCACATCACTAGTTACTACAGCATAACGTTATACGGTATTACAAAGTGACGTTCAGCGCTGTTTTCAACATACCTATTACATTATTTTTATTAGACAATGTTCGTACTAGTGATATATACGAATATTTGCATTCGCAAATGCCTAAAAATTAACATTCGTTACATCACTAGTTTGTATACTAATAAAATGTTGAAATGTGTTAAGAAAATAATTATTTTATAAAAAAAAATTTTATTTAGCCCACTTTATCTACAATTCTGAATTGTCTCTTTAAAATACTAAATACGGAAAAAACAACAGATATCTGCAAAGAAGATATTTTTGATGGAAAAGACGATGCTAGGGTTGCCGCGCTGCATTGTATTCGATCGTTTATTAATACAAATCTTTGGGATTCTGTTGAAATGTTTGCGCTTCAAATATTTAAAATATGCTTTGTGGCATTATCCAGTAAGGATTGGATTTTAAGGTGATTTAAAATTAATGTATTTACATATTCTTATACAGATGTTGTGTTTTGTAATTTTTGTTTGATTTTATAGAAATGCGGGCCTACAAATTTACGGTGTTCTGATACCAAAATTAGTCGGACAGAAGAATGAAAATTCTATCGAAAAAATCAATGAATCAATCGTTGATTTTTTCCCTTTTATTTTAGAAATTTTAGATAATAATCCTGTAAACAATGTCATCGAAATTTTATACTTTCTTTCACGTACGTGCTTAACCGTAATTCCAGACAACGGCTTTTCTTCCTTGTTAATAAAAATTAAAAATAATGTTTTTAATTTTATTGCACATTCCAATTGGAAAATACGTCAACTCGCCGCACAAGCATATGCAAATTTGCATTTACTTCACGAAATATCAAATGAGATTAACAAATTATTTGTTGCTATTATGCATTGTCTCAACGCTAACGCGATACATGGATATTTAATTTTATTGAAATACTTCGTAAATCGTTTGAAATCAGATGGCCAGTACGTTATTTCTGAAACAATAATTGACCGCACTAATATTGTTCAATTATCAAAAAAAATTGAAAATTCGCCGTATTTTTTAAAATTGGCCTTTGAAGAAATATGTTTTGACGATCTTCCAACAGAAATTGATTTTCGATCTTCTGAAATATCTATAGGCTATGGAGAATGGTTATTGTGTAACTTTGATAAAACTGCATCATCAGACATAAACAAAGCACTGAGTGTTTTTCTAACTTGGATTTATGAGAATGTTCCTTTCTGTTGGATATTTAGAGCCGTAGAAACATTGTATGAAAAAGATTACTCAAAAATTAAAGACAATAATTTATTACAAAAACTAATAAGTGCGTCTGTAATCTATTGCTTGAAATGTGATAGGTATTTAAGTTTAAAAATACAAGATTTCATTGTCAAAATTATTTTAGACTCAACGGGTCCGCTTTTTCAAATAAGTGACATAGAACAAAATATTATTTTAACAGCTTTAAGTGAAAAAGAAATAATCATGCCTCTACACTGTTTTTTGTTTGTTAATTTACCCAAACAAAAACGGACTGATTTCGAATATTGTATTTTCAATAAAATAAAGTTACTGTCTAAAGAAGATGAACGCCGTTTACATGCCGCTCAAGCATTGCTTCTTTTAGCGAAATATTCACAAATTAACAATTTATTCACGGAAGAATTAGTTACCAGCATTTTTAAGCTATTTCAAGATTCAGATATCGAAATACGAAATACAATGTCGAAATTCGTATTAGAATTAGAAATAACAACAAATAAACCGAAGAAAAATCTACAGATGCATCCTTATAAGAGTATGCAGAATTTTGTTACATGCATTTCTAATATAATGCCGCCGAAAAAATTTATTAAATCTCTAATATTTTTATTACTTGAAATCGATAACTCTCATTTAGAAAACAAAGAAAAAAATAATTTAAACCCGTTCGAACAAACTGAATTTATTATTGAAGATGCTAATCAAAGAAAGTTACTATTAAATAAATTAAAATGCAAAACTATTGATCCATATGATCTAATTATATGCCAAAAATGGTTTTTAGAAAATTATTTGGAATGTGAAAAATATCAACAAAAACTTAAAAAAACTTATAAAATTGTAAATCAAAGTCGTTCTGCTTCAGTATTTATTATTCGAGATTTACTAAAAATTGATTTTTAATTTTATATTGATTTTGTCTTTTTTGTAATAAAGTGTTACAAAAATTATTCAGGTTGTTTTTTCTTTGGCGTAGTCAGTTTTTGTTTTATTTCAGAAGAATTTAGGTGAAGTAAATTATTCAAATAAATAAAATTGTCGACCAATTTTTTTCAGACCATATATTGACAAAAATTATATGAAAATATAAATCAAAATAACAAAGGATGACGTTTCGATTCGGATCTTCTTCAGAAAAATCTAAAAAATATAAAAATTATTAGTATTAGTTATTTATTTTTTAGATTTTTCTGAAGAAGATCCAAATCCGGATCGAAACGTCATCCTTTATTTTGATTTATATTTTTATATAATTTTTGTCAATACAGTGTAAACTCTTTATAACGAAACTCAAGGGACCGAGCATTTTTTATCGTTATAGAGAGTTACCGTTATATGGAGTGAAGAAAGAAAAACAACCAAATTAACAATAATCTTCAATGTACTGTATAATCTCTTTATAACGAATTTTAAGGGACCGAACATTTTTTTCGTTATATGGAGGGAAGAAAGAAAAATAACCAATTTTCACAAAATTAATTTATTCCAAACACATATACCTATAGTTTGTTAAATTTGCCTGACGTTTTTCGCTATGCCAATATTTGTTTTGTATTTTAAGTATCTTATGCATGCCTTGGGATGTGGTGGAATAATCTTTATTAAATAATAGGAATTTTTCGATAAGTTTGGCGTCATCAAGTGCTTGTTGAATAGATGGTGATGGTTCAGAATGGTCCTCTTTATGTCTGTAAACATTTGCTGACGCCTAAATATGAACATATTTCTTCGTAATAGAGAATGGCTGTTGCGTTATAAAGAGGGTATTAATGTATAGGTTTTAAGGTAAACCAACCAAATCGTAAAAATTTCGACGTTATAGGGAGTTTTTCGTTATAACGAAGGACGTTATAAAGAGTTTACACTGTATATATGGTCTGAAAAAAATTGGTCGACAATTTTATTTATTTGAAGACTTCTATTCAGACGTTAATCAAAGTTTTGAAGTAAATTATTGGTCAATAATTTAAAAAATGGTATTTAAAAAAAACAAGTGGTTTTTAGCAAGAGATTTTTAAACTCTTTTCATTTATTTAAATTATTTTATAAACACATGCATTTGTTTCATTTCTACTAAAAGATGTTATTTTTAATTTCACACTGCATACAACCTTCAAGTAACATTTTTTTTTCACTACACTTTTTTTTACCTACTAAACTAATTATACATCTCTTAGTAGAAATTAATGACATTAATTTTACAACCAAGTAAGACAGCAAAAAAAAAAAACAGTTGTGTGGTTTTAAGAAACCACGACGCAAGTGAAACTTTTATTTGATTGTAGGCGTTGGATTGTAGACACTTATCCATCACGATTAATTATAAACAACAATATTCACATGAATACGCGAATAAAAACATGTAAACACTGTACAGCACTTGCCCGCATGACAGACTGACTATGTGTTATACATGCTAACCATGGGCACCGCCATATTGGCCTTGGCTGCTCTACCGAGCGCCTACTCCGAACGCCTTTCACTTTACCCCTACTCCGCGGCCGCCTGTAATGCGACATGCAACAGACGGTCAGAAAAATTCGGGGCGATAGAATAAAAGTTTCACTTTAAAAAAAATTTTGCAAAATAAATTTTAAGAGATACTTTGAAAATATTGCATTGTTAAATCATTTCATGGCACTGTTGTCAGACGTACAACCTACATTAGAAAATTTGAAAAAGTAACATTTCAAATCAATTTTTAATAACAATAAAATAGAGCCTGATTGTATCGCTTTTCAGTATTTTATAAAATTACATGACATTTAACGTTTCCACTAATTTGTTTTTAATGTGCAATAATTACAATTTCCATGGAAACTTACTTTGAAGTTTTAATCTAAACACTGCTCTGGTGTAAAATAATTTTACTAACATAATTCCTTTTCAAATTTACAATTGACAAATAAAATTTTGAAAAAAATACTTCGTAATCATAAATGAACTGGGCACATCTCGTTAACAATGAAACAGCAAATGTCGATCACTCAAGATCCATTCACTGGAAGATTAAAATAAGCTACATTATGTAGAATTTTAAAACAATCTGTTACTGTATTGTTGCAAAATATTTCTGATATCGACAAAAAAATATACAGAAAATGATGAAGATTTTAGAAATCTCATTTTCGTACGAATTTTAGTGTAAAATAAGAAAGGAATATGGCAATAATAAGTCCAATAACGAATATTAGCCACATATATATATAGGAATGGAATATGTTCAATCATTGACCAATATAACGTTTGCTTTAGGTAAGAACTAGTGATGTGCCGGATATCCGAGGGAGAAGAAAGATCCGTATCCGTTAGTTTTTGGCGGATATTTTACGGATCTTTTACCTTATTAATTTTCAATTCATAGATGAAATTGTACATATATATACCTATAGGTGATTAGGTAATAATGAAAAACTGTTTAATTCCATTCAGATTATTTTTTATTTTTTTAAAATCGTATTTGGCACCTTTATATTGCAAACATTTATCGTAGTGAGTACTATACCAATAGTACATAACTCAAAGGTACTAAAAAACTATCTTTATAATGAGATATTGCACATCGATCTTTGGAAAGAGACAATCTGTTATGAGAGTTAACTCTTAAAGAGGTCAATAACTTTTTCCCATAACAGATAGTCTCTTTTCAATGGTCGATGTGTAATATTTACCGCCGCCTACTCTAAGAAAGGTAAGATCCGTATCCGCGGAACTTGAAACCAAATACCCGTATTCAGATCCGTATCCGCGGATATACATTTTTAACGATTCGGCACATCACTAGTTCGCGATAAAAATATTTTTCAACTGGTAATATTGTGGTTCTCCTTGGAAGGAGCGGAATCGAACAATATAGACCAATTTATAGCATTGTGATACTTTTTTTCGTCTAAAACTTTACCGTGACTTATGAGGTATTCATTTGTTTTATTTTTGGAAACCCGTTATATTAGTCAATAGTTCGAAAGGAATGAAGACTTCTGTACACCCGGCAATAACAAGGATCAACATTCACTCTAAAACAGTCATACAATATCGGAAAACAAAATATGGCTTTCTTTTTTATTTTACAAAACAATATTATTAATTGTAAATCAATGTGGTAAATACATATATTTAGTTTTAAAGTAGGTATCCTAGATATATATGGAAAAAATGTTTTAGCGAAAGAAAGTTTACTGTTACAGTAATATACACGACCTTAATATATGAACTAAGTCTTGGCAATCTCTCTCAATGCATATAAAGAAAATAAATAAATAATTATAACACTATTTATACTGAGGCACCTGGCAATGATGAAGGGAAACAATTAACTTTGCACGTTCAAGGTAGACTTTTGAAACTTGCCTTCACAACCGAATACAATACACGACAGAAAAATATTTTTGTTAAATGCACAGACGCAGTTTGATTATTAAGTTTCATTTAACAAGTATTTTTTCGGTCGCGTCATCTTCCGTCGTAGTCTCGAGTTTTGGGGAAGTTGACCTTTTAAAAGGAAAATGATAAATGTTTTAATTTGTAACTTTCGAGTATGCTGAACGAATCCTTTAACACTAGAATCTAAAATATCTTCATTGCTTTTGATGAGACAAGTCACACTCTTACGATTGTTAGTAAGTTGAAAATTACTGCAGGACAACCAATCATTTTCAGGTAGATACTTTTAAGTACATTTTCACTGTCCTGTGCAAGCTTTATTAAATATAGTAAAATGAAATAAAATTTACATAAATCAATGAGTATACTATTTGTGTTGTCATATTAATAAATCTAAAATAATTTAAAAGAAGGAATTGCCAATGACGAAACTGATTAGCAGACTTTTGAATATTTCTACAGAATAATTTAAAACACTTTCATTCAACTCACTCACACAAAAATCACAAAAGGACATTAAAAGTTTTACATAAAAATTAATATATATGTAAAAGTCAAATTGTCACTTGAATTCACAGCCATTATCTTCTTAAGTTGATAATAAAATAATTAAACATTTAGTAAAATATGTTTTTAAAATTAAAAAGAAAATTGAAAAATAAATATTTGAATTAAATTATTTATTTCATTCTAATCGTACAAATACTAACAGAAATTAAAAAATTGCATAAAAAAGATCAAACTCAAATTACATTTTAGTTTATTTCTTGCTATCACAGGTGTCATAATTTATTAATAATAATAATAATGTACTGATAATTTCCCATACGATAATATTTGATAATCAAAGTCTCTTTAATCGATACCGCTTAATATATATATATATAAAAAAAACAAATTAAATAGTGAAGCATTCTTATCTAATTTTACGATGACAATAATGTAAAAAAATTGCAATTAAAGCAAAAATAAATATTAAGATTATATATAAATATTTTATTAAAAACGGGATTACTAAAAGTTATTCAAGACTCTTTTAAAATTTGTTACGGTTCAGGCAAAAAGAAGAAAAAAAAAACTACTAAATTCTGAAACAACAAAACTAATCCTAGTTTCGCAAAAACCAAAAATTATGAACAATATTATTTTTAAACCCTAGAAAATATTGTGAGTTAACATGTGCATAAAATAACACAATTTTTAAATTTCAAGAAACTATTTATAGCTGGTTAAATTAACTGTACTTGGAATTACATAGTTTTATAGCCAAAGAAAAATTATAGGGAAATGTAGGGTATGGCAGAAGTCCTCTCACTAGGCAGGAATAAGGAGCGTACTTATGAAAATTTAAGTAGTAACGCAAAAGTTATGTGAACATAACATAATAAAAAGACGTGCCTTAAAAAAGCACTATACTAAAATTATTTATATATACAAACACATGCAAGTTTTGAATAAAGAAAAATATCAAATATTCATAATTAAATTTACACACAGATACTCGCTAAATGAAAGTTACGCCAAAATACAAAAGTAATATCAGCTTCCAATACAAAATATTTCGAATTAAAGATTTCCTTTATTTTTATAAAGAAAAAAAAAAGGCGAGAAAAAAGTGTTCTCTTTGATTTTTAACTCGTATAACCATTTTATGCAAATATTTTAAAACTGATCAGTTTTAAACAAAAATCAATCGTGAAAAGTCGTCATGTCAAAGAATAATACAAATGTTAGCAGTTCCGTGATTATTACATACAACTTTTTCTTTTTTAACCGACTTCAAAAAAGGAGGAGGTTATATGTTCGTCTGTATACATTTTTTAATCTCAAAATCAAAATGGAAGTCAAAATATGATTTTTACACAATTCAGCCTATATAAAGCTTAAAACAATAACAATTTAATTTACGAATTGCAAAAGCAATTTTATAAATAGAATGTAAAAACTGAAAATATACTGAATTCTAATTTTTGCTTGATTAAATAAAAATAAAATATGTGGAAATTCATTTTATGATGCAACAAAATGTTACACAATTCTCATAGTTCATTTTGTGATATGAAAATCGAACATTCTAAAAAAAGATCCTGATGACTTGATTTTTTCACCTCTATTAATGATGTTGAAAGCACTGTAAAAAAATCATTCAAAGCTATCAATAATCTGCACACGACATATGAATTTTTCGGCCAGTAGTTTCTGATAAAAGCGCCTTAGAAAGCCACCTCTATTTCATGATCCATAAGAACTGAAGGTAATTTTTGTAGTTCGTCATTAAATTTTATTTATTTAATCTATTCACTATTTCACGCAATGGAGTTAATAATATAGCAGTAAATGGTTAATCCATAGCTATATTATATTATATTAATAGATAGCAGATGCCTATCCTTGAGCATTGTGCGGAATGGTTCCAATTAGAAGCCATTTTGTACGTGGAAAACGCCGTAAAAAGCGCGCGGGATTCAAAAAGATTAAATATTGTATAATATGATGTTAATGGAAAAACAATAAAACTCGCAGCAAACAGTGATATTTCACTCCAAAACCTATTTTTATACTGAAACGTTTCAAAAATTACAAAATTGAGCATAAATATAATATAAAAGCTTAGAACATTTTACATTGTCAGATTGGCATCAATGCTTGTCAACCTTGATGCCAAATTGACAATGTAAAATGTTCTAAGCTTTACATTATATTTCTGCTCAATTTTGTAATTTTTGAAATGTTTCAGTATAAAAATAGGTTTTGGAGCGAAATATCACTGTTTACTGTGAGTTTTGTTGTTTTTCTCAATAAAATCATAAAATAATTAATATTTTTGAATCTCGCGCGCTTTTTACGGCGTTTCCCACGTACAAAATGGCTTCTAAAAGATACAGGAGGCGCTAGTGTATCCGCAATCTATTAAATATATACATCTATGGGTTAATCTAATATAAACTCGATTTAAAATTATTTCAAATAGTACTTACGATTCTAAACATTGTACATTGATGATAACCTTTCATATAGCTGTGGTGGAAATTGATCAACAAATGGTTTCCAATTTTCTTCGCCAACTTGGTTTTTAAACCCGTGAAGTATCTACACAAACCAACAAAATCAATAACTATTACCCAAACAAGAAAACAAGAAAACAAAAAAAAAAATCCAATTACCTTGACAAACATTTCTTTTAAGTCATCACTTGGTGTAACCCATGATGCGACGGCATCACAGAAAAATATGAAATCGTTCACAATACCGCCTGGATTTACTGCTATCATCTGACACATCCCTCGGAATGCGCTGTCTTTATCTTCATTGTCTCGTATATTACGTAACGATGTACACCTAAAACCATTTATCGTTAGATAATCACTGTTCTACATTTTTGTGAGTTGCTTCACCCATCGGAATGAAGAAATGTTAATTTCGTCACTAAATCTTAATTCAAATTAAGAAACAAATGACAGAATACACGTTCATCTGAATAAAATCATTGTCCTCGAAGGAACAAAAAACGATCAAATCTGGCGCAACTAATAAAATAACCAGATTTTTTCTTGAAAAAAATATTAAATCTATTTACTTAAATTGTCAGATGTGTTATTTGTTTTTTATGCATCGTTTAGAAATAAATATATACGTATATACAGTTTTATAATTACTGAAGTGTGCATAGCTAAGTACAGACCTAAATAAAGCCCCATAATAATGACACAGTCATGCATCTCCCAAACATACAATGTTGAAATAATTGTTAACCTCGCTTAGCATTGATTCAATTGATGTTTAATTTTCAAAAAATATCTCGCTAAGCGAAATTCGAATGGATTTGTATATTACTATATATAATACCACATTCCAATGGGTGTGAAAAAGCAATACAGATTTTAAAGGCAATATGAAAGAGAAGAAATTATTCTACAAAAAAAAAATGAAATTTAATATAATTTCTTGGTAAAATTCTCGATCCTATTGTAGCGGAAGAAATTATTTTTTCCCTGGTAGATGCTTCTTTCGTAGGTAAAATACAGTACATAACATAATATTAACACCACTAAAAAATATAAGAAATTAAATATATAATAATAATTAAAACTGATATTCACAAATACCGCTTATTTTAAAAAAGATATTTTAAGGAAAAAACTGCCCTCGCAGAAAAATAAAAATACATACATTTTACGAATTTTAAAATGTACTCTTGAGCCAAATAAAAATTGAAAGAACTGAATATAAAATATTTTCCTGGCCAACATAAACCGATTTCAATTTTTATTAACATAATTACAGAAATTATTGATTATAATATACCAAATTTTTGTAAAACGATTTCAAATTATTTATTCTACCGAAATTTGTTTGTTTTTAAAATTGTTTAAAAAAATTAAGACAACAAAAACAATGCTGAAAAATAGTAGGTAAAATAATTATAAATTATTCTACTGAATCAGTTTTTTCGACAAAGTTAAAAAAAAAAATAAACAATGCTCGAAAAATATCGACACAAAAAATAAATAAAAAAAAACATAAAAGTACAACAAATATACAGTAAGTAAAATACGCCAAAGGGTAAAGCATTGTTTTATAAGGAATATGTATTTGTGAATACACCATAATAAAAGTAAGATAAAAAAAATAGGATTTACACACCACTGGCGTACAAACTGCTGTAACATGGGAGCGACTTCATAAGGGCACACATAACCTAGGCGACCAATAGTTATGGCTACACAGTGAATGTTGTACAGAACCACCGAGAACAAAAAAAGAAACAAAAAAACCTAACTCAGATAATTATAACAAAAAAAAATACAATGTTAAAGTCATAATAAGAATAAAAATAATTTCAATAATTCAAATCATACAAGCACAGGATTACTAGTTTAGTAAAATTTGAATAATCTTTTCCGGCTGTTCGCTGCGTTTTAAAAAAAAGAAATTTAAATATTTTGTAAGTATTTAATAGAAAAAATATATTAATGCATATTGTGATATATATTTGGAAACAATTCAACGCAATTTTTCGTCTCTGTACAAAATACAAAAATAATGATATTTTATTTAAATTAGTTCATGACTGAAAATAATAAATTTTGTTATCTATATTGTTTACGGATAATTAAATAATCTAGCAATCCTGTGTAAATATTTTTCAATATTTAAAAGCTTATGATATGTTAAAAATTGCAACGAACGAAAAAAACATTTTACATAATAAATAATTATTGCAAACACATTAAAGAATAATGTAAGAAAAAAATTAAATTAGCAAAAATTTAAATATGAAATTATATTAAAAAACTGTAATTGTTATGAAACTATACTTGCAATATTTTTGAACCCCGGTTTGTAAACAAATGCATTACAATACACACATACAAAATGTAATTTTACAAAAACAACAATATACCACTGCTCTGAAAATAAATCAATGTACATTTACCAAAATAAAATTACTACCAGAGGTGGACGCTCTTATTTAAATTTTTAAAAATGATTTCGTATTTTAGTCCAACTCTGGTTTCTATCATGATAGGAGATTGGATCTTAAAAAACAAATGATTTTTATATTCACTACATCTGTCTTTATACACCTCTAATTATGATTATATGACAATTAATCACGGAAGGAAATTAACTAAAGAACCTATGAAACTTATAGCTCACGGGTTGCAAATTCAACGTTGTTTATTAAAAAATATATTATTGTCATATAAACATAGTATCATTTACAAACAAAAGAAAGAACACGCATTTTACAAAACAAAAATTAACACACCACTGATTACATTTTCAAATAAGCTCAACTTGTAAAATGTATTAGTTCTTTATACCCCACCAAAGTGTGGCTAGGTACCGGGTAGAACCAAATACGAAAATTTTCAATAAATCATTGAATGTAAATTAAATAATTTAACTGGAATTAACGTAGATTAAAAACAAAGCGTTAGGTAATAAATAATAATGGTATAAACGGGTTTTGCGAATCGAAATCCGCAAAAATATTTAGATCTCGAGTCATGAATGATTCCTATTAAGCATTATTGTTGTAATGAAACTTGGTATAATACAGTCGTTTATAATATCGCCTGAAATTTTTATTTCACATTTTTACAAAGCAGATTGTATGTATCAACACACTTTATAACTCACCCGTATTCTCTAACAATGTTTTGGGTGTGTTCGGTCTGTTAATTATTTCTATGAGATGATTAAGAATTAATGGAATATATGGTTTAGTGTCTGCACCTAAAAAGTCGAATCAAAATTAAAAATTCAGAAAATAAAAAAATAATCGTTTGAAAATATATAGCTTACCTAATTTTATACTTATTTCACCTATCGCCCACGTAGCATTATTGCATACGGATATAAATTCCGGATTAAGATTCTGTCCTAATAACGGTAGAAAATCAGATATGCACGGCTGAACGTGTTGGAAACAAGCTTTAGTTAAATCACCTAACAATGCAAAAGAAGACTGTCTCACTTCAGGCATTGGATCTTGCATGCATGAAAATAATAAATGCATAATATTGCTATTGGCAACGAGTTTTTCAATATAACCGTCTAATCCTTCTGCCAAACCTGACAACAAATCAAGGGCTACGATCATGAAATCTTTATCCGGAGCTTCGAACTGATCTGGGTTTTGTATATTGGCTAAATGTTGGTTAAGCGTTTGTTCCACTAACGAAACACATCTTCTATAAACGGGTTCGCAATATGGAAAAAAACCCGATCTTAACGCCGTTGCGACACTCGACAAACATTCTAACAATGGAAATAAATCTTTATCTTCATCTTTAAGAATGTTCCATTTATTTATGAGCGGCGGCATCAACAGATTTATGTACTCCGGTTTATTCAAATGATGACCGACCGAATCGGCTAGCGTTCCTATTGCATCGTAAAGAATTAACAAATTTTTATGTTGATACTTTGTAAACGCAAATACTAAAGTGTCTAATATAAATCCAAGATAAGGTACGAGTTCTGTGCAAGCTTCTTCTTCTAGGGTCGCAAAAGCCGAACATGCCGCTTCCTGTACCCGTTTATTTGCGTCTAAGATTCGCTTCAATAATTCTGTCATTAACGGTTTCAGGTACATTTCGTGAGGTTGAGAAACAACCCAATGAGCGTATCTACTCAATGTCCAACACGTAATAGCTCGCACTAGCGCTTTCTTATCGCTGAGGCAATTAATAAGAAACGGGATCAGTTCGGGTAAATGACTAACCATACCGTCCATACACCCTTCGGCAATTGCACCCAATGCTAATATACCCGACTCCCTTATTTCCCATTCCTTGTTCGACAGAGTGTTCTTTAAAATTGGAATCAATACGGGAAGAAGTTCATCTCTAAATACATTAGCGAGAACGTCTAAAGCTGCGGCACTACATTTACGTAAGTTCCAATCGGAAAGTGAACCTTCCTCGTCTAAATCGTCAGACTCGTCAATATTTTCTCCGGATTCGTTCGTGTCATTTTGTTCACTGTGTTTCATCGAATGAGGTGTTCGCGACTTATGAAATCTCGGACGAATATCTTCATCTTTATCGGGTATCATCGAATCTTCTTCGACGTCGCCTTTAAGTAGTATAATATCTATTTCGCAATATTTCATTCCGTTGACGAGAACGGGAATGAGATCGTTGAGATGCTGTGCAAGCACAGTTTTACATATCGGTTGTTCGGCCAGAGACAACCAAAATTCACAAGCTTCTAACGCTACCTTCTCATCACTATCTTGGGTTCGATGTAACATGTACTCTATTATCGGGTGCATGTGTGGTATTAATCTATCCATTCGTACCTCGAGCAACATTACAATTGCACGGCAAACATTCCTTCTAACTTCAGGATCTTCGTCATTTGACAAGTGAAATAGATTCTGAAATTATTTGAAATGACTTAATTTCTTTAGATCATAAGAACAAAAATACCGTTAAGAAAATACTAAAATGTAAATCTTATCGATACAATTAATACTTACATCTAAAAACGGATCTATATGTATCATAAGTGCTTGTGTTCGACTAATAATAAACTGATTTACACAAGCTATAGCGTGAGATCTAATTTTAGGACTCGTGTGTTTGAAAAACTGTAAAAATTTTGGAATTAAAACATTAAGAGGTCGCTGCAATGCGTCACTGTCCAATAGTTCGGCCGAATCTTCGCAGATTTTCTGTAGTGCGCCAAAAGCACCTTCGCATACATTATAATCTTGCGATTCAAGCATTTGACATAATGCAGGTAGTAACTCGGGCCATGTTACCAGTTCCCCTTTACTGGCTATCGTGGTAATTAAAATACCTACAGTCGCTCTGATTAAAGGTGACGGATCACCCACAGAGCTTAAGCATTCTGTTTTTATAAAATCAGAAACTGTGGCATGGAACTGATTATAGTTTGCTTTTACATTGTTTTTAAGTATCAAACCACTCAGTGATCTCGTGGCTTCATCTTCATTCGTCAGTTTTGTTAAAACGAATATCAAGTAGTTATTAAAATCTGGAAATGTGTTCAATTCTTCTAGTTTCTAAATAAATGTATTAAGAAAAATAACAGTTCAAAATTTCAATGCATTTACATAATTACATTATGAACGAATAAATACATAAGGATCAAACTGTTGAAACTAGAAACTGTAATGGTCAAAAAAAAAGAGTTACTAGTTTGTTTATCAAAATTTTAATTGTACTTGTTTTAGAAATAGAGAGGGGAATCAGTTTTCGTGATGCGTTTTCAGAAAAATCTCAAAAACTACATAACAAAATTCTGAAAAAAAGTTTTGAGATCCTTAGGAAAAGTCTGGTGTCAAACAGTGCCCCCCTCCCCCCAAATTTACGGGATAATATTTTTTACATTTTACTACTGGCATATATGCGGTCAGTAGTTTTATAATTAAGACAAATTTCAGCTTGATATCTTGATTTGATCCACTAAATTTCAACTGTGACAGACATAGAGACAGATCGACAAACTTGTGATCCCGTAAGGGTTCCGTTCTTACCTTTTGAGGTACGGAACCCAAAAAATGACATCCGACCCACTTTTTTATGCGCGGCCTAAAGCAGGAAGCACCTATATATACATTCACTTTGTGTGTATCTCTGTGATTATAGTTGCAATATGCAACTGAAATAATTGCTTACTCAATAAGTTCTTTTGTTTTTAGTGAATGCATATATATATACATATATATATATATTATAGATATATCAGATCAGTTTGAAATTACATGAGAAAACAAGCATGATTAACAATTAAGTTCTTTAATGGAATAACAAATAAATTTAAAATAAATTCGTATGATATGAAATTTATTAAACCCGGCAACATGCTATTTTTTCTACCGATAATAGATATCCTCATTGTTTTTGAGTTCAGTTTCTACAGCCATTTTATAAACCTGATAAGAAGTGGCCAATATACAAAAAAAAATCAATATGTAAAATTAATTATAGATAAATACATTATGTAGATACCCGCAATTGCCAATATGTATAGAAATTCAGCGTTGTTTTCAATTATATTATATCAAAGAAAGTAAAGTTAAAAAAATGACATGTTGCCGGTGAGCGACATTCCGAAATGTGGAAAAAAAGGATACTTGTTGTACCATTTTCTGAGTGTTTGTATCCGGCGACTGAGATTCCTTCAACAGCGTTAAAATTTGCCTTAAACCATCTTCTTGGGGTTGCCAAGCCATCTTTCTTACATTTATTAGTTAAAAAAAATATAAAAAACACCTAAGATTTTTATTTACACACTACACTGAAGAGATATACACAAATATTCATTTCCACAAGGACAAACTAATGCTATCTCTTATTTTTAATTCGCTTTCTCTTTCACTGAAAGCTAACTTAAATTGTTAAAATTAAATTGATCTCGTTTTTTTTAAATATTACTATCAAAGAAATGTTGCATAAATAGTATTAAACGTTCAAAACAATTTTATAAAATATATTTTCCAGGTTTTTTCCCTCAAACACTAGTCGTGCAGAAATGGTCACTGATTTTTTCTATATGTTGGTTGGAAACAAGGAGTGAACAAGAAAGCACTAAGCAGCGCTTTTTGATGATGATTTTGCATTGTGTCAACACTAAAAAACTAGAGGTCTATCTGGTCAATACCTAGAATATGTATTTCCTTAAATTTTATCAGGGGTTAAACCGCTATAAACTCGAAATGTAAATAAAAGTAAATCGTAACTGAAAGACTCTTTTTAATATGAAATACACTCCGAAGTTTACTATACCTACTTAATTTATTTAAGTACCTATAGTAAACATTATTGCCCGTTTTTCTGTTTCTTTGCATGGTAAACTCTGCTAAAATGCATTAAATTATTAATGTCCATCTCAAATAATAATTGAAGCTTTATGAGCAATAAAAAACATTTCTTTGAAATTGGTTGAAAAAGAAATACTAATATCAGAGATAAGGGTTCTAACACATAATTTATAACAGACACTACTGGCTTTTGTTTAATTTTATTTTTTATTGCTTACAAAAGTTCAATTATCTGTGGTTCAATTCACATTTGAGATCAAGGTTTTGAATATCTATGATATTGCGTAATGCGTGTGGCGTAGGTGAATAAAGATATTTAGCGTTTTACTAAACACCGAAGAATTTAAGTCAATGTCCGGTCTTCAACGTGTTATATTTCAGTTTCTCTATTTGACGGATAGTAATCGCTTGGCCGTTGTTACTTAAAAACGTGATTTATTTAAATTCGACTGTTTACTGAGGATGTTCTCATGCTTTCTGTAGAATGCGGTAAGTACATTGTTACAACCTTAATCCATGGTTACAACCATAGACTATAAAGTATAAAGTTATGGTTACAACTCCCTTCCTTTTTGATCGCTTTCGAAAACAATGTCCAATCAAATTAAGGACGTAAATGATCACAGTTTAATTAACGAATAAGCCTTAGGTATCAATAGGTAGTCGCCTTTTCCTGTGCCACTCCTGACATTGCTTTTTATTAATAAAAAGAAAATTACATCTTGATTTTAAATAATACCTTGATTTAACGTTATTCAAATACTTGTTTCTAATTTCTTATCTGAAAACATAAATATTGAAATTGTTACTGAAGTGATTTTGTAAACAATTTTGTTCTGATTCATTGTGGTATGAAATTACAGTGTTAAATTATCGGAAAGGGACGTTTATTTATGGGAAGCACAATTAATGTAGACACATTCTAATTGACTGGGGGCATATTTGAGGTTACACAGAACACATCAATTCGTAAGTATAAGTACATTATTATTGTACAAATTTTATTTTTATTTATTTTTACAAGAAGTAATTATGCGTATTTAATTTAATTGAAAATGGGCAACAATATAATATATGTATACCTATATAAGTCGATTATTAATCTGTATATGCAATTTATTATATTAGCTGTTTTATTTATCCTATTATTTTTTTAAAAATTTTTTCGATAAATTCCCTATTGTATTTTGTGTTTAGTGTAGATAAATTTGTATTTTGTAGTTCATCGTGGCGGGGGCAGTGACGCCCCCAGCGGCCCCATTGATCGCTGTGGATTCTCCAGGGGACTCACCTTCAACCGCTGGTGGTCCTCTTGCAAATATAATAATGGATGATGCCAATAGCAGAAGGGCCACAAGGGTATTCAAAAAAAGTTCTCCAAATGGAAAGGTAAGACAGCCAAATGTATACTTATATATATTTTTGTTTTTTTTTGATAAGTGCACTTACAAATAATTATGTTCTCTGTAGATAACGGTGTACCTAGGAAAAAGAGATTTTGTTGATCACATTACGCATGTTGATCCTATAGGTAAGAATAAATTGATATTCGATAGTTTTATTTGAAATATAATTATAAGGTATATTTTGATAAAATATTTATATATTATATTTGCTTCTATTAAATTAGATGGTGTGGTTCTAATTGATCCAGAATATGTGAAGGAGCGAAAAGTGTTCGGCCATGTATTGGCCGCTTTTAGATATGGTAGAGAAGATTTAGATGTTTTAGGCCTAACATTTCGTAAAGACTTATACCTGGCTGCGGAACAAATTTTCCCACAGGTAATACTCTTGAAAAATATATATATATATAGTTGTAAACACGTAAGGTGCACATAGGGAAATTAACATTGGGAAAAAATGACTGGATCAGAGTGAGTCTTGAGATCTTGTTTTTCAATTTGACAGATAATATTCTTTTGCAAAATGAATGTGTATACTACCGAAGAAAATATTCAAATGATTACAACATAATCGGACTTTTTTTTATTAATGGGACATTAAATTCCCAAAAATACTTAAATATGGTGCGAGATCAAATATCTCCGCTTATTCGTGTTGAACCTAAAGACATTGGGTCACTGATTTACCAACGCGCATACGTCATACCAGTCAAACAATTTTTGAATGAAATGTTTCCAAACAAATGGAGTTGTTTTTTTGTTTTATTTTCATACAAAAAAATTAAAATAATGATTTATAAGAGCATTTTATTATTGAAAAAGCCAAGTAAAATAAAAGTAAATCACAAATAAAATAGAAATCCTCAAGATTACCACGATAATTCAATAGGAATAACAATTAATGCAGTCATGGCTAACTCTGATCCAAGTATTTTTTCCCAATGTTAATTTCCCTATGTGCACCTTACGTGTTTACATACTGTATAATAAAAATAGTCACTGGTAAATTCGTTTCTGTTATTTAACAGTATAAATTTGTAGGAAAATTGCGTTGTAAAGAGACCATTAACGCGACTGCAAGAAAGACTTATAAAAAAACTTGGTCCTAATGCCTATCCATTTTATTTTGAACTTCCTCCACACTGTCCCGCTTCTGTAACCCTACAACCAGCTCCGGGAGATACTGGGAAACCGTGCGGAGTTGATTATGAACTCAAAGCATTTGTCGGCGAATCGGCCGACGATAAACCGCACAAAAGAAATTCAGTTCGATTAGCTATCCGGAAAATAATGTATGCTCCGAGTAAACTCGGTGAACAGCCATCGGTCGAAGTCAGCAAAGAATTCATGATGAGCCCAAATAAGTTACATTTGGAGGCATCGCTCGACAAGGAACTTTATTATCACGGCGAAAATATAGCTGTCAACGTCCACATAGCAAACAATTCGAATCGCACAGTCAAAAAGATTAAAGTCACTGTACGCCAATTAGCTGACATATGTTTATTTTCAACTGCACAATACAAATGCAATGTTGCCGAAGCAGAAAGCGAGTAAGTATCAGACATTTTCGAATGAAATATGTATTTCTGGTGATTGTCAATTTTCGATTATTTTTTTTTAAAGTGAAACTTTTATTCTATCGCCGCGAATTTTTCTGGCCGTCCGTTGCATGTCGCATTACAGGCGGCCGCGGAGTAGGGGTAAAGTGAAAGGCGCTCGGAGTAGGCGCTCGGTAGAGCAGCCAAGGCCAATATGGCGGCGCCCATGGTTAGTATGTATAACACATAGTCAGTCTGTCATGCGGGCAAGTGCTGTACAGTGTTTACATGTTTTTATTCGTGTATTCATGTGAATATTGTTGTTTATAATTAATCGTGATGGATAAATGTCTACAATCCAACGCCTACAATCCAATAAAAGTTTCACTTGCGTCGTGGTTTCTTAAAACCACACAACTGTTTTTTTTTTCACAAACAAGTCAGTTTTAAACTGGCATTCAATTAAAGTTATGCGACGTTAAATTTGTGTTCAGAACAAAACCGCAAACATTTATTGTAAGGAAAAATATTTTTGTTTACAGAGTAGGATGTCCCATTTTGCCAGGTTTCACACTGTCTAAAGTTTACACAGTGATGCCATTATTAGCCAACAATAAGGATAAACGGGGTTTAGCACTAGATGGACAGCTCAAACACGAGGATACCAATCTCGCTTCATCTACTATGTAAGTTAATGCCGAAATGATTTTAAATCGTCGTAATATACCGACAAACTTAATTCTGAATTGTGGATAGGAAAAAAAATGTTCTCTTGTGTTACGAACTTTTTCTCATTGAGTTTTGAAATGTTTCTAAATTAAATAAAAAATTTATTATTGTAGAATTACTGATCCATCGCAGAGAGAAAATTTGGGGATCATTGTACAATATAAAGTGAAAGTGAAGCTGTGTTTAGGTGCACTTGGAGGGTAAATTTTTTTTTATTCTTTTTTTGTCGGTGTTTATTTAACCAACTAGTTAACGATTATATATTGGAATATATATATTTTTGTAGAGATCTGACTGCTGAGTTACCATTCATATTAATGCATCCGAAACCAGAAGATGAACCTCCTCTTCCTCCTCCCAGACCGATGGCGTCAAATTCAAATAACTCTGAAAATAATGAAGACAACGTTGCCATTGATAATAATTTGATTCAACTAGATACGTAAGTAGTTTCTTGTTTGATATTTATCAATATTAAATGTTTGTTCGACTATTATTCTCATGTTTCGCTCTCGAGATCACTATGTAGTACTGTCCTTGTACAATTATTTTATAAAATTTATCCAGTGCATTTGATTGCAGTGAAAGCGATGCCGGATATGATGATGACATCATTTTTGAAGACTTTGCTCGTTTACGATTGAAAGGTGGTGAAACTGACGCTTAAATGTGCTCACGGCACAAAACATGCAATCGCACGATTGTTTAAAGTAACAACCAAATATCCTAACAAACTTTGTAGTTTTTCCGTAATTATATTGACCGTGAAGTTTGATGAACGAACATTTCTGTTGATTTAAAAAAATAAATATATAAAACAAAGAGATCCGCTCTGTAAAGAAGTAAAACCAACTTATCAAAGTCGTTACAGCAATTTTTCATTATGTATTGAAAACCGTTTGTCCCCAGCTTTTCATGATAATATGTGTATAAAACAATAGACTAAATTAGTAGTATTTAACTGTCCACACCGATACTAGTACGATTATGTATCAAGCACATTAATTCACCTGGTATATTGTCAACGCACTAATACGGGGAGACGATTTTACTTTGATTATAATTGTAGATTTTTCAGAAATTATTTTTTACACATTGTGTTCTGATCGCTGCATTTTCAAATAAGTATTAAAAATTATTGAACGTTTAAAATTTAAATACAAAATAATAAAAACGTTGTTTTATGTGAATTTTTTTTATGCATTTAAAAGAGAACCATTCATTTTTACGTAGTTATTTATTATTACTTCTTTTTAATGACTAAGTTTTATAGATGTGATAATAATCGAAATTTGTATTTTGTATCCTTTTATCCTAAATACATGTTCGTCATTTTAATGTACCAACCGATATCTTTGATTATTGTTTGTATTATGAGTAAACAATTTTAGAAGTTTATCTCTAGCAAAGATTAGTTATATTTTTAATTTTGAACATTTTATGGTGACAAGGATTTTTTAAGAAATGTGTAACTTTTAAGTAACAGACTGGATGTATATAATTATAAAACAGTAATAACATTAAAGGTGGCACTTCACATGGCTATTTGTGTTCACTATTGGGTGTTTGTTGTATTTGGCAAAATATATGACGTTCAAGACAAGCATGCAAATAGAGGCAAATACGACCATCCACACATGGCAGTCAAATAGCAAACACACAAACATTTGGCAGCAGAACGCAAGGTTCAAAATTCCAGGAATTTTAGCACTGTTTCATTGTCCCAATTCATTTTCAATAGTAATTGTTCCAGTTCTCGCTCACAGAACAGACACAAAAATACTGCACGTCCGTACAGGTTCAATAACCATTGTGTGGACGGTTTATTTGCCTATTTGACTCCTTTGATGTGCCTCGAAAAACCGACAAGCGCACGGTAACGCGTATTTGGTACTGGCCTTATTTGTCAAATAGGCAAATAAGGCCAACATTTTGTCAAAAAGACCCTCCACACTTGGTAATTGTTTGCCAAATACACAAATACAAATAACCATGTGAAGTGGCGGCATAATATATTTGTTTTCAATTATACTTGTGAAACTATGTATTTACAATAATAATCTTTTGTGACCTGATGTGACATAGCCACAAAATATATTTTAACATTAATAGTGCGCACATTTTTTTATTTAAGATTTTGCAGACATTAAAACTGCAAACTAATCAATGGCATAGCATTAAATGTTTAATTCTCGAATTTGTTTACATTCCACTACGGTCACATAAAAATTATAATTTACATTTACCTTATTACGGAAATTTAAACGGTGGGCCTTATTTATATTTTCATAAATATTTGCGGTATATACTCTCATATAGAGAAAAAAATCTTTGTGTATGTGTAACAATTCTGTAGTTTTTAGCAGTAAGATTATCCGAGATCTGTTATATTAAAAAAAATCCAAAAACGTCCACTCTTTTCATATAAATTTGTATAACGAATTGTAACAATTGAATGAATTGATTTAGCATCAGCACTCGAATCGATATGATCGATGTCCAGACTGCATTAGGGAACCGCCATGAACAAGGTCCTGTTTACCATAGTGTTGATTGACTAATATGACTGTGTTATGCTATGCTATTGTAGAAGGCCAATAATATTTTTATGCACTTTGTATTTTTTTAATAACGAAGGAACTATTAAATAAAATTACCGAAGCTAGTAATTATTGTACAAACAATTCATAATAATAGCGTTGAATGTACAGAAATGATTAAATCAGTTTTAAAATAGTTGTCTAAACCTGCACATGTATAATTTTCTTGATAAATATTTACACAATCACGAAATTTACAGTTCTTGTAAAGTTTTTATAATACGCATGCGCAATTTGTTTTTATAATTCTATTGTATATTTTGTGATCGGCGTTTTGAATAAGTTAAGTCTGTATGTTATTTCTAACATTTCATTCCAGCCCTTACTACTAAATGAACCGACAGTGCATGTCAGCACGATTAAAACATTTGTCACTCGCCACAGACGTTACGAATGTCATATTTGAGTCGGAATTGAAATATTTTAATTAATTACATCAAAATCATATATATTAATACGTTAAGGTTAAAGATGTTTGCCTCCATTTTTAGAAAAAACCTCACAATTTCTCCACATAAATTATATATCATTTTACAGATAATTGCTTGCTCTACTGACATCGACAACTAAAAAATTTATTATTGCTTTTGTTTTTGTAAATTAATTAAAATACAGCAACGCTGAACAACGTCTGCCATCTGACGGCTTTAATTTTGAAACAACGTCAACACTTCGATCTGTCATCTGACCTTCATATTGTAATACAACAGACACAATACTGCAGACTGCCATCTGACGACTCTAATTTTGAAACAGCGAGCAACGCTGAACAACGTCACAGCAATGCTGCATGATGCCATCTGACGGCTTAGCTCAACGCTTTTGCTACTTGCGCCTCTATATGACAATTTTAGTAAAATATTTCTTCGATCTGTCATCTGAGCTTCATATTGTAATACAACAAAAAGAAGAACGTTATAAGCAGTGTGCAAAATTAGAAAAGAATTGAATACCTGCAATCATATTTAAAAAATAATTTTGTAAAGTGATAATTATTATACTTATTTAGTGCGAATAATTCGCACAGGTCACTCTAGTCATTTAAAATGGCATAATTACATGGTATTTTTTTTTCTTTATTTTATTTTTTATGCAGGTATAGTTGTAACTAAATAATAGTAGATTTTTTGAACTTAAGCATTTATTTTGTCCAAAACACGAATGTTCAGCAAAACAAGTCATACGCGGGAAGAATTCACCGCAAGAAACGATTGAAGGCATCAAAGTTTAGCATCCGTTACAAATTCAGATTTGAAAAATACGCACAAAATTGATTACGATTAAATTTATTTGCCAATTAATTGTGACTGAGCACTGTCTGTTTTTATGAGGATTATAAATTTTTCTCAATTATATATATATACTTTATCGTAACCGTATCTATAATTCTTTTATTGTAAAATGTATAAAATATTGTTCTTGTTTATTATTTCTTGCATATAATATTAAAATAAACCATATTATTGTATTTATTATTTGAAACAATATAAAACTAATGTATCTATTTTATACCTAAAATTTCTGTATATTTTGGTACTAATAACTGACTGTATATAGAAATGATTTAATAATAAATGTTTTCAACGTTTAGATATAGAAACAAGATTCAAAAAATTAAATTTTTTTTTATTATCAGTCAGATAATTGCAACAAAACGTATAAGCATTGTATAAATATTAAGCAATGGTATAGGTGTATATTATGTAATTACGAAAAACAGTATAATATTAAGGAAATGGGTAAAAAAATATTTGAAAATATAAATTTATTCTATGAATTTTTATTATTTTTACATATTGTGAAAAAAGAGATCCCCGCATGTATTTCGAATTTTCAAAATTGTAATTTGGCGTTATATTAAAACCGGCAATACCCTTGACGCAAATTTAATATATTTCAAACCAACATTTTTTTACAGATATACAGTGGGTTCACCAAAAGTGGTAACAGTGAATAAAAAAAACTATTGAAACTTTTTTTTATATTTAGTTAAGGATACACTAATTATTCACTGTTACCGCTTTCGGTGAATCCACTGTAGCTAGTACTCCATTCAGGGTCGGCGAAAAATTGCACATCAATTGCAAAAAAATATTTGTTACATCAAAATGTTTGTTTTGCAGCCCTAGAGACGTTTCGGAAATTAACTTTTAAAGATGAAATTAAAAGTTCGAAAAATCGTACTTTTTTCTTCTGCATCTTAAGACCCGCTATCGTCCTCATTTCCCTCTGGCCTTGAGTCTCCTTTTAACGCCGCCCTATTTTTCTGAAAAAAAAAACATACAGGGTGTTAAAAAATTGAAAATTTTAGGAAAGAATCGCATAAATGGAAATAGATCAACAAATGTTTTTAACGAGTTCACAATTTTCAAACCGACTTAATTCTTTATAAATTTGAAAGACCCTCTGAGAAACATTTTTTTAATTTTATCAGTATTATCACAATAAAAAAATAAAACCGAAGACTACGACAATCCCTTCCTGCATTGGTTTTTTTATGAGCACTGAAAACATTAATATAACGGTTATATATTATTTGTAATACGGTGTTTTTATTGTCTATTTCTGTGGAATAAATGTCTGTTATAATATCTAAACGGATCATTCTCCAGTGTATTAAAAAGATTGATATTATTGTAATCATAAAAACGAGAAATATATATTATCAGTTTTCTTTAGACACAGGAATGTTTTTTGTTTTTTAAAATATATCCATATCAATTAATATTCCAGTACAAGACAGAAAGCGCAATAATTACGCTTAGCGGAAGAGAATCTGAATAAACTTCAGGTAAGTACTTACATAACTTTACTAGTTGAATAAAAACGACAATAGGGCAAATAAATATTAATGGTTAGATTAATTATCAAGTATTTTGATTGTGGATTCTGTTTTAAACGTCTTTTTAATAAGCAATCTTTCTGTTTTTTCATTAACTATATTCTAATAGTTATCTTACAAAGTTGCATTAAAATGTTTTATTTAAAAATCCGAACCTAGTGCTTATAAATAACGCCAGATACAACATTATTGTAGTTTTGTGCTATTTAAATACTGAAAAAGTTATTGGCTGTACCTGAAGTATCAGAACAGTTTTTAGCATAGGTACATTTTTATATTTCTTCAGGAACTTTGTTTCAGTGGCGCCGGAAACGTAGACTAGGTACGTTGATTTCGAAAAGGTTTGAGTGTGTTTTTATAAAAGAAATTACTCCTTTGAACAGTTTGTGTATTATCTATCATATAATCCACAAACTAAATTTTTGTTAATTGTAACGTCCAACACCGTTTTATATATCAACTGTGGCACTCATAGACGCCTGTCGAGCATCTATAATTGACTATCTTTAATTATGGCATCGGAAAAATTTGAAAAGCGCGGTATTTAGTACGAATGTTTAATTTTAGATGTCAGTAAAGAACAAAACGTATATGGCCTCTAGTTGCATGAGAATGCTTGGATGAAGATTTTGCGAAAGAAATGTCAAGCATTGAACTGATTTAATGATATTAGTTTAATATAACCAGTTGTTTAAAGTGTGTGATAAGAGTTTATATAATCCATATTTGGAACATTTTTTTTTTCAATTTTAAGTTGTGATATTATAAGGGGCTTCGGCCTGTGCTATGTTTCTATATGTCAACAACTAGCGATTCTGATTCAGATAACCCAGACTGGGACAGCCGTTATAGCTTGCGAGCACCAAACGGTTGGGGTCATATACCTTTTTTTTCGTATAGAGAGCCATACGACTTTTATCTTGAATATCAACAGGAAGAATTTTCACCGTTATCTTTTGGACCTCTACCTGGTTTGTTTCCTCTGGAGCCTATCGCAGGAACCTCTGGAGAACAAAGAACTTTCAACGATCCACCCACAGTAATCGAGAGTGACATATCCGGAGAACTCGACTCTGACTATTCTGATTACGAGCTAGAAATGAATGTTGCCAGCCCGACCAAAAGAGCTAATTTCTCAGCCCTTGGATCAAATGGTATCAGTCGTGTGCCTACTCCAGTTGCTGTAAAGCCTGGGCAAACTAAGATGATAACTATAAAAAACTTCAAAGGTAATTATCTTCATCTTTTGGCTCAATTTAAATCGGTCGAATAGAAATCAGCTGAATACGGTTGTTACATACAAAATAAAATTGATTGTATCATTCTAATAGAAAGGTACAAATTTATAATGTAATTTATGATGGCAACTCGATACGGAATCGTGGCATAGACTATTGCCAAATCAGAACAGATCTAACGAAGCGTTTATTGGCAAACCTGCTAGCTGTAGCGGCTTTATTTTAAAACAGTTGCTATACATACATAACCTCCACAATCATAGCAAGCGAATTATATTTCCTATATATAATTATTAAGATTTTTCATTTATTGGTACACGCTGTACTTGTCGCCCGATGGTGGAAATTCTATTGGAATCGATTATTTGATAAGTAACATTGCGGTTTCGGTTAATTATTATTATTGCACTAGTAAATAAACCTGTCTTCACAAGATAGCTATCGTTATTTGAAATATTGAAATTACAACCATCTCAAATATAGAAATCAATTGTTTTTAAACCTTCATTTCGACATATTGATAAAACTCACCTATTTGTGTCTCCGAGGAAAAATTTGACTCCGTTAGGTTCAGTCATATATATCCAATACTATAAATATGCGTTTCAGCTTCCTAGGTCAACGGGGGTTTTCTGGAGGTCGTGGTAAGACAGTCATACAGTAGGAAATTATGTATATATATGTTGATATTTTCGCTCATGGTGATTTAAATAGTAAATTCTAACATTCCTACGAACTTTGCATGTTTATTTATAGTACATTTTACTAATGACAATATATTCGGTTATAATACAGAATGTCAAAATTACACGTATTAGAAAATAGCTGTTGTATTTTATTTAAATTGTAGAACAGCCACAATTACCCGAGAACTATGCCGGTCAAACATGGGAAAAGCTGCGGGATGCTGTTGTTGCTATTCAAACATCCAAATCGATAGAATATTCTTTAGAAGAATTATATCAGGCTGTAGAAAATATGTGCAACCATAAAATGGCTACAACAATTTATGACAATCTGAGCAAACTAATAGAATTGCATGTTAAAGGAAACTGTGAACAGTTTTTGGCTGAATCTATGGATCGACATTTATTTCTTGTAAAAATAAATGATTGTTGGCTGTCTCATTGCCATCAAATGTTAATGATTCGTAGTATATTTTTATTTTTGGATCGTACCTATGTGCTACAGAACCCAACTATCCCTTCAATTTGGTAAGTTTTTATTTCTTTTATACCATTCTTATATAATACCCAGCAAAAACATAAATGTTAAAAAAGGGCCAAGTTCAATACAAAAAACAAGGGACTTTGCCGAAGAAACGAAATAATATCTAACGAGGTGCCAAGTGCCAAGTCACTTGACAAGTTTACATACACGAGTCATTTATAAAAACTTGCCAAGTAAAGACTTTGGCACTTCGTAGATCTCGTTTCTTTTTTTCGACCAAGTCACTCGTTCTGTGTATCGAACTTTTTTATATCTATGTTTTTGGTGGGATTTCAATACTTTTTGTATAGTTATTTTCTTACTTATTCTACTTAAATATTTTCCACATTTTGTGTCTTCAAACTTCTGCAACTTCCACCTCCAAGCAAAATTTTCAAGCCTGAAACTTCCATGTTTTTATTCCCACCACTGACATCACGGGTAACCTTGCTAGCAAACGACCGCGAGCCGCCTAGCCCTTAACCTTGAGCCTCTCAGCCTCTACCAGCTTCAACCCCTAATATCCAACCCCTAGTCCTCAACTATAGGATTTCTGGCTTGCAAATTTTGCTTGATGATGGAGGAGGTTGCAAATCCATCCAAAGTGAACTACTTTATTAAATAAAATTATCGACCAATTTTTCAGACAATATATTAACAAACAATATAAAAAAATTAATACAATAACGTTTCGATCCGGATTTGGATCTTCTTCAGAACGAATCTAAAAATATAAAAAAATAATTAATAATTAGTTTCTATTTACTTTGAATGGAATTCGTGATAGATAATTAAAAAAAAAAAAAAAAAAAAAAAAAAAATAAAAAAAAAAAAAAAATAAAAAAAAAAAAAAAAAAAAAAATAAAATTTTTTAAAAATATCTATCACGAATTCCATTCAAAGTAAATAGAAACTAATTATTAATTATTTTTTTATATTTTTAGATTCGTTCTGAAGAAGATCCAAATCCGGATCGAAACGTTAATGTATTAATTTTTTTATATTGTTTGTTAATATATTGTCTGAAAAATTGGTCGATAATTTTATTTATTGAAGAGTTCTAATCAGACGTTAATCAAAGATTTGAACTACTTTATGATGAGTCAGTGAATGCTCAAAATCGTGATTTTTGAACAATTACATCTTGGGAACTATTCCATCTAGGTGTATGAAATTTGGAATACAGATTCTTTATAGTAACTTTAACCCCCCTTGAAAAAATTCAGTTCTGTAATGTAACTAGCCTCGGAGATGGAGAGGAAGGGGTCGCACCTAGACTTGGACAGTTAGTTTTTTTTCTTTCTTTTTAATAAATTTTTTAAGAATGGTTTTTGGTTATGTTCAGTTAACTTTGAGAAATATACTCAATATAGCGGGTTATTTGTTTATTTTAACAGGGATATGGGATTAGAAATGTTTCGTATCCATATTGTGATGGATAATTTGGTACAGACACGTACTGTGGAAGGGCTATTGATGTTAATTGAAAAAGAACGCCAAGGTGAAACAGTGAATCGGTCCCTATTGAAATCATTACTAAAAATGTTGACTGATCTTCAAATTTATAAAAGTGCATTTGAACAGAAGTTCTTAGCCGCTACGGACAGATTTTATGCAGCCGAAGGTCAAATATTAATGCAAGAAAATGATGTATCAGAATACTTGAAGCATGTTGACAAGCGTCTCAATGAGGAAAATGAACGTTTGCTGAATTATTTAGACCCGAGTACCAGGTAAGAATGAGCGACCAAAATGATGCAGTTTTGTTAGCAATTTACTAATGTAATTTTTTATAGAATGTCACTAGTTCACACTGTCGAAGAGCAACTCTTGACTGAACACGTAACTGGTATTCTACAAAAAGGCTTAGATACCTTACTTGAAGAGAACCGTTTGAGTGATTTATTGCTATTATATGTTCTGTTTAGTCGAGCTGTTACTGGACTTGACGAATTATGCTCATGTTTTACCAGTTACATTAAGGTAAATAATTAAAATTTCCCCAAAGTAGAAAAACTATCCTCTGTACTTGTGTTAAGCAAGGTAAAATTAATGATAAATCGATTTGTATTTTTTATGTGATATGTGTAGAAACGTGGCCGTACTATAGTCATAGATCCAGAGAAAGATAAAACCATGGTCCAGGAGCTGCTAGATTTTAAAGATAAAATAGATAATATCAACAATCAGTGCTTCAAGAATGAAGAATTTGACAATTCATGCCGTAAGGCATTTGAGTTCTTTATAAACCAGCGTGCCAATAAACCAGCTGAACTTATAGGTAATTACCTTGATTTGCATTGCTTCGACATCTTTTTTTATATAGCTATACAAGATAATTGTCAATTAGTACTAGTTTGATTGGCAGAGTGTAATGTTTTGAATTTTGTTTAATTTTTTAAAATTCTCGCAGCAAAATTCGTCGATACAAAATTAAGAGCTGGAAATAAAGAGGCAACTGAAGAAGAATTGGAACGTCTATTGGACAAAATAATGGTTTTGTTTCGATTTATTCACGGGAAGGATGTGTTTGAAGCATTTTACAAGAAGGATTTGGCAAAACGCTTACTGGTTGGAAAATCAGCCAGTGTAGATGCTGAAAAAAGTATGCTAAGCAAATTAAAGCAAGAATGCGGTGGAGGATTTACATCAAAATTAGAAGGGATGTTTAAAGATATGGAACTGAGCAAAGATATCAATATCGCGTTCAAGCAATACATTACTGGCCACTTCAATAAAGACTTATTTACTATTGACTTGACCGTCAATATATTAACGATGGGATATTGGCCCACATATCCTGTACTAGATGTTGCGCTGCCATTCAATATGGTCCAATATCAAAATATCTTTAATAAATTTTACCTGAGTAAGCACAGCGGCCGTAAACTTCAATGGCAACCAACACTGGGCCATTGTGTGTTGAAAGGAAATTTAAGACGGGTAAATTATTTATTTGTTTATTTTGATTCAAATAATATATGCTCTTTAAAACCTGTTGCATCACTTAAATGATTTTTTTATGGGTTGTATAAACTTCGTACATTTGAAGGTTTTTCAGGATATTATATGTATGCTTTTTTTTAAAGGGTAACAAAGAGTTTCAAGTGTCTTTGTTTCAATCACTAGTATTATTACTGTTCAATTCGATTGATGAATTATCATTAGATGAAATCCGTTCAGGAACAGGGATCGAAGATGGCGAGCTGAGAAGGACCTTGCAATCTCTGGCTTGTGGAAAAGCACAAGCACGAGTGCTCCATAAAATTCCGCGTGGTCGCGATGTTGAAGACGGTGATCGTTTTGGCTTTAATAGTGAATTTACAAATAAATTGTTCAGGATTAAAATTAACCAGATACAACTTAAAGAAACGGTAAGTGATCCCAGTTTTTGTTGTTTGTGAACTGTATTTTTTATTTTAATTAATCTCTTCTGAAACAGACTGAAGAACAAAAGGCAACAGAGGAAAGAGTCTATCAAGATCGTCAGTATCAGATTGACGCGGCTATTGTCAGAATTATGAAAACGCGCAAAACATTGAGCCATAATTTGCTCATAAGTGAATTATTTTTACAATTAAAATTCCCTGTCAAGGTAATTGTATAATTTAAAAATCAATATATTGTTAGTGAATCTAATGTATGCTTCTTTTATTTCAGCCTGCCGATCTAAAGAAACGTATTGAATCGCTAATCGATCGAGATTATATGGAACGTGATAAAGATAATCAAAATCAATATAATTACGTTGCATAATTGGGAAAGCTAAGATCAACCATCATTAGGTTTTGTAATTAAGAATTTTTTTGTCCATCTTTCATTGAATTTTTCTTTTGTTTTTGTTAGATAAAATATCCAGGTGAATAATTCAAAAACGAATTAATAATTCCAGATTTCAATTTCAGTGCAAGACGGTTCACTTTTTTTGTGTTCGGTAAAGCTGTGTCCTGACTATGCTATGTTCACACTAGTGCGGCTTTGCCGATCGGCAGGATACAGCTTAAATCACTAAAAAAATCTCCGAAGTCAAGTGACTTTGATATATTTAACGACAATGAAATATATTTTGTCATCTATTATGAATTAATTTCTTTTTATTACTATCAAAGTTTTTGTCACGCATGTTGTAAATTTTGGACTATGTAGTCACGTTTACCTAAATAAATTATGCGGATTATTTTATGTTTCTTTTTTTATATTTATTTTCCGAAATAACTCTGAGCGACCCTTTAAAAAATACTTTTTGTTTCATTCCTTTCACTATCTACCTGATCATCACAAAACCCAATTTTACGGCCATGTTCTCTGTAAGGAAATAGAAGTGTGGTAACAGAATCGAAAAATCCTGTTCGAGATGATGCCTTGTCTTACCCTTGTGTGTGTGTGTGTCCAGTGGTGTTGTCGAGCCGGAACGTCGTTCCGGTACTTCCTTTTTGGACAGGAACGCGTTCCGGAACTAAAGATGATTTCTGATAACGAGAATTCCAAACAATGAAAAAAATAATGTAAATCTTACTTTAGGATTTTATTAACGTAATTTGTTTTTTTTTTCTCAAATCGACATAATTGAAAAAATTTGTAACAATGTGCCAACAAATAGAAAAATTCCAAACAATGAAAAAAATAATGTTAATGTATTTCAGTTACAGCTTTTTACCTCTTTTCACCCCCCCCCCCGTCGTCAAATTTGGGAGCGTTCCGGTAAAAAAAAAAATTAGCACAACACCACTGTGTGTGTCTATGGAATTTTCTTTTGTTCACAAAAACAAAATTGCACCAATTTTAACGTTGTAAATCGTTTGTCAGAAGGTCTTGCTTATTAATTTTACTAGGAGGAATTTTAAGGAGGTTGAGCCGTTTTACGAAGATAATGAAAAATATCTGAAATTAAGTTTTTTTAATAGATTTTTTTTATGACAAAATTTTCTGTAAAAATCCAAAATCATTAGATTTATAAAGTTAAAAATTAAAAAAAAACTTTTACATATAGTCTTGTGGAAAATATGTCAACCTAGCATGCAAACGGTACATTTTAATTTTTTGCAAATAACTAAATAATGTCAGCAGCTCCGAAAACTTAACTATGTAAAGCATCGATGTCTTACGCATATTTTAATATTTTTTTCAATTTAATTAGGAGACTTTTAATCAATAAAAAAATTATTAAACCTTAGCACTTTTTGATTATGGACTTTTATTCTTGAAAATTTTAACTGAATTTTCAACTTTTTAATGATTTAATTTTAGTTTTTATTACTTCTAATTTCTTTTTTTAATTATTTACAGCAAAAAATATGTAAAATACAGATATTTAGATAAATTTATTTTTTCTAACCTAACTTTGTACAAAAAATTCAAAAGTTAGTCCATTAGTAAAATACTGAAATAATTAATATTAAAAAAAAATTATTTATTGATGCCTTTATGACAATAATTTATTGGTATCATCGACTTATAACCTTTTGTAAAAATTTATTATGGAAAAGTTCCCATTTAGAATTCGACTTACTTTTGATTGGGACTGTAACGCATCAACCTCCTTAAATCAGAGAACATACACTTCCTTAAATGTCGTATTTTGTATCTATAACAATATCGTGTAAGTATCCTACAGCTTTATGAGAAGATTCACTGAAATATTTCATTTTGTAAAAGTGCTTTGAAATTAATTTTACGCAAAAAGCACAGAACGTCATTTTTAGCTCAATGCAAATTATATCCAAGATTTATTTTGTTTTTAAATCTATAAAAACAAATGACATTCTTGAATATAGAAAACATCAAACTTTGAATTTGATCTCCGATAAGAAGAAACATAATTTGTAAAAAAATATTTTTTTAAAGAAAAACAAAAAATAGGAATGCCTATGAATTAATTAGACATGCTTTTATTTGCAACAAAACCAATTTAACGTACATAGTTCACACGTTTTGAAGTGTAATACCTATACCTGTTGAAACCGAATTCTATTGTTTAACAAAAACCATTGTTTGAAGTTCAGTTACTATTGCGGTTCTTGTGACTATACAAATATAAATGCTGTACAATGTACAGTCCTGTACTTCAATCACTTTATAGGACTTAAAACGCGGCATAATGAAGACCTATAAAATGCCTGTTTCAGTAGATATTTGTATTGAACTAAATTTTAATAAAATCTGTCTTAGTAGAACATAATTATTGTAGGAGTAATCATTAAAACAAAGTTATACAAACATTTTATTTACTTATATTATTACTCTATCATCCGGAGCACAATAGACTCATTATTTTTGCTGTGTTCCTAATAGAGTATTCGGAAATGTTCATAGAATAAATATTCATTTGTTTATTATTATTGTAGAATTTGTATTCGTCGTTCAAAATTTAACTTTTTGTCAAAACGTAAGTCGAAGGTTGTTGGCGTCGTGGTGATACTCCAGACGCGAATAAAATTTAGCTTCCAATTCGTATATCTGATTTGTAAATTATTAAAGGGGAAATATAAAACGGTAGAATAAAAAAAAATTGGTGGCTGATGATGAGATACTGTTTTAATAACTTGAGATATTAAAATAATAGTTGGGTGACTAAATTACTAAGTGAGCGACTAGAATGCCTTCAGTAATTTTGAAGCAGATATCTTCTTTTGTTTTTACTTGTTTTTTTTTTTTTTCACTTTGAGACTACAACTTAAAATTCACATTTTCATGAAGATTGAAAACCACCGCTTTTTTTGATTTTTTTGATAAAGGGGTATGCAAATTGTCTCGCAGTGAAACGCGATGGGGCAAAGGTGGAGATTTTAAAAAAATAATTCCGGGGTGAACGATAAACGTGTATGCGAATTGTAATTCCGGGGTGAACGATAAACGGGTATGCGAATTGTAATTCCGGGGTGAACGATAACGGGGTATGCGAATTAAATAGTTAATTGTTTGAATAGAACTACGTTTTCTAAGAAATATATATTTAATTGACAGTCAATTAAATATATATTTTTTAGAAAACGCAGTTCTATTCAAACTTAGTAATTTAGTCGCTCACTTAAGTAATTTAGTCACCCAACTATTATTTTCTCGTCACGCGCAGTCAGTCGCTCTCTTAGTAATACAGTAACCCCAATTGATTATTTTTGTCACCCAAAATTGTAATTTACAGTCACTCGTTTAAATACTATCCATTATTAAATGTGACTTGAGACTATTAAAATGGCGTAATTAGGTCCAAGTTTGCAAGTTGCATTCTTCTTACGTAAGGCCGGACCTGTTTCAAACGAATCAATCGAGGTCTTCAGTAGAGACGAACGAACAAGCAACTTTAGCTCTAGTTATTGACTTCACCAAGTCAGAGGTCATCTTCAGTTTCGCAAGCAGTTCTCTTAGATCCCAGATACCTATTGCTATTAGTATTATTCCTATAATATTATGTGGACATAGGCGGATAATACTAAATTGAATTGAGATAATTACTTAGTTATATATTTTACTCCACACATTTTTCAAACTTGTTGCCGTTTATAAAAATTTGAAAAATATACTTTTTTTAACCGACTTCAAAAAAAGGAGGAGGTTCTATGTTCGACTGTTTATTTTTTTAAATTTTTATAAATTGATGAAACACCGGCTGCACGCACGAAAAAGTGTCACGTTCCGCCTGAGCCTGAGCGTGCAAGCGAGAGCGCGGTATAAGCGATAGAGAGGCACGATAGGCCCAAGCGTCGGCTTGTACGCATTTCAATGTTTCTTTATGACGTTATCACGTAAAACTATCGTCCGTAAACCGACTTTACAGACAACCAATTTTTTTTTTTATTCGAAAGAGTGCACTTCCGAGGTGGTCCCATCGGAACCAAGTCAGGATCTGATGATGGAATCCGGAGAAATCGATGGAAACTCTCAAATTTCAAAGGCACGCATACTTGGCCTACCCATTGCAATACTTTATCTAACACTAAAAAGAGAAAAATAAAATATTTTTAACAAAAAAATTGAACCGACTTCAAAATATGCACTAAAAAGTAAAAAATAATAATTATTGTTATTTTTGGAGTCGGTGTCACATCGGAATTCGAAAGTAGCAATTTAAATCTTACATGTCTCTAGTTCTCGGAATAGATTTCATTTTGGCTGACACCGACTCCAAAAATAACAATAATTATTATTTTTTACTTTTTAGTGCATATTTTGAAGTCGGTTCAATTTTCTTGTTAAAAATATTTTTTCCAATTTACCAAACACACGCTTGTTCCAATAGGTGAAATAAAAAGTGTTTATTTTTTTTAATTTTATTAAAAACTGAAATAAACGCTCATGGTTTCTATACCAAGAGTAGGTTCAAAGATTTTATTTTTTTCTTAATTTAAGCACCCATATCTTTAACATTTTTTCTAATTAGGCATCGAAGGAAAAATTTAAAGGAAGTTAGTTTTTGAGCTTTTTAGAAAAAATTGAGATTTTATTTTGTTTTCTCAAATAATCAAACTTGTTACCAGCTCGCGCCAAAATTCTTTTCCCCATTTTTTTACGGCGTTGACATTGATAGCTAAACACGTGCGCCCACAAATAAACCCACAGGCGACGCCGCTGAATCGTTATATACTAGGATCTTATATATTATGATTGTGAAATGAACCATAATATTATTATTATTATATAAGATCCATCACACACAGTCATACTGCAGTATAATCCGCCCTTTATTTAATCCAGCATCCATCTCTGCAGACTAAATCATCTCTAGTCACCGAGTATAATGTACCTTTAGCTATATCAATATAGTCTATACCACTGATTTCTCATTAATGGATAATGAACGGCAATTTTTGTGTGCCCTACTGATAATGATATTTGATGGATGACTTTTTTGGGGCACTGTTTGTTTTGACATTTTTCAAACCGCGCAGTTGTATCAAAACTCGTACAAACACATTGATTAAAAATATTTTCAGTTTCTTAACGTTTTTTATTAATATGCCAAGCGCTATGGATTATCGTCGAACTGTATAGTTCCCATATATTTAATAATTTACTATATGAATCATTGTCTATCTACTCAATGTGCGGTGAGTCACGAGTGAAAGCAGCGAAGCGTATCGAAAATATGTCTGCGTCTCTTTCTTCGATGTAATTTCCTGATTTTTCCGATGATAGGATTGGTTGATGTACTATTCGATGTGAATAAAGTATCTCTGTTTCAAAAACTTTGTCTTTTTCTATGACGTTAACATGGGCGTACCCAGATTTTGGCCCAGGAGGGGGAAAATTAGAAATTTCTTAAGCCGGGTCCCCCGTGCTTGTTTTGCCCTCCTGGATACGCCAGTGCTTACGGCTTAAAAAAAGACAGAAGTGTATGTTTGCACCCTAATGGTTCGATTGCGATTTTATTCCTATGCTCAGTATAGAATAAAAGTACTATACAGTATGTAAACACGTAAGGTGCACATAGGGAAATTAACATTGGGAAAAAATGACTGGATCAGAGTGAGCCTTGAAATCTTGATTTCAGTTTGACAGATAATGTTCTTTTGCAAAATGAATGTGTATACTACCGAAGAAAATATTCAAATGATTACAACATATTCGGACTTTTTTTATTAATGGGACATTAAATTCCCAAAAATACCTAAATATGGTGCAAGATCAAATATCTCCGCCTATTCGTGTTGAACCTAAAGACATTGGGTGACTGATACGTCATACCAGTCAGACAATTTTTGAATGAAATTTTTCCAAACGGATGGAGTTGTTTTTTTGTTTTATTTTTGTACAAAAAAATGAAAATAATGATTTATAAGAGCTTTTTATTATTAAAAAAGCCAAGTAAAATAAAAATAAATCAAAATAAAATAGAAATTCTCAAGATTACCACGATAATTCAATAGAAATAACAATTAATGCAATCATGGCTAACTCTGACCCAAGTATTTTTGCCCAATGCTAATTTCCCTATGTGCACCTTACGTGTTTACATACTGTATAATAGTTCCCCACTTGCAAACTTACGATCCAGATCGTTGACAGAATCATTGTTTGTTTGTCGGACTTTAACCACAAATGATTTCATGGACCTCATCGGATATACTTACGAAACCCAGCTTTTGGAGCCGTTGATTGATAACATAACGTGCGTTAGCTATTTTGATTATTACCTCCACAAGATAGCTTGGAGCTTAAGAGTAGGAGGAGCCGGCGTGACGAGATGTGTCGGCCGAACTTCCACAAAAAAAATATAAAAAGCAAACCTTATCTTTCTACTATAACGATTAATTAAAATAAAGAAAAATATTCTTTGCAAATATTCAAAGGAAACTGTTGTTGATAAAACTACATTTTTTCTCAGTGCAGGGGGGGGCTCTTCAGGATGTAGGGGCCATGATAGTGAGACTTCAAATTTCTTTCTAAAATTTACAGTCAAAGGGCGTGTTTGGCCGAAGTAAGTACTTACTAAATTTAGTAAGTCACTCACTATAGTTACAAAATTTTCGGCCGGAACACAAAATAAGTGCTAACGCAGTAAGCATGGCATAATATAAGACGTCATTTTGCTTATTGTTGATGTAAACAAAACAGACTGGAACAGATCTGTCATTTATCCATTTGCAACTATTTACATGAATTAAATTATATTGATAATTTTAGTACTGTCAATTATATTCAGTCTATGAGGTTATGTACGGGATATAACGTAAACCAGTGTCTTGAGTTATGTCAAGCCAGTAAATCTGTCCTGGCCTAAAAGCGCTATAGTCAGCTTGTAAGATTTTAATTGTTTTATGCTAACAGGCTTACTAAGTTTAGTAAGTACTTACTTCGGACAAACACGCCCAAAGATTGTATTTTACCAACGTCCTGAGATTCAGGCATTGAGTAAGGACTGATCGTCTACGCGCTATCCATTAATTAGAGATCCGTGGTCCATACCACACAATCTTCGTCATGCTTAGTGATTACGCTTTCTTTGATCGCTGCAACCATCGTCGAAGAAAATGAACCATCCGAGGAGTAATTGTGAGAAAAATGTCTGCTTTGCGTTAAACATTTTATATATACAAAAATTGCTAACTATGCAGGTGATAAGGATCGTTCCAATATTTTGAACGGGGTATATTATTCTTCAGAAGTAGGTACATAAATGTTGATTTATATTATTTGTTTATGATAAACAAATAATATAAATCTACTTTATCGTTTTAAAGATAATTAGGCGAGCAAGCGAGTCTATTACTTTGCAACACTTTGTACATTTTTGCGGTACAATTTTTGAAAAAAACTACTGTATCCCTAAACCTGAAATTGAACATAATTATTCACATTCATGTTTAAATGTGTCATCAATCATTATTCTTAAAAAAATATTTTTTTACTGATGGCGTATCTTCCGTATTATTATGTAAAAATTCACTGTTCCTCGATATTACTCTATATAGATGCTGCGATGTTTTTAATAACTTTTACCTTTCCCCCGTTTTTACACGGATCAAAAAAAAAAAGAAGCGGGGTAAAAATTAAAAAAATGGGTCGCGTAAAAATGATTTAAAAAAGGTCCGTGTAAAAGTGATCCCATCAAAAACATTTCATATAAAAATGTGGCCATGTTTCCACTAAAAAATAAACGTCCAAAAAGATAAAAAGGGTCAAGTTTTCACTTCTAAAAACATTGCCAAGTAAAACCTTTTTAAATGTTAGTGAAACCCAGCTATTGTTTAATAAATTTAGCTAGTTTTGACCAAGAGTGGACGTTTGAACTCTGACTGTTATAGTTTGTAATGAGAATGGGTGGGGGACAACATATCCGCGTGCAGTGTAGGCTGCAGCTTTTTACTTTCCTCGGATGTGAAAATTTGTTTTGACCGTAACAAATAATCATTCAATAATCAGTTAGCTTTTTTGTTACCAGTAATCGAATATACTTTTTACTTTAATCATTTTATTGTTGATCTATTTACGTTACTAACAATTTTAACACCTATACCTATTTATAAATAATATATATGCACTAGCTTTCTGACCCGGCTTCGTCAGGGTAGATTTTGATTTGACAAACGAAATAACCGTCTTCTTATTCTCCTTTCCTAGTCATTCCACCAGCGCAGTGTTAGAAGTTGCCTAAGATATTTGTCCCTGTAGGCTCCGAAGTGGCCTGGCTTACCGTTTTCATTAGACTAAAGCTTACACTGTAAAGAGCATGTTAAACGTGCTAGTTTAAATTTTAAGGGGCGCCGCTTATAAATCCATTTCGTATTTCAATTACCTTTTACACGACCCGCAATCGCCGCCATTGTGGTTCATCAGATTATGTAGCGACCTCGCAGTTCTCATCTGACTACGGTGTCCTAACTACTACCTATGCATGTATACAGATATATACAGATTACATTGGCTAGGGGAAAGCCACCAAATAACCGAAGTAACCACAAAACATCTAACCACTTATAATATCTTTTCGACATACGTCTCGCTAACCATGTTAGCATAACCAAGAGATCACCTGATATCTCATGATGAATCCGAATGAATCCGAATTCCGCAAGACAAGTCTAGGAAGTTGAACGAATCCACTTAGGTAAGACGAGAACAGAGAACTGTCTGTATATTTAATTCATAAGAAGCACCTGAATTAAACAAGGACATTTACAGTCGTGACCCCCACATCCTGTAGCGGACCTCCTCGATTTTTGTCTTCTGTTCATCTTTTAGTTGGCCGACCCGCTAGGGAGGCTCATTCTATTCCTGGCCCCTAGGCTAGAGCCCCGTCAGCTTCCCTCTCGTGAGGGCCATGCTTTCAATATATTCAGTACGTAAAGATTAACTGAAAAAGATGAGTTTTGCAAATGGATTGGTAACAAATGAAGCTCGACTTTCGACATTTTACCCCAAGTATATAATGTCTATATATTAAATACCTTATGTACTAAAGGTTGTATGCATATTGTGGGACCATACCACGATAGTATTGCTAAGACGGTATGCAAGTATGAACGGTGATCTATGGGATTTGAAACTTCCAAACTGATTGTTCGAATTTTTTACTGATAATTTTTTATAAACAAAATGCAGGTTTGGTTAAATAATTTGTTGTATACAAATTTTTTTAAAGTGGATTCCTTTGAATATTAACAAATAAAAATATTCAAGTCGATATTTTCAAATATTTATTCCGTTTTTTGACAGTTATAGTGATTTGTTAAAGAAAACATCCATCGAGATGGAAATCTGTGAAGTGTTTTGTTTTCATAGCAACGTGCGTGTTTCAGTTGTTTTCGAATAACTAAAAAAATAACTATAAAAGTAATACAATTTCCTGTTCAATTTATATTTAATATGTTGCAGTTAATTTTTCGTGTTTTACTTTTTTGATTTTTTTAAATATATTTGTGATTCAGTTATTTAATAATTTGGCCAGAGTCGACCTGCGAATAAAAAATTGATTTTATTATAAAGGCAGATATTTAAATATCAAATCAACCATTCTGTATGCCCGCATTTAAATCTTTCGTTGCTAAAATAAACAATACCTAAGTGGTTTTTAAAATACGGGTGTACTGTTTTCTCCCTTATTCTGAACAGCCACGAATTTACAAGCGTTTCTAGTTTAAAAGGCGCTAAGTCGTAAAACACATTTTTTTTAAATATTTCACTAATTTTATCTATATTCACTGACTAACTTACAAGTAGATAACCAGACTGATAAATATGAAAACAGCGGAATATTGTTATGCGTTTTGTATCTGCTATTATTACTTTTGAAATTTTTAATTATTATTATTAATCCAAAATAACTCGAAGGAAGAACACCAAAAAAATTCTATAAAAGAATGACACGAGGAAAACCACAAGCATAATAAATTGACAGGCTTTGTGGAAAGAAACTTTTTTGATTATTATCAGTTTAACTTGTCAGCATATCTATTTTCTAGATTAAATTGCCATAAATTACAATTTAATTCATTCGCCCCTATATTTGAAACTAGCGGTCCCGCCCGGTTTCACACGGGTGCAAAAGAACGAATGGGGTGGGAGGTACATGAATACGCACGTTCATCTTAGTTTACCGAGATGAATGTTGTGTCCAAATTTCATGATGATCGGAGTTACCATTCAAAAGTTTTTGTCGGACGGACAAATTTTGAGTTTCATTTTGCAACATTTTTCATTGATGCTCCGCTCCTTTTGGTCGTAGCGTGATATTATATAGCCTATAGCCTTCCTCGATGAATGAGTTATCCAACAAAAAATATTTTTTTCATTTCGAACCAGTAGTTCCTGAGATTAGCGCGTTCAAACAAACAAACAGACAAACATATAAACAAACAAACTCTTCAGCTTTATATATTAGTATACTTAGATATAGATAACTTTGCATTACTTTTTATAACTATATAAAAAATGTGAAAAAAAATATCTCCATCAAAGTTAATTTTTTTCATTACTTAATTACACATAACATACATAATAGTGAGTCAAATATTTAGATCTGATAGTTTAAATATTTAGAAAACTATAATTAGAATTCCTTTGGTTTCATTGTTTTTGTATAATGTATTCACTTTCGTTTATGTTCGGCGTTGAAAAACACACGTATTTCTACTGTACGGTTATACGAAAAAAAATCTAAAATCATTAATTTATAAACGACAAATCAAATTTTGATTCCATCCGAGAATATACATTTATGTTACGTTATTATAATCTGTACTAATATATAAAGCTGAAGATTTTGTTTGTTAGTATGTTTGTTTGGTTGAACGCGCTAATCTCATACTACTGGTTCGATTTAAAAAAAAATGTTGTATAGCCCATTTATCGAGAAAGGCTATAGGCTATATAATATCGCGCTACGACCAATAGGAGCGGAGCATCAATAAAAAATGTTGCAAAATGTAACACAAAATTTGTCCGTCCGATAAAAACTTTTGAACGGTAACTCCGATCATCATGAAATTTGGACACAACATTCATCTCGGTAAACTAAGATGAATATGCGTACTCATGTCCCTCCCTTCCCCATTCATTCTTTTGCACCCGGGTGAAACCGGGCGGGACCGCTATAGTGTGTACAGAAAGACCAGGCTGCAAGGTGTCCCGGCGTCGATTCCTAGACTGGTCAATTCTATAAAAAAATCTTTGTGTTTTATTTGGAATATACTTACCTTCCCTTACTTTAAATATTACTTAACTATGTAACATTTTTATGTCTATTTAGTTTATTTCAAAAGTAATCTCAGATACGTGACAAAAAAGCAAAACAAAAAACTAATAAGTAACTTGAAATTGAAAAAAATAAGTGGTTGTGTGTTGGAATACTTTGTGCATAATCGAATTTTTGTCGGTCAAATCTACGCAATGCTTGTTTTCATCCCATATTAAAATCCCGATTGGCAAAAAAAGGAACGAAAATTTTGCCAATTGATTTTAGATCATTTTTGTGTGTTGACAAACAATATGCATAAATATGATCTTGGCTCTGATATCCACAATATCAACACTCGTCAAAAAAACACCTTACGAGTGCCCTACAGTCGCTTAAATGTAAGCAAAAAGTCCCCTGCATTCCTAGGCGTTACCATCTTTAATAAGCTGCCTGAAAACATAAAATCAGCCGCACAGATAAATAAATTTACAAAACTCTTAAAAAGTTATTTGCTGGAAAGTTCTTTTTATAATATTAACGAATTATTGTGATCCAGACATACATTTTGACTTTTTTAACACTGTATACTACAGTCTTTTAAAATAAATATATTATTATTATTATTATTATTATTATTATTATTATTATTATTATTATCTCATTGTTTAATATTTCTATTTTGCTTCAATAAGTTGAACTTCGACACTTTGATTCTAGTCTTCGTAATTTTCAAATTCTGATTATAAAATAATATTATCAATGCAAATAAATAAATCAAATACAAATAAAATCGTTACTTTGTCTTTAGTTGTAAGTATTAAAGGACATTTCAACTCGAAGCACAGCTTATTACAATGAATAATTATTATCTATTACTTTTTCTCTATCTGTTTATCTGTTCCGGTTTTACTCAAACGATACAGAATAAATTCATTAGACTATTTATTAGATAACAGCTGAAATAGGTTGGGCTTTATTCCTAATCGCGCATCTATATCAAAAGACCGACTTTACCGCGAGCGAAACCATAAATAAAGGGTAGTTGTATTAATAAATCTAGATGATTTAAAATAAACAAATGTGTTTTTCTTCAACTGTTACAGAATAATAAAATAACCGGAGGTGGTATATTATTAACATGTATCCAAATTATAACAAAAAGTGGATATAAAAGACAGGGTCATATTATTTGTGTACATTTAAATTGTTGTTTCATAATGCAAATGTATCTAAAATACTACCTATAAAAACACAAACAATCTTCGCAAATACGAATAACAATTTTTATTAATTTGTAATAATAACGTCCTTGTACAAATAAAATATAAATAAATACACAATCGAGCGTAAATAAAAATATATTTAACCTTTCGTGTTTGTAAAAATAATGTGGAGATATATCGTCATTGGTGTATTTCTAAAATAAACAATTCATGCCATATAACAAAATACTAGTCGAAAAAAAAAATGTGAAATCATACAAAGGTGTGCAGTTAAATAATTTTCAGTATACGATATTGTTTTAGTGTAACAATAAATCATAATGATAAAGTGAAAAGTGATTATGGATTACTCAGTGTACGCTTACACTGCCGCTGGTGGAAGCGGTCCTCCTCATTACGCACCTCCGCCACCAAGCTATTTACACGGGCATCATCAAGTACAACCCTTGCAGACGCAAGGACCTATTGCTTCAGTTGGTTTACCTTCTGATTTAGTAGATAGTTCAAATAGTATAGGTCACTACACCAAACGAAAGAGGTTAATATATTATCATTATTTTTGCTGGATGCATTGTTTTCTAATCATATGGATTTCGGATAATTATCCAGTTCCTATGTACGGGACTTGAAGTCTTTTAGAAACGGCAGGACACCGTGTAGAATGAGATGCAAATTTGTAGTGATAATTTAAACGGAAAAACACCCTGCGTTGTAAACATTTACCTATAACGGTTTGACAAATATCAGCTAACAACCCCCTAGTTTCGCAACAAAATATCCGCTTGGTTTCATACAGTTGCCGCCATTCACAATCCATACATTAGATATCCGTGTCTCGGATATATATCAAGGTACAGTTTCCTAATCCTTTTCAAGTTTGGGCTTAGGAGAAAGCGAAACATTCTCTTTTGCGGTTCGAAATAACAGTCTATTGAGTCTATCAAAAAGTCTGATAAATGTCAACATTGAGTTTCCGATACGACTTCCAATTTAAATTTAATTATTTATCGTAGTAAAAAATTATTTAGGTATAGATGCTAGAGTCATTGACTAGAAGTTTTTTTGTCATTAAATCCGATTTATCGTTATAACCAAAGTCGTTGTAAATAACTTTCACTGCATTTTCATAATTCAATTTCAAGTAATATCTAGAGATGCAAGTTTTCATTATTTATAAATTAAAAATTCTTTGACGTCATAATTTTATTTATAAATAATCATGCACATTTATATTGTGTAAGAAGTCATTTGATCAACTTTCAAATCAATTTTTGCTCCCATTACACCCACTATAAAGGTCGATTCACATACCGACTCATTATTTTCGCACAATTATGCAAACGAAAATTACTCTCATTTTAATAAAATTAATTCATAGACTGTTTCGTATCGTCGAGTTAGCACAGAACGTCGTGTAAATTTTATTTACTTAAATTTTATAAATCAAAATTGCTCTAAAACCAATCAAATTGTTTTTCTGTTCAAAATTGTAATAAAATACAGCATCAGTTTTGAAAGAACTTTAAATTATTTTTTTAATTAAATCCACATAACTTATACCTAATTTTCTAATCTAGGTCGGAAGATGATGAAGCTAATGGTAAATTTAACCGGATGGAGGAAGATAATGTCCAGGATAAAGAGCGTTTTGCCAGGTAACTATTAACTCTTATTGAAATGCGATCGATATGTTTACTTTTTGATAATAATTTTTATGAGCATTGAAAATAGTGCTTTTTTATTATATGACTCTTTATTAAGTTTGGTGTAAACCCCTTTGAAAAATAAAGAATGGTTAGTGCAATCAAATATGAATTTATATGCGTCGAGTGCATTTTTTGATAATGATTGCAATTTGCAACTACCTTATTAAAGGGAACGATTTACTCCAATATCCGTACTTTTTCCCACGTTTCCTCTATTACTCGATTATATTGTTTACCTACCAATAATAATAATTATACATAGATGGGGAATTTTTAACCGGATTGTAATTCACAATACATAAGTGAGGTCACCTATATAGCGATTTACAATATTATGTATATATCAATAAGTCACCTCCTCATTGAATAGTGAATAAAATAGAGATACAATGAACAATGACAGATTCTCTTTGGATAATATTATAATTTCGTCATCGGTTTGACTTAAGGCTGGAAATATATTGGTTTTTACGACAAGCGGTTAGTTGAAATTATTCGAAATCTTTTGAAGTAAAATTTATCACAGCACGATGGTTTGAAAGAGACGATAGACGGTCGACAACACTAGCGTGTCTAGTTTAATAATAAAAAAATAGAAAAATCGTAGGGCATAATAAATAATAACATATACCTAGAAAAAAGTATTCACTAATATAATGAGAGGAAAAGGAATTTGTTCGAGCTGTTCTCGTAATTATATTAATTAGCGATCTATGTCCAGTATCTGGAACGTTTTTGAAGAGCAAAACTGCTGCCTTTAAAAAGATACAAAGAAAAATATTTCTCTCAAAAGTCTGTTAAAGAAAACCCCATAAGGAGAAGCAATATATGATCAAAAACGAATTGTTGAATAACCAATTAAATGTCTTGTGTGCTTAGGGTCACCCTTCGCGAATTGGGGCTCCACAGTAACAATTGCTTTTCTTCCTACTGTCTCAAGTTCGTCCTAATTTCTAAATAAGTCGAGAACTTTCGCTGAGACAGTAATCGTGGTGTCATTGCCTCAGTGTTTTTTTTAAACGATAACCGACTAACCGCTCAGCTTTGCGCTGATCGCTATCGTTTGCTAATGTGATTTCTGCCTAAAACGAAATGTTCAAAGCGGGCAGAGAGCGGAGGAATGGAAAGACGAGATGCATAAGAGAACGGGCATGCAAATGGCATAGCTCGAACGTGGGAGCGTGGGAATCGGGCCCAGAGAGCTACTAGCTATACAGTCACGATTTACTATCTGATACAACACATACATAATATAATACATAACATAGACGTACACGTGTACATTACATTACATAGAGCTGATTTTATTTAGGGCTGTGATTCCGAGCGTGATATTCTCTTGTCTTTATTGATTTTTCTTATTTAAACTGAAGCATCGCCTTGAATTCGCATTTCGCTGGAGCTTGGAACAGATCGAATAACAGTGCTGCTAAATTCTTTCATCGAGAAATAGTAACCCCAGCCCCCAGGGCCAGATCGAGCCTGGCGCCTTAGACTTTAACCTAGTCAGCCTAGGAGATAATATCAAATATGGCCCCGGGCGATTCTGTGTAGGCAGTAGCTTTATGCTGACACCTTAATGCAGGGATTTACCCTAGCGTATAAAGAGATGATCAGAATTTCTGTCATCCCTGTTTTGTGCAGACTCTGTCCGTATAAAGTATTCCGTACACTATACGTATGCACTATCTTTATTATATATGTTTAAAAATAAAAACTATACAAGTGTTCAGTTAACATTTTATCTTTGTTTTCCTCGTTAATGGAAACAATATTACATTTAAACATGCATTAATGACATTCCATTCGATATGTTTGAAAAATTACTGGCAAACGGTCGATAAAAATACAGGTTGCACTTATTTCGAACAAACGTAACTTCACAAAATAGGTATAATGATAGAGTACCTAAGTTTCGATGCTTAATTTGTAGCCCCCTTGTAAATTAACAAAGATATATGATCTAACAAAAGTAAATTTTCAACTAAAAACAAAACATTTTCAGGTTCATTTGCTGCATGAAATATAAGTTGGAATAAAATATTTTTATCAAAAAAATTGAACCGACTTCAAAAAATATGCACTAAAATGTAAAAAATAATAATTATTGTTATTTTTGGAGTCGGTGTTACATCGGAATGCGAAAGTAGCTGCAATTTAAATCTTATACCTATGTCTCTAGTTCTCGGAATAGATTTCATTTTGGCTGACACCGACTCCAAAAATAACAATAATTATTATTTTTTACTTTTTAGTGCATATTTTTTGAAGTCGGTTCAATTTTTTTGTTAAAAATATTTTATTTTTCTCTTTTTAGTGTTAGATAAAGTATTGCGATGGATAGGTCAAGTATGCGTGCCTTTGAAATTTGAGAGTTTCCCTCGATTTCCCCGGATTTCACCATCAGATCCTGACTTGGTTCCGATGGAACCACCTCGGAAGTGCACTCTTTCGAATAAAAAAAAATTGAAAATCGGTCCATAATTGACGGAGAAATCGGTGAACATACATTAAAAAAAAATAGAAACAAAAAATATACCTATACAGTCGAATATAGAACCTCCTCCTTTTTTGAAGTCGGTTAAAAATAGAGAAATTGTTCCAGATACCTTTATACTTTCAAAAAGTGGAACTCCTAAAGTTTTTGTTTTTGTATATCTAATAGAAATTTTATAATGACCTCGTTTTATTTGTTTCAACCCACTGCAGGGAGAATCATTGCGAAATCGAAAGACGACGGAGGAACAAGATGACAGCATATATAACCGAATTATCAGATATGGTTCCAACATGTAGTGCATTAGCTAGAAAACCCGATAAACTAACAATACTTAGAATGGCTGTCGCTCATATGAAGTCACTTAGAGGTTTGTCTAATCTTCCTCTTAATATGTAATTACCTACATTGTAAACAATTTATTTGTAGCCAACAATCAAGAAGTTATGGATAGTGCGTTTTATCAGATTTTCCAATTCAAAGGTTTATTGTTGGAAAAAAACGGGATCTATTTTCCTTATCTTATACTTTTTTATTTCCTATAGGTACTGGCAATACAAATAATGAAGGGGGATATAAACCTTCCTTTTTGACTGACCAAGAACTGAAACATCTTATCCTCGAAGCGGCTGACGGTTTTCTCTTTGTGGTTAGCTGTGATACAGGAAAAATATTTTACGTTTCTGATTCAGTTGGGCCTGTTCTTAATTATTGCCAGGTAATTTAACTATGAAACATGCAGTTGACACATTGAACATTTTTTGTAAAGAAAATTTTATTATATTTCAGAACGATTGGTATGGCTCCTGTCTATACGATCATATTCATCCTGATGATATCGAAAAAGTCAGAGAACAACTTTCCACCCAAGAACCTCAATCAGGTCGGATACTTGATCTTAAAACTGGAACCGTTAAAAAAGATGGACAATGTAAGGATTTGTAATCGTATTCCCTTTATCCCGTAGCTAATCAGCTTGAACCAGAAAAAAATTAATTGACTTAAAAAGTAGTATGGTTGGTCTAGCTAAAGTAAACAAATCTATTGTTATAAGCTAGCATTTTATGTGATGAATCCACCCATGCAAATTAGATGATTAATGGTTTCAATAAATTTATTATTAAATATTTTCAGCATCATTGCGTTTATGTATGGGTTCAAGACGAGGTTTTATATGTCGAATAAAATTAGGAAATATGTCAACGGATACAATGATTTCATTGCCATTAAGTCGTCATAAGCAAAGAAATAGTTTTAGTACAAACCATGATGGTCATAATTACGTCGTGATACACTGTACTGGATATATAAAGAATTGGCCTCCGTCAGGAGTTGATGTAGATAAATTATCTGCTGAGGAAGACACTTTAACAGCTCATTGCTGTCTGGTAGCCATCGGAAGATTGCAAATCACGTCTACGCCAAATTCCGCTGATATATCAAATAATTCGAATGCTGCAGAATTCATTTCTCGCCATTCGATGGATGGCAAGTTTAGTTTTATTGATCAAAGGGTCGTCGGACTTTTAGGATATTTGCCAGCAGAACTCTTGGGGAAAAGTTGTTTTGATTATTTTCATCCAGATGATCAAACACATATGAAGGAAAGTTTTGAACAAGGTAGGTAACTTTGCTTATTTTGTCAATACTTGATATTTTGATAACTTGATATTAAGAAATATATTTTTCAGTTTTAAAATTAAAAGGCCAAGTTATGTCTGTGATGTATAGATTTAAAACAAAACATCAAGAGTGGTTTTGGCTTCGAACGTCCGCGTTTTCATTTTTAAATCCTTATACTGACGAAGTTGAATATATTGTATGTACAAATACACCGGCTACGAAGTAAGTTCAAAATGTTGTGATATTGTTTACAAAAATCACCTTGAATATACTTAAACGATTTTTTTTATAGATCGATACACAGTGGAAATCCAGACAATGTTATTAGTGAACATTCAAGTGATCAAATACCCTATCATTCTCAACCCGGTATTGACTATAGTGTTCAGAGAAGAGATTCATCTATGTATTTACATACGATGTCTCCAAATCAGATCCAAAGTAAGTTGAAAGATTATCCACAAGACAACTGCAGCTCCAAATACAGAAAGTTGCTTATAAAAAAATAAAGTCAGTTCTTACAGTACTTTTAAATTTCTCTATACCTTCTTTATATTTTGTAATATGTATAGCTCCACAACAGACGCGGCCAGAAAGCACCCAAAATATATATAGCAATTACGACCAAACGCCATCTCCTATATACGGCTCATCACCCCATCCTCAGGTTCAAGTCGGCATTATGAACCGTATTGTGAAAACATCTGCGGCAAGTCCGACCCAGAGTTGGTCATTGCGTCCACCACCGCAACAGCAGTCCATCAACGATGGTTATCAATATAGTCCTTCCAGATCACCTGCTGGACCTACTTATACCCAACTGAATGTTGGAACATTGCCAACTTCTTATGCAACAAACATAGCTCCACATTCCGCGGCTACCGGTAAGAAGAACGTCGAAGCAATGAAAATGCATTAAAATACCTCAATGTATGCAACCTGCAGTCGGCCTTATGCAAAGTTCGCCTCTAGGGATATGTTTGATCTTTGTACCAATGTGACGAAGTCGATGTTATTCAAAAATACTTTTTTTTATTAAGCTTTGCACGAGAGTCGGCGTTTATGAATATTAACAATTTTTTTAGGCATTTGGGGTTGGCAAGGAGTTCCGTCAGAACCTACATTACATCAGACACCACCAGGACCAAATCATCAACAACCCCATCATCATCAGAATCATGAGTTGTCTGATATGTTGCAAATGCTTGATCATGGAGCTTCGCCTGCCACGGCCTTTGATGACCTCAATAATATGTTTCACACAAATTTTGAATGACATTTTCTTTTTATAAATGATTATTATACTAGAGTGGAATAAATTTTATTTTAGATACGCTTTTGTAGTTTTATATATACTTATTTCCGTTGATTAAGTTGCCCTATTTAAGTAACCTTACAGGCCCAGACTCTTTTTAACTTTCAACTTTTTCTTAATTAAGTAGCTGTTTGTTAATCATATATATATTAATACGCTAAGGTTAAAGACGTTTGCATCCCTTTTTAGAAAAAACCTCACAATTTCTCCACATAAATTATATATCATTTTACAGATAATTGCTTGCTCTACTGACATCGACAACTAAAAAATTTATTATTGCTTTTGTTTTTGTAAATTAATTAAAATACAGCAACGCTGAACAACGTCTGCCATCTAAAGGCTTTAATTTTGAAACAACGTCAACACTTCGATCTGTCATCTGACCTTCATATTGTAATACAACAGACACAATACTGCATACTGCCGTCTAACGGCTTTAATTTTGAAACAGCGAGCAACGCTGAACAACGTCACAGCAATGCTGCATGATGCCATCTGACGGCTTAGCTCAACGCTTTTGCTACTTGAGCCTCTATATGACAATTTTAGTAAAATATTTCTTCGATCTGTCATCTGAGCTTCATATTGTAGCAGTGTGCAAAATTAGAAACGAATTGAATACCTGCAATCATATTTAAAAAATTATTTTGTAAAGTGATAATTATTATACTTATTTAGTGCGAATAATTCGCACAGGTTTACAAAAAAAAAATTATTTCATGTTTGCTAGTTAGTTCACTAGGCTTTTTTTACTTAAAATACGCCTCGAAATTTTTAGATCTGTTTTCTTAACATCCTCTATTACCTATTTTCTTAACATTTCCTGTTTTGTGTATAAAATTACACCCTATATAAAAAAGGTGAATAAATAATAGGTTCTACATTATGTTTGCACGCAATTGACATGCGCGATGACTACCTGTATGGAACTAAAAATTTATAAAAATGGTTAATTTATTTTTGCCAGTCATAATTTCCGTGTTGAAAAACTTACATTTGTACAATCAGACGTAAGTATTTCTTATAAAGTAAATAAATTTTCAATCATTAACAAAAATACAGTTTTTTAATTAAATACATTTCCAAAGTTTTGATCGAATTATCATCGCTAATAACAATAATTATTCACCGAAATATTTTTAAACGTTAGAAATATGTAAGTAGATGTTCAAATTAAGGGAAAATAAAAGTTTTCAAATAAATTTGGCGCGAACTACTAAACTACTATAGGTATATTTAAATTATTTATAAATTAGGTATTGAAAAAACGCAGATATTTTCTAAAAGATTTAATACATGAAATGAAAAAAAACAAATGTATTTTTACAATGAAACTTTGAACAAATATTTTTATATAAAGTTTTAAAAAATAAAAAATTAAGTAAAACATGTGTGTTAAGTCGACAAAACGTTTAGTTCTTCAGTTTGTAAGTTGGTACTTACACAACTTTTGTAAAACACCTGTTACACGACATTAAAGTATATCTTAAAAAAAACAACGCCGTTTTTAAAAATTCGGAATCATTTCGGTTTTTTTTTCAGAAAAAAATGTGTAAGTACACGTACTAGCTAGAACAATATTTCTTAATAAATTTTATTTTTTTTAACAAAAAATCCTTCAGGCTACAGGAGAGCTTACTAATTCAGCATGCTATTTTTATAAGCATGTATCTAGCTAAGTATTTAATTAAAAAAAAACTCGTATATTTTAGTTGCGGGTTTTTAAAATTACTATGTTGGTACAATTTTTGAAATTATTCAAATGAAAGACGTTATCTTTTAACATTAAAAACCATTTAAATTTAATCTGACAAATAACGGACAAATATATTTCTTTCGCTTGAATTCGGTTTTCAGTCGAATAAAATTCATTTTAACGCTGACAACTTTCACTCACAAGAAATATTTTTATAAAAACTAAAAATATATTAAAATGTGCATCTCAAATACAATGTAAACGGAACTTTATAATGACAAACAATTTTACGATAAACTTAAACATGTTAATTATATTATGTAGGTATAGTTTTATGTTGCTTTCGATCATACGTTGGGATAACCTTCGTGAGCCGCCAATGCCATATATGACATAACTCATTATTTCGCGAACATGACAAGAGCAATACGTGTATAAATACATAGTTTCTTACATTGGTCGACAAAAGTGTGCAGATTATTGAAATTATTTTAAAAATTTGTATAAAGTGCGGGTAAAATGTCTGTTAAACATTTGAAAAAAGGTAGGTTTCTCAATAATTATACATTTTAAATATAAGTAGGTATAATACGTTTTAATTTTTCAAAGACGCTTACATCGTTCCTGACACAATCAAATATTTGTTTTATTAGTTTTTCTGATTATTTTAATATAAATATATATAATAAAAACAGTTACAATTTTAAATTTATACGGATGCTAGTGAAAATTAATTGTACGAAAATTGTATTTGAATCTACTACACATTCAAATAGGGTAGCAGGAAAAGAAAAAGGTATCCACTGAGTCCTTGTTAAAAATCGTTGAAACTAAATTCGAAAGCTTCGTCTGCGAAAAAAAAATTATTTCTGTAAATTAACACACAAAATTAAATATAAACCGACGTTAATATAATGTTGCCATTATAATAAAAAAAAAAAAACAACACGTTTTGTGCCGACTAAATCTGTTTGTCTCTTTCAATTTAAGTACTACTTTAATAACGATCTCACAAATGGCATTTTTTATTAAATCGATGGAATGAGCTCCGCCTAATTTATATGTTGTTGCATTTTTTTAATAGCACTTAAAACGGTCTTCGCAATAAATTTTTGAAGTTGTTTAAATAGATATTTTTCCGTTTCAAAAGGCTGTCATTAGCACCAAACATCACGGCCTACTAACTACAGACCATAATATATTTAATACAGTATTATCTATCTCATTCTGGCTGTTCGAGATCGGGATGTAGGGTACAATGGGGTACGGTATATTTACAGCGAACGCGATTTGATTCTAATGACGTCGCCGGTAGAGTGTACATAGGGCTTTACAACTGTCTGTAGAGTGCCCCTAGGCGTTGTAAAATAAAGTTGCATTTGGTAAGCTTAAATTTAAGTTTCACATCTGCCAAGAATCCCACGACGGCTCCTAATTTTCTGTTTATTGCAGCCCCATTTCGGCACATAATCTTTTCTGCATGTACTTAGTTCAAATGTTGATTAAATATGCGTAGGACTCAACGGTTTGAAATGTGCTTAGCTTGAATTTCAGAATGCCTATACGATGCGGCGGTATCTCTTTCCATTGCATAACATACCAGTTGATCTCAAACATTTGATATGGTTTACCTACATTATTTATTTTACAATATAATGTATTGTCGTGTTCTGGTTCATAACGAGCGTAGGTATCTCTTGTGCTGTATCTATGAATATTTTTACTTTAAAACAATTGTGTCAAAAATTAGTTTAGTAAAAATTGTTTACATAGGTTTTGACATAGAAATAGAATATTTGCATGATTTTTTATACTGAAATTACAAATTCAAACTGATTTTGCCGTATCATCTAAACTCATAATGTCTTTAGTAAAATACCCACAACTTGCCTTCGAAGAATTACTAGCTGTGAACCAATAACATACAACAATGACATACATATTACAAGATAATAAGCTTTTTTTCTTATAGTTCATTAGTCACGTTTCCGCAAAGCGTTTTATTTTATACACATTTTCCTTTCAAGCAAACTTTGGTAGATATAAAATATATAATTTTTCCAGAATCATTGAACTACAGGAAAAAGTAGTTTATTTTCTTCCACTAAAGCAAAAAGTCGCGTGAAAGAAAAATGTTTCTAAACAAAAATCGGTATGTTTAAAAAATGCTAGAATTTTCATTTCTTTTTCAACGTCTCCCTTGGCGTAATTCATGCATTTCCAAGGAGTTCTATTTTAATGCGTAATTTGGAAATCACCGTAATGGATTAAAATGAGTCAATAATAAACGCTTTGAAGTAATTTGATTTTGAACCACTCTGTATATTCACCCCCTACTTGAGGTGAACTAATTTTAATGTGAAAGGTGCAATTCATATATACTAGATACAATACATAATATATTCTATAAAAATAATAAAGACCTACATAACGTTCATACAACGATATGTCACCTAGCAGTGGCGTAACATCAGGAAATTTGTTTCGGTGTAAACAGCGGCATTCGTATATCCCAATCCAACAGGCCACAATACACCAATTTTATATTTTTTAATGGGAAGTTTTAAGTCTACCCAGGGCCCTCGCGCCCCAGAGTGCGACGTGTGCGATGCACGCGGGCGGCACATTCAAGGGGCGCCAAATGACCTAGTTGTGTTATGTTTTTTGTACTGTATAGAAAAAATATATAACTGATATTATATCAATTTTATTTGCATACTCAAGCCTGCGTGAAAACTCTTACGAGTAGTTATTTATTTTTTAATGAAATTCGAATTCGAAATATTTCGCGCGCAGTTTTCGACTCGATAGTTAATTCACATTAGCGCGTAGACAGGGCGCCCCTATCGGGAGACTCCCGCGTATGTTTATATCTTGAATTTTTCTGTCGATTCCTGCAAGAGTGCGAGTGAAGTAAAGTATTTTTCAATCAACAAATACTTTTTTACATTTTTTTTTGACATATCGTCTAGTGAGTTTATCCCCAATAAGGGGCATCAATTATGAATCCGCACGCGCTCGGCGTGAGGCCTTACGAGGGCCCTGAGTCTACCCAAGAAGGTATTTGTCTCACGGCGAAAAGTGTACTTTTTCCGGGGCGGCAGACTTGAGAGGGCGGCATAAAACAGAAGCGATATGTCGAACGCTTAGAAAATGTAACTGAAAGGATGATGGCATATCGTCAAATTTTATAAATATGTCCTTAATTAGACATGTCATAATTTAAAAATAAGTCATATTTATATTTTGGTTTGATTAATAATAGAAAAAAATATTTGATGATATTTTAAAGGAATGCTATAACAGTGTCTATTATTTTTACATAATTTTGTCTGTTTTAAAATTTAAAATTGCGTGTATTTACGAATAAGTCCTGGCTAATACAAGTTGAATTTGTTACGCCTCTGATACCATATGTTTAACAACTAACCAATCCAAAGCAAGAAAAATCTAGGCTAAATTAAAATTGATATTATTGGATGGACCTTATCAACGACGTACTCGTATAACGCGTTTTATACTGATATTTAAATCTGTTTACGGACTTACCAATGCACGTATCGTATTTATTTTGTGATATACACAAAAAACGAAAGTTTCTTGAAGGTTATCTAACACACAATTAATGTGCATTTAACAATGTTTTAATAGTTTGTTTCGGTCGCCGGCCAAAGTCATTTTTGTGGTGTTAATTTAAGTTGAAAATTAGTTTTTTGGTTTTAATATTTTGTGAAAATCATGGCTTCACAAGCAGGTAAAAACGAAAAATAAGCTAACCTAGATTTCTGACAGATCACGTTGTTTATACCTAGTAGGCTACTAGATACCTATGTTAAGGTGCAGTAGTATTTCTAAGTTTTATAAAATATTTTTGTTTTGTACCTACATTTTCATATGAATTGGGTTTATAAGCTGGGCTTTTTAATTAATTTATGTTTTATTTTCAGTTTGATAATATTGTGTCTGTTATGGCTTTAGCTGATTTTCTTTTATATCATAATAACTTAATAAGCATCATTTGAAGGTGACCATAGTGTCATTTATATTTTATAGTAATGATAAAACGGAGTAAATTTTTTTTATTGGTATTATTTTTAACAATATCGTAATTTTAAATTGTGGACTAAATTGTGTACCTAAATATTATTTATTCATTTTCATTATTTGATTAAACTTCAACTCCTGTGGGGATTAAAGACCTTAAATTTGATAGAGATTACTCAGTACACTTGTATAAACACCCTTTCCCTATTAGGATAGTATCACTTTTACTGCTTTTATAACTAGTTCAACGATAATAACTTAGGAAAACAAAACATCAAAAATAAACTTTTTTCTAAAAGAACAAAATTTAACTCGCCTAGTTTTAACAGCCAGTAAAAAAAAACTTACTGAAAATTGTGATTCATAGACACTCGACAATTAAAATTAGCGAACATTTTTCTCTAAAGTTTGGGCCTCATATTTGTAAATTTAATACAGTCGTCTTAAAGTGCCCTCAGTTGTTGAATAGTTTTTGTCAATAATTGTCAGTCGTTTAAGCATTAAGATAATGGACGGACAGTATAGGTATCAATTTTGAAAATAGTGATCCTTTGAAGATTAGGTTACAATATATATATATATACATATATATGTAGTTCTAGTTTTTTTTATTAAATAATATAAGGTTCGTTCCAAGCAGCCGCGAACGGTAATAGAACCGTACAGTCTTGTCACTGCGCAAGACTAATTTGCACACTAGCTCAAAAATCGATACTGCGCAAGACAGTCTTGCGCAGTAACAAGACTGTGTACGGTTTTATTACCGTTCGCGGCTGCTTGGAACGAACTTAATAATAATAATAAATGTTTATAGTACATAATAAAACGTACGAAAGGCACGGTTCAACTTTAAGTTGATCTTCCACCTAGCCCAGTTACATGACAATTTTTTTACAAAAAAATAAAATATTAAAAAAGATTACAATAACAGTTGTTCTGTCAGTAGTTTATTATAAATAAATTTTGAAAAATTGTTCTTATTATTATTATTAACATGAGCAGGCAGATCATTTCACATATTGGATGCAACGTATGTAAAAAAATAATTGTAAAAATAATAATTAAGTTCTTTATACTGAAAATTCCGCTGCATACGTGAAATTTGCACGTCACTGGAAAATTTTTCAAAGGGAGCAAAAATTATATTTTGCAGAATGCAGATTCTGCATTAATCAGTACTTATACGTAAGGTATATGTATATATAGATATACTAATACAGGGTGTCCCATTAAGAATGGGACATAGAACAACCGCAGATTCTCCAATTCAAAATAAAACGATTAAGCGAAATATGCTTAGATAAAATGTTACTCGCTCTACCAGTGGCGTACGGCAGGAGTAAGTAATGCTTGTACCCCTTCTAAATGTTACGCCGCTGTCTAAATTTTAATTTTGACTATAATTTTAATTTTTTTGATATTTTCTAAGTCAATAATGTACACTTGTTAGTTTGTTGTAAAGTCATTGGTTTTCGAGATATTCGCAGTTAAAGATAGATAGACATGTACTTTTTATTTGTATTGTTATTAATAATATTCATTTTTACAATTTTGTCTTAAAAAAATTGCGAATATCTCGAAAACCAATGACTTTACAACAAACTAACAAGTGTACATTATTGACTTAGAAAATATCAAAAAAATTAAAATTATAGTCAAAATTAAAATTTAGACAGCGGCGTAACATTTAGAAGGGGTACAAGCATTACTTACTCCTGCCGTACGCCACTGGTAGAGCGTACTGAACTAATTTTTTTATTGTTAGGTGCGTTTTATGATATTTAACAAGTGTGCCGATTTGAGTAAAATTATACGGTGTATTAAAAAAATTATGGACATTAATAATTTTTCAATTTTCAACTTCAACACCCCGTATTTCGGAAACGAGTAGCATATTTCGCTTAATCGTTTTATTTTGAATTGGAGAATCTGCGGTTGTTCTATGTCCCATTCTTAATGGGACACCCTGTATATTATCATGATACTTGATACAATCATGAAGATGCGAGGAGCGGGTCAACTATTCATCTTGCACCCATGATATAAAATAATGATTTACTCGTGGCCTTCCGGCATTCGTATTAATCATATCTGTTAATAATCAACATTTATTTGAAGGACCCTAGTATACAAATGATAACTGCATGTTTAAAGTTTCTACTTATCTTCATTATAACTTTATAAGAAAGGCAGAGGTATGCTTTATAGTTTTTACCTTCCCCTTATAATAATGTCGGCACAATATACAGATCAGTGCCTCTCAATCTTTATAGCTGTGTTCCAACCTCTCTGCGAACGATAACAGAACCGTCAGTCATGCGCAGTAGATAAACGTGTTCCAAGACCGATACAGTTTCGTTTTAGCTACTGCAGCAAAAATGTGTTGTACATTTTTATTTTCGTCGAGGTAATCGATAGTTGCAGCCATATCAAGAAAAAAATTAAAAACTACTCGAAGAACTGTTAAAACTGTCTGTGAGAGTACTTAACGCTGGGTTTTCCAGTACGACTTCAGGAAGTATCAAAAATCTAACATTAAATTTGTAAAGTCAGTTTTTCTTGAACATCGCAGGGAAAATTCATCGTTGAATTTTTTTGTTTGTCGAAGTAAAAGCCGTTCTATTATTTTCTTTCCGTTCTACGGAATACTGGTTGAGAAGCACTGGAGTTGTACCTAAATGAAATGCTTTTTCTATTTTGCAAATTCTTTACGTACGTTAACTTAGTTCACGTCTGGAAGAATTCATTTAAACACGTGGTGAAGTGTCAGTTTTTAATTTCACAAAATAATATGATTAGTTTTGCGTAATTTTGAGGTATATTTTTTAAATAAATTTTGAATAGTGTTAACGAGCGTAAAATGTACTGAGCTGATTTTAAAAATTCAGATTCAGTTTGAAAATGTTTAGTGATTTTTGAAAATTGATAGTGACTATATTTAGAACAAATTTCAAAAAGCGGCTTTACTTTGAATAATACAAATAAAACCACCGGACTATAATAATTACATTTTTTCGTAATCCGTTTTCCTTACATTAAACTTGATTAAATATATCTGAATAAATAAAAATAAACTACAAAAACAGGAAATCCGGTCAAGATTTGTATTACTTTTAAAGTTAATTTTAATTGAATATTATAATTACATATCTAAGATAAAAAAATTGTAAACAAAAAATAATAACAATGAACAATTAATAGTCCTTAGTAACAATTTTTTTTGGATTAGACAGAAAATTGAAAATATTTAGTGTATAGGATTCTGTCCTTTATTTGAACGTTTTTCGAGTTCCTGTGCTCGGAAATACAAATCAGGTGTACATAATATGTGTTAAAAAGGTCTACCACGTGTTTTTTTTTAATTTGATTACTGATTAGATATCAATTGTATACGTTAAGCCTACAACATGCATATAGATTAAAAGCTGTGAACTTACATAGGGATGGTGTTTACAAACTTCAGATGCTGATTTCTTTTCTTTAGTTGATTTTAACAAAAAGATTCCTTTGAACGGAGTTGAATGAATTGATTAGGGGTTGTGGCTAATATCATTTTTGTGCTCCCCATTATCCTATGGAACTAGCCCTCCAATGATCTTGATCCTCTCATGAAAACTCCAGAAGATTGGTGACTGGATTATCCTATGGAATTGCTCCGTTCTCATCAATGTAACCAAAGATGGTTGTCATCCTGTTGAAATATCTCACAGCTTGTTTCCTGCGCGTGGGTTTTTGCAGTTGGTTTGGAAAATATTCCTTCCATTTCAATTTTTCCCACGCGAAGGAGGGGTGCTAATGTAGCAAGCATTGTTACATTAACTCTTTCTCTCTCTTTTGTAATATTGTCAAAATTAGTTTTCCTTAGCTACTCAGGAAAAATGAATGTTGTTATCAATTTGGAAAAAATCAATTTAAATAATTTGAACTTGAGAAAACAATTCATAACGAATTGCTTACAATTTAACTAAAGCGTTTTATTTATTTTAAAGTAAGAACTTTATTAAGTGCTTACAATAGGTTAGGACCTCGTATTCGAACAGTAAATGTTTCGTCCTCCATTTCTCAAAATCTACACTGTCGATTCCTGACGTATTCCCATCGTGTGAAGATGTTTCCTCAGGGATGCACGACCGATCAAGTACCCAACCACTTTCCTGAGTTTTGGTCTGTTGAGGTTGATCAAGTCGTCTATAAGCTATTCTCATGTGAATTTCCTGGATTAAAGCTATAGTCAGAGTTTTTGTTGATTGCGGGTCCAACTTTTAATAGTTTGTTGAATATATGAACGGAGTTACAGCTTTCTAAAAATTTGAATTTTGCTTGTATATACGAGTATACTTCACAGTTGAAGACCGGGCACTACCGAATTTTGGGTCTCGAATATTGAATGTCAGTTGCGAATAAATCATTTCATAACGAATAAAAAATCTGGACATAATTCGGCGAAATTCGAATATACCAAAAAAAAAAAAAAAAAATTGCACTCCGGGAGTGCCGGCAGAAGTGAAAACTTGAATTTTAACGTCTTACGAATTTTCGATCAGGTCACGTGTCCTGACGCGAGTTTAACATTTTTTACCCATTACAAAAAAAGTGTACAAAAGTTTTCGTCTTACGAATTTTCGATCAGGTCACGTGTCCTGACGCGAGTTTAACATTTTTTACCCATTACAAACAAAAAGTGTACAACGCCGCTAAAGAAGTTTTCACTTCAAAAATGGCCACATAGCGAATAGTCTCCGATTCACCCTTATCAATTATCAGTATCCGTTATCATGTAGATATGTGCTCTTACACATTTTACATGGTTTATTGAAGAGAAACTTTGAGTACTTCGCAGAGTACATACTTATGTTTTATAATATTATATTATCTATATTCTATAGTATGATTAATGGACCATAGTGAGAACTAAAACATTTGTTAGTACCTACTATTATAATTTTATAAAGTCATTTATGCAGTGCACATACCTATTTAGCACTTCAAAACAAATAATATTGAAGAAGATCTATAAACTATAATACCGTATTCACGTCTGTCGCTAAAATAGTGCTGCTTATAGTGAGTACTATATTGAGTCACTATTTGAAATTTTCTTTTACATAAAACATTTGATTTTCAGTTTCGAATTATGTTATTAAATACTAATGATGTGCCGGATATCCGTATCCGCGGATATCCGAGGGAGAAGAAAGATCCGTATCCGTTAGTTTTTGGCGGATCTTTTACGGATCTTTTACCTTATTAATTTTCAATTTATAGATGAAATTTTATATATATACGTGATTAGGTAATAATGAAAACCTGTGAAATTTCATTCAGATTATTTTTTTATTTTTTAAAATCGTATTTGGCACCTTTATATTGCAAACATTTATCGTAGTGAGTACCATACTAATAGTACATAACTCAAAGGTACTAAATCAACTATCTTTATAATGAGATATTGCAAACCGATCGTTGGAAAGAGACAATCTGTTATGAGAGTTAACTCTTAAAGAAGTCAATAACTTTTTCCCATAACAGATAGTCTCTTTCCAAAGATCGATATGCAATATTTACCGCCGCGTACTCTAAGAAAGTTAAGATCCGTATCCGCGGATCTTGAAACTAAAAATCCGTATTCAGATCCGTATCCGCGGATATACATTTTTAACGATCCGGCACATCACTATTAAATACATAGATATATCCATACCAATATTATAAATGCGAAAGTAACTCTGTCTGTCCGTCTGTCTGTTACCTTTTCACGCCTAAACCGCTGAACAGATTTCGATAAAATTTGGCAAGGAGATAGATTGCATTTTGTGGAAGGACACAGGATACCTTTTGTCTGAAAAAACAAAACTGGAGGGGGTGAAATAGAGGATGAAAGTTTATATGGGGAACCCATCATTTTGCAAGCTTATGAAAATTCATATTTAAGCCTTCGGTAAGAAATAAAGATTTGCGTGTTTCAGCTTTTTTGCAAAATCGTCCCTCAAAGGGGTAAAATAGGAGACGAAAGTTTGTATCCGAAACCTATCATTCCTCATGTTAAGAATATGAAAATTCATATTTAGGCTTTTGATAAAAAAAAATTGGTTGTCTGTAAAGTCGGTTTACGGACGATAGTTTTACGTGATAACGTCATAAAGAAACATTGATGAACTCTCTGACGTCACGCGAGAAGAGAGAGAAATGCGTACAAGCCGACGCTTGGGCCGATCGTGCCTCTCTATCGCTTATACCGCGCTCTTGCTTGCACGCTCAGGCTCAGGTGGAACGTGACACTTTTTCGTGCGTGCAGCCGGTGTTTCATCAATTTATAAGACGTTATCACGTCAATAAAGAATTATTTTGCACCATGAAGAAAATATTTTTTAGTATTCTTGATTGCATCTATTATACAATAAACATTACTTTTCTTGCTAAATTCTTGAACCTTTTTTAACACCTGCTGTTAAAACATATTGGTTTGTTATTCAACTGGTAAATATTAACTCTTTGGACTCTTTGGAGACCTTGAAAGGCATCCAGGAAAATTATATTTTTAAATAAAGGATAGCTTGTCAAGCCGTTTTCTGAATAAGTGATTTTTTTGAACACCAATAGAAATGATCTAAATTCGTTGCATAGATGGATTTATATTAGATTAGTTATTGCCTATCTGGTATCAGTTATCACTCAGTCGCTTAGGTGTTATCAATTAATTGTCAATATATACTTAAGTGGCCGCCGCCTACCGCGTACCCCACTCTATCATTGTATTTTATTTTCACATTACAATAAAAGACGTTTGCCATGTGATTACCAGCTGATCTAATTGCCATAATCACGCGATGCCGTGTATGTTATTATTATGCTTTAAAAAAATAAATGTCTATTTTAAACATTTAATTTCAAAATCCAGGCCCGTCTTTTTGATTAAGTAAACATCTTAACTCTCAGCTAAATGGGAACGTCAGACGTCAAGATACTTATATTCAATCATATGTTCCTTACGTACCTCACCTTACAAAGAGTTAAGTCCAGGCGCGGTCCGAAGGGGGGGGGGGGTCACAGGGGACATGACCCCCCCCCCCAAATCTAAGGTCAAATTGAAAAATCTCAAAAATTTGCCAAATAATAAAAGGAAATTTTTAGCTATCCTCTAACAAATACAAAAAGACGACTTCCATTAATTGTTTTATAGGTAATGTAGGTGTAATGTTTATTTCATTCCAGATACCTATTTTTTATTAGTGTAGTGAGTGACCCCCTCCAAAATTTCAGGCTACGACCGCGCCTGGTTAAGTCTGGTGGTGTTTGTTTATCTGGAAGTTTTGGTAAACAATGGATTAAAAGTAAAACAATTGTATCTAATGCAAGTTCGCTGTGTACATGCGTAGTTCTAGTGAATAAAAGTTCATCGCTAAAAAATAAATGTTTTTTTAAAATCAGCGCATGTCCATATTTTTCTGAATGAAGCCATCATGAGCTTATACTTACTTATTAACTTCCGTGAGTAGCGCTTTATTCACACCTTTTTTTTAATTATTGAATCGGATATAACCGACAAAAGTTGGTAAAATTACAGTTTGTTCGTTAATATTTCTGCTTGCGATAATTTTTGATTAACTCGAATGTAATCTAATTATTTTTATAATTTCTGTCAAAATGTGAACAATTTAATCCGATTTATTATGTATCTTTTTAAATCCGACCTTGGGTGCCCTTGTAACATTCCTCACATATATGTGTTTATTATGCAATTTCATTGTCGCGTATTATTCAATTAGTTTAGAAATACATTAATGAATCAGTTGAGATAATGAATTGATTTTAAATACCTATCTTCTCGAAATACCGGGCCCTCATTTGTTAAATTTTAAAATACCGTAGAACCTATAAGTACCAGAGCGTACGTATTACAATTTACAATGGGTGTGGATGAGTATTAAAAAAATATTCAAATCGTTTTTGCGTTGTCATTTATATGGGAAAATTTGCAGCAATACCTGTGCAATATTATTACCATATCGTTTTTATTTAATTTACAATATAATTGTTGTGTCAATACCAGTCGATTCCATATAAATATATATAACTCTAGTCACCAGTGATTAGTTTTCATTTTTATTAACAATGAGTTGTTTTCTTCTGTAGAAAATACGGAGCAGTATCTTGCTCTTATTCGAAATTCGTTAAGATCAACCAACATGGATTTTGAAGGAACACATTTTGATGGAACCTTTCCTCATGTTTTTGTGGTGCTAGGAGCATCTGTAAGTAATTAATTGTAACTGTTTATTTATCAGTGAAATCAATACCGGTGAAATGTTTTTAGGGTGACTTAGCGAAAAAGAAAATATATCCAACACTATGGTGGTTATATAGAGATAACTTGATACCAGCAAAGACAGTTTTTTATGGATACGCTAGAAGTAACATTTCTGTTGACGAAATTAGGGAAAAATGTCATCAATATATGAAGGTAAGTTTTTTAACCGCCATAAAAGCTTTTTAAAAATATCGCTAAATATATTTAAATCCTGCATATGACATCTGAGATGATATTTATCGTAAAATAAAAAAATATTTTTTTTATTATCTAGGTAAAAGACAATGAAGCACAGCGATATGAAGAATTCTGGAAACTGAATTATTATGTATCAGGTGGTTATGATTCCAGATACAGTTTTGAATTACTTAATCAACAGATAACGAAACATGAAATAGGATCAGTGGGGGCCAATCGGTTATTTTATTTAGCGCTTCCTCCGTCTGTCTTTGAAGAAGTTACGGTTCATATCCGAAATGCTTGTACAGGTGAAAAGTGCGTATGCAAAATCGATTACAATAGATATTTGAAAGTTCTTCCTGGTAACAATAATATTTTTACTTTTTGTGCAGAGGATGGACTCGAATTATTATAGAAAAACCGTTTGGCCGCGATGCGGCAAGTTCTCAAAAACTTTCTGACCACTTGGCGTCACTATTTCGTGAAGAGCAATTGTATCGTATTGATCATTATCTCGGCAAAGAGATGGTCCAAAATCTCATGACTTTAAGGTATTCACGAAATTTCAACAACTTATATCAGTGTGCTTTATAATTATATTATAGTTAGGTACCAAAATTTAAGGAGTTCGTCATTATTATATAAGCAACGAAACAAAGCGTACCCGTCCCATGCATAAAAACTATTTCGCTTGTATTGCATTGTGAACTATAAGTTTATGAGTCACTCCATAAATTTTGAGTTTATAGGGTAGTATATTATAGAATATAGATATAATAATTGATTTAATCTGAGATAAGTGTAAATAATTTTTATGTGTACTATTTTAGATTTGGTAACCGTATATTTAGTCCTACTTGGAACAGAGATAACGTGGCTTCAATTCAGATATCATTCAAAGAACCATTTGGTACGCAAGGTCGTGGGGGTTATTTTGATGAATTCGGAATTATTAGAGACGTCATGCAGAATCATCTCTTACAAATTTTAAGTTTAGTGGCTATGGAAAAGCCGACATCATGTCATCCCGATGATATTAGAAATGAAAAAGTGAAAGTACTTCGTTCAATAAGCGAAGTTAAGTTGGAAGATGTAGTTATTGGACAATATTCCGGCAATCCGGAAGGACAAGGTGAGGAACAGGAGGGTTACTTGGACGATCCAACTGTTCCTAAGGGATCTGTAACGCCGACATATGCTCTAGCTGTATTGCGAATCAACAATGAACGTTGGGATGGTGTTCCGTTCATTTTACGATGCGGAAAAGGTATAGTTGGCTTGAAATGCCGCGTTTATTTTGTAAAATTTGCCTCCTGTTTAATTCTTAAGCGTGGGTCACACTAGGCTGCTTGTCAGCCGTTGCTGATCAGCGGTGGACAGTAGCACCAGCAAGCAACGGCGGGCAGCCCGGTCACACTACGTCTATCGCGAGTAGTGGCTGCCAATCCGGTCACTACATCATCGAACATAAACCACGTGGTACGTGATGGTTTACTCGCCTATGATGCACTGCTTCGGGCAGACTGCGCTGCTCGCTGGTGGTAGCGGGTGCTAGTGAGTCACGTGACCTGCTAGTCGCCGCTGCCTGGCTGCCAATATAGAACATGTCCAATTTCACCAGCCGCTGATAAATACTCGCCGGCGAATTTTATGCTCACACCAAGCTGATTGATGGCTGACAGTAGCGGCTTCCACAACTCGCGGCTGGCAACCAGCCTAGTGTGAGCCGCGCTTTACATGGATATTTTAAAGTGTTAACTAAAGCAAAATGTGCCCGTTAAAAAGATGTGTTATTATGCCAAATTTCTGAGAAAATCGGCTGTGACTGGCGGATACGAAAGTTATCTTATAAGGGTTTCGTTTTTTTTCCTTTTAAGGTATGGAACTCTAAAAAGGAATCAGAGTATCTCTAAGAAGGCTAAAAGATTTCATTCCCTATGTTTTACAGTCATTTTCCATATGTGCGGGTTAAAAAGTAAAGTAACTTCTTTTACAGCCTTAAATGAACGAAAAGCAGAGGTCCGCATTCAGTACCAAGACGTACCTGGAGACATATTTGACGGTAAAGCAAAGAGAAATGAACTAGTAATTCGGGTCCAACCTGGTGAAGCTCTCTATGTGAAAATGATGTGTAAGACGCCTGGTATGACTTTTGACATGGAAGAAACTGAATTGGATCTCACTTATGGTAGTCGATACAAGGTAAAGTTTTTATAGAAGCAAATCTAGTTCTACTTAGAACGTAATTTACTGAATTTTTATACCATGGTGCTCTTGGAAATTAGGTTTTAAAATTTTTAATTCAATGTTTTTTTTTTTAATTTCAGAATGCGAAACTACCCGATGCTTATGAACGACTTATTTTGGACGTTTTCTGCGGTTCGCAAATGCATTTTGTACGTTCAGATGAACTTCGTGAGGCTTGGAGAATATTTACACCACTTTTGCATCAGATTGAATCAGAAAGAGTAGTTCCCGTATCATACAGGTGAGATTTAATCAACAATTAACTTAAAGATTAAAAAAAAAGACGGGTTGCACTCCGGGAGTGCCGGTAGAAGTGAAAACTTGAATATTAACGTCTTACGAATTTTCGATCAGGTCACGTGTCCTGACGCGAGTTTAACATTTTTTACCCATTACAAAAAAAGTGTACAAAAGTTTTCGTCTTACGAATTTTCGATCAGGTCTTACGAATTTTCGATCTGACGCGAGTTTAACATTTTTTACCCATTACAAAAAAAGTGTACAAAAGTTTTCGTCTTACGAATTTTCGATCAGGTCTTACGCATTTTCGATCAGGTCTTGCGAATTTTCGATCTGACGCGAGTTTAACATTTTTTACCCATTACAAAAAAAGTGTACAACGCCGCTAAAGAAGTTTTCACTTCAAAAATAATTAGTTACCAATTTTAATAACTGGGTGATACAACAAAAGAAAAATGAAGTACGTTTTTCGGTAAAATTGTTTTTTTTTTCTGTACAGGTACGGCTCAAGAGGACCCAAAGAAGCTGACGAAATGCTAAAGAAAAATAATTTCATATACTCAGGCTCTTACAAATGGGTTCGGCCACATTGATTCAGCGAGTTTTTTTTTCAGTAAAAAAATGTATGTTTTTAACAACAAACCGCCCTGTTCCGTAATTGTTTTCGGTGGAATTAAATATTTGGTTTTGATTTTAAAAATAAACTGTTCTACAAGTACCTTATTGTACTTAAATTGCATTTACCAAAATCAGTTTTTAAAGCCACTTTAACCACGCTTGATATTAACCATAAATCTATTGACAAAATATTATTTTTAGTTAATTATTTCATTTTCTGTTTTTTTGAATTGCTGAGGCCAGTGGGAATTATTGTTGAAAATTACATTTGAAATTGTATAAATCTTTGTCTTGTTTTTAAATAGAACCGGACAAATTTTAACCATATTAAAATTAACCATATTAAAATTTTATTTGTATTTATTTTGGAAAAAACTGATGTTTATTTCCAAAGATATTAACCATTCCATAAAATTACATTTATTTTTTTGGTTGTTTTGACAATTTAATTGTCTTTCTAAATATTTATAAATAAAAGTGTTTTACAAATTTTGTTGTCAAAAATTTGTTATTTTTTTAATATGACATTTGTATTACAATATTTTTACTTTTAAGCGATTAGAATATTGAAAATGATATTTATTTTTGTTAATAAATCTGTTATGTAAATTTCATATAAAAGACCATTTTTAATAAATATTTTAAGATTTATTTCTTTTGTACTTTCAATTATTAATGCACGTTTGTGTGACAATTATTTCATTAATAAAGAGATAAATATTTTGTCTACATCGCATGTTCGCAAACAAATCGTCAAGATACATTCTGGTTTTATGGCCAGTAAGCAGGAATTATTCAGCAGGTAGCAGGAGTAAATGTGACGTAATGGCGGCCGTTTAAATACGTCAACCGTAGCAGGAACTCAGGAAGACTAAATGGAAAAGCTTAAACGCGGTCAGAAGTTTCGATATGTAAAAATTCTGGTGCTAGATAAACACGACTCAATTTATTAGCGCGTTTAAAAATGTTTTCATTTATTTCAGCTGGAAAATAATAATAACAATTTATCGTTTTTTACTTTCTCTCAGATATTGAAAAACAAGTTTAGTGAAAAATGACCGTCGCCTACTTCAACACCGCAACTAATCAACAAATTTCGTTTCTGAACTTTACCAGATCCGATCAGTAACGTTTATTTTTTCATTTTTTTTCTACACCTACAAATAAATAAAAAAACAGTTGTGCGGTTTTAAGAAACCACAACGCAAGTGAAACTTTTATTGGATTGTAGGCGTTGGATTGTAGACACTTATCCATCACGATTAATAATTATTATAAACAACAATATTCACATGAATACACGAATAAAAACATGTAAACACTGTACAGCACTTGCCCGCATGACAGACTGACTATGTGTTATACATACTACACGGTCAGCTGATGCTAACCATGGGCGCCGCCATATTGGCCTTGGCTGCTAGTCTACCGAGCGCCTACTCCGAGCGCCTTTCACTTTACCCCTACTCCGCGGCCGCCTGTAATGCGACATGCAACAGACGGCCAGAAATATTCGGGGCGATAGAATAAAAGTTTCACTTTAATAAATTACGATTTTCTCGAAAACGAGTCAAACGATTTTGAGAGATCGTGTTTTATTGATCAACAAATATCCGCCAACGATGCGGCACAACGATAAAATTGATGCGAAGAATCCAGACCTTTTATTTTTTTAGATAATTTTTTCAGACTTTATATTTTTTCCTTGTTTGAAATTAATACTTTTTTTAAATTTTAAATTAATCAGCAAAATTGCTTAGTGTCTGACAGCTTTCTGTAACGGTTATCGTACTGGTCTTTTGATCAAACTATCGTTTAATTAATTTGATGTAATAAGACGCTAATTACCTTAGTTGTCGAGGGTCCATAATCTATTATACTATTAAATAAATTGCTTAGTGTAAGTGTAGCGTTATTATAAAGTGACTTCACATATAGCCTCCTGAATCCTGACGTGTCTCTAGTGTAGGGTGTAACTACAGCTACACTCAAAGCTTTCACAGCTGTTGTGTCAGCTAAAAGCTGGCGTCGAAAGTCTCAACATGTAGGTAGCGATTTCGACGCCGTGAATAACCGTTTTTGTTCGTTTCACTGAGTTTGCTCACTAGCGCTACAAATACATATAACCAACATGGCGAGGCCGTCATTCATTTGTTAACACGATGTAAATACTTAGTGCGTTTTTCAGTGTTTAGTGTAGTGATTAGTAAATATTTGTGTTTTAATAAGGTAAGTTTGTCGTGCTTATTATTATTGGATCATATTAATTGATGCTAAATGCTGCTTTATTGCATTTTAATTTTGTATAGCTTGGCGCAATGCGGTAGAACACAAAAAGACCAAATTACATGATACTTCGTAAATATCCCTGAATTTCGAAAATATATAAATCGTACATATAAAATGGTTTTATGCAAATTATTAAAGCTATGGTGTTTGAAATTAGTGATTATGTAGCCTTGCGATCTTTTTCACGTTGTGAAAAATCTCTAATTTTTTCAAATTTAGTATGTTTATTGAAAACGACACGCTGAATTCAGTGAACATGTAGGTACCTATTTTATGCCAGTACTTTTGTTACATTTTTGAAAAATATTACAGCATTATTTTTAAATTCTGTATGCTTGTAGAAAAACGGCAAGTATTTTTTTGGGACGTTTTGAAAACCTTGAAACTTTCCAAACCAATTCTGCATTACTATATCAGAAGATAGATATTGTAAATTATAGACGCGCGACAGTATAGAAAAAATAGAAAACCTTACACGTTTATTTCGTATGCCAATTGTAGACCAATTTTTATAAAACATCAAGTTATGAATATCCAATGTCCATGATATATACAGTATGTAAACACGTAAGGTGCACATAGGGAAGTTAACATTGGGAAAAAATGACTGGATCAGAGTGACCCTTGAAATCTTGTTTTTCAATTTGACAGATAATATTCTTTTGCAAAATAAATGTGTATACTACCGAAGAAAATAGTCAAATGATTACAACATAATCGGACTTTTTTTATTAATGGGACATTAAATTCCCAAAAATACTTAAATATGGTGCGAGATCAAATATCTCCGCCTATTCGTGTTGAACTTAGAGACATTGGGTCACTGATTTACCAACGCGCATACGTCATACCAGTCAGACAATTTTTGAATGAAATGTTTCCAAACAGATATAGTTGTTTTTTTGTTTTATTTTTGTACAAAAAAATTAAAATAATGATTTATAAGAGCTTTTTATTATTAAAAAAGCCAAATAAACTAAAAATAAATCAAAATAAAATAGAAATCCTCAATATAACCACGATAATTCAATAGAAATAACAATTAATGCAGTCATGGCTAACTCTGATCCAAGTGTTTTTTCCCAATGCTAATTTCCCTATGTGCACCTTACGCGTTTACATACTGTATATAATTAGGTACACAAAATGTTGTGGACATGCACACGTATAATATCAGAACCGGGCGGAAAATTACAGGACTACAAAACATAAAAAAGGGTTTATTTGTAGTGCTCTAATTAATTATCACCTCAAATTAAATTCACAGTGGCAAAAAAAAACAATTCGAAATAGAGCTCAAGAAACATAATATATTACAAAAATTTGCATACAAATCATAACTTGTAGAATCATATTTTAGTAATAATCTTAATAATATATTGTCTAAATGTTCTATCTTAGGCCTAGCACACATGAAGAGCGTTCAACGCGCGTTGGCCCAACGCGCGTTGAACGCCTCTCATATAAACTAGGCCTTATTGTTTTAATAATTTCAATTTTTTACGACCTTTCGTATCCATTGGTTGGCCATGCAAATAAAATTTTATCTATCTGTTAACATTTGGAAAATTTATCACATACAGTAGAATCCGAATAGTACGACTCCGTTTATAACGGCCAACCGCTTTTAACGACGTAAATGCAACCTCAAGTTTGATTTTCATAAAACATACTGCGAAAGTATATCCGTTTAGTACGACTCCGGTTAAAGCGATCAACCGCTTTCAGCGACTTAATTTATTAAAAGTTGTTCGGTTAGAACGACGCACATCTCAAAATGATTCATAATTTCAAGGGCAAATACTTGCATTATCTCGATGCACCCACTTCCTTCCTTCCCAGATGCACGCTGTTTTATTCCCGAGTAAATTCCATAGTATTTTTTCCCCTTTTGATGAATCACTGCGTTAACTTCGTGTCAACGCACGTCAAAATGAGATATTATTATATAAAATTTCATGCCGTTTTGTGCGTCGTCCGGTTAGTACGGCGTAATATAGCCGGTCCCTTAACAGTCGCTTTATCCGGATTCTACTGTATATTATATTCTATTATGAATTCCACGCAAAAAATATTTTTAAAATCCCGCTCATTATTAAGAATGTAAAGAGTTTGTCTAAAATAATCTTTGAATGAAACATAAGTTCGCACACGCAAAAATATACTAAGTATAAATATAAATAATTTTTTATCAGGCCAAAAGTAGGTACATTTCTAAAATAACACCTTTTAAAAATAACAGTCAAATATTTTTTTAAATTCGATTATTAGTAATTAAATTAAATTTAATTATATCTGTTAGATGTTATGATTGCCATAATGTTCGAGAAATTCAACTTATAATACTAAAAAAAATACTGTACATCACATTATAAAGTAATCGAAAACTCGAAGGTGCGTGTTAAATTTAATAGCAATAATGTTGAAGTGTATTGTACTTCTATATAGAGTGCCTCTATCAGCTATATATGTAGTTTATACAAAGGTAAATTATGTATAAGAACTATAGTTGATTCCTTATTTCCTTTACTTTTTGTGATATCGTTTTATTTTAGTATGGCCTGATAACCAAAAACAATCCTCAAAGATGCATTTGTACAAAAATTACCCGTCCACTAGAAGCTCACAGCTAGCGAAGTCACCGAACTACTGTGTAATGACCATATCTATATCTATATACTAATATATAAAGCTGAAGAGCTTGTTTGTTTGTTTGTTTGAACGCGCTAATCTCAGGAATTACTGGTTCAAATTGAAAAAAAAAAAATTTGTTGGATAGCCCATTTATCGAGGAAGGCTATAGGCTATATATTATCACGCTACGACCATTAGGAGCGGAGCATTAATGAAAAATGTTGCAAAATGTATCTCAAAAATAAGCTTCTGTTCAGGTGAAATGCACTAACTAAATATACTCATATTTGCGTTGTGCGTACACAACTTCGGATGGCTCAATCGGTAGAGCATACGACTGTCAATATCAGGGTCGTGGGTTCAAGACCCACGTTGGGCGAAAATATTTTTATTTTCTACATTGCTTTCTTCTAAGGCTTACATTTAAATTTATTTTAATTTTTTTAATTAATTAAAAAAAAAATTATTAGTTTAAAAAAGTATAAATACTGCTTTTTATCGACAAAAGCTTTTGAACGGTAACTCCGATCATCATGAAATTTGGACACAACATTCATCTCGGTAAACTAAGATGAATGTGTGTACTCATGTTCCTCCCTTCCCAATTCGTTCTTTTACACCCGGGTGAAACCGGACGGGACCGCTAGTATTTAATAATTTACTATATGAATCATTGTCTATCTACTCAATGTGCGGTGAGCGAAGACAACAAAGCGTATCGAAAATATATCTGCGTCTCTTTCTTCACCGATGATAGTATTGGTTGATGTACTTGCATTCAATCTGAATAAAGTATCTCTGGTTCAAAAACTTTGTCTTTTTCTATGACGATAACATGGGCGGCTTTTGGCCCAGGAGGGAGAAAATTAGAAATCTCTTACGCCGGGTCCCCCGTGCTTGTTTTGCCCTCCTGGATACGCCAGTGCTTACGGCGTAAAAAAAGACAGAAGTATATGTTTGCACCCTAATGGTTCGATTGCGATTTCATAGAATAAAAGTATATGGTAATTACTCAGTTTAAATCGAATTATTTGGGTTAAATCTTGAAAATTTTGCGATGGAAACGCTCAAAAGAATTTCAGTTTTTACATAACTCTCAGATTAATCAAGTGACTTAAAAAGTGCGCTACACTTCAAGTCTAGTTGCAACTTGCATTAGATAGAGCTTGAGACTGCTCCAGAACGGCGGTAACCTTTATTGAAGTCAATTTTCTATTGCTTTCCTTGTCTTTGTTTTTAGCTTCCTAGGTTATCCTTGCTTTACAATAGAACGAATTAATTCTAGAAACGCGTTCTCCTGTCAAAGTTTCATACAAAATATCTAGAAATCAGGAAAACGAAATTACAGAAATCTTATGTAGTGTTTTTTTTGAACCTACGATATATAAGTTAGTTGCAGTTTACACAACAATATTGCGTGATTAGTATCCCAAATATGAATATGTAATAAAAATGCTTTATACTTTGTTCACCTTTGGTTTATCCTTGCTATACTGTAATATTGATGAGTATACTAGCTGCGGCGAACGATGAAGCCACCGCGTCATAGTGACGTGAACAGGGCCCTCGCGCCCTATAGTGCGATGTGTGCGATGCACGCGGGCGGCACATTCAAGGGGCGGCAAATGGCCTAGCTGTGTTATGTTTTTTGTACTGTATAGAAAAAATATATAACTGATATTATATCAATTTTATTTGCATACTCAAGCCTGCGTGAAAACTCTTACGAGTATAGTTATTTATTTTTTAATGAAATTCGAATTCGAAATATTTCGCGCGCAGTTTTCGATTCGATAGTTAATTCACATCAGCGCGTAGACAGGGCGCCCCTATCAGGAGACTCCCGCGTATGTTTATATCTTGAATTTTCCTCTCGATTCCTGCAAGAGTGCGAGTGAAGTAAAGTATTTTTCAATCAACAAATTTACTAATTGATAAACTAATGATTATTTTGACTTAATGAATTCTCTCAGCTCAGCGGTGAAACTAAATTTTTCTCTCATTCATAAGTACGACAGGAGAAGAACGCCGTGAAAAATCGCACGGAGTAAACTGTTTTTGTAGAAAACAGTTTACTCCGCGGAGTGATTTTTTTAACGTGAAGAGAGAATTTTTGAAGTTCACTCTGTACGGAGTGAATTTTCAAAATTCACTGTTTAATGTGTTTCATTTTAATTGAATATATTTCAGAATTAAATTTAGCTCCATGTTTCAATGATTGTGTTTCGTTTTTGTGCTCGACTTTTTTAAAATCATTTTTGCTTAAAAAATATGTCATCCCGCTTTTGTCCTGATTAAAAATTTGACTCGTTTTTACTTTAAGCCTATAATTTGTAAAGTATCTTTCACTGTTACATTTTTCACATTTTTATTTGTTTTCAAAAATTAATTATCTTATTAGTATTTTTACCTGTCCAAATCGTTTTGTAATGACGATGTGAAGTGAAGCATTGTTGCATTTCAGGAAAGTAACAAAAGAAAAAAAACCTTCGGGTGCACAATTTCGGCAACTTAAGAAAATTAGGCAAGAAGAAAAAACCAAAATGTCTGATTCTATGAAGAAGTATTTGCAAAAAGACAACGAAACAAAGTTTCTATTAATTGCACTTTGCAGTATTAGTTATTTAGGTCTTAGGATTTTTAACGTTTTTAAATTTGACATATCGTCTAGTGAGTTTATCCCCAATAAGGGGCGTCAATTATTAATCCGCACACGGGCGGCGTGAGGGCTTACGAGGGCCCTGGACGTGAACGCATTGCGCCCGCCTTCTAGCTTGCTATTGACTGTTTCGGAGATCCAAGTGCGTCGAGTGTTTATTTTTAATAACGCTATAAATGGATATGTCGAATTTATTCCACACGCCACTATCTGCGGGAAAGTAGGCTTTCACTACCATATTATTGATGACGTGCCTGGCTTCAACTCTCACCGCGGGCACTATATTATACCACACCTTACTAAAGGTTATCATAAAATAATATATTTTGTTGGGAGGGTAAAAACAAATGTGAACAAATAGTAGTTTTCTACTTTGGCGTGCAGATATTATCGTTACATTTTCCCCATCTCTTGTAGCCCTCGCGGCCGCCCCTGAGTTAACAAAACTCTTTGAACCGAAGCGGGTTGAAATTGTTCCACATAAAATCATTATGTGCTATTAGAAAGCATATTGTGACATCGTGGTCGTGTCGATTTATTATTTATTTACGTAACTGCCGCATATTTAAACGATTAATTACTTTAGAATTTTATTAAAGTGACCTTTTTTAGCGGAGTTAAAAAGTATTGTAATTCGGAGTAAATATTTTTGAAAACATTTCTTATATTTAACACTATTGCGAATGAAAAATCAATTGGAAAATTTGCATTCTAAGCAATTATATCGTACTTCTTCTCCTCCTACTTTTTTATTATGTAAAAATCCCTTCAGGTGGCAAAAAAAGAGATCAATTTAAATTAAATATTTTGTTTGTGAATTGTTTATGGATTTTAATTGAACTTAAAATGGTTTATTTTTCACAAACTAATGCAAATATGCTACTTCGCTCTCTTCGGTTTTTGTTTTATATATCTGCTTAGTTTGTTTTCATTTATATGGATGCTGTTCTATATACCTTTTAAGTTTTGTTTACTTATTATTTTGACGATTGCATTTCTTACGCTTCTCAAATAACCCATTTTGGCATCTGTTTATTTTCGTTTGTAATATAATATCGTAATTTCAGTTAATAGTTTACCTACTGAACTAATACGAATTTCAATTCGAAAAACATCCATACCATACCTAAAATTGTTCTCCCACTTAATGCGCGATTACGACGCGATCGCGACGCTATTATCTTTTCGAAATACAAAACAGTTGTCGTTTAGAAACATTCTGTATGTATTTACGATTACCTAATAATTATAAAAAATGTTGTGTTTTTTTTTTACCACCCGCTATATTGTACTTCTATGTACCACTGTTTAGAAGTGGATGTGGTGCTAATTACGTTCAGAATTGATAAGAGCTATTTATATTGCCTCTTTTTACTCTGTTCTCTCTTTTATATGCTGTTAACTAGATTTATAATTATTTCCTTTTAAATTTTACCACATCGACGGATGATCAGTTTTGGTAGTCTTGAAGTTACGTAAAAAAAATTAGGGTAAAGCCATCTGTGTAAAAGTCTATTACATATCAGTATCTGAAAAACATAAATTTAAAAAAAATTGCGTAATGAATCATTTAAAAATATCGGCATACGATCAGATCATTGCCATTTTATTTTTTTATTTTGTGTTTCTCTAATTGGCACTTTTTATTGTCTTAGCCAGTACAAGAAATAGCACTGGTAATGTACCATGTCCACCCGACAACTGGTACCCACAAATGGGCGCCGGGATTCGTCATCTGACCATTGCAATTATGGTTCTATCAATGCAGCTCATTCAGCCAATTTACAGGTAATATATCTTTGTTCGACTTGACGTTCAAATATGATATGAAATTTCTCAAACGTCCCAAATTATTTACATAATAGAAAAATGACGAACAAATTCAATTGTTTTTTGATCGCTCAACGCCTGCGGTTTAGCCGAAAAACTTTTTGAACGAGTTCTTTCAAGAGAGAAATGTACTACACTATATGGGTCTATACATCAAAATTTTAATGCCGGCACTTCACATGGCTATTTGTATTTGTGTATTTGGCAAACAATTACCAAGTGTGGATAGTCTATTACTATTTGACAAAGTGTTGGCCTTATTTGCCTATTTGACAAATAAGGCCAATACGAAATACGCGTTACCGTGCGCTTGTCGGTTTTTCGAGGCACATAAAAGGAGTCAAATACGCAAATAAACCGTCCACACAATGGCCATATTCAGAAGGGCACGCGTCGTGAACCTGTACGGACGTGCAGTATTTTTGTGTCTGTGCTGTGAGCGAGAACTGGAACAATTACTATTGAAAATGAATTGGGACAATGAAACAGTGCTAAAATTCCTGGAATTTTGAACCTTGCGTTCTGCTGCCAAATGTTTGTGTGTTTGCTATTTGACTGCCATGTGTGGATGGTCGTATTTGCCTCTATTTGCATGTTTGTCTTGAACGTTATATTTTGCCAAATACAGCAAACACCCAATAGCGAACACAAATAGCCATGTGAAGTGCCACCTTTACACGAATATTGTACCAAATAACATTGATGAGAAATTAAAGTATGACACAACATAATTTATATTAATAGGACGACATCGAATTGGATTCTGACGAACCTCACTCAAGCAACGCAACATTGAATGCAAGCAGTCGCAACAAGATCGCAGGAGGTCAGAGTCAAAACGACAATGGGGATGGTAGCGTTGGTTGCGCTACCTTGGGAGGCGGTGGGTCAAATCGCAATTTGCCAGCTGCGGCACCTTGCTATCAATTCGAACATTCGCATTATTTCAAGGACGGTAGAAGAAGAATAGATTACGTGCTTGTTTATGAAGACTCCACTGGAAGAAGATATAGTCTCCAGGATAATGATAATTTCAGGTATGTAAAAAAAAAATCTGTTTACGCAACAGGGCTTGACGATTCGTTAGAAAATGGGGTCGTCCCACATTTTTTGTCTACATTACAAACAGATTATGAAACGATTTTTTTGAGAATTTTTTGAGAATTTTTTGGACGTTTTTTATGCATGGGACGACTCTATTGTAATACGTTGTAAATCGGAAATGCACAAACTCTTTATTTAGGGAAATAAGAGCTTGTCAAATCTCTTGGGTTGATATTTTAAAGATTATACGATGTTAGATATTTTGGCACTGCATGTTTTTAAATTATTTTAAAATGTCAACCAATTGTTTAAGGTAATTATAGATCAGTTTACAAACACTTCATTTGCAAATTTTCGATTCTACGTAAAACATAAAATACCTTTATTTTATTGCATTTTCCAATTTTTTCGAAGGAAAAATCATAAGTTTTCCAATGAAAATATCGGAAAACAGTTTATTTTTCTTTTGATTGCTGATTGGCACCTAATGTTTGAAATTGTATAGTATGCTTTAGAAACTGTTCTCGTTTGTTTTTTGTTAAAATTAAAAAAAAAATTGGTTGTCTGTAAAGTCGGTTTACGGACGATAGTTTTACGTGATAACGTCATAAAGAAACATTCATGAACTCTCTGACGTCACGCGAGAAGAGAGACAAATGCGTACAAGCTGACGCTTGGGCCGATTGTGCCTCTCTATCGCTTATACCGCGCTCTCGCTTGCACGCTCAGGCTCAGGCGGAACGTGACACTTTTTCGTGCGTGCAGCCGGTGTTTCATCAATTTATAAGACGTTTTCACGTCAAAAAAAACTAAATTAGGCCCAGCTTTGTGCATCTCCGAACTAAATAAACGCTTTCTAGTCAAACTAGCGAATAAAGACTAGCAATATAAACTTTGTTTTGTTGCTTTAGAATTTTATAGCGCTAGTGGAAAGTGATTTTTTTACCTGCAGACCAGTTTCTCGATTTTTTAGTCATATTTAAATCGATTAGCATTTCTACCGAAAATGCCTATTTATTTTTCACATTAAATGGTGTTTTTTTGTTAGCTGTCACAGCAGCTTCATCAGATATACAGTATTACAGTTTACAAAAATAATCTATATAGGTCTAAATTAGGTATATTTAATACAACTAGGGGGAGGATAGTGGGGTGGGAAATTCCAACTCATAGAAAAAGAACAAAGGAAGAACATTATATTCATTAAAAATTAAACTTTAGGTTTAGTAAAGGTGATGTGGAGATGTCTTTTTTTGCGTTTGTTAATTTCCAAAGCTTCTAATAGATTTAATTTTAAACCTTTCTGTTCTATATGTAAAATATCAAAATTATTATTAAAAATATGTTTTTCTAACTTTAAATGATCGGCATAAGTAGAGTGTTTATTATTATTAGTAAATGAGTCTTGGTGGTCTTTTTAACTTTTTAACTTTTTTAACTTAATTGTTTTATTTTTTTGTTAGTGTATTTACCATAATTCACGTACACTATTTAGCGTCGGGCAGATGGTGGGATCTAAAAGGTCAAACCAAAATATATCGAGATTTCACTCCGTCCTGTACAATTTATATACGTTCCCCTTAATTTGTTTATAAACCACCAGTTTGCGAATAGCGAATTACTTACTGAAGGGTGCATAAAATTTGGCACAGATGCTGAATAAAATGAAAGCCAACTATTGAAATTAAGAAAAAAAATGGTAAGGGCTGTATTAAGGAGTTAAATAATTTTATTTTGTCCACAAACTCTAAGTTTACAGAAAAAACTGCAACGCATCTATGTGCAAATATACTATTTTGTTGGCAGGGTTTGGCCCTACGACTCGAGATTTTTTTTCCTCTTAAGATTAAAACATTCATTTCAGTTTTGTTTATTTCTGATAACTTATTACGGATTCACAGCATCAACAAGTGAGTACAAACTCGATGTGATCGCAAATAAATGTTGTCTGTATTCCAGAGGTGTTAACAATGCTATAATATTTATTTTCTGCATCTTAAGCCGAAGTATTGAAGTAACGTAACCCAATTTACATTTTTATGTATTTCAAAAATTTGTTTTTCATGCATATTAAAAATATATACAAGTATAAAAAAATGAAAGTTTGGTTGCGAAATGTATAAAAAAAAAATACAAAAGCACGGTACGTGTTATAGGCTGGGTACACTACTGTTAAAAGAATTTCTTCACCACTGATTGTTGCACTTCATGTATATTGCATGATTACAACTTATTGGGAATGTTGAATGAAGTGGAAGACCAGTTGCAAAATTTTGAATAAATTTTAATTTTTAGTGGAAACTTCAATGATAGTATGGAAGACTTTGGCGTTGCTTGTGGAGATACTAAACGAAAACATGCTCTGCTAAGAAACCGTTTCGTGAAAAATTTACGTAGAGCTGGATTGGACATGGAAGAGGTAAATAATATTAAGTACAGGCCGCTGCACACGAGGCTAGAAACGCTGCTAGGAGTTCTGCTAGCCGGTAGGTTGGGTACGAAGCTGGAAATGACGTCACTGCGAGCTGCCTTGCTAGCTCAGAAGATAGGTTTTAAAATTAGAACAGGCGCTATTTTCCCTGCTAGTTTTGTTGCTAGGTGTGAGCAAGAACCAATCAGGAAGCAGTATCTTCACGTGGGCACTTGAACACCCACATGGCGTCATTCTGCCAGACAACAGACACGTTTTGCTCTGTGTTTATATTCGAACTGTCACTGCGCGCGCACCAGATCTATCTACAAAACACGCTTGAAAAATAATCTCGTGTGAAGCGAGCGCACTTAACAGCAATCAAGAAAACTAGCGCTAGAAAACTAGTAGGCAAATCTAGCAAGGAATCTAGCAGCGTTTCTAGCCTCGTGTGCAGTGGCCTTACCAGCATTTAAAAGTAGGACAAACGTTAAAATATTCTTTTAGGAAGTAGTGCAGTCTGGGGGCAAAAAATTATTACTGTTCATAAAACTTCATGCAACGTGGCCTGTTCTTTGCCATTACGCAGAAGAACTAAATATGAGAGCTCCTTTACAGGTGATTTTTTTTTTAATAATAATATTTACTGTTTTTAAATTATGATGACAAATAAGTTTTTCTTTTCTTTTTTAGGCTCATCCAAATCCAAGCTTTAATTGGTCAGCTCATATTTTAAATTTACTTAATTTACCAAATCCATTCCAACAAAACGTTCCCAAAAAGCCTTTGGACTATTACACTTGTCCATTTAGAACATCGAAATTAGATAGATTTTTAGGTAATTTTAAATAGTTCTTTATTCTAGTTCCGGGTATATTTTTCATTCAATTATTTTTATCAGGTTCTCACGATCACGAAAATTATTTCACACCTGTACAGAGAATTCGCGTCCTTCATGAAATATTATCTACCAGTGTTTTTGGTAAGAAAAAGAAAGGTGAAATTGGTATTGAAAGATTAATAGATGAAAATGTCTTCCTTAGTGCTTTTCCTTTACATGATGTAAGATATTTATTTAATAATATTTCTAAGACCATGGCTGTTGATCTATTTTTTATTTTACAAGTTTAAATATCTATTTTTACCCAATATTGCAGACGTGGTCTTAATTTGATAATTGAAAATTTTGTTTTTATGTTTTTTTGAAAATTACTTTTTTTAGGGACCCTATGATTGCAAAATGAAACATAAATTTCTTGATCCCAGTGAAATGAACGCTAGGATGATTCTGTATCATTATTGGGCAAAATGGTCGTGCTGGTATAAATATCAACCTTTAGATCATATAAGAGAATATTTCGGAGAAAAAATCGCTATATATTTTGCTTGGTTAGGTGAGTAGAAAGTTTTATGATAATTTTTAATTATTGAATTAATTATTTTGTTTTCAATTTTCAGGTTTTTACACTGGCTGGTTATTGCCAGCTTCAATTGTGGGACTTTTAGTATTTTTTTATGGTCTTCTTTCAATGCATTCTAATCGATTAGCACAAGAAGTACGAATTATTTGTATTTTTAAATATACATTGAAGCCAGAATGACGCTCGTCAAAAATGTGATATTTATACATTGTTTTTAAGCATTTCCGAATAACAGATTTCCTCCCAGGAAAACTAAGGTCTATTCCCTGTAAAATTTGATCCATTATGAATTGCATTCTTGGTGCGCGGCTCTGTATGGACATCTATTCTCTTATTTTGCTTCAATAATTCGCTTTGTCTTTAATGAATCATGTGAATATTCAAATCATTAAATGTATTGATATTTTTATTTTTTAGGTTTGCAATTCCCAAGGGCAATACACCATGTGTCCACTTTGTGACGAACGGATTGGTTGTAAAGTTTGGGACTTATCCGATGTTTGCGGATACGCTCAATTGGCGTATCTATTTGATCATCCTGGAACTGTTTTCTATGCCGTGTTTGTATCTTTTTGGGGTATGCAACATTTTTTATATACATTATGTCCTTAAAAAAAGTTTTTTTTTTACTTCTTTGAGGAAATCGATTTTGGGTGAAGGATATGTAGTAGTATGTATCCTAACACAAATTTTATTTTCCATACCAACTTGTAGGCTGATTTATTAAAATAAAATTTTCCTTTTGGAATTATTGTTAAAAGTTTTTTTCTGAGATTTTAACTTCTACATATTAAAAACTTCAATTGTAAGATAATTGTTTTTATATAGTGATTTTCGTTTAGCGGTGACATTTTTGGAGTACTGGAAACGCAAATGCGCATCTTTAGCTCACCATTGGGATTGCGAAGGTTTTCAAGATGAAGAACAACGTCCGCGGCCAGGTAAAAAGGTTGACAATTAACTTATATTCATTAATAATGTTTTCCTTGTGTTTTCTCGTTGTAGAATTTGCTGCTAGAGCTCCATTTTTACGAAGAAATCCTGTTACTGGAGTTAGGGAACCTAGTTTTCCTGCAAGAGAACGTCATAAACGAATTGCCGCAGGGATTGGAATCATATTTTTAATGGTATATTCAAGTTATTCAAATAGAATACGATTCCGTCTAACGAAAAAATTCAAATATATGAAATTGCTGTCTCTACCTAGTTGCCCTTTATTAAAATCGTAAAAGTTTGACTAGTGATCTTTAAATTGAAAATATTAAAAATACAGATTTTTACGTTACGCAATTTGTTATCTTTCAGATGTCGTTGGTGATAATATTCATTGTTGCGGTAATAATTTATCGTGTTTTGGTATCGATTCCTTTATTCCAAAATGCTGTTTTCCGGTCGCAAGCTCAGGCAATAGCTAATGTTACTGGAGCTGTAGTGAATTTGTGTCTAATTATGGCTATGTCAAGGGTTTATGAAAACCTAGCATATAGATTAACTGTCTGGGGTAAGTAACACATTTGAGTAAATATATTTATTCAACACGCGTGAGTAATATGTAATTTTGGGGCCCTGCTAAATTCGGGAGAAATAATAAATTACTTCATGTTGACGCGTAGAGTGCTAATAATGAGCCGTACTGTGCGATAATGAATTTTCTGAACCAATAGGAACGCAGTAGTAAGCCCAAGCGTGCAATAATGAAAAAAAACTGCACTGCTTCTGGACCAATAGGAACGTGGTAGGCGGTATTGTATATATGAAAACAGCATCGCAATTCAACGAAAGTCATGGCCATCTTGTATGCATCGAGGACGGTGTGTACGTCAATCAATGAAGTGATTTATTATTTTTCCCTCTTTTATCAGGGCCCCGATTACATATTGCTCGTGCTAGTTGAATAAAATATTATGTGCGACCATTGATCGAAAGAGAATATTCCACTCGCGTGTTACCGCACTCGCTAAGCTCGTGCGGCAAATTTCACGCTCATGGAATCTTCTCCTTCTCTCACTAGTCGCACAATATACTATTAATACAACTTATTATTTAAAAAAACTCGATTTTTCTAGAAATGCATCGAACTCAAACTGAATTTGACGATCAGTTAACATTTAAAGTGTTCATATTTCAATTCGTAAATTTCTACAGTTCGATATTTTATATTGCTTTTTTCAAAGGACGATTTGTTGGGTATCCTGGCAATTATACACATATTCTCCGTTTAAGAAATGAAGATGTAAGTGATGTTTAAATTGAATGGAACTTTTATTGTAATTATTTGTTCACTTCAATAACACAGTATATAAAGTGAAAAAAAAAGTATCAAAGCTGTAGTTGCGTATTTTGTGTGGAAATTTTAAAAGTCTTATTTTCAGTGCTCTGCAGGCGGTTGTTTAATAGAATTGGCACAACAATTGGCTGTTATTATGATTGGAAAGCAAATAATCAATAATCTCCAAGAAGTGTTAGTGCCTAAAATACGTGCCTGGTGGCATAGAAAATCGTCCCGATTAGTAAATACCGGTGACAGCAAACCAATGTGGCAACAAGATTATCAACTTATAGACAGCGATGGACTCTTTCAAGAATATTTAGAAATGGGTGAGATACATAATATCTATTTTTTAATTCTTTGAACCAGTACTATTGTAAATTTATTTCGTAGTATTGCAGTTTGGATTTATAACGATATTTGTTGCGGCATTTCCACTGGCTCCACTATTTGCTCTGTTAAACAATTGGGTAGAACTTCGCTTAGATGCGCAAAAATTTGTTTGCCAAACGCGAAGGGTTGTTCCAGATCGAGCGGAAAATATTGGAATTTGGTTCAAAATATTGAGTATGTTGGCTCATTTGGCAGTTATTAGTAACGTAAGTTATGTTTTTCTAAATAGCGGAGCAAATACTGATAATAATCAAGCAACAAAGAAGTATTTATCTCTTTCAGGGTTTTTTAATAGCATTTACATCAGAATTTTTGCCGAAGCTTCTATATCAATATGAAATACATTGGGATCTGAAAGGATACGTTAATTTTACGCTTTCATGGGCTCCTAATGGCACTTTAAGTGAACCTTGCAGGTATTTGTTTAACAATAGTCAGTGTGCAGTTAGTGTTTTTGCCCATAATAATATAACATATGTGTAACATATATGCACGAATACGCAGAGGAATCTGTGGGTTTCGTATTATTCTGAATAACTTGGTACCATTTTTTGGAGTTTTTATACATGTGTGTATGATAAGTCGAAAGACACTTAATCGATTTAAACGAAATTTGGTACACATTACCGCATGAAATGCTTAAGAGTTAAAAGAAGATTTTAAAACCAAAACACTGAGAAATTAGCGGAATTGTTTCGAATTCGAAAGTTAACCGTTTACTAAGGATTAAAATGTGCACCTAAAATTAATAAAATCGGCCGCAGAGTCGTATTTTTATGAAAACAGTAGTTTGCGGACAACGAACTACTTGCTAAAGGATTTAAACAATTTGGTAGAGATGTTAGATTAATATAAATGTATTTTAACGCTGCAGTGCTTGTATTTGCACTGTGACTAATGTTTGTTTTTTTTTTTGTATTCTAAAAGGCCATGTTTTCTTTATTTTTTATTATAATTTTCAGGTATCGAGGTTTGCGAGATGAGCATGGTAATCATACTCCATTCTTTTGGAGATTGTTAGCCGTTCGTTTAGCGTTTGTAATAGTTTTTGAGGTACAACATTACTGAATAGAAAATATACTCTATGTATCCTAGAGATCGCGCTTATAAAGCATGTTTCGACATTAATTATTTTATATATTTATTTTAGCATGTTGTATTTGGGGTTTGCCGTTTAATAGATATTTTGGTACCAGATATTCCTGAAAGTTTGGAACTGAAAATAAAAAGGGAAAGATACTTAGCCAAACAAGCATTACAAGATTCAGATACAATTTTGAAAGTTAGTAATATTAAATACAATATTATAAATTAAATGTTAAAATTTATGGTTGATATTATTCCGTATAGCTAATGTAGTGGTACAGTGTAAACATGAATTGATAAACTTATTTTTTACTATTGCCGTGTTCCTTTATAGGTAGCCGCTCGAAAAGAATCAGATTGTTGGTCAGAAAACAACGATCCAAAACCAGAAATACAACTGCCAGGTAAAGTTGATTCATTTCTTCGGTTAAAAAGTACCGAGACTTTATTATGATCTTTTCTTTCTTTTTATAACGGAGCAGACAATAAAATGTTGAACACATTTTTTATTAATTATATAACTATGGTTCCAATAATAACTATAAAAAAATCAAGAGCAATTTCTATATTTTGAACTAAATTTTAAATTGACATTATCTGCTTTCTAGAATGTGGATTGTTTATGAAAAAATTTTAATGAAGTTTTAAGTTGTTTAGACTATACGCATCTGAATAATATAATGATCGTAATAATAGCAAATATGTTATTTTTGTTCAATAGACGTGTAGCAAATTGTGCGTTCAAAATTCTAAGGGCGTCAGAGGACATACTGTTCTCTGACTAACCCAACAATGACGCAACTGTGTTAAATTTCGATCGTGTAGTCAACAAATTATAATACATTAAAATAAAATTTAGTAGCAATAACATACATATCTACATGATTTCAGTCAATTTGAAAATTTTTGATTTATTCAAATAAACACTAGTTTAGAGTAATAACAAGGTATAATGTTAATAGTGATAAATTTTAAATACAGTGATATTATGGTGTTAGATAATATTAAATATTGATTCTTGTAGTAATAACAAATCTTTTAATTTAATGTGGGTATACAACAAAAATAATATTCATTTTTATTTTGTTAATGCAAAATCATTAATTGTTCTTTTGGCCCCTCCAAGGCAAAGGTGATCCGAGTACTGGAAGAGGAATGGTATTAGACTTAACAGCTGAACTAGGGACTCTAACTTTATCGAACGATCAATCACAGTGTAAGAATTCGTCTCAACAACTATCTGAATGTACCCAAACGAGTCCTTTTATAGACTGTATAAAGAATAGTCCATCCAAAACTGGTCATACACCATAATAAATATTATTAAAATGTTATTTCTAACATTACCTATGTAGATATTACATGTATTGTCCATGTTAAGTTTGACTTCTTAGGGATTTCTGTCGCACTGAAAAATACCCTTTCATTCTTGATGTTTTTAATTCTGTATGATTGAATTTGACGATTACTTAGAAACTATTGTCATCAAGTGTTTGTTATTATTTTCTTGATACTTCGATTACTTTGAGGAGAAAGGAAAATTGTAGCAACAAAGCATTCCTTGCAATAAAACAATAATTTTGTTTTACTAATTCATTTTTAAGGAAGCAAACTATTCGTTTTAAGAGATTTTTTTTTATAAAATCTTCTTTATTTTTAATTGTAAATACTTCATGTACCTACATTAATAAGTTGCTAAGTTGTTTGGACTTTTAAAATACTTGTAAACTATTTATTTCTAAACAATTATGAAAAAATAACACGAATATTTAATTTTATTGAAAATGATTCCTAAGAAAACTTGTTACAACCCTGATTCCCGAATGAGTAGATGTATTTTTCATTATTCAGTAATTTATTATTCTAAACAATTTAACGATTTGTTACCTAAATTAATATCCAGAACATGTAAGTACTTATTATATAATATATATATCTGAAGCTTCTTCATTCTAGAGATTGATCTATCGTTATAGTGCAGACATATCGTTATAATGTAGTTGATTTTGAATAATCACTGAAATAGAGACATTGCAATGAAAATTAATTTTTAAGAGTGTGTTCCCTAACGTAACAACTATGTACTTTGAATATTTTGTATACCCGATCATTTTTACTATCATAAATAAAAATTAGGCATAGATTGGGCATTTTTAGAAATTTTATCATACATAATTATTTTTAATTATGTGCGGTGGATAATTTGAAAATCTCGAAATAATATTCCATTGTTACTGTACATATTTCGACAGATTAAAATCCACTGAACGAGGAAAACTGTCGGTAAAATTTATACATTTAAATTAATATTGTAAATTATTATGATTTATTATAACTATGAGCACTTAGTTGTATAATGTTTTAAAGGTCATTCTATAGCAGAGTTTTATATGAGATACCATTTGGTTATTATTTTTGGCCTGTTATTTAATAAATAATTGGTTCTTGTAAATTGTGTTTAATTAAAGTTTCGGCTGATGATTTTTTTATAACTTTTTCATTTTTAGTATTCACTTGAAATTAAACGATAATTTTTTAATGACGAAATTTTTCCTAGCGAAAACAAAAAAGATTCTCGTTATTTTTTACAAGGTGCTAAAAGGAGACATCTGTTGCGAATTAAAAGTAGTATGTGATTGTGCGGATAGATGTATAAATGTATTTGCTAGGAAAAATTTTCTTCCAGAATCTTTCGTTGATAACGTCCATTATTGTCCAATGTGCTTTTACCTTTGCGAATTCGGTTATAAAACGTCAATTAATTATGGAAAGCATACAAGTTAATTAATTATTTTTATAAATAGATTGCATAGTCTCATAATATTCATTAATGTCATCAATATAATGGCTGGGACAAGTACAAGAAAATTAATATACCTACACAATGAAACTAGTATAATTTAGATATTTTTTAACATTATCGAAAACTCTTGAAACTTATTTCTATCAATATGCAATGAGTTTTCAACAGTGGTACGAATATTTAATAATCTAGTTTCATTAAATTTTTTATTTATTACTGTGTATGTACAGGAGTACTGTCCAGCTTTATCTGGAAAAACGTTTTGAATTTTTTTAGAGCATCCATAATTGCCACCACAGTCAGCAAATAGTTTAATGGCTTACTGTGAGTGTTATACTAATCGTAGATCTTAGATAATATCGCTGTTGGGTGAGATATGTTAAACCACACAAAGAATGCCGATAGAAGTTTGGAAATTGAAGGGTGTATCTGTTAGCTACGGGTATTTTAATGTTTTAATAGGTAAACCTGTATTTTTTTCTAATTAGTGCAGTAAGTAAATGATTTGACCAGTGGCGGTGGAACAACCATGCTCACACTTACGAAAGCTTGCATTATAAATAATATTAAGATCATTGGAATCAGATACCTACAAATACCCCCTGTACTCTTTATGTCAAATGCTTTCCCCTAGCCTAAAAATGGCTAAGGCTATTCAGACACTATTTTTAAAGCTAAAGAGGTTTCGGATAAACGCCAAATGAAGGACTAAGAATCACACTACAGATTCTTCAGGCGAAAATTGAAAAAAAGATTTCCGGGAAAAACTGACAATCACTAAAAATATATATACAGATTACGTCATTTTTCGCACGTAGCCAAAACTTTTTTTCAAAACATTCGCTGTATAATCTGCAGTGTGATTTTTTATATTCCACTTAGCGGTTATTTAGAATAGAATCTGGAGAGCTGTAACCGTTTTTAGACAAGGTGAAAGGATTTGGAATGAAGCGTGCAGGGGATATTTGTAGGTACTTAGTCATCAGTATAGTACGGTTCGCCCGTCCTGTGCATAAAAACTATGCCGTGAAGTGTAAGTGTATGACTCATTCCTTAATTTTGTAGTTTACAATTTTGGGAGGCCTGACGCTACTTTGGATTTGACTCGAATCAAACTCGCAAATTTGATACCTGTCTGAGAATATTGTGTTGTTTATTTACTTTACTAAAAGTTAAATTTTTCACAGAAAACTTGTTTCGGCATTCTAATTCATTTTTAAGAAAAGATCAAAAGTAAGAAAATGTCAAAAATTCTGTGATATTTTAAAATATATTTTCATATCATATTTTTATTAATATGTTTAGCGTGTTAGCAGTGGCGTGTTATGTAAAATTAAAACGAAAAAAATACAATTAAATAATAATTATATTATAATATTATATCTACAATTTCAGCTTTCTGATTCTAGCTTTAGAATGTCTCACTATTAACACAGATCGAAAGCTATTTAGTAGGTATTTTTATTAATAGAAGAAAAAAATTACACAAATAAACCCTTGAATGTTGAAATCATACAACTAGAAGAATGCAATCTTCACATAAAAATATAGATACGATAGCAATAAGAAAACTGTTCAACCTTTCAACTCTAATGTGACCGTGTCTGATTATTATTTCAGTACTAATTTCTGTCGATAAACAATAATCTTAAAATATATGAAATTGTCAATTTATATAAATTTTTACTATCTATTTCAAGTTCTTTTCATACTCCACCACTGTTTGGCACCGTACAGGATGCGGCAGAAATGCACTAATTATATCGTTACTAAAATGAATATCCTGCCATGGCGCCCTCTGCTGTACTCTTGATGCACATAGCTATTGCATCTAGTACCTATTAGTGATGTAACGAATATTCGCAACCCCGTCGCGAATATTCGCATTCGCAAAATTCATCCGAATATTAATATCATAAAAAAATTAATTAATTAATTAAATTATTAATTTCTTAGCAATTTTGTTGAAAAAAAATTTTTCTCACTCCTTTTTCAAAAATCAAATTAAATTATTTCGTTAAGATACCTTTCAATTATATCTTTTACCAATGTGTGCGTACGACTTCAGTGGCCAATCAGCTGCCAAATTTCAACCTGAGACAAATGACGCCCGATTTGGAAATTATATAATCGTATTAACGTTCGCGAATGTCTAAAATTTGACATTCGTTACATCACCGGTACCTATACTGTGATTTTTTGTGTGGTATATTCAGTGTTGGATTAAGACCAAAATGTCCATATGTTATTGTTTTTTAAGGTGGTTTCATTGTGTTTATAAAAAAACTTTATAGGCGTTTTGAAATATTTTGAGTGTTTAACAGTTGTTTGCCAAATTATAGCTGTCTTATTTGCACATTTTACAATATCATTCTCAGATTCTACAGTGTCTGTGTATCAATACATTATTATCAAATATTTTATCGTAATTATTATCGCAAAAACTTAAAGCTCGTATATTTTTGTCTTATGGGATTGTAATTATGGAAGAAAATTAAGTAAATTTACACACATAAATATTCGGAGTGGAACTACTGACCAAAATTCAAGTACAACTAGCATACCTCCACCATATTGCTTTATAATCTGTAAATTGATTTATGATTTTACAGTACCTTCAGATTTTAAATTAATATTTCCGTTTAAAATTAATTTCGGTATTTAATAGTTAGAAAAACTCATAATATATTTACATTTACATAAAAATGAAGCTGAACAATAACGAATAAATATGTGTACCCGTACTCCCACCACAATATACTCCACCATATTGCGTTTTATACAGACTTTTATTTTAATTTGATTAAGGTTGGACGCAGAGTGAATATTTAGTCTTAAATATACTGTAACTGCAAAAATAAATTAAAAATTTATTTTAAAAGTGAGTTACAATTCGATTTGAAGCAAGTAATAGCGAAACTCAGCTAACATCTCTATTACAAATATTATATTTCCCAACAGTGTATAATATTATGAAAGTCTCTAGCAATTACGATTTACGACACATATTTATGTAGCGCACATACTTGTTTTAAGTACTAAGTAGCTAGTATCTTAATCTGTCTTATCACATATCACTTTAATTTCATTGTTTACATATTATAATATAAATAAAATGTTATACATTACAAAAAAATAAAAAAATATAAAAATTAACGGGGTTTTGTTATTATACAGTGTGTCCCCGGATTGAGTTCACAATAGGTGAGATTGACCAAAAATTTTCGAATTGGAATATCATATTTTGGGATTCCGCCCTGCTTGGTCTGAAACTTATTTTTAGTTTACTTTCGATTTTTTTAAATCAAGTAGGCCTTTATAGTTGAGCAAAACCTCTTTTCGTTACAATAGTAAAGTTCCTTTTCCGTTCATAGTACGCAAAAGTGTCACTAAGAAAAGTTGTTCACAATGAAAAATTATGGCGTTATGCAAATTTTCAGAATGATCGGTCTACTTAAACGCGTTTTTATAATTTTTTTTTGAAAATATTAAAAACGCTATAACTTGAAAACTACAATAGCTACAGATTTCTAGGTACGCTCATTCGATTCAGCATGATTTTTTGCATAGGACAAGTCATTTTCAACCATATATTCTATAAGTTTCCGGTCGATACTGTACTTATTTTAAAATGAAAATTTAATCGTCGATCCTTAGACAAAACGGAAGAGCGAAATCGATAAACATACATGTATGGTTTATCTTTCTCGTGTCACTCCCAATTTTTTTTAAACATTCTTGTAATTCACCTACTAATAATAAGTGTATAAGTAATAGTCTATTGTCTATATTCCGCTAGGTTCTGAAAGTGTTATAATATGACTACGAGGTATGACGTACTTCACAATTATGCAAACGCGATGTGTGCGAGAAGTCTATTTAGCAGGTCTATGTGCCAGTCTGTCAGTTTTAATATCTGAGTCATAAACACTTCCTATTCAGTGATTAATAATAGAGAATAAAAATGATTTATTTCAAGAAAAAAATGTTACAAACATGCATAATGTAACATAAACATATATTTCTCAAATATCATCAAGAAACAAGTGAAATTGTTCTTTTTTTAAGAGATAGGTTAGGTGCTGTAAATTAAAATCACAATTGTTTGTTAGGAAATAACATGGTTGACAAATAATTTGATTAATTAAGAATAAATTAGCTATTATAATTGTTCAGATTGTCAGATAACATCGTACTGAAATGTAGACGACTAGATTAACACTGTGTTTGTTTGATATGCAATAAATCATTAAAATGGTTTGATTTTTTCTACTAAATATAGTTGATGAAGATTTCGAAATGTCTGGAATAATTCAAGGAACTGAACCAACAGAAAATTGCGGCTCTTATGTGAACATTAATAGTTTACAATCAGCAATTGCTAAGGAAGGAGTAACATATGCAGTACGGGTATGTTTCTTTGAATAGTGTGAATTCTTTTGCAATTAGAAATTTGTCAATACTCAAGTAATTATTTACCCATTTTTAGTATATTGGTTGCCTCGAAGTAAAAACGTCTATGAAAAGTTTGGATTTTGAAACAAGATCACAAGTTGCCAAGTAAGTTTCTGTTTTAAATCTTGAAAGTATGCTAGTGATGAGTTTTTTAGAATGAACTATTTTGCTGACAAGTCATCACCGTATTTTCTTTTCTTTTTTATAAAGAGAATGCATAAGTCGAGTATGTGAAGCGGCAGGCTTGAAGACCGCCGGAAGCCGTAACGTACGGTCGCGTGTCTCAAGATTGCTAGGGGACAGGCCCCGCATGGAACATGCTGGCACAGATGTGAGCCTTACCGTTAGTAGTGGATGTCTCGTACTCAGTGCATTGCACACGGGAAATGTCATTGTTAGACACGATATGCCCAGAATTTCATTTGCATCGGGCGGAGATACGGTTTGTTAGAAAATAACTTGGTTGCGCTCTAGTATCTGGCTGCACGATTTGACCGGTGGAAAGGGGTGTAGAGGATAGAAAAGGGTTGTAGAAGCATTCCCTTAAATTGTGGAGGTGCGGAAATCTCTATTCGCCCCGGAATTACAATTCGCATACCCGTTTATCGTTCACCCCGGAATTGTTTTTTTTAAAACTCCACATTTGCCCCATCCCGTTTCACTGCGAGACAATTCACATACCCCTTTATCGTTCACCCCGGAACTACAATTCGCATACCCGTTTATCGTTCACCCCGGAATTGTTTTTTTAAAAACACATTTGCCCCTTCCCGTTTCACTGCGAGACAATTCGCATACCCCTTTATCGTTCACCCCGGAATTACAATTCGCATACCCCCTTATCGTTCACTCCGGAATTACAATTCGCATACCCGGTTATCGTTCACCCCGGAATTGTTTTTTTAAAAACTCCACATTTGCCCCTTCCCGTTTCACTGCGAGACAATTCGCATACCCCTTTATCGTTCACCCCGGAATTACAATTCGCATACCCCTTTATCGTTCACCCCGGAATTGTTTTTTTAAAAACTCCACATTTGCCCCTTCCCGTTTCACTGCGGGACAATTCCCATACCCCTTTTTGGAACACACTCATATTCACTGTGCACATAACCACAATATGTAACATTAGGCCTACCAATTACATCGTTACGTTGAAAAGTTTATTTATTTATTTTGCAAAATATAGACATTTCCGCACCTCCACAATTTAAGAGGATGCTTCTACAACCCTTTTCTATTCTCTACACCCCTTTCCACCCGTTAAATCGTGCAGCCAGATACTAGACCAGAGCCAATAACTTACATAATTGAAGCGATAGCTAAAAATTTCCATGTTGAATTCAAATTTTGATTTTAGGATACGCTAGACTTCGTAGCGTATGTAGCCAAAAATCTGCAAGAATGGAGGGCATGTTACGTATTAGAATGTGGAGGTGGCTTAGCTCAAGACGTCATCACGACAATAGGTCAGGCATTTGAACTACGGTTTAAACAGTTTCTAACAAAGCCTGCAAATATTAGGTAAATACGATTTAATATGTTTAAACAATAAGTGTTTTTCATGTGAAGTTCCTAAGGCAACAACTACTTTTAGTTTAGCGTTATCCGGATGGAGAGCTGCAGATCGTGATTATTATAATGATTTGCCTGGCAAAGTGCCTCCTGAAGTAGGTCCTCCACCGGTACCCCCTTTACCAAATGTGACTCCACAACACAATCTGATAGATTTAAATGTCGAGCCGCCACCCATCAATATTACAGAACACAATTATGTCAACGATAGTGCAATAATATCACAGAATACACAATCGAGAGATGTATTCGATATGCGTAAGTGTTTCATAAACGAATCTCAGTGCCGTTGTGAATTTTTTATTTCCTGCTACACTTATTGTGTCGTGCATGGTTTTACTTTTATTGTATTTTAAAGTGAAACTTTTATTCTATCGCCCCGATTTTTTCTGGCCGTCTGTTGCATGTCGCATTACAGGCGGCCGCGGAGTAGGGGTAAAGTGAAAGGCGTTCGGAGTAGGCGCTCGGTAGAGCAGCCAAGGCCAATATGGCGGCGCCCATGGTTAGCATCAGCTGACCGTGTAGTATGTATAACACATAGTCAGTCTGTCATGCGGGCAAGTGCTGTACAGTGTTTACATGTTTTTATTCGTGTATTCATTTGAATATTGTTGTTTATAATTAATCGTGATGGATAAGTGTCTACAATCCAACGCCTACAATCCAATAAAAGTTTCACTTGCGTCGTGGTTTCTTAAAACCACACAACTGTTTTTTTTTATTAGGTTTTTTTCCTATCAGTGTAACATAACATAGAGGCCAAAAACCGTTAAATTAATTTTTTGGGATTGTAAATTATTTTAAATATGCTACTTAATGAGCTTTTAGTTTTTATCTTTGAATTGAGAGTCAGTTTGAACGTTTCATTATTTTTCAGAACCTTTTACTTTATCTGCTGAAGTACAGCGAAGTCAATTACAAAGGGAAGAATGGTTCCATGGTAGTATTAGTCGCTCTGAAGCTGAAATGTTATTGAAAAAAGATGGTGATTTTTTAGTACGTGAATCACAGGGCTCCACTGGCCAGTATGTACTTACTGGTATGCAAGGAAACACCAAAAAACATCTTTTGCTTATTGATCCAGAAGGAGTGGTAAGTCTATTGATTGATTATCTAATATCATTTCTTTATTTTGTGAGCGTGTAGATCAAATTAAATGTAAAAAAGGTACAGTGAAATAATTATTGGTTATTTGCATTATATATTTTTTTTTGTACAATGCTTAGGTACGAACAAAAGACAGAAGATTCGAAAATGTTAGTCATCTTATTAACTACCATTGCGAGAATGAATTGCCAATAATATCAACAGAGAGCGCATTGGTATTAAGGACACCGGTTCGTAGGTCTTGGACGCCACCTTTTTCATGAAAACTGACACATATATTGTGTTTTGTTTTTGATACAGTGCTGTCCATTCACAATTCCGTCACATAATTAATATAAAGTTCTATAATTAATTATTTTATCAAAATGAGATATTTTAACATCGTTAAAATTTGAGAACCAAATATTTGTTTTATATTATTTCAGCATTTTTTTTTAATTAGGACCATTTTGTCTTAAGTTAATTAGCTAATATAAAATTCACAAGGCTTAAACAAAATCGAAATTCATCAGACAAGGAGAATGAATGCAAAATTCAACCTTATAATATCGATAGTGTCTTCTTTTCGACAAAGAATTAATCCCATCCTTTTGATTAGAGCTGTAACAAACCGTATGTATTTGTTACTGAGTAACGGGTACATCGTTTGACTCGAAGTACCGAATCGTTACTTACAAATTCATTTCGTTACTCGCATCTGTCGTATCGAACGGACATGGAGTCAGTTCGACTCGTTTGATGCGGTTATACGTTATACGAACGAAGTCATACCGTATCACGATGCGACGCGCCTCGATGGGATGGGTACATGCTGATGCCAGAGAACATATACACTTCTTGATGCTGTTATACACGATTGTATGTCGTATGAAAAGTAACGAGTAAGGTAACGATACGAAAGTAACGGGTACTGGTTCTTTAAGTAACGAATACATACGGGTATACAATTTCTCGTTACTTTTACAGCTCTACTTTTGATTAACATCCAATTGTCCGTCTACTTAGAACATAATTCCGATCTTTGCGCAATTAGATTTATTATCTATTATATATTAGGTGTTATTTTATATCCAGCGCAAAGTGATACAGTTAGTGTTAAATTATTTGTGAATATTTATTTTAAACTCAATAAAATGGCCTCTGAGATATTGTAAATAAAAATATTAATTTGAAGGCTAGTCATAAATTTTAATATATTATGTCGAGGGGAATTGTTTCCCACTGCGTTAACCAAAATTAATAGAATATTTTTATACATTACTGAGTAAAAAATATTTCATTCCAAAATATTGCAAAAAAAGTATTTGTCCGGTATAGTATATATTTTTGTAATTATTTTAAAATGAGCTTTGAATTTATGGCAATCATTTTAATATAATAAACAAGTCAATTACAAAAATTATTTTGTATATCTGTATAAGGAAAATTATTTTCTATATAATTGATTATATATTTTTGTCCATATGTTACTGGAAAAATTATCTATTGAAATTTAAAATCAATTTAAGCTTTTTTTCAATACTTCCGAAATATTGATTATTAAACTTTAATAATTTGTCATAATTTATACTTTATATAATAATTTAGTTATTTTGAATTTGAGTTTAATGTGTCTAATTTCAATTTTATGATAGTTGAATGGAACATTTTCTAAAAGACTTTTATAAATATAAATCTTAAAAATAATTTTTATGGGTTTTTCATAATTATTATTTTCTACCATGCTTGTAATGTATTGTGATTTACACTTACTATAAATTTAGTGTTGATTGATTAGAAAGTCAATTAATGATGTAACTTTTTATAATACTTTTATTGTCTGAATATTAAATTTAATTTTTTATTAGAACATATTTTATCAGCTTTTGAATTCAAAAAAAAATATTGAAACAATAAAAGTGCTGTTTTACTTTTAAAATATGTGTAAAAAATGGTTTCAGATCCTGCGGAATATTTTTATTTAAATATAAATAAAATATAAAAAACATTATTTTAAACAGTAATTCTTTTCAGATGATTTTAGAGCAAATTATTGCAATAATGTTGTATGATTTTGATCTGAAACCGTTTTAATGCCATTATATGTATTCTTAAATATAATTTTATACATATATTTTACTGTAAACGAATATAAATGTACTCTATCAAATAATAAAAAAGTACAATGGTAGAATTTTATCTTATTAAGAAACCAGTTTTATATTACAGAATTAAAAAGGGGATACGCAATATTTTGTTCATGAAACACTGATGATCCGATCCCGGGCTTCAATTGAATTTCTAGATTGCCACCGTTGCGGAATCGCAGACGAGCGATTTTTGTGGAAGTATAAATATTGCAGCGGTTCTCAAACAGGGATCCAAAATTTTTAAATGCCAAAATCTCTTGATTTATTAATTGGATCTGATTCACAAACATCAGATCAGTATGACTAATCATAAAAACGAAACTGAATAGACTGACAAAGGCATAGCAACAAATTTTGTGAAATAGTCTCCACGGTACACATCTATGACCCGTCTGTGTCACTGATCTTTTCTCCATGCCTGCTGCTTGCAATCATGACAGGGCACAATTTGGCCGTTTTATCAAAAGGTGTCGCAGTGTTCTTAGACGCGAATGACGGGTGAAACGACAGTATTTTGTGCTCTGTCCCGTGTGAGTTAATAAAGAAAAGATATTGATAAGTTTAATAAAGATATTTATAAATTTAAGTTTTATTTTCCTAACGGCGTGTGGAATTTCTCAAAATGCCAGAAGATAAAAGTGCTGAAAAAAACGTAACAGTTGCGAAAAATGAAGAGGATAAGAACGAATTGGTATGACATTTTTTATGACTCTTTTTGGATTATTTGGGTTTTCGAATTTTGTCTTTTATTCTTAAGTATATTTGAAATATAGTGAGAGTACATTACGCTTTAAAAACAATTATATTTCATTTTTTTTAATACCTGCATAACCTTACAATAATGCCACATTTTGTCATGAATTTCAGAGCATATTATTAATTTATTATTTCAGTCCGAAGAAGACAAAGCGCTACAAGAGGAGCTAAATGTGTGCGTTGAAAGGCTGCAGGAGAATTCTCCTGAACTGCAAGCCGCCGCATTAGAAATATTGCGTAGAGAAATACGTGCATCAACTACGTCTATGACTTCAGTACCTAAGCCTTTGAAGTTCATGATACCTCACTATGACACTATGAAAGAGGTGTATGAAAAAATTACTGAACATAATACAAAACAGTTATGTGCAGATATTATATCAGTGTTGGCAATGACTATGGGTGAAGGACGTGAGTGTCTTAAATATCGTTTGTTAGGATCTCCCGATCAAATTGCTGAATGGGGACACGAATATGTGCGGTAAGTCATACTTTGAGTTTTTTTTCTACAGCATACAAAAAAATATTATTATTATATTGTTTCTTATCGGCAAACTGAATGTGTCACATATCTCGATAACAAACCTCGGTAATACGAGTGCAAAAATACTTTTTCTTTTAACTTATAAAAGGATTTAGATCGCAGTATTCTTAATTTTTAATACCGATGCATCCGATACCGATATATCGGCGATACTTCGGGTAGCCGATATATCGGTATCGACGATATTTTTATGACCGATTCAACGATACTTTAATTTAAAAATGTAGTGTAAACGAGCCTGTTGTCTCGTCTATTTCGTTGCAAACGAGGCACGAACAATGCTCGGGGAAACCCCGCGCTTGTGAGTGTCTTGTTTCTCCCGCTCGCTTTGGCCTCGCGTCTATTTCGTTGCAAACGAGGCACAAACAATGCTCGGGGAAACTTTAGTTTCCAAATGAGTTCTGTCGCATCTGAGAGACTATTTTCCAGCGCAGGTCTTATTCAAACAGACTTGCGAAATCGCCTTTCTCCGCAAAACTTAAGATTACAAAAATCTTATCAATGTTAATTTTAATTACTAAAATTTTTAATTATCTAATATTAACCTTTGTCTCTACTTTTTATATTAATAAAAAAAAATCTGACTTGTGATTTATTTATTATACCTTCATTTTTGAATTCACAATAAGCGTATCGGTATCGGTATCGCCGATATTTTTATGAGTATCGGTATCGTGTAGGCTAAAAGGCGTATCGATGCATCCCTAATTTTTAAATTAAAATGTATCGTATATTGAATAAGGATTTCGTGTTGCTAAATATTGTCGTAGCAAAAACGGTCTAAAATTGTCCACTTTGATCGTGATGTTTGTAATTATAAAAATCAATTTCAGTCATTTAGCTGGAGAAATCGCGGGTGAATGGGCTGAACTAGGAGATGCTGCTGTTGATGCCGACGGTGATGCTTCAGTGGACCAAAAAACGGAAGAAACGCGAAAACGTCTGGTGGAACTTGCCCATCAAATTGTTCCGTACAACATGGCACATAATGCCGAAGCAGAAGCATGTGATTTGTTGATGGAAATTGAAAAACTTGAATTGCTTGAACGATATGTCGATGAAAGTGCTTACCCTCGAGTTTGTCTTTATCTTACAAGGTTTGTGGTATATTGCGTATTTTTCTATAAATTCAATACATTTCTATTTTTATAATTGTCAACATCATATATATTAATACGCTAAGGTTTAAGATGTTTGCCTCCCTTTTTAGAAAAAAACACACAATTTCTCCACATAAATTATATATCATTTTACAGATAATTGCTTGCTCTACTGACATCGACAACTAAAAAATTTATTATTGCTATTGTTTTTGTAAAATAATTAAATTAATTAAACTCTGAACAACGTCTGCCATCTGACGGCGTAACGTTAACACTTCGATCTGTCATCTGACTATGGCCCTCCATACATCTGACCTTCATATTGTAAATACTGCCATCTGACGGCGTAACGTTAACACTGATCTGTCATCTGACTATGGCCCTCCAAACATCTGACCTTCATATTGTAAATACTGCCATCTGACGGGCAACGCTGAACAACGCTTTTGCTACTTGCGCCTCTATATGATAATTAGTAAAATATTTCTTTTACAACAAAAAGAAGAACGTTGTAAGCAGTGTGCAAAATTAGAAACGAATTGAATACCTGCAATCATATTTAAAAAATAATTTTGTAAAGTGATAATTATTATACTTATTTAATGTGAATAATTCGCACAGGTCACGCTAGTTTCAATTAATATTTCATTTACATTTTAACTTCAGTCTTTTAACTAGGATTTAGAATAACTCCTCTATTTTTTCGACAATTTTATAATGTATATTGATCTTCATAAATACCGTCTGGCAATGACATTTCATATTTTGTTTATAGTTGTGTACCGTATGTTGCTGATCCAGAAAACACAACTCTCCTACACACCGCGTTAAAACTGTTTCGTAAGTTTAATCAGTATCCTCAAGCGCTAAGGTTAGCCATGCAACTTAATGATTCGCAACTAATAGAAGAAATATTTACATCATGTAAAGATTTGTAAGTGTTTGGTCAAATTTGAGAAGGTCGTTTTACCGTTCAAAATGTATATATTTTTTTAATTCTATTTTAGATCTTTACAAAAACAGTTGGCGTTTATGTTAGGACGCCAACAGATATTTTTAGAATTGAATGAATCCACACCAGAATATGAAGATCTGAATGAAATCATGTCAAACTCGCATTTAAATAATCATTTCTTAAATTTGGCTCGAGAGGTAATTTTTTTTCACGCAATAATCAAAATAGGAATTGGTTAATTGATAGGTTATTTTTCAACTGTTTAATTTTTAAGCTCGATATCATGGAACCAAAAACTCCCGAAGATGTGTACAAATCACATTTGGAAAATTCACGACCGCCTTTTGGAGGCGGCCAAGTTGATTCAGCTAGACAAAATCTTGCTGCGAGTTTTGTGAACGGTTTTGTTAATGCTGCTTTTGGACAAGATAAACTTTTGATGGAAGATGGAAACAAATGGCTCTTCAAGAACAAAGAACACGGAATGTTGAGTGCAACCGCATCCTTAGGTCTTGTTTTATTGTGGGATGTTGATGGAGGATTAACACCTATAGATAAATATCTATATTCTTCTGAAGATCATATCAAATCTGGAGCTTTGTTAGCTTGTGGTATAGTCAATTGCGGAGTCAGAAATGAGTGTGATCCTGCACTTGCATTGTTGTCTGATTACGTTCTTCATAGTACCAACGTTATGAGAATTGGTGCTATTTTGGGTAAAAATATTTCAATATCTTTCTGATTCTTCCATTATGTTAAATTAAACACAAGCCAGTTTATTTATATATGTTCAAAATTTTAGGTTTGGGCTTAGCATATGCCGGTTCAAACAGAGATGCTGTTCTTTCATTACTTACACCGGTTTTAAACGATTCTAAATCTAGCATGGAAGTAGTCGGTGTGGCTGGTCTAGCTTGTGGTTTGATTGCCGTTGGCTCATGTAATTCTGAAGTGACTGCTTCCATCGTACAGGCATTAATGGAAAAATCTGAATCTGATTTACGGGATACTTACGCGCGTTTTCTTCCGCTCGGTCTTGGCTTATGTCATTTGGGTCGCCAGGAGGCAGTCGAAGCAATCATTGCAGCACTTGAAGTCATACCTGAACCGTTTAAGTCAATGGCTGTTACAATGGTTGAGGTATGTATTTACATATTAAATTAAGGGTAGTATTTAAACGAGTGACTGTAAATTACAATTTTGGGTGACAAAAATAATCAATTTGGGTTACTGTATTACTAAGTGAGCGACTGACTGCGCGTGACGAGAAATCAACAGAACAGCAACTTACAAACATTCATTTGAGTTACTTAAAATACAAAATGGGAAGCTTCATAATATTTGAGCGACCTAATATTTGTTTGAGTGTCAACGTTACGTCCTGCATTTTGTTTAAAATTTGGCAAATGATTTATTTATTCTAAGCGGCATTTTGTTAATAGTTAATTGTTTGAATAGAACTGCGTTTTTTAAAAAATATATATTTAATTGACTGTCAATTAAAGATACATTTTTTAGAAAACGCAGTTCTATTCAAACAATTAACTATTTAATTCGCATACCCCGTTATCGTTCACCCTGGAATTGTTTTTTTAAAAACTCCACATTTGCCCTTTCCCGTTTCACTGCGAGACAATTCGCATACCTCTTTATCGTTCACTCCGGAATTACAATTCGCATACCCGTTTATCGTTCACCCCGGAATTACAATTTGCATACCCGTTTATCGTTCACCCCGGAATTATTTTTTTAAAAACTCCACCTTTGCCCCATCGCGTTTCACTGCGAGACAATTCGCATACCTCTTTATCAAAAAAAGCGGTGGTTTTCAATCTTCATGAAAATGTGAGTTTTAAGTTGTAGTCTCAAAGTGAAAAAAAAAAAATAAAAAAGTAAAAACAAAATAAGATATCTGCTTCAAAATTACCGAAGGCATTCTAGTCGCTCACTTAGTAATTTAGTCACCCAACTATTATTTTAATATCTCAAATGGATTATTCACAACCCAATGTTTGTAAGCCCGTTCTGGGTTTTATTATTAACCAATAATTTGCCACTAGTTTAGTTATTTTTTCGCTTACTCTATTTCATACCGCTCAAGTTATTAAAACAGTATCTCATCACCAGTCACCAAGTTTTTTTTTTATTCGACCGTTTTATAATTCCCCTTAAATTAATAATAGTATTCAGTATAACAATAGTTGTAATATTGTTACAGGTTTGTGCATATGCCGGAACAGGAAATGTATTAAAGGTACAACAATTACTTCATATTTGTTCCGAACATTATGAACCAGCTGAAGAAAATACACGACATGAAAAGGGAGCAACCAAAGCAGAAAAGGCCGCTAGAGAAAAAGAGGAACGCGAAAAAGACTTATCTTCAAAACAAGCAATTGCAGTGTTAGGGATCGCACTTATTAGTATGGGTGAAGACATCGGTAGTGAAATGGCATTTAGAACATTCGGTCATTTAGTAAGTGTTGTAAATTGTGATCTTTCATATTTTTATGTTAAATTTTAAATTAAAACATTGTTTTAGCTTCGATACTGTGAACCAGTGATACGGCGCTCTGTACCTTTGGCTTTGGGTTTGATATCAGTTTCAAACCCCAAACTAAGTATTTTAGATACACTGAGCAAATTTTCACATGACAGCGATTCAGAAGTGGCTTATAACGCAATTTTTGCTATGGGACTAGTAGGTGCAGGAACCAATAATGCCAGGTCAGTAACATTATTTTGTATGTGTGTGTGTGTGTGTGTGTGTGTTTTTTTGTGAACTAAATTAATTAATCTATTCTACAGATTGGCAGCTATGCTTCGTCAGTTAGCACAATATCATGCTAAAGATCCAAATAGTTTATTCATGGTACGAATTGCTCAAGGGTTAACCCATTTGGGAAAAGGAACTTTAACCTTAAATCCATACCACAGCGATAGGCAGTTGTTATGCCCTGTTGCCCTTGCTGGGTTGCTTTCAACTCTTGTGGCATTTTTAGATGTTAAAAACAGTAAGTAATATACTTTTTACATTATTTATTTACATACTGTTGACCAAGTGTGATACTGATCGATGCATTTTCTTTTTATAGTAATATTAGGACGGTCTCATTATTTATTGTATACTCTCGCTGCTGCTATGCAACCGAGAATGTTAGTTACGTTTGATGAGGAATTAAATCCATTAGCTGTGCCTGTTCGTGTGGGTTTGGTAAGTGTGTTTACTATTTTTGTTATACAGGTGAGTCAGACCACTCGTATCGGTCGTCTTTTTCGAAAACGGTTAGTCGTAGAGAGTTGTGTCAAAAATCTGTATTATAAAAGCCCTAATGAAGAATCGAATGGTGATATTTTTCCCCCCCGGAAAGGTCGGCTTCCCTGTTAGTTTGCTCCGGAATGTTCAGAACTCCGGAATGTTAAATGGCACGATAGGTCGAAAGTGATATTGTTGAAAAGATCTTTAAAAAATAAGCAAGTTTTGTAGGACTTTTTTTTGTTACTGCCACCCCTGTTTAGTAATATCGTTTGAAATTATTAAATTAACATGTCAGAATAACAAACTTAATTTTAAAAGTCGGCATTTAAAATCTAGTTACCTAATTAAACAATGTCACAAATGACTGTAAATGTTCATGGGTATTTGGATTGACAAAACAGTTATTATTTAAACAATTCTTTAATATCATCGTACGACGTTCTCTCGAGACTTCTTCAGGTACGATGATATTAAAGAATTGTTTAAATAATAACTGTTTTGTCAATCCAAATACCCATGAACATTTACAGTCATTCAATAACATGGATATGAATAGAATAAACAATGTCACAAATGTTCAAACTGTCCTCAATTTACTTCTAAACACTGCGGAGCTCTTCTAGATATGTTATGAGTACCTGGAAGTATTTTCCGAAAAAAAAAAAAACAATTGCAATTATTGAAAACTTATTGTGACATTTTTTAATTAGGTGACTAGATTTTAAATGTCGACTTTTAAAATTAAGTTTGTTATTCTGACATGTTAATTTAATAATTTCAAACGAATATTACTTAACAGAGGGGCAGTAACAAAAAAAAATGTTCTACAAAACTTGCTTATTTTTTAAAGATCTTTTCAACAATACCACTTTCCACCTATCGTGCCATTTAATATTCCGGAGTTCTGAACATTTTGGAGCAAACTAACAGGGAAGCCGACCTTTCCGGGGATGAAAAATATCACCATTCTATTCTTCATTAGGGCTTTTATAATACATTTGACACAACTCTCTACGACTAACCGTTTTCGAAAAAAAACGACCGATACGGGTGGTCTGACTCACCCTGTATAAGTTAGACTTGCAAAAGTCATTTGTGTCACTATTTCAATGTCAGATGTATGTTCAGTGAGTGTTAATAAGCATTTATATTTTTAGGCTGTAGATGTAGTTGGTCAAGCTGGAAAACCCAAAACTATAACTGGATTTCAAACACACACTACCCCAGTCCTGCTTGCTTATGGAGAAAGGGCGGAATTGGCTACAGAAGAATATGTACCCCTTACTCCTATTATGGAAGGTTTTGTAATATTAAGAAAAAATCCAGAATTTAATCCATAAATTATGAATTAAATTTTATAAATGAATACATCGTATTTTTATTAGTTTTTTTTTTTTTAACTGTGAGTTTCAATTTTTTTATATATAGGTATGCCTTTTTGTTCAGCAAAAGTTAAAAATAAGAATATATTTTCATTTTTTAACATTAAAAATTCTGTCTGGAGAAATTTTGCCTTGATTCCAAAATATTTGTGATTTTTTCATAGATTGGTATTTGTAATGAATCGATTGAATTATATGAAATATATCGAATAATATTTTTCATTTCACGAATTCTTGCATTTTTGTTTTAATGTAATATATTGAACGATATATTGTAACTTTGCAGTATCTTACATTGAGAACATTTCTTAATAATTATTTTTCATGTTTTAAGAATGTATTTATAGTTTTAAATAAGTAATTAAAAGATATTTAATAAATCACGTATAATTTTCATCAAGTCTTTGTACTTTATTTAAAGTTCGTTCCAAGCAGCCGCGAACGGTAATAAAACCAGTCTTGTATCGATTTTTGAGCTAGTGCGCAAATTAGTCTTGCGCAGTGACAAGACTGTGTACGGTTTTATTACCGTTCACGGCTGCTTGGAATGAACCTTTAGTTTCTTTTTTCAAGTCCTCAAATGAATAGAAAAAAACTATCGTCAGCGTTTTAATTAAATTAACAGATATAAAAATAATCAGGTATTTTCGGTACTTTTCGTAGACATTAACATTACAACGTACATAAGAAAAAAGTTAAATGCAATTGTAGTTATTCAAATTGGACCTCCCAGATTCGCATTGTAAATTCAAAGCAAGTACTCCACGTGTCCCTACAATTTAAGTCTGAAATACGCATCGGATACATTTCAAATTCGTTTTACTGATAGTAAATGACACCCTGAATTCAATGAGTGCACCCGGAGGTCTGTATCTATTACCGTTTCGGAGATGGACCCGTTCGAAGTGCTTTTGTGGAAAGTCTGAAATACGCATCGGATACATTTCAAATTCGGTACACTGGTAGTAAACCACACCCTGAATTCAATGAACGCACCTGGAGGTTTTTATTTATTACCGTTTCGGAGATAGACCCGTTAGAAGTGTTTTTCTTGCTTACTTTTGGCGACAAGGAGGTCAAAAATATACTTAAAATTACTAGACATTAACTTGTAACATGTTATGTTCTATGTCCGTTAAAAATTTTTAATTAAGTTGTAAGTAAAGGGTAATCTTGGACTGATATTTAGTGCAGTTAATTATTTATTCACCAACGTTTCGATCAAAATTTGATCTTTTTCAAGGCTCTAAAAAGTCAATTGCACTTTGTCATATAATTTGTGCAGTTAAAACAATAATTATTATAGACATATTGTATTAAAATATTATTAAAATCTTTTTTATACTTCATAAGTCACATGTGCGTATTAAATTTAATACGCACATGTGACTTATGAAGTATAAAAAAGATTTTAATAATATTTTAATACAATATGTCTATAATAATTATTGTTTTAACTGCACAAATTATATGACAAAGTGCAATTGACTTTTTAGAGCCTTGAAAAAGATCAAATTTTGATCGAAACGTTGGTGAATAAATAATTAACTGCACTAAATATCAGTCCAAGATTACCCTTTACTTACAACTTAATTAACTTGTAACATTTTTTCCGCTATACATGAGAGCTATTACCAAAAATATAAATAAAAGGTAAAATTTTACTGAACTAACGATTCCGATTTTGGCCTTTCGAGGGACTTTCTTAACTGTCCTAAAGTAATAGTTAAGGTGCGTTCAAAATTTGCCATAGTCGAAAGCGACGATTCAATAAAATTTCACCAAATAAAAAATTATAAATAAATTCACCCCAAGGGGTGCGCAGCCGAGAACCGTTCTAGCCTAGCCAGAGACAGTTCTAGCTGGGACAAAACTGGAAATCAGATGACCATTAGTTTTGGTACCACTGTGTTTTTTTTAGCCTAACAGAAAGTTGTTTATAAACTGTCATAGTACTGTGCAAGTGTCAAAATATAATGTTCAAGATAAATTTTGATAACTTTGACTGGAAATCAGTACCAAATATCATATAATATGAAATGAAAAAAGTTGCAGTGTTGAATATAACACATTTTAAATTTAGTTGTTAAAAAATATTTTTTTCGTTATTAAAATTCCATTTGTTTTATAAGTATTATATTTAATCAAAAGTTTAAAAATGTCTCCAAAGAGATATTTGCTACCCTATGAATATCATATGAACCATTTAATTTATAAGATTACTGATATCATGGTATGTATTTTCCAATTTCCTCAACTGTGTATTTTTATAAGTTTAAATTGATTGTTTAAGAAATTTCGATTTTTTTAGATTGACGATGAGCGGTTTGGATATTATCAAGACAAAGTAGTCCCTATATTTAAATCAAGTCGAAGCCCGCCTTATGATTTAGAATCCGAATATGTAACACGAAGAGTTGTAAAAGAGGTGGCAGAGAAGTTTCTTGTTAAAGGTTTTTATAGTGCCTCCGGCGACCTTGTCAATCTATTTGACCGCTTTGTCGATTCGGGATACTATTCTTCAGTCCAATATAAAGCTGTGAGAGTAGCAGCAGTCAAGTTGCTATTACTTTTATCGGATAGTCCTGTTAGATTCATGGATTTAACAGCAAGGCTTAAGGGTAATCGTCCCGAAGCAGAAGTCTTTGATTGGGCTGCCCATCTGCGTGCGGGTGGAGATTTAATACGGTTAAATTTCCAAAGTGACTCGGATGATGTAAGTATTTATACCTTTGAAATTTTGCTGAAATTGTAGTTTTATTTCATTGTTATTTAATTATAGGAATTACATACAATAAGTAATAGCTCAGATTCAGCGGAGAGTATAATAATTCGTTCGTACGGAAGAAAAAGACGGTTTTTGATTTCACATGCAAGAAATAAAAATTTTGACGAAGAACCAAATTGGGGAGCTTTAAAAAAATATGAAGTACACGATTCTCTTTATCAGACTTCTCTATGTTGGAATCATTTATATACTGATTTTCAAAATAGGTGGTGGGCTAACATAATTCATGACAGCGACATGTTTAAAAGTAGAAGGAGAATTCGAAAATGGTATAGCTCTACTTTTTTAATTAAAATTTAAGAATTATTTTCTGTAGAAATAATTTTTGACGTGAAAACTTCTTTAGCGGCGTTGTACACTTTTTTTGTAATGGGTAAAAAATGTTAAACTCGCGTCAGGGACACGTGACCTGATTCGTAAGGCGAAAACTTTTATTTATACAACGTTAGACATCTAGCGTTGAAATATTGTACATTAAAATGCAATCTATGATACAAACCATTTTGATCGAAAATTCGTAAGACGTTAATATTCAAGTTTTCACTTCTGCCGGCACTCCCGGAGTGCAACCCGTCTTTTAATAATTCGAAACCAAAATGAATATCAATGTTTTAGGGAACAAACTGGCGGTGAGTATAAAGAACATCGAGTTGTTGTTCAGGAAGTATTAGCACTGTCTGAATATAAAGTTTTGCGGGAACTGATTTTTGAATTTTTTGGACCATTTACCGGTGCTTCAATGGTTCTATCTTCTGGTAAACTGGTTCCTAGATTGGCAATACAAGCCGGTGGTTATAAAACGGTAAGATATTTAATTGTTTGATTATAGGTTCGTTCCAAGCAGCCAGTGAAAAGTTTCGAAACCGTCACCCGCATGCGCAGTAGGTAAAACGAAGTTGTTAGTGGCGATTTTAGAACACGTTTTAGCTATTGCGCATGCGGGTGACGATTTCGAAACCGTTCACTGGCTGCTTGGAATGAACTTAATAAATTCCGCTTTCGTTTTTGAAGTGAAAACTTCTTTAGCGGCGTTGTACGTTTTTTTTGTAATGGGTAAAAAATGTTGAACTCGCGTCAGGGACACGTGACCTGATCGAAAATTCGTAAGACGAAAACTTTTATTTATACGACGTTAGACATCTAGCGTTGAAATATCGTACATAAAAATGCAATCTATGATACAAACCATTTTGATCGAAAATTCGTAAGACGTTAATATTCAAGTTTTCACTTCTGCCGGCACTCCCGAACTGCAACCCGTCTTTTTGAAGTGAAAACTTCTTTGGCGGCGTTGTACACTTTTTTTTTATTTAATCAATAATGTGCATTGATTTTTCAGATATCATTTACACATTTGATAAGAGAATTTTCTGAAGTTATCAATAAATTTCATGAACTTCAAAGTGCTCTGGACAATATGGAATTGATGAACGAGAACAATATATCATTAACTTATTGTGCATATATAGACGGTTTAAAAGATACTTTAAGATCTCATTCGCGGGCTATTTGTATTCTGGAGAAAGCTATAAAAAATCAAGGTGATATACCTATATATTTATTGTTTAGTGCCATGTCTGAATCAATCATAATGCTATGGCCACACACTCGACGAGTGGCATGGGAAGTGGCGAGGAAAGGAGGCAGGAACGTAGTGTGGCCGCATTACTCGCCATGCCGCACGTCATGCTGCTCGTCATGCCCAGTGCTCCCTCAATTGTCGGTTTTTTGTGCGCGAGTCAAAGGACCGGCAATAGAGCACGAATATGCGCAGCGGCGGCCTTAGGGGGTGACGAACAGGCCAATCGCCCGGGGCCTCACGCAACAACCCGAGCAAATTAAAAAAAATATAGATTCATTGACGTGATAACGTCTTATAAATTGATGAATCACCAATCTTATAAATTGATAAAACACCGGCTGCATGCACGAAAAAGTGTAACGTTCCTAACGTTCCGCCTGACCCTGTGCGTGCTTTTCTCGAAAACGGCCCTAACGATTTGGATGAAATTTACTGAAAAGGGATTTTGGGGGGCAAAAAATCGTTTTAGCTAGGTCTCATCTCTCGAAAAAATCGTTTTCATACAAATTTTATCATTGTAAAAATCAATTTTTTGATGTATGAAAGTACTTAAATATTGTAAGTAGGTTTTGGAATTTTATATAAACAATGAAACAATTGTTTCCAAATATTATGACAGTTAATCTTTGAGACTTAAAATAAATACGAAAGAAAGAAAGTTAAAAAAAACAATTATATTATAGGTGGTGAGTAATTTTAATAAATAAAATTAACCTAAATTTGAAGCAAAAGATGCAATATCAATTCGAATTATTATAATTATTATATGTAGAATTTAGGTTATGTATTATGGAATACGTTATCACGTAAAACTATCGTCCGTAAACCGACTTTACAGACAACCAATTTTTTTTAGCTATATTTTTTTATTTAAAACTTTTGACTTTGATCCTTAATTATTTATTAAGGTTATGACATAACGGTAAATTAAAAGTTCAAGATTGTTTTGAGTTTTGGTGGACGGATTATTAGATAAATAATGATTTTTACCTCCCGTAGTCCACAGCATATTCACAACAATTAAATTGTGAATTATATCAGACAACACTGCGGCTGTCCTGATTGTTAGGCCCGACAGCCGGCATTTGATTTTTTCTTAAATATAGCCTAACAATCAGGACAGCCGCAGTGTTGTCTGATATAATTCACAACTTAATTCAGACCTACTTTCGCATCACATAATTTTCACGAAGGACAAAGGGCCTCGCATAGACCTGCCGCCCGGAGCCTCGCAATGGGTAAGGCTGCCTCTGAATATGAGTTGCTCGAGTAGAGCAGTGTGTGGCCGCTTAGGGCAACATCGCGGCAACGCGAGGAGCATAGTCTGGCCGTAGGGTAACGTAATTGAAACAAAAATGTATTTTTTTTTCAGCTAAGAAATTCAGCATACAAAAATTGTGGTACTTATTGAAACCATTAAGAAAAAATATTGATGTAATTTGCAGTATTCACAGAAGGGTGTTACTAGATCAAACAGTGCATTGCAGAAGAGCCGTTGCTTTGTTTTTGATAGTTGAATTATATAATATTATGGAAAATGCAGAAAGTCGCGAAGAAAGTGCTATTAGTACAGCATTGTTCATATTTACTATCGAACCTTATTTAAACATGATAGAAAGTTGGTGTACAAGAGGTGAATTTTCAGATCCTTTTGACGAATTCATCATTGAAACGTAAGTATTACAAATATTCACAAAGTTATTGTTATGATTTCTGTATTGCGCTGATAGATAGATAGATAAATTTTTATTTACAAGTATTTACATTTGCTCAGTGTATATTTACAAAATTTTCCAACTGATTTTGTGTTGTGTTTAATTATTAATTACAAAAATGATTGTTTTGATTTTAATTATAATGCTGTAAAAAAAGCGTGTATTGCGCTGAACTGTGTGTCGAGTGGCATGTTTTTATACATATTTGTTTGCATTGTTTGTTGTTTTTATTAGTCATGATGGTGGAGTGACACATACAGACTGTAAATCCTGCTTAAACTATATTGCGTATTATGTGAAGCATACGTTTAGACCGGATCCTGAAGTATTAAGGTATTTTTTTATACATATATATCTATTTTTATTAGAACTGTAACAAACCGTATGTATTCGTTACTGAGTAACGGGTACATCGTCTGACTCGAAGTAACGAATCGTTACTTACAAATTCATTTCGTTACTCGCATTTGTCGTATCCATGTCAGTTTGACTCGTTTGATACGGTTATACGAACACAATGTGTTATACTTATAAGTATTCATAAAGTACGAAGTCATGACTCATGTCGTATCACGTATGCGACGCGCTTTGGTGCGAAGCTACATGCTTATTGCTTGATGCTGTTAAGTACACTATTGTATGTCGTATGAAAAGTAACGAGTAACGTAACGATACGAAAGTAACGGGTACTGGTTCTCTAAGTAACGAATACATACGGGTACACGATTTCTCGTTACTTTTACAGCTCTAATTTTGAAGTGAAAACTTCTTTAGCGGCGTTGTACACTTCTTTGTAATGGGTAAAAAATGTTAAACTCGCGTCAGATCGAAAATTCGTAAGACCTGATCGAAAATTCGTAAGACGAAAACTTTTGTACACTTTTTTTGTAATGGGTAAAAAATGTTAAACTCGCGTCAGATCGAAAATTCGTAAGACCTGATCGAAAATGCGTAAGACCTGATCGAAAATTCGTAAGACGAAAACTTTTGTGCACTTTTTTTGTAATGGGTAAAAAATGTTAAATTCGCGTCAGATCGAAAATTCGTAAGACCTGATCGAAAATTCGTAAGACGAAAACTTTTGTACACTTTTTTTGTAATGGGTAAAAAATGTTAAACTCGCGTCAGATCGAAAATTCGTAAGACCTGATCGAAAATTCGTAAGACCTGATCGAAAATTCGTAAGACGAAAACTTTTGTGCACTTTTTTTGTAATGGGTAAAAAATGTTAAATTCGCGTCAGATCGAAAATTCGTAAGACCTGATCGAAAATTCGTAAGACGAAAACTTTTGTACACTTTTTTTGTAATGGGTAAAAAATGTTAAACTCGCGTCAGGACACGTGACCTGATCGAAAATTCGTAAGACGTTAATATTCAAGTTTTCATTTCTGCCGGCACTCCCGGAGTGCAACCCGTCTTTTTTTATGCAAAGTTTCTCTTCTGAGAGGTCAAAACATGAAAAATTTTAATCCGGCAAAAACGTACGTTTATTTTAAATAATTGTTGACATGAGGCTATGCCTCTGAAGCCATTGGTGTTGGTTTAAAAAAATATATATAATTGGTATATTTTAACAAAATATGCACGTGTAATGTATCCCTGCACTGTATCTTATATAATATAGCTAATAATTGAACTGTACATATTTGTTCATTTGATAGTTTTCCCACCTTAAAGTCAGCCCTGGATCTACGATTTCTTCGAACCGGGGCAAAAACTTGATAATGGCGCCCCCTCTCTCCAGCGTTTGAGATAAATTACTTAAAAAAAACTCACAAATATATTATGGATGGCATTTTTCAACCATATTATATTATAATTTTGGCGCCTCTTGAAACTAGTGATGTGCCGGATATCCGTATCTGTATCCGCGGATATCCGAGGGATAAGAAAGATCCGTATCAGTTAGTTTTTGGCGAATCTTTTACAGATCTTTTACATTATAAATTTTTAATTCATAGATGAAATTTTATATATATATAGGTGATTAGGTAATAATGAAAAACTGTTAAATTCCATTCAGATTATTTTTTATTTTTTAAAATCGTATTTGGCACCTTTATATTGCAAACATTTATCGTAGTGAGTACCATACCAATAGTACATAAATCAAAGGTACTAAAAAACTATCTTTATAATGAGATATTGCACATCGATCTTTGGAAAGAGACAATCTGTTATGAGAGTTAACTCTTAAAGAGGTCAATAACTTTTTCCCATAACAGATAGTCTCTTTCCAAAGGTCGATGTGCAATATTTACCGTTGCGTACTCTAAGAAAGTTAAGACCCGTATCCGTATCCGCGGATCTTGAAACCAAATATCCGTATTCAGATCCATATCCGCAGATATACATTTTTAACGATCTGGCACATCACTACTTGAAACTGCCGTTCGGGGCGGGTGCTCCGATTTGCTCCCCCTAGATCCGGGGCTGCTTAAAGTATCATGTTGAAAATGTTGCCTGATTATTTCTAGTGATTTGCGTAAGTGTAAAAATAATTCATGAATTTTTTTAGTTATTATTTCATTTCATTCTTTATGGTTTTAACTGCATGTTTTAGGAGAATCATTATTTTTGAATTTTATTCGTCGAAAGATCAAACTCCAATTTTTTCTATTTTTTAATAAATAAAATTATCGACCAATATATTAATTTATTGAAGAGTTCTAATCAGACGTTAATCAAAGATTTGAATTTTTCTATTTTTATTATTTCAGTGGCAAAACCACTTATAGAATGTTCGAGGAACACTGGACGTTAAAATTTTTCATTAGGATTGAAGAACCTATGATTATTAATAATCCTTTTATAAACTATATTGTTGAGGATGTGTTTTACACGGGTAAAACTGTACACATATTACGTATTGTTCATAAGAAGCACGACCCCGTGTACAGAACTGAACTAGTAACACTGAATTTCGCAAAAGAATTCTTGCGATTATATATAAATGAGTTGGGAAAAATTGAAAACCCAGATTATATCATTGCTTTGCCAACGTGCGGAAAAGAGAGGGGAAGAATGGACCTTCCTTCAGAATTGGTTATTGATGTTGGTTCAAATAGACCATTGGAAGGAATGCTTCTTATTTATTCAGAAGTTTTGGAAGGCAATCTTTTACCGATATTTCAGAAGGAAATTTTTGTACAACCAGACCGTAAAGAATTCTATTTGGATGCTCCGTCACTAGCTTCAAGGTAATTTTTTATTTTTATATTAAGGGCTTACACTACCCAGGCGCGTCAAAAAAATAAGCTTTTTTTGTAATTTTTGTTACGAGTTCTAGGTGGCGGATCAAAAAAAAAATTTAGAGTTTTTTACGCATATATTAAAGTTCTCAAAAATTTTGAAAATTTCATATAAGAAATACGTTTTCAAACTTTAAACGCGTTTTTCTCGATCCGCCACCTAGAACTCGTAAAAAAAATTCACAAAAAAAGCTTTTTTTTTTGACGTGCCTGGGTAGTGTAACCCCTTAAGCAAATAAAATTAAAAACTATTTGATTTTTTTTTATTTTTAGAATTTATAGTATGAGTCAGGCTATAACAAATGTTACAAAACCATTATTAGACATTTTTGAAAATATTATGGTCAGACAACATGAGCAAGTTGGTGAAATCATTAGAGAAGTTTTTTGCGATCAGTTTGCATTATTGACGCACTTTTCATTTTTGAAATACTTATTTTTATTTGAAATCAATGCAATAAAAAACTTTTATGAGTCAGTTTTTGAAAGAGTAAGTAACTATTTCTAATTTGCTCCGCCTTTTTTCTATTGTATTGATAACATTTCCGTATTTGATATTTTGTTATTTTTCAGCTGGAATCGGGACAAGATTTAAATACGTTACATTTAACTCACATATTACAAAATTGTCTTATGGATAAATTTCCTGAGTCATACGACACTATCTTTGTTACAATTGACCCTTTGTATAAAACATGTTCTTCGCCTCTTGAAATCTTCAATTTAATCGAACTTAACTATATCCATTCATATCCACTCACTGTTGTTATTAATTGTAAGCAAATTAGTCAATACCAGGTTATCTTTTCGCAAATTTTGAAGCTCAGGTGGTGTATTTCGACTCTAAATCAAACAATGTTTTTTGGTAAATATAACAAACCTTTTCTCATCACACTTGGTCTTATAAAAAAATTATATACCTATTTGAATAATAAATTCTCATTTTTTACAGATAGGGAAAGACTATATTATGGAACTAAGATGAGTAAAGCACATAAAAAAGAAAGGAATGATTTGCATCGTTTACGGTTCATTGCTCTTAGCAGTGTTATGTTTTTGTTTCATTTTTATCATGGATATTTATTTGTTAAAGCTCAAGATGAGTTCGAAACTAATTTTAATTCGACAAATCATATTGAAGCACTAATCGGAGCACATGCTGACTATATTCATCTGTTGTCGCTATATACTTTTAAAGGATATAAACCTCTTAATGTTTATGAATTTGTAGACAAAGTAATTATATTGGAAACGAGAAAAACTTCGTTAGAATTAAAATATTGGAATCAGGGCCGGATTTAGGGGTGGGCAACCGGGGCTACAGCCCCGGGGCCTCCACAAAAGAGGGGCCCCCACAATAGACTTCGAAAAAAAAAAAAATTCAAATTTAGACTAGTAAACAATTTTTCCTTTGATATTTTTCGGCGAAAAAAGCTCGGAAAGTTCCGTTCGTCAACGCTAAAATTTAATTTCAGACAATTCTTGTTTTCGATTATATTTATATGTTTGTTAAATAATAAAAGAATCTATACTTGCAGGTTTCACAATAAATTATTTATTGAAAAACTAGAGTGGAAAAATTTTTTGGAAAATAATTTGGGGCCAGGGGGCCTCCACTCCTTTGTTGCCCCGAGGCCTCCAGACCTCTAAATCCGGCATTGATTGGAATCGACATTTTTAATTGACGTAGTATAATTTTTTCGCTACAATTCATAAAGCGATCCAATACAGTGAACCCCCAGTAATCCGGCACCCCCTGTAATCCGACATGATCTATTATTTATTATTGAATATTTTTTTGACAATCTTCGCTAATGCATGATTGAACGAGTTATAACTTGTACGCACCACCACTATTGTGCTCGACGCGTAGGGTATTGTTTTGATTCTGATTGAATTAGTTTGAATTTGAAGTTTGAAGAAGATAGCGGTGCGGTCTAGCGTGTGTTTATTGTTTACTGGTTATTCATTGTGTATTACGTATTCGTACCTAGTAATGTCGTCAGAAGCTCAGAAGCGAAAGCACAAAATACTGTCAATTAAAGAAAAATGTGATATACTTAGGCAGTACTCTATAATCCGACAAATTCGATAGTCCGACACTGCCCTGCAAAATGTTTGTCGGATTACCGGGGGTCCACTGTATACGTAATTAAGCGATTCTTTCTAAAGAAACTAACGGAGTTTGGTTTTCGTCACAAGAAAATAAAAAACGCAATATTTCCAGAAAACAATATTTTTAATTGCATTTTAGCTATTACACCGCGTGGTGGACTTGCTGAAATTTTGGAACGGAGATGAACTCGTGGATGATTTCTTATTGGAGAGAATGTATACACAATTTATGTGGTACAACAAAGTTTTAGTGATGGTTTTAACTCCTTTAATGCAGTGCAAATCTGTCCCACGTAAGTTAGCAGTAGCTGCTCTGTTCCAACCTCTCTGCAAACGGCAACGGAGCCGTCACAGTCATGCGCAGTAAGCTAAAACGAAACTGTCTGTCGGTTTTGGAAGACGTTTTAGCTACTGCGCATGACTGTGACGGTTCTGTTAGCGTTCGCAGAGAGGTCGGAACAGAGCTATTTATTGAATAAATAAAATTGACAGTGAATTTTATTGTTTTTTTTTTTCGCTGTTTTAGATGATCCTGTTCAGAAAATCAAGACAGAATATGATCCTGTAAAATTGAGTACTTTTTAAAATATCTGTGATAACTTTAATAAATTTGTTAATTTCGTTTATGATCAAAAATTTGTATTAAAAAAGTTAAGCATTAAATAAAAAGTAAAAAGACAATATGTATAATAATTCGTAATATCACCAAAAGTCATAAGAGTGTATTGAGACTCTATAGTCAAGCTTATTAATTATTTTTCCCCGACCCATGCATAAAAACTATGCCACTTATATTACATTTTGAAGCATAAGACGTGTATGACCTGCCAAGGAGGCCCCTATGTAAGAGCAAGGGGTAACTCGAGTCTGCCACCTTTAGATTTTAGTGTTAGTCAAACTTTTTTTCAATATAAATCATTTGCAAGATATGATTTAAGTTACAAGTAGTGATGTGCCGGATCGTTAAAAATGGATATCCGCGGATACAGATATTTGGTTTCAAGATCCGCGGATACGGATCTTAACTTTCTTAGAGTACGCGGCGGTAAATATTGCACATCGACCTTTGGAAAGAGACGATCTGTTATGGGAAAAAGTTATTGACCTCTTTAAGAGTTAACTCTCATAACAGATTGTCTCTTTCCAAAGATCGATGTGCAATATCTCATTATAAAGATAGTTTTTTAGTACCATTGGGCTTTGAGTTATGTACTATTGGTATGGTACTCACTACGATAAATGTTTGCAATATAAAGGTGCCAAATACGGTTTTAAAAAATAAAAAATAATCTTAATGGAATTTAACAGTTTTTCATTATTACCTAATCCCCTATACCTATATATAAAATTTCATTTATGAATTGAAAATTAATAAGGTAAAAGATCCGCCAAAAACTAACGGATATGGATACGGATCTTTCTTTTCCCTCGGATATCCGCGGATACCCGGCACATCACTAGTTACAAGCAATGACGCCAGTAAAGTGACCAAAAAGTGTCCATAAACAAAAGCCTTTAACAATTAGCCACATCTGTGAACGAAATCATATATGCTCTCATTTTAGTTATTTTAGCATGAGATGTGTGTTTGCAGAACTACTTACTTAAGTCAAAATATATGACTTAAGTACTTATGTTCAGTGTTGCCAGTCTAGTACAATTGTACTAGATCTAATACTTTTTTGTCATTTTCTTTACGCTAGTACGTTGAAGCACAAATCTAGTACTTTTTTATAAATCTAGTACTTTTTAATACCCAATGTCCACACATCCACCACAACAAACGAAAAAAGGGTTTTTTTTTTGCTCTCCAATCGTGCACACAACAAAATTATTTAAGCCAGGTTGTTGAAAAAAAGTTCATTTGTGGTTGGCAAATCTTAAAAAAATTCTAGTACTTTTTTGTACTTTTTTCAACCCTGATCTAGTACGCAGAACAAAAAAGTTCTGGCAACACTGCTTATGTTTTGTGTCACTACCAAACAAAATATAAATTTGCATCTGTTCTGATCTGTGTTTATATAATTAATATCATTGACATATACTTACCTTTTGTTTTATATAAGCGTACCTCACTTGTACATACCACAGATTACATACATACATACATCATACATACATACATCAAACATACATATACTTATAGGAAATAAGGCATCTAGATTCAGATGAAAATGTAGCATAATGTCAAGTATAGAATTTTGGGTAAGTTTATTGCCTTTTTAAAATACAAATCATCCCAGAATTTACTTTATCACGGTAATTAAAAAAAAATGTATTCAATATTAGGAAATGTTATAATAACAACATAAAAAGTCTTTTAAATAAAACATGTGTGGTGAGGTTACGCGTGAACATTTCGACCTAAATTTTCGTTCCTATACATTGTTTTTAGTATATCATAGAGGACTTTAACCGTAAGTAATTTCATTTAACATGAAAAAGACTAATATTTAGAATTTCGTATAAAATCTGTCTCATAAATACTCTTGTTTTTTTATTTTTTTTTCTCTTTATATAAAAAGTCTAGTACCTATGTAAATTGTTTCTATTAATTAAAAAACAAATATTGTGATATCTTATCTTTACAAATAAGTATAGTAAACAAAGTGAAATATTTTGTAGTTGGTTCGCAGCAGCGAGAAATAGATAACAATATTCATCATGAGCGGCAGTTCGGGGGATAGTCGCAGACAGGTGAGATTTTATGAATATTAACGTATGAAAGTAATTATGAAAATCATTTTTTTAAAGAAATACGATATTAATATATTTATTGTATATTTTCATAGTCCTTAAGAGACCGAATTAAAGAAGGGAGAAAAAAAATGATGCGTCGGACAAAAAAAGTCGACGAGGAGCTGCCTATTGAATTTGTGGAGACGGAGAATATAATTGTCCCAGATTGTTTTGAAAAGGTCTTATAGAATTAAACATATTATCTTGTCTTCACAGATAATGCTTCATGTGTATGCATTTGTGTGTATCTTTCATATTCTAAAAATATTTTTCAATACATTTTTAATGTGGAATTTGACAGAAAACTTATACTTGAACTATTGTTATGGGACCTGCACAAAATTTCCAATTTGCATTAAAATCTACAGGCGTGGGAGTCATTTCTGAGACAAACATTTATTTAAAAGTCAAGTTCGTTCTTTTTTGCAGAAGAAACTGAACGAAAGAAAATTGTACAACCATGCGAAAATAGTAGATTATACACACACTTAGTGCCATAATATTAGTAGGCACTAAGTATGTTATTTTTTGCACGTATCTCCTATAAAATTTTAAATAAAGAGAATTATTATTATTAAAAAAATAGCGGATTTTCATTTAATTATTTTTTTTTTGACAGTTCACTATTGGTCAAACATCAATTCTAATAGTATTCGTTACTGAGTAACGGGTACATCTTCTGACTCGAAGTACCGAATCGTTACTTACAAATTCATTTCGTTACTCGCATCTGTCGTATCGAACTGACATAGAGTCAGTTTGACTCGTTTGATGCGGTTATACATTATACGAATGAAGTCATACCGTATCACGATGCGATGGTACATGCTTGATGCTGTTAGTACACGACTGTATATATGTCGTATGAAAAGTAACGAGTAACGTAACGATACGAAAGTAACGGGTACTGGTTCTTTAAGTAACGAATACATACGGGACACAATTTCTCGTTACTTTTACAGCTCTACTAATAATAGATTATAACAAAAAAAAAAAAAAAAAAAAAAAAAAACAAGTGACAAACAGGAAACAGTGATTTACTACGGAACTGGTAAATCGCAACCAGTTTTCTTTTACTTTACCATACTAATGCGTAATGGGTCGCTTTACATGCCTGTAAACATGCATGTAAAGCAGCCATTTTATAGGGGATAGTGCAAAAACCATTTTTTAACACTCATCATCTCCTTACGGAACATCCGTTTGATTATTTTACTATTATTATAATCTCGTAGGAATATCCAACTCGACGATTTTTATTGCAATTACTTCCTATAGTTTTTAAAAGAACATACAATCGTGAATTATTGGTTTTTAGTCTGCACCTATAAATATTAGAGCTGTAACAAACCGTATGTATTCGTTACTGAGTAACGGTTACATCTTCTGACTCGAAGTACCGAATCGTTACTTACAAATTCATTTCGTTACTCGCATCTGTCGTATCCATGTCAGTTCGACTCGTTTGATGCGGTTATACGTTATACGAAGTCATACCGTATCACGATGCGACGCGCCTTGATGGGATAGTACATGCTTGATGCCAGAGAACATACACTTCTTGATGGTGTTATACGCGATTGCATGTTGTATGAAAAGTAACGAGTAACGTAACGATACGAAAGTAACGGGTACTGGTTCTTTAAGTAACGAATACATACGGGTACACAATTTCTCGTTACTTTTACAGCTCTAATAAATATTCAAAGATTCCGCTACATTTTTACACGCTTTATATTAACTTCACTTGTAAGTTTGTATGTATGCATGTATGTAAGTATGTATGTTTGTAGCCTTCTTTGGACTACAGCAAGTGGTTTATTACTGTAGTGTAATATGCTAGCACTGTAACTACAATGTTTAGCCGTGCAGTCTAAAGCACGGGTCTTCGCTGACGTCAACTCTCGGAATCACGGGTCGTGGGTTCTAATCCCGTCCACGCCGAAAAAAAAATGATTTTTTTTCGGCAAATTTTTGACAATAAATCGAACTAAAAAGTGGAAAATAAATATAGTTTAAAAAAAAACTAAAAAACACGCTTTATATCGAACTAAAAAGTAAAAAATATTTTTTTAAAAATAAGCTTAAAACAATAATGAATAAATAATACTAGTATTTTTTAGTATTTTTAGTATTTTTTATTCATTATTGTTTTAAGCTTATTTTTAAAAAAATATTTTTTACTTTTTAGTTCGATATAAAGCGTGTTTTTTTATACACTACCTACTTGAAATCTGATCCATTTTATTGAATTATGCTAACATAATGCGTTATCTGTGGAAGTTTTTATTATAAATGCCCATGTAAATCAAATTAAAATTTTTATAAATATTTTTTTCAGAGCGATGCAATCAAAACAGTCTTTAGAGGAAACACCGGTTTAGTATTAAATGATATGTTTAAGTTACACAAATGCGAATGGGATGATATGTATCCGGAAAATCCGGACCGCTACAAAAGAATAATAGCTAGGTATTTTTCTGCTAATTCAATATTAAAGTTACGTATATATGGCTCTATGAATTTATTTTTTTTAGAATGACTGAGATGGGACTCGTTCGAAGATGTACACTAATTAATCCCAGTCCTGTTGACAAAAAGCTATTACTGACCGTACACTCACCGAATACTGTTCAAAGATTATACAGCGCAAGTAATTGTAATTCTGTAAGTGATATGGAAATGCTATCATCAATGTTTGATGCGGTTTTTATAAATAATGTAAGTAAATGTGCATTGTATTTTACTAAGTATAAGTATATGTAGGGTGAGTCAGACCACCCGTATTGGTCGTTTTTTCGAAAACGGTTAGTCGTAGAGAGTTGTGTCAAAAATGTGTATTATAAAAGCCCTCATGAAGAATCGAATGGTGATATTTTTCCCCCCGGAAAGGTCGGCTTCCCTGTTAGTTTGCTCTGGAATGTTGAATGGCACGATAGGTCGAAAGTGGTATTGTTGAAAAGATCTTTAAAATATAAGCAAGTTTTGTAGGAGATTTTTTTTTTGTAACTGCCACCCCCGTTAAGTAATATTCGTTTGAAATTATTAAATTAACATGTCAGAATAACAAACTTAATTTTAAAAGTCGGCATTTAAAATCTAGTTACCTAATTACACAATGTCACAAATGTTCAAACTGTCTTCAATTTACTTCTAAACACTGCGGAGCTCTTCTAGATATGCTATAAGTACCTGGAAGTATTTTCCGACAAAAAAAAAACAATTGCAATTATTGAAAACTTATTGTGACATTGTTTAATTAGGTAACTAGATTTTAAATGTCGACTTAAAATTAAGTTTGTTATTCTGACATGTTAATTTAATAATTTCAAACGAATATTACTTAACAGGGGTGGCAGTAACAAAAAAAAATGTCTTACAAAACTTGCTTATTTTTTAAAGATCTTTTCAACAATACCACTTTCGACCTATCATGCCATTTAACATTCCGGAGTTCTGAACAATCCGGAGCAAACTAACAGGGAAGCCGACCTTTCCAGGGGGGTAATATATCACCATTCGATTCTTCATTGGGGCTTTTATAATACAGATTTTTGACGCCACTCTCTACGACTAACCGTTTTGTATGGTGATCAGCGATTTTAAATTTATTGACTATTATTAACATTTTTTTTAGTATACTTATGATACCGCTTCAATGGCCGCAGGGGGTTGTGTAGAACTGGTATCGAACATCCTTGATGGCCATTTATATAATGGAATGGCGATAATTCGACCCCCAGGACATCATGCTATGCGAGCCGATTACTGCGGGTATTGTTTCTTTAACAATGCCGCTTTGGCCGCAAAGCACGCTCTAGATAGTGGTAAAGCAAGAAGAGTTCTTATTGTTGATTGGGACGTGCATCATGGACAAGGAACGCAGCAGATATTTTATGATGATGATCGGTAATTAGTTTTGAATTATAATTGTCAGCCTAGTGTTGAAAGAAAACCATTTCAAATAAATAAATGGTCGTATGCATATTAAAGTTAGTTGTAAATATTTTTATAACGGAAGTCTAATTATTTTAGAGTCCTGTATGTATCAATTCATCGATATGAACATGGAGAATTCTGGCCTAACTTGCCCGAGTCAAATTATAACGCAATAGGAGAAGGCAAGGGTGCGGGATTCACTATCAACATACCGATAAACGAAATCGCGTTAACAAACTCGGACTACCTGCAGATATTCAACCTCATCATAATGCCATGTGCATACGAGGCATGTAATTAATTTAAATATGAATATGAATCTAGCTTTTATATATTTTTATACTGATTATTGAAACAACGGAGTATGTGTATTTATTATATACAGGGTGAGGCACATAAAGTGTTACAGAGCAATAGCACTCAAACTATTGATCATATCCAAAAATGTTTCAGACAAAAGTTTTAGTGTTCGAGAAGGTCGTCATACTGGACCACCCTATTTTTTTATCGGTGGAGACGCTGAAGCTACGTCAAGGTCAAATTCACTTTTTTAAACGAAACCATGTATTTTTTTTTCGATGACATTATTAGTGATTTTAAGACGAATTCAGCAACCTACAACACAAGGTCATTCTAATCACGCAAAATCGTAGTCGAAAAATCTAAACATATCGGAATATTCACTTTTAAAGGATCCACTAAGCTTTGCTTGGGTCTACCTACGGAAGATGCTCGAAATGATGACATTTGTGGTGTAATTTCGGTACATACGTGACTATTTTGAATATTCTGAATATTGAACAGAATATTCTAAAAATAAAAATTTTGAATTTTTTTTAAATAAATAAAAATAAAATAATTTGAATGACCTTGTGTTGTAGGTTGCTGAATTCGTCTTAAAATCACTAATGTCATCGAAAAAAAATACATGGTTTCGTTTAAAAAAGTGAAGTTGCCCTTGACGTAGCTTCAGCTCCACCGATAAAAAAATAGGGTGGTCCAGTATGACGACCTTCTCGAACACTAAAACTTTTGTCTGATATGATCAATAGTTTGAGTGCTATTGCTCTGTAACACTTTATGTGCCTCACCCTGTATATTTATAGCATATAAATGTGATGCTGAAAAATAACCTTGACTATCAAATAACCATAGTACATATAGTACAGTACCTGCCACGAATCTAAAAGGCTCGGAAGGTAGATACGAATGCAGGCTTGCGCTTGTACAGTCTATTGAAAAACTACAAACTCGCAACTCAATAAAACTAAAATAGCAATAACAACTTGACAATAACGTACTCGACTGTACTTAAAAGCAGGAAAGTGACAAGTAACAAAGGCAACGAGCGATCACGGCCAATCACTGACGAGCGCACGTTCCGTGCAGGTAGCTGGGAGGTGATGGGAGTATCAACGGCTCTAAAATGTGCCTTTGCGACGCTGTTTGTGACTAACTTCCGAACCTTTTAGATCTGTGGCGCGTATTATACAAACTTAGATAAAATACATTAATTATTGGTTTACATTTCTGTTTTTAGTTCTGTCCAGACGTGGTAATAATTTCCGCAGGGTACGATGCAGCTTATGGCTGCCCTGAGGTGATCATTTATTTTAAATTATTCTATTCTTTTCTTTTTATAGTTTTCTCCTGATCTTATAATTTCCGCTGGCTTTGATTGCGCTATAGGCGATGAAAAGGTTTGCTTTCCTTTTTTCTTTCTAATCAAACCCAATTGCTTTTAACTAAACGCTTGGCTTTTCTAACCAGTTTCATTTTTTCTTTCTTTTTTGAGGTGAAAACTTCTTTAGCGGCGTTGTACACTTTTTTTGTAATGGGTAAAAAATGTTAAACTCGCGTCAGGGCAAATACTTTGCGTCAGGGACACGTGACCTGATCGAAAATTCGTAAGACGAAAATTTTTGTGACATACCCTAAATGAAATCCATTTGTATTAATGTGCAAGGTATATTTTTTTTGGGACTTGTCTATGCAATCGAATGGTTTTTAACTACACTATAAGTTGTGTTTTGGCGACATCAGACGGAATTTCTTGGAAGTTATTAGTTCAAACTTTTCTGCGCTTTGGTCGTTTAACATAGACATGCCCTAAATGAATCAAGTTTTCACTTCTGCCGGCGCTCCCGAAGTGGGTTGCACCCGTCTTTTTTTTTTTGAAAATAACTTATATTTATTATAAGCGTTTCATGTATTTTGGTTTATTTAGGGCGAAATGCTATTATCACCGGCTGTTTTTGCCCATTTCACCTCTTTTCTGATGACACTGTCACAAGGAAAGGTGGCTGTTCTATTGGAGGGCGGTTATAACTTGCAATCACTGTCTGAAAGCGCAGCATTAACCTTACGGACACTTTTGGGAGATCCCGTACCAACTTTACCAGCCATGGTTCCTCCGAAGGAGAGGTATTTGTAGTATTAAAACCAAGTGTTTTTGAGCACTAAACATTTAATTCATCTTTTTAATTACTTTTTCTATTTTCAGCACAATGAAGACCATTTTGAATGTGGTGTTTGCACACCGGAAGTACTGGAAATGTATGCACTGGATTTCCATATATAAACACGAACCAAAACTAACCAAAGAGTCTTGCGCACTCCAAAGAAAGCATTGGCTACAAGAAGAATATCATTCCGAATCCCCAATAGTTGAATCATATGAAACAAGAAATTGTTATCCAGTGCAGTCTGCTGATGTTCTGGAAAATATTAATAAAGCGATTGTAAACTTATCATTACGTGAGTTTTCCCTATTTAATTTACAAAAGAAAATCAATCTTCAATATCCATATTTTTCTCAGACCATATATTGACAAAAAATTAGTGTTGGGCGATTATGAATGATATAATCGAAATATTTCGATTATGGCCGAATAATCGATCATTCGATTATGGCAACCGAGATATCATTCGCTTGAATCGATTATGAAATATGAAATTAATATTAAATCCCGACACAGTACTATTGCTATGTCCACTGTCGATATTAATGTGATATATCGATATATCATTCGGTTCCTGCATTAAATCAAATTCCTAAAAAATTGTTTTTATGACATTAAGGATTATTTAAATTTCAATTTTAATGTTTAACTCATTATGTAAATTGACGATGTATCCATCTAGGGCATAACAAATATATTTCTATTTCTATTCGATCATACCAGGGATTCCATTATTAATATTGTGTTAAGTAATATTAACAAATCGAAATTGCAAAGTTTGAACATAATTCATAATCGATATTTTGAATGATCATTCGCTTATACTGTTTTTTTTTTTTTTTTTTTTTTTTTTATTTTTTTTATTTTTTTTTTTTTTTTTTTTATTTTTATTTTTTTTTTTTTATTTTTTTTATTTTTTTTTTTTTATTTTATTTTTTTTTTTTTATTTTTTTTTTTTTTATTTTTTTTTTTATTTTTTTATTTTTTTTTTTTTTATTTTTTTTTTTTATTTTATTTTTTTTTTTATTTTTTTTTTTTTTTTTTTTTATTTTTTTTATTTTTTTTTTTTTATTTTATTTTTTTTTTTTTATTTTTTTTTTTTTTATTTTTTTTTTTATTTTTTTATTTTTTTTTTTTTTATTTTTTTTTTTTTATTTTATTTTTTTTTTTATTTTTTTTTTTTTTTTTTTTTTTATTTTTTTTATTTTTTTTTTTTTATTTTTTTTTTTTTTTTTATTTATTTTTTTTATTTTTTTATTTTTTTTTTATTTATTTTTTTTTTTTTTTTTTATCGCTTATACTGTAAAAGTAAATAAAACCAAATTAATAATTGCTAAGTTTGCGTATCATTCATAATCGATAATTCGAATGATAATTCGAATCATTCATAATCGATAATTCGAATGATCATTTGAATCATTCATAATCGATAATTCGAATGATCATTCGATTATAAAAACCGAGTATTTCGATTCATTCGATTATTGAAATATATCGATTATGCCCAACACTACAAAAAATAATAAAAATACAAATCAATATAACACAAGATGACGTTTCGATCCGGATTTGGATCTTCTTCAGAAATATCTAAAAAATATAAAAATTAGTATTAAGTTATTTATTATCTAATAGATTGCACGAAAGATTGAAAGTTTAAATGATTAAAAAAATAATGAAAAATTGAATCTTTCAATCTTTCGTGCAATCTATTAGATAATAAATAACTTAATACTAATTAGTTTTTATATTTTTTAGATATTTCTGAAGAAGATCCCAATCCGGATCGAAACGTCATCTTGTGTTATATTGATTTGTATTTTTATTATTTTTTGTCAATATATGGTCTGAGAAAAATTGGTCGACAATTTTATTTATTTGAAGAGTTCTATAATCAAAGATTTGAATTCATAAAATTTATTTGATTTAAATATAATACTGCATCATTTTTTTATGTTCATTTTAGAGACAAACTTGTCCTTTCCAAGCAATAAGCTCGCCATTATCTTCGATGAAACAGTAAACAAACATCGCCACAAGGACAATTACTTTTTCGAACGCCCCGACAGGATTATTAAAGCAATGGAACAAATACGCGAATATAACATTTTGCCATCAGCGACGGTATGCAAGGCAAGTTACAAATTTTATTTCTGATTCACGTTTCAGCAAACAAACGTTAAATAATCAGTTAAAGATTTATATACCGACATATTGTGTGTCGAACGTGTGTTAATTTCCTGTTGATTTCAGAGAAAAAGTTTATTTAAAAAAAAGTGAAATTCTGATTTCTACCATTTCCGATATGTTCTCGATAGATTTCTGTTGCAATAAAAAAGAAAGCTACAGTTCATATTATTAAGTCAACAAAAATCTTAAATCTGAACTAATTTACTTTCTTATTACCAAGAAGTGATGTGCCGGATATCCGTATCCGAGGGAGAATAAAGATCCGTATCCGTTAGTTTTTGGCGGATCTTTTACCTTATCAATTTTTAATTCATAGATGAAATTTTATATATCGTCGGTCTAATTTTAAAACCTTGTAAGTCAAAATTTTATGAAAATTATGATTTTAGGCTATAGTGCTTTAGGATTTTAGTACCTACACTTCTGTAAAACCTCGTAAAAAATAACCAAAATTGACTTACGGGGTTTTAAAATTAGACCGACGATATATAGGTGATTAGGTAATAATGAAAAACTGTTAAATTCCATTCAGATTATTTTTTATTTTTTAAAATCGTATTTGGCACCTTCATATTGCAAACATTTATCGTAGTGAGTACCATACCAATAGTACATAACTCAAAGGTACTAAAAAACTATCTTTATAATGAGATATTGCACATCGATCTTTGGAAAGAGACAATCTGTTATGAGAGTTATCTCTTCAAGAGGTCAATAACTTTTTCCCATAACAGATAGTCTCTTTCCAAAGGTTGATGTGCAATATTTACCGCCGCGTACTCTATGAAAGTTAAGATCCGTATCCGCGGAACTTGAAACCAAATATCCGTATTCAGATCCATATCAGCGGATATACATTTTTAACGATCCGGCACATCACTACAGTAGAGACGCGTTAATCTGAACCTTCATAATCCGGATTCTTTGGTAATTCGGACAGTCGTTTGATAGTATTATGTACATTGTAGTCCGGATTTTTCCAGTTTCAGTAATCCGGATCATGATACTTAGTTATTGAGTAGCTGTACCGGCACTATTTGCGTCAACACTATTGGCCGGCGGTGTGTTACAAACAGTTACATACATATTTGTTGCCAGAGAAGTGAGAGAAGTTAGGTGGTTTTAGTATGTATGTAGTCGTTGTCAAACTCAGATAGAAATACATAGAGAACGCACTATGGCGCCGCGTAAACGATCACACATTACTTTATCACTGCAAGTAAAAAACGAAATTCCTGACAAATTAAAAAAGGGAGCCTCAAATAAACAGTTAGCCGCAAAATATGAGCATTTTAGTTTGTTTTCTTGATAATTAAAATTACATCCAGTAATCCGGATCAGCTGTGTTTTAATTAGTCCGGATTATCGCGTCTCTACTGTATTACCAAGACCATATCGAAAATGGTAAAAATGAGTTTTAAGTCACTAAGGAGGGAGATAGACCTAAATTAATTTAAAATGTAAAAACCCGTATGTTTACCCGACACGTTCAACACACGGTATAAATTTATTATTTTTATATATTTATTATTATTATTATAAATAGGGACGTGTAGCTACTGAGCAAGAGCTACTGTTGGTACATACAAAAGCATACTTAACTGAGCTTCAGAATGTTTGCAATAAAAAGATAAAAAAGGACTATGACTCCGTATATCTAAATGAGCATAGCATGGAAGCTGCGAGCTATGCAGCGGGAATGGCTATTCAGGCTGTTGATGAAGTCTTGGGTGAACAGTCCATGACTGCGTTTGGTGTTATAAGGCCACCCGGCCACCATGCTGAAAAAACATACGCAAGGGGATTTTGTTTGCTGAATAATGTGTCTATTGCCGCTAGATATGCTCTTCAAAAATACAATCTTCAAAGGTAAAGTTAATACTAGAAAAGCTATGCTATGGTAGAACATTTTAAAATTGTTTTTCCTGTTTTTTTTTTTTTTTTCATTGCAGAGTCCTCATCGTAGATTTTGATGTGCATCATGGAAACGGAACACAAAATGTTTTTTATGATGACAATAAGGTGCTATTTATATCGATTCACAGACACGAATCAGGAAATTTTTACCCGAAATCGAACAACGGGAATTATGATCGTATCGGTACAGGTCATGGAAGAGGTTACAATATAAATATTCCATGGCAAAAGGTAAATTGGATATTCAAATATGATGAGTCTGTTGTGCAAATGTTTCTATATGTTTTTAAAGTGAAACTTTTATTCTATCGCCCCGAATTTTTCTGGCCGTCTGTTGCATGTCGCATTACAGGCGGCCGCGGAGTAGGGGTAAAGTGAAAGGCGTTCAGAGTAGGCGCTCGGTAGAGCAGCCAAGGCCAATATGGCGGCGCCCATGGTTAGCATCAGCTGACCGTGTAGTATGTATAACACATAGTCAGTCTGTCATGTGGGCAAGTGCTGTACAGTGTTTACATGTTTTTATTCATGTATTTATGTGAATATTGTTGTTTATAATTAATCGTGATGGATAAGTGTCTACAATCCAATAAAAGTTTCACTTGCGTCGTGGTTTCTTAAAACCACACAACTGTTTTCTAGTTTTTTTTTTTTCTTTCTTACTTTTTTTATTCTATAGGCTGGAATGGGAGACGCCGAATATTTGGCTGCGTTCACGCGCGTTGTGTTGCCTGTAGCATATCAATTCAATCCAGAATTGGTCTTGGTATCTGCAGGATTCGATGCAGCGATTAACGATCCATTAGGAATGTGTAAAGTAAGCCCTGAAATGTTTGCTTGGATGACTTCCATGCTTAAAAATGTAGCTTGTGGAAGAATTGTCATGCTACTAGAGGGCGGTTACAACGTCACGTCGGTGAGTCACTGTGTAGCAATGTGCTGCAGATCACTAATTGGTGAACCCTTACCTCTTATCACAACTGAAAGAGCAAGCTGGAGCGCCGACTTTCAAATCAACGCAGTCTTAGACTGTCTGAGCGACCACTGGCCAGTGCTGAATTTTAATAGGCAAATCCCAGATAAAGTACAAGAGACTGTGTCATTTAAAAAGACAGAACTCTGTAACTTTCGACAATCTGTTATGGAGTACGATTCACTGACTGACACTTGGAATGTTGTTAAAAACAAAAGCTTGTCGCTCGACGATTTAGATGAGCGTATTGCAAAAAAAGATAAATCGAGTAAAGAAATTTGATTTTTTAACGAATTAACTCTGATTTCTCTGAATCTACGTTGACTCGCGTAAATAACTAAGCAATAAGCGCATATTTTAGAAAATTATTAATATTAATTTAATAAGTCTGTTTTTAAACTTTAATTTTTTTTCGGGTATTTAATATTTGCTCAAAATCCCAGAAATGTTCGCTGCCTTCATTAATAAATATAATTTTACTAAGCAAAAGGCAATAAATGGCATTTAACTTTTTTAATTAATATTTTGTTTTTTTTTTCAACCAAAGAATAATACTTTAGTCATAGTTTTTTACGAAAATTAGAATAAGATCGTTCCGTTAATTTTATATATAATCTATTATCTGTGATCCTAATAAAACTAATTAATAATTAAAGAACATCTTGAAATTATATGTTCATTATTTTTGAAACTATATTTGCTATAAAATTGTTACAAGGTTAATAAATATTTTCAATATTTTAAGTATGTTTTTTTTCAACAGCCCATCTCTACCATTTTTTTACATCCTCAAAGTATATTTGTGGAACACGTACTTTTTTTCAAAATTTACTTCTGCTCTGTATAACGAAGGATTTCAGGCGTAGAGGAATTTCACTGCTTGTTTTTTAATTAAGAAAAATGTATTGAAAAATAAGTACTTTCTCTTTATTGAAAAAATAACAATATAAAATGTATTGAACTTAGAAATATTCCATAAAAACAACTCAGGTAACTTAAAGACTGATAAACAATAACTTTAACGTAAGAGGCTCATTATATTTCTTCGCGAACCGCGATAAAAAATATATAAATTGGATATATAATATGTCTCATACGTTCATCAGTATAAACATCCCAAATCTGGAATCTCTTTAAAAAATCACAAACAGAACTAAAATAATACTTTATAAATTCAGTGATCTAAATTAGTACGCTTAAAAAATACATGCCATATCAAAAACTGATTGCTTTTTTCCAATTCTAATTAAAACTGAAGTTATTGATACACTAAAAGTTTATTACAACTGTAAATATTAAACATTCCACTGAAATGTCTGTAGTCTCCAATACACAATAATAAAAAAGAGCATTGAACTTGTTAGAATTGATAGAATACGCCAAAAAAAGTGTCTCCAAATTACGTTCTATTTGATTGTAAAGACTAGGCCTGTTTTTTGTGGTTTTGGAAACATTCTCAATAGTGTTGGGCATAATCAATACATTTCAATAATCGAAATAATCGGTTTTTATAATCGAATAATCATTCGAATTTCGATTATGAATGATAGATCGAATGATTATTCGAATTATCGATTATGAATGATGCGCAAACCTGGCAGTTTATAATGTCGTGTTATATACTTTTACAGTGTAAGCGAATGGTCATTCAAAACATCGATTATGAATTATGTGCTAACTTTGCAATTTCGATTTGTTAATATTACTTAACACAATATTAATAATGGAATCACTGATATGGAAATAGAAATATGTTTTTAATCCCTAGATGGATACATCGTCAATTTACATAATGAGTTAAACATTAAAATTGAAATTTAATGCAGAAACCGAATGATATATCAATATATCATATTATAATCGACAGTCGACATAGCAATAGTACTGTGTCGGGATTAGTATTCATTTCATATTTCATAATCGATTCAAACGAATGATATCTCGGTTGCCATAATTGAATGATCCAACAAACTACAAAGCATGTACAATCGAAACACCCCCACTCTCCAGTGCTAGCAAAGCTTTCCCATCCCAGTGCATGTAGATGCAGAAACCGAATGATATACCGATATATCACATTGATATCGACAGTGGACATAGGTATAGCAATAGTACTGTGTCGTGATTTAATATTAATTTCATAATCGATTCAAGCAAATGATATCTCGGTTGCCATAATCGAATGATCGATTATTCGGCCATAATCGAAATATTTCGATTATATCATTCATAATCGCCCAACACTAATTCTCAATTTCGTGTATGTTTTGTATCTATATACAAAGGAAATTTTCATATTAAAATTTATTTTGGAACAAGGTCGTTTACCCAGTAATGTTTTACTGGGAGTTATTTAGATAAAAAAAATCTTTTGCTTGATCAAATAAACTAACAAATAAAATTCGTGAACTATCGTTTATCTAGTTTTCAAAGATATTAAAACAACTATGAACAAACACATTTTTAAGGGCTGTGACAATGTCGGCCCTGTTCATAATTATTTTATATTGCGTGATTTTTAATAAAATATTTTTAACAAAAAAATTGAACCGACTTCAAAATATGCACTAAAAAGTAATAAAATAATTACAATTACAGTAGAACGCGGATTATCCGAACGCCGATTAACCGAATCGGTCCTAAGCGTAATATAAAAAGATTAAAACCAAGTAATTTTTCAATAAAAACAAGTTTTGTGGGGACGCAAGAATACAAAAATGCGAGTGACAATTGCCGTGCAGACGCTACAATGTTATCAGCACACGTCGAAGTTGGAACTCGCTGGAGTCCAAATATATTTTAACTTTTATGGTTGAAAGCTAGAGGCAAGACACTACACGTTCGATTATCCGAATTTTCGATTATCCGAATCGACCCCGGTCCCAATTAATTCGGATAATCGGCGTTCTACTGTATTGTTATTTTTGGAGTCGGTGTCAGCCAAGGAAACACTACAATATACCTAGCAATAATAACACCGACTCCAAAAATAACAATAATTGTAATTATTTTATTACTTTTTAGTGCATATTTTGAAGTCGGTTCAATTTTTTTGTTAAAAATATTTTATTTTTCTCTTTTTAGTGTTAGATATTTACTCAATAAATTATGCAGTTATTTTATGAAATATTGCAATGGGTAAAATTTGAGAGTTTCCCTCGATTTCTCCGGATTCTACCATCAGATCCTGACTTGGTTCCGATGGGACCACCTCGAAAGTGCACTCTTTCGAATAAAAAAAGAATTTTGAAAATCGGTCCATAATTGACGGAGAAATCGGTGAACATACATAAAAAAACAAAAAAAAATATACAGTCGAACATAGAACCTCCTCCTTTTTTAGTCGGTTAAAAAAATATGTTTTCCATTTGACACAAAAATCAGTGCGCTGTGTAGGCATTGAGAACTGCCCCCAACATAATCGAAAAAAAAAATATTTTTAACAATTATTATTATATTAATTTAATAATTGATAGAAGTATCACATTAGTTTGATTTTTTTTGTAATATACAAACAAATTAGAGATTACTCAGGAAAATATCAAAAATTTAAATTTTTAATAATACTAACCACAATTAGAAACAAAGCTTTATGAAGTTTTATTTTCTGTGTTGAAAATTTTTGTTTTGTGAACATTATTTCTAAAAGCAATTTTTTAATTGCGTTTTTGTGACGTAAATGGCGATGTAGGTAATATTTATTTGTGGTTATTTTATACTAAAAAATAATCAACAAAATCAACAGAAGAGATTCTTAGTATTAAATATCACATCCATAAAAAACTATTGTTACAAACTTTCAATTTCATAAACTGAAAGTTGTGCCAAGATAACTCCTTCCAATGCAAGCAACTTAATTTTTGTAAAAACATCATAATCTTTAAAAGCAGAATTTGAAAATATTTCTGTGCTTACGTGAGGGTATATTGACCACTTTTTAAATAGTTTAAATTTGAACTCTTTATTCGTTTTAATAATATCCTCTAGAGACTCATCAAAAAAGCTTGGCAAAGCCAAATAAAGTTTAAAATCTCGTCTTTGGGCAAATTTGATGTCATTGTTGGCAGAATATACAGTATTGGTATACCACGCCAGATCATACATTTCTTTTGATCCTAATTCATACAAATAAAATTTTTTTGATTTTTTGTAAACAACACCATCTGAAGATTTATATAGTTTAGTTGAACTGGGCGCTTGCACCAATGATTGTGGCAAAGAATAGGCATAACTCGTGATCAAGTGAACTGTCGAATTAGCTGGACTGTCTTTTATTTCATTATTCATTTTAAGAGCTAGAGAATATACCCCACCTTGGTGTAGGAATCCATAGAAAACAGTTAGTAACAAATTAATCGTGAACCATAGAAATAACATTAATTTCCTTTTTTCAATACTTTCTGTATACAGCATCAAAGCCCTTACACGATTGTAGTATATCAACTTTAAAGCATCACAATTGAAAATAAATTCAGCATGTAAATATATCAGCGGTAATATTACAGGTATTAAAAATCTCGGTTCTTGATGAGGAAAAACGGACAATATAATTATAGGAACAATTAAAGAAACTGTCATCAAATTGACGATACTTAGGGCACGTGTTTGACCGTTAAATTTACTGCACAATGTTCTCCAAACTACAATAGCAGTCGCGGCATACCAAACAACGGCAAGCAATGTGAAAAGTAATGGTATGTTTACTAAAAAATTTAAGTATCTCGGATGAAGTCCGTGTTGTGCTAAATTTTCTACGTCACTATTGTATTTTAAAAAATTTAACGGTGTCACAACAAAACTATTGATCGACACTTGTTTACGCATTATTTCTGGTATTGAAATATAACCGTAATAAAACGAATCTATGACAATTAATACAATAGTTGTCGGTATAGCACAAGCGAGAAGAACCAACATTCTCACATGATAATGAACAAAATTATAATAAGGGTTCCCAAAGCCCCGATGTAACCAATAAAATATTGGTGATATTGCATAAGCAACGAATGTTGGTCTATTAAAACAACCGACGACGCATATAGTTGAAATGAAAAAACAATATCTCAAATTGAATTTTGGAATATTTGAAACAACTCTTTTGTAGTGTAAATAGTCATAAATTGTTTCTCTTTTAGAGAACTGTTTGTCAACGTAAGTACAAAATTTGGTTATGCGTTCTTGTTCTTGAAGACATTCTCCAACTAAATACAGCAAAAGTGAAAATAATATCATTTCAATCGTGTTCGAGAAAGATCTTGTGCCATATACTATAACAACATAACAACTGGCAAATATTGTTAAACGTCGAATGAATCTACGAGAATTTATAAGACAAATCTTATATAAGCAGATATCACAAATGAAGGACAAACAACAGATAAATAAGCGCACTGATACTAGCTGAAAGTAAGGCGTAGCTATATCGATACCTAAAAATGTATACATTAATGATCCTATATTGCTAAATATCCAAAATGGAATGCCGATTGTCATGTACGGTAATGCGATACATCGAATCGGTTGAGTGGAATTAAATTCCCAAGGACGCCGTATTTCTTTGCCAAATATATCACCTAAATTACAAAAAAAAATTATATACTAGCACTTAAGCTGTGGAAATTTAAAAGTTTCAATAAACACTTACCGCTGACGATTTCAAATGATTGAAAAAACTCATCAGGGTGTATGTATCCGGTTTGAGGGATGAAAACAAGTAATAGTCGAAGAGCTATTAATAATTTATAGTATTTCAGTGAATTCGGCCATAACTGTTGCAAACGATTCCATCTTCGAATATAAATCGTTTCCCTCGTATTCAACGAGTCCAGTAAATTATCTTCTGTGACGTCGGCATTGTTGTTGCCGCCAAAATTGCGGCGTCTTACAGTAGCTTCTGGCATCTTAATTTTTATATCAAACGAATTAAGCCATCTAATAAAACATAGATTTAACAATTTCTTCAGTTATGATTTAATTATAAAAATCTGCGCACTTGTTTTGTTATATCTAACACTAAACCAGCTTCTGTTAGGACATAACCCAATCTATACGAATTTAATTTATCAAGTAATACATACCTTTACGAAACTATTTAGTTATATCTTTCTTTTGAAAGCATATTAATATTAAAAAAGCTGAATACACTACACACTCAGATTCTTTCGTAAGATATTCTACTCTAGTATCTTCTGTTATTTATACGCAAAAGCCGCAAGATTCAGAAAACATAGAATGCGGCATTTGTCTTTGCATTGAGCATGTTTACAGTCAGAGAAACTTATCGGCTTATCCATCCATGGCTTATCTCGTAAAGTATTGCTGGTTATTTTCTCTGATTGTTGGTATACGTGATGCTACCATAGACGTTCCGTCACTGGTTGATACCTATGTGTTGGTATAAAGTTTCGCCATCTTTACAGTTTGTGCTTGAAGTTGGAATATTGGAAACTGTCTAGTGTCTGCTGTTAACTGTCTCGGTCCCGCCCTAATGCCTATAGTTATGGTCTACGGTGACTTGTGAGTGACTGATAAGTGATGACTAATAGTTCTAATAAACTAGTAATATAAAGCAAACGTGTCAAAATCATTGTTACAATAAATACATATTAATAATATTTTAATAAAGATCTATATTTTTGATAAAATTTCATGTAAATATGTCAGATCAATTTGGACCTATAAGTTTAAAATGGGACCCAAAAAATTTAGAAATTCGAACGATGTCAGTGGAAAAAACTTTGGAGCCATTGGTTTTGCAAGTGACAACACTTGTGAACACAAAGGGTCCAAGCAAAAAGAAAAAGGGAAAATCTAAACGAGCAAACGCGTTAGTTGGTACAGTTGAAAAAGCAACAGAGAATTTTATAGAAAAAGGCGAAATGATTGCTTATGAAAATCCAGACATTACTCAAGAGATGCTGACGGCTGTCGATGAAGTTAGAAAAACTGGCGATGCAATGAGTGTGGCGGCTCGAGAATTTTCTGAAGATCCTTGCTCATCTCTTAAGCGGAGTAACATGGTACGAGCAGCTAGAAATTTGCTGTCAGCTGTAACGCGTCTTCTTATACTTGCTGATATGGTCGATGTGCATTTACTTCTAAAATCTCTTCGTGTAGTCGAAGACGATTTAGAAAAGTTGAAGAATGTATCGAGCCAATTAGAGCTTGAACATAATATCGAACAATTTCATCGTAATGCAAACGAATTACTAAATCAAGCGGCTAAGCGCCAGCAAGAATTGAAAGATCCACAGCTTCGTGATGATCTAGCTGCTGCAAGAGCAGTATTGAAGAAACATTCTACTATGCTTTTGACTGCATCAAAGGTTTGGATTTTTTTATTTATGGTCATTAATAATCTAAAAGTTGATTTTTCTAATAACAATATTGTAATAGGTATACGTAAGATATCCCGAATTAGCAGCAGCAAAAGCCAATCGGGACTACGTGTACAAGCAAGTGTGTGAAGCTGTTAATACCATTAGCGATGTTGCTCAAGGAAAAGCTCCACAAACTAGTCAACACCCCTATGACGGGCCTGGTGAATTAGCGGCTGCTTTGGACGACTTTGATGTAAGTTTGGCGTCTCATGTAGCCATTTTATTCATAATAATCAAATCTTTGATTAACGTCTGATTAGAACTCTTCAATAAATAAAATTATCGACCAATTTTTCAGACAATATATCAACAAAAAATATAATTAATACATTAACGTTTCGATCCGGATTTGGATCTTCTTCAGAACGGATCTAAAAATATAAATAGTTTCTATTTATTTTTAATGTAATTCGTGAAAGATTTTTTTGATATTGAAAAAATAATAACAAACAATTTTTTTTTTAAACATTGTTTGTTATTATTTTTTCAATATCAAAAAAATCTTTCACGAATTACATTAAAAATAAATAGAAACTAATTATTAATTATTTTTTTATATTTTTAGATCCGTTCTGAAGAAGATCCAAATCCGGATCGAAACGTTAATGTATTAATTATATTTTTTGTTAATATATTGTCTGAAAAATTGGTCGATAATTTTATTTATCCATAATAAAATACGCTTAATTTTTTATTTATATAGGAACATATGGTTATGGACCCGTTAGCATACAATGAAGTACGTACTAGACCGTCATTGGAAGAACGCTTAGAAAGTATAATCAGCGGTGCAGCTTTAATGGCTGACTCATCATGTACGCGTGAAGAGCGCCGTGAACGCATTGTTGCTGAATGCAATGCTGTACGACAAGCTCTACAAGATTTGTTATCCGAGTATATGTCTAATGTAAGTCATGGAACATTTAATCAATACTCTCAGTTTACCTAATAATATTCGCTGGGAATTACTTCTTATTGATCTTATTGAGCGTTAAAACCGGTATTATTATTTATTAATTATTATTATTTGGAATCCGCAGTTGCAAGTGGTTTCAAGTCGGATAAGGGTAACTATTCTGTTTTTTAAATGTGTAAATTAGCAACATCATTTAAAAGTTTGCTACCTTTAAATGCACTTCTGTGTAATTATTAACGATAAAGTAACGTAATGTAATACAAGAATATTAATTTTCCGTTGTAATGCAGTTTTCGTATTCATAACGAAATATTCCACATCGCCCTAGCATGTATTAAAATATGTTCACAGTGAAATAGATAAAAAAATCTAACTTTCAATTTTGTAATAAATTGCTTGTTTAATAGTGTATTTATTTATGTAATACTTTCGATTGTTTATTGTTTTAACTCGTTTTTTCTCCTTTTAATGTTTTGTTTGGATATTTCACATTTTATAAATACAATCCTCTGCACATATTTTCAGTAATATGCAGAACATGCAGTTTGCCTTAACTTCTTGTTACTACTTTGACTGTTTTTTGTTTTTATTATATTTCTGTTACATTTTTTATGATTATACAATACTCACATATACCAAGTTCTCGAAAATTTTTGAAGTGAAAACTTCTTTAGCGGCGTTGTACACTTTTTTTGTAATGGGTAAAAAATGTTAAACTCGCGTCAGATCGAAAATTCGTAAGACCTGATCGAAAATTCGTAAGACGAAAACTTTTGTACACTTTTTTTGTAATGTGTAAAAAATGTTAAACTCGCGTCAGGACACGTGACCTGATCGAAAATTCGTAAGACGTTAATATTCAAGTTTTCACTTCTGCCGGCACTCCCGGAGTGCAACCCGTCTTTTTTTTCTGGTTGAGCTTTGGTATATTTTCATTAAACCAAACCACCAATTATTTCATGCAATGTTAGTTTTGTTCTTTATGTTTTCTAAAAGCTGTGTTAGTGTCCTATTGTCATTTACGAAAGTGTAATGTAAACTTTGTATGCGTTAAAGTAAAATAAACATTGGTGTAAATAGGTATATAATATACTAATTTTGTATGGTATTTTTTGCGAGTGGTGCTTCCTAGAATATCATTGTTCTTACTCTTTATAAACGATTAATAAATTTTTCAGGTTGGTCAAAAAGAGCAAAGTGATAGTTTGGAAAGAGCTATCGATAACATGTGTCGCAAAACAAGGGATTTGCGTCGTCAGTTACGCAAAGCTGTCGTCGATCACGTCTCCGATAGGTATTTATGACTAACTACCGTTACCGTTCGAAGCGCACGCGTGTGTAAAGTGCTAATACATTAATTTTATTTGCAGTTTTTTGGAAACGAATGCTCCGTTAGAAGTATTGATTGGAGCAGCTCGTAATGGAAATGAAAAAGAAGTTGAAGAATATGCACTAATTTTCACAGAACATGCAAATAAACTTGTCGAAGTAGCAAATTTAGTTTGCAGTATGTCAAATAACGAGGACGGTGTAAAAATGGTTCGTTATGCCGCCGCTCAGATCGAAACATTGTGCCCTCAAGTGATTAACGCAGCGCGAATTTTGGCAGCCAGGCCCAAGTCGAAAGTTGCTCAAGAAAACATGGATGTTTTCCGCCAAGCTTGGGAAAAACAAGTACGCATTTTAACAGAAGCTGTAGATGATATTACAACTATTGACGATTTCTTGGCCGTTTCTGAAAATCACATTTTAGAAGACGTAAATAAATGCGTATTGGCGCTTCAAGAAGCCGATGCAGAAATATTAGATCGTACTGCCGGGGCTATTCGAGGACGTTCGGACAGAGTTTGCGCGGTTGTCGGTGGGGAAATGAATAATTATGAGCCCTGTGTTTACACGAGACGTGTTTTAGAAGCTGTCAAAGTTTTACACGATCAAGTTATGCCGAAATTTGGACAACGCGTTACAGTAGCAGTCGCTGCATTATCGAGCAAACCTCCAAAAGAAGTAGATGAAAATGACTTTATCGATGCATCCCGTTTAGTGTACGACGGAGTGCGAGAAATTCGCCGTGCGGTTCTTATGAATAGGGCTGACGAAGATCTTGATCCAGAGGATGTAGAATTCGATGAAAATTATACACACGAAACTCGTAGTAAATGTAAGTGTTTTATTTCTATTTGTACAGAAATGTATCATTGATTTTTTTTTTCCTTTATCTAGCGAGTGCTCATACTGGAGAACATGGCGTGGATGAGTATCCTGACATCAGTGGAATAACAACAGCTAGAGTAAGTTCTTCGATTACGTTTAATCACATAATTAAATTAGTTGTATACATATGTTTCATACATTTTTTTTTTTTTTGATTACAGGAAGCCATGCGTAAAATGCCAGAAGAAGATAAACAAAAAATATTGCAGCAAGTTGAACATTTCAGAAGTGAAAAATTGAAATTTGATCGTGAGGTAGCTAAATGGGATGATGCTGGAAATGACATAATTGTTCTTGCAAAACACATGTGCATGATTATGATGGAAATGACAGATTTCACCAGGTATGTTTTTTTTTCGCCTAAGGAGAGTTTTTTTCTGTTATTTCTTAAAATGCATCTTATGATTTTTGGTTTATTATTAGTGATGTGCCGGATGTCCGTATCCGCGGATATCCGAGGGAGAAGAAAGATACGTATCCGTTAGTTTTTGGCGGATCTTTTACCTTATTAATTTTCAATTCATAGATGAAATTTTATATATATAGGTGATTAGGTAATAAATAAATTAAATCGTATTTGGCACCTTTATATTGCAAACATTTATCGTAGTGAGTACCATACTAATAGTACATAACTCAAAGGTACTAAAGTATCTTTATAATGAGATATTGCACATCGATCTTTGGAAAGAGACAATTTGTTATGAGAGTTAACTTCTAAAGAGGTCAATAACTTTTTCCCATAACAGATAGTCTCTTTCCAAAGGTCGATGTGCAATATTTACCGCCGCGTACTCTTAGAAAGTTAAGATCCGTATCCGCGGATCTTGAAACCAAAAATCCGTATTCAGATTCGTATCCGCCGATATACATTTTTAACGATCCAGCACATCGCTGTTTATGTCATCTTGAAGATTACTATGAAAATTTTAGGGGTCGTGGTCCTTTGAAAACAACTATGGATGTAATTAATGCCGCCAAAAAGATATCAGAAGCTGGAACAAAGCTTGACAAATTGGCTCGTCAAATTGCAGACCAATGCCCAGAAAGCTCTACAAAAAAAGATTTGTTAGCATATTTACATCGCATTGCTTTGTACTGCCACCAAATGAACATTACGTCTAAAGTTAAGGCCGATGTTCAGAATATAAGCGGAGAACTTATTGTGTCCGGGGTAAATACAAAATAAATAATCAATAAGTCACGTATAATAAGCATTAATATAATTGTTTGTTTTTTTTTTTCAAAGCTGGATAGTGCGACTTCTTTAATTCAGGCTGCAAAGAATTTAATGAATGCTGTTGTATTAACTGTGAAATCTTCGTATGTTGCTTCAACTAAATACACAAGACAAGGAACTATTGCTGTAAGTTTAATAATTATAAGGTTTGTTCCAACCAGCCGCGAACGGTAACACAGTATTGTCACCGCGCAAGACTGTCCTGCGCACTAGCTCAAAAATCAATACTGCGCAAGATAGTCTTGCGCAGTGACAAGACTGTACGGTTCTGTTACTGTTCGCGGCTGCTTGGACAAACCTATATATGATTGTTTATTCGTGGATTCTTCAATATGTATACGCTTAAATTATTTTTTTGTCTTATAGTCTCCGTTAGTTGTTTGGAAAATGAAGGCACCAGAGAAAAAGCCGTTGGTTAGACCAGAACGCCCGGAAGAAGTGCGTGCTAAAGTACGTAAAGGTTCACAGAAAAAAGTACAAAATCCAATACATGCACTTTCAGAATTCCAAAGTCCAACCGAGTCTGTATAAACATTGCATAGAGGTATAAACTAAGTTTTTGGTTTTGACATGGTATTTTAAAATGTCGACTTTTGTATTTGATACAAATTGTTTTTTATGTTTATTTTTATCGAAATTATCATGTCGATACAAACTGTATTTTAAATTATAGTGCAGGAATGAAACATTAAAAAAATTAAATCATACAGAATAGTAGTTTTAGTATCTTAAACATAATAAAGGGGTGGGCCAGAAAGGCGTGCGATTTTAAAAACACTCTTGCGTTTGAACCTTATGAGAGGGGGCTGCGCGGGTGGTGGGGTTGAGAAGCTCGGTTCTCGGAAATTTAGTCGTGATGGATCACTTCACCGGAGCGCAACGTGCATTCTGCGTTAAACATTATTACAAAAATGGCGATTCGTGCGTTATTGTTCGGCGTGAGTTTGGATTACATGACCTAAAGCAGTGTCCGAAGGAAAGTGTGATTCGATCGTGGGTCAGAAAGTTCGAAGCAACTGGTTCGGTTCTCAAACAGAAGCCTGCGGGACGCTCAGGTCAACAAGAACGGAAGACACAATTGAACAAGTTAGAGCTTCAGTTCAACGTAATCCTGGACTATCGACTCGCAAGCGATCAGCCGATAATATCGATATCATCGATCCATCGCGACTAAGTTTCCGAGAACCGAGCTTCTCAACCCCACCACCCGCGCAGCCCCCTCTCATAAGGTTCAAACGCAAGAGTGTTTTTAAAATCGCACGCCTTTCTGGCCCACCCTATATAAGCGATATTTTAATGTATGATGAATATTTACTTGATATAAAATTAAATAGGAGACAACCTATTTAAAACTAATATATTTGACTGCGTTTTAAAAGTATATTTATATGCGAATAATTATTATATTATACAGATGCCAAGAATATCAGTATTTTAGAGACAATTCGCAAATGTTTAAATAATGTAGCTGTGGTCTCTTTTAACATAATTCAGTAAAAAAAGTCTCTTGGCTTGTTTAGACTGTTAAAAAAATAGAAAGAAAATTGTGTCACAAATATAGAAATTACGTACACAAAAAAACAAAAAAATACATTCCGCTTAGACCTTTAAAAAATATTTAAAATTTTCAAACTATTTATTGATTTTTTAATACTATTTCTGAATGGGAACTCCAGTACTGACTTTTTACTTTTGTACTTAAATTATTTATACTGTAGAATGGTAGAAGAAAATAACATTTCGATTACATTTTCTGTTAAAAAATATACTGTAACTAAGTACTATTGTAATACTGAATTCACTTTTTTTAATAAACATGTACACTCTTGAAATAAATTGAATTATTACATTGCCAATAACAACACTCATCCTTATGCTGAGCATCTATCATTCTGTATAAAAAAAAACCCCTTTGCACTCCAGGAATGCCGGCAGAAGTGAAAACTTGAATATTAACGTCTTACGAATTTTCAATCAAAATGGTTTGTATCATAGATTGCATTTTTATGTACGATATTTCAACGCTAGATGTCTAACGTTGTATAAAAAGTATCTGGCAATTAGTATCACTTAGAGAGTCTCACCCAGTTCTTACTTGTCCTGACGCGAGTTTAACATTTTTTACCCATTACAAAAAAAGTGTACAACGCCGCTAAAGAAGTTTTCACTTCAAAAAAAAAACATTTGCAAGCATTTAAACAAATGCAACTAAGTTTTTTGTTTTCCGTCGAGGATAGAAAACAATTGCAATTTGAAAAATTTCCAACGGTTTGTTAAAAAAACAGGAAAACAGTTAGGGATAGGGACGCCAGCAGGATTTTTGTAAGTAGAAACGTGAAATCGCGCCCCCCTTAGGCGAAGGCGCAAATCATTGATTCCACATGACACGTTTTTTACGCCATGAAAAGTTCTCGTAAGTAAATGACGGTAATAATGTTACGTTTATGTCAACATTTATTGTTTTTGTAATACATCGTAATATCTCAAGTATAAAAACTCCTTTTTTGTCAGGAATCATCATATATATTAATACGCTAAGGTTTAAGATGTTTGCCTCCCTTTTTAGAAAAAACCACACAATTTCTCCACATAAATTATTTATCATTTTACAGATAATTGCTTGCTCTACTGACATCGACAACTAAAAAATTTATTATTGCTATTGTTTTTGTAAATTAATTAAACTCTGAACAACGTCTGCCATCTGACGGCGTAACGTTAACACTTCGATCTGTTATCTGACCCTTATATTGTAAATACTGCCATCTGACGGGCAACGCTGAACAACGCTTTTGCTACTTGCGCTTCTATATGACAATATTAGTAAAATATTTCTTTTACAACAAAAAGAAGAACGTTATAAGCAGTGTGCAAAATTAGAAACGAATTGAATACCTGCAATCATATTTAAAAAATAATTTTGTAAAGTGATAATTATTATTATACTTATTTAGTGCGAATAATTCGCACAGGTTACGCTAGTATATTCTTAAAAAAACTAATCGGGATAGATTTAAATGAAATACTTGAATTGTGTTTTTAACTATTTTTGACAGATGTCCCTGCAATGTAATGATTGTTCAAATGTAAACGTAGTATAAACAGGTCGTAACTCTCGTAAGTGGTAAAGATCATAAAGATGGCTCGTTCTTACATAAGATTTCATAATAATTTTTTTATTTATTTGTTAGTTTTGAATAGTATATAGTTTTATGTAAATATGGCAGAAAGTAATATCGTAGCTGATCGACAGTTTGGAAGTCACCAATTTCGTGAAATATATAAAAATGCATGGTTAAAAAAAGTAAATGCTAATAATACAAAAAAATGTAGTTCTGCACAGGTGTGTTTCGAATTTGACAAATGACAACATTCGAATTGTTCAGCACTAACATGAAGTACATTTTTCAGAAAACTGATCGATTTTGGATAGTTTTTTGTATACATGATGACAATGTGGCATTTCTTGAAGCTTATATAGATATGAAAATTTCTGTAGTCCACAAACCTTGCTGGTTTGTGTCCTTGAATGATACATTACATGTTTCTCCAACAATATGCCCAGATGATCAAGAATATGAGTTTGTCGTTACGCTAAAATCATCTGTCGTCCGTTTGTTAGCACCTTCTTGGTAAGTACAATATGGATATGGTTTTTGTGTCCGCATACTACATACGATTTTCAGTTTTGTTGTGGAATTGATTCTGTTATTGCAGGAATGCAATGTCAGATTGGGTTGAAACACTGCGATTAAAGCTAACAGAAATGCACATTTTATCGCCGTGCGAAAACATGTACAGTGCACTTCCAGAAACAAAAGGTAGCGGCCCGTTGCTACCCACAAGAGATCCAACGTCGCCACTTCCCGCCCCGCCGCAAGTACCCGCAGCTTTTGTTCCGGGAATAGAAAGAATTCCAAGTACTACTACGGAACATTCCAATAGTAACAATGACCACATTCGAAATGGTAAGTTTCCTTAAAATTGTTTTTAAAAAAAAATAGTTTTCATTTGTTACTCGATATGTATTTTCTAGACGAAATGAATAATACCGATGAATCTAATATTGTCGAAATACAAACTGATCTGAATATTACAATTACTCCCATTGCCAATGACTGTGATAATATGGAATCTAATATTGATATCGCTCAGACTGAAATACAAAGTATAAATAGGTAGGTATCCATTTAATTGTTTTTAAAGTGAAACTTTTATTCTATCGCCCCGAATTTTTCTGGCCGTCTGTTGCATGTCGCATTACAGGCGGCCGCGGAGTAGGGGTAAAGTGAAAGGCGTTCGGAGTAGGCGCTCGGTAGAGCAGCCAAGGCCAATATGGCGGCGCCCATGGTTAGCATCAGCTGACCGTGTAGTATGTATAACACATAGTCAGTCTGTCATGCGGGCAAGTGCTGTACATTGTTTACATGTTTTTATTTGTGTATTCATGTGAATATTGTTGTTTATAATTAATCGTGATGGATAAGTGTCTACAATCCAATAAAAGTTTCACTTGCGTCGTGGTTTCTTAAAACCACACAACTGGTTTTTTTTTAACATACGGCTTCTATATTAATATAATTTCATCTTGTAGAAGACATGTTTTGTCCAGAAATCTATCCGTACCAAATACTGCAGCTATTACTACTTCACAAAACGTAACTATTATTCAAGTGCTCGACAATGGACCTCGGTCAGCAAGTTCATTGCCATCAAGAGTATTCGAATTCAATTTTACGCAACCAGAATCTCAGAATATTATTTCCTGTACTCAGTTACCACTTGTAACTGATTCTGAATCACACAGTTCTGTCGGTGTTACAACAGAAACAGAGAACCGGATAATAGATACAGAGCTGTTCAATAATTCTCAACAAGAAATTTCAAACTGTCCGAGCAGTAACAGTGCAATATTATGTAGACAATGTGATAAGAATTCTTGCGTGTGTCAACATTATGATCGGGTATACATACCAGATTTAATAACAGCAGCATCTCAACAAGGACCTAAACTTCCTGTCGATCTTACTAAAACACGAACGAATCGAAATGATGGCGCTACTACTAGTTTTTCAAATTTAGCAGCTGAGTCGAGTTCATCCGACGATGTAAGAATTCAAAGTCGTTTACAGTCTTCAGTCTCGGAAAGACACAAATGTTCTCGAACTAAGGAAAATGTCCCTCAGAGCAGTTCATCGCCTTCAAACTCCGGACAGCAAAGACACAGAAGTTCATCAGTATCCGAAGTCAGCAGTAATGGAAATATGAACAGAAATTTCCAGTCTCGAATGGCTATTAACACTGCCACAAATGTTAATGCCATCGACCGTATCAGTAGAGAAACAGCAAGACTTACGTTAAGAGAACAACAAGTAATGAGACTGAGAAAAGAGATTCTACATTCTTCTGGTGTCAGATTACAGCTTTGTAGAAAAGACTGTAACAACGCAATTGCACTTGTTGACGTGTTTGGTGCTGTTTGGTTAGTAATGATTTTTTTTAAATTATGAAAACGTTAATCACGTTTAGACGGAGAGCTGGCTACGGAGAAAATGGGTGACTCGGTGCAGAGCTGAAAATTTGCAGAATAATAGGAAATAGTACAAGTAAGTAGGGAAAAACTTGCCAGAAGGCTAGGCGGAAGATAAAGAGCCGCCAGAAGGCGCTAATGTTGCGAAAAATCAGTGCACTTCTGGCAATTTCTATACTTATTCTGTAATTCAAAACTAGATTATATATTATATATATTATACATTATATAGTTATAAGGGCATACTGAAAATTCAAACATGATATAATAATTACATTCGACTAATATTCAAAATTATTAATGTCATTTTGATCGAAATAAAATTAATCGTCATATATTTTCATTAATAAAATTACGTTGTTATAACAGCGTAATTTATTTAATTTTATTTCTATTAAAATGTCACTAATAATTTTGAATATTAGTCGAATGTAATTATTATATTATGTTTGAATTTTCAGTATGCCCTGATAACTATATAATGTATAAAATATATAATCTAGTTTTGAATTACAGAATAAGTATAGAAATTGCCAGAAGTGCACTGATTTTCCGCAACATTAGCGCCTTCTGGCGGCTCTTTATCTTCCGCCTAGCCTTCTGGCAATTTTTTCCCTACTTACTTGTACTATCTCCTATTATTCTGCAAATTTTTAGCTCTGCACCGAGTTACCCATTTTCTCCATAGCCAGCTCTTAGTCCAGTTCTGACTATAATTTCTGGTATAGGGTCTCGGGCTGGAAGCAAAGAGAACACCCCATGCTGTATAATTTACTTCACATTGGCGATCAGTTAGTAAGTGTTGCTGGTGTAACCGTCCATTCGGCGTCTGAAGCCCATAAACACCTTCGAGCAGCTGCTTGCAATCATTATGTAAGCAGAATTAAATATCACTACCTATTAGAGCTGTAAAAGTAACTAGAAATTGTGTACCCGTATGTATTCGTTACTTAAAGAACCAGTACCCGTTACTTTCGTATCGTTACGTTACTCGTTACTTTTCATACGACATACAATCGTGTACTAACAGCATCAAGAAGTGTATGTTCTCTGGCATCAAGCATGTACCATCCCATCGAGGCGCTTCGCATACGTGATACGGTATGACTTCGCATCAAACGAGTCGAACTGACTCCATGTCAGTTCGACTCGTTTGATGCGGTTATGGATATGACATGCGAGTAACGAAATGAATTTGTAAGTAACGATTCGTTACTTCGAGTCAGACGATGTACCCGTTACTCAGTAACGAATACATACGGTTTGTTACAGCTCTACTACCTATTTCTTCTTTTTTTATACATATAAAGGTGGCACTTCACATGGCTATTTGTGTTCACTATTGGGTGTTTGTTGTATTTGGCAAAATATATGACGTTCAAGACAAACATGCAAATAGAGGCAAATACGACCATCCACACATGGCAGTCAAATAGCAAACACACAAACATTTGGCAGCAGAACGCAAGGTTCAAAATTCCAGGAATTTTAGCACTGTTTCATTGTCCCAATTCATTTTCAATAGTAATTGTTCCAGTTCTCGCTCACAGCACAGACACAAAAATACTGCACGCCCGTACAGGTTCACGGCGCGTGCGCTTCTGAATATAGCCATTGTGTGGACGGTTTATTTGCCGTATTTGCCTATTTGACTCCTTTGATGTGCCTCGAAAAACCGACAAGCGCACGGTAACGCGTATTTGGTATTGGCCTTATTTGTCAAATAGGCAAATAAGGCCAACACTTTGTCAAATAGACCCTCCACACTTGGTAATTGTTTGCCAAATATGCTAAATACACAAATACAAATAGCCATGTGAAGTACCGGCATAAGACCATTTGGATTTTGTGTTGTCAATTATTTAACAAAGACATTTATTAATTTGAAGAATATCTTAGCTCTAATATACAATCTGTTGTAGATAGAGGTGATAGTTAGAAGACTGCCGTTTGGAAGAGTTTTTGCATTACAAAGAGACGTTGAGGGACAGTCGTTGGGCATTGTGCAGGAAAACAATACAGCAGTTGTTAAGGAAGTGAGTCCAAATGGCTTGGCAGCTAAACATGGTCTGCCACAGCGCGCAGTTACATGTGATGGATTTTCATTTACAAATTGGGTGCTTACTGAGATAAATGGCCGCCCATTAAATTTGTTTTTCAAAAACAGTGAAGTTCGTGATAGGCTAAATGCTATTGGTAGAGAAATTTCAATATTGGTCCAGCCATTAGATTTAATAAAGCAGCTAAAAAAACAACTGAAATCAATTAGGAATTATAAAGAATATATAGTGCAATAATTTTTTTTGTTATTTTAATTACATTCTAGTATTGTTGATAAAAGAAAATGAGTACTTCTGAGTGTGATCTTATTACTTTTTTATTGGCTTATTTGATTGTTAAATGTTAATCAATGTTTTTTTCTGTTGGGATCGATGATATGTTTCACAGAACACCTTGAAAAAAAAATGCCGATTTTCATCCAAATAAATTGTGTTGTGATAAAAGGTACATCGTATAAGATGTATAACAAAAATAAAAATGTGATTCAATAGGTTCGTTCCAAGCAGCCAGCAAACGGTTCCGAAACCGTCACCCGCATGCGCAGTAGGTAAAACGTGTTCTAAAATCGCCAATAACAGCTTCGTTTTACCTAGTGCGCATGCGGGTGACGGTTTCGGAACCGTTTGCTGGCTGCTTGGAACGAACCTTATGTAGATCCAGTAATACAGTTATTTGTATTATTGTTGGTTTTTGATTTTAATTTTTTTATTCTGTAAAAATTCTTTGATGTATCAATTATAAACTAGTCTTGTAACACTGCAGTGTGGCATTTTAAAAACTGTTTTGAAAAACGCGTTTTCAATTTATCACAAGCAGTATTTTTATCTCATTAACTAATTATTAAATGCATATCAATATGAAATTTTACATTACAATATTTTAAAATATTAAATCATTACTTCAAATATTTTAAATTTTAATACAGAGTTGTTGACAGCTATTTTTAAAGTAATTTTATGTATTTTCTAACATTCAAAATAAAAAGCAAAACTTTTTGTCTGTAGTAAGTTTAGTTTTGCATAAACATAAGTAGTTCACCTGAAATAACTCAATGTATTGATAAATTTTAGTTAAGATCTTCTAACAGTTCAATGAACAGTATTTTTATATGGTATCAGTGTCGGTCTGGCCTCAGGAAGTACCGGGACTTTTCCCGGTGGGCTGCCGATCCTCCGTGGATCGATCCAGATTTTTTTCTTTTTAGCTACATGGTCTCCTAGAGGCGTTTGGCAATTTTCCCGGTAATTTTTTAGGCCCCAGACCAACCCTGTATGGTATTAAGTCTGTATTTAAAAATAAAAAATGCAATTTTATAAAGATGTTTTACTGCCACCTACTTAATGAACCTGTTTACAGGAATTTCCCAAAATCCGAAATAAAAGAATAATACGCTCCAGCAATTAAACAATTTAAAATAAAAAAATAATGAATATAATTTAATTAGTGCAAACTGCTCTTGTTATCTGTTTGTTATAAAAATCATAACAATAAATTATGGTTTATTGAAATTAGTCGAACATTTCTGAGAAATAATTTGTCATTCAGATAGCAGCTGCTAAACTGCTGCGCTGGAGTGGAGACAATTTTTGCCTCCGACATTGAAATAATAATACACAAGGAGAAAATGATACTAGGCTATTAAAAAAGGGAAATTATAAAACGGTCGAATAAAAAAAAAAATTGGTGACTGATGATGAGATACTGTTTCAAAAACTTGAGATATTAAAATAATAGTTGCCTTCGGTAATTTTGAAGCAGATATCTTCTTTTGTTTTTACTTTTTATTTTTGACGTGATAACGTCTTATAAATTGATGAAACACTGGCTGCACGCACGAAAAAGTGTCACGTTCCGCCTGAGCCTGAGCGTGCAAGCGAGAGCGCGGTATAAGCGATAGAGAGGCACGATCGGCCCAAGCGTCGGCTTGTACGCATTTGTCTCTCTTCTCGCGTGACGTCAGAGAGTTCATCAATGTTTCTTTATGACGTTATCACGTAAAACTATCATCCGTAAACCGACTTTACAGACAATCAATTTTTTTTTTCACTTTGAAGAAGAAGAAGAAGAAGAAATCTTTATTTACAATAATAATTATTTACAGCTATTTACAATTTAATATAGGGGTTTCAGCAAAATTGCTATAGCCCACCTGAAAGAATAAATGATTAATTAATTATTTGTTTTTATCAATTTTGAATCAATTAGATTGGCAAAAAAAATTTAAAAAAAATAACCAACTATGTAATAATTTTAGTGAGTGCCATTTACGTTATTTAGGATATTGTAATTATATAATATATAATATATATATATTATACTTAATTTAACTTTATAATTTATTTTAGTTATTTTACAGCTATTTAGGCACCTATGCCGAGCATACGCAGTCCTACTGTAACAGGAGATGTTTGGTTCTTTTATGTTTATATTTTTTATATTTGTCTTGAAGAGATTGCAAGTTATAGTTACCTATACTGTTAATTAGTTTATTGCGATTTAGTTTACATCTGTCAAAAAAAGTTATGGATAATGATTTTATAAAGTCTTTTATGGTAAGAATTTTGAACGACTCGTGTAACAGTACGACTGGCGTATACCTAGGATAGTTGCCCACTAGCCGTAAACATTTCACTTTGAGACTACAACTTATAACTCACATTTTCATGAAGATTGAAAACCACCACTTTTTTGATAAAGGGGTATGCGAATTGTTTCGCAGTGAAACGCGATAGGGCAAAGGTGAAGTTTTTAAAAAAATAATTCCGGGGTGAACGATAAACGGGTATGCGAATTGTAATTCCGGAGTGAACGATAAAGGGGTGTGCGAATTGTCTCGCAGTGAAACGGGAAGGGGGAAATGTGGAGTTTTTAAAAAAAACAATTCCGGGGTGAACGATAACGGGGTATGCGAATTAAATAGTTAATTGTTTGAATAGAACTGCGTTTTCTAAAAAATGTATATTTAATTGACAGTCAATTAAATATATATTTTTTAGAAAACGCAGTTCTATTCAAACAATTAACTATTAGCAAAATGCCGCTCAGAATAAATAAATCATTTGCCAAATTTTGAAAAAAATGCAGGACGTAACGTTGACACTCAAACAAATATTAGGTCGCTCAAATATTATGAAGTTTCCTATTTTGTATTTTAAGTAACTCAAATGGATGTTTGTAAGTTGCTGTTCTGTTGATTTTTCGTCACGCGCAGTCATTCGCTCACTTAGTAATTTAGTCACCCAACTAATATTTTCTCGTCACGCGCAGTCAGTCACTCACTTAGTAATACAGTAACCCAAATTGATCATTTTTGTCACCTAAAATTGTAATTTACAGTCACTCGTTTAAATACTACCCTTAGAAAAAGTTTAAAAAATGATTAATTAAAAATACGGCGAGTCTTAGATAATCTTTGTGATTTACAATGTATTGTTATATTGATAAGTCGAGTCAGTTATGTATTCATAATTTTATGAATAGACCTTGTATTCCCCACGTATTAGGTGTTCATTAAAAAAATAACCTTGTATTGACAGCAAATGTTTGCCGTTTTAATTTTAAGGCAAAAGAGGTAAAATGAATTTTTGAACTTAGTATGTTCAGGAATACAGCCGGAAATTTTCCCTGAAATCTTGTTTTCTGTAATATTCTACACTCTTCTACCTCTCTTTCGCTTACTCAATGATCTGTACGGCTGTACCAGTATCACAAAACACAGAGTACCTATGGCTCTGACCAGTAGATGAGCAACAAGTAACTTAGTTACTGTCATGGTGGATGACATTTGATAAATTGTTGTGATAATCGTATAGATTGTGGATTTATTATAGTTTGTTTTACAAAATTGCGTTATTATTTTATCAAGAAAAAGCTAAACAACCATATGAAATTTCGTCGCTGTATATATGGTAATGGTCTTCAAATAGAAACAAAAAAAATACCTACTTATGTGCATATACCGCACCTTTTTTCATTTAGGATGTTGTTGCTGTCAATTAAATATTGTGTAAACCAAAATTAACGCTAAGTGAATTTTTATACCGTTCAATGAAATTAACTTATCACTCAATACATATTATGTAAATAATCATATGAAACATGTTGCACTTGCAACGTCAATATATTATGACTTATGAGACATACTTTTATTACGTTTTGTCAAGTATCAGTCACAATGTTTTCCAGTTATTATATCTACCTGTATATCATTCATTAGAACCGATTATTATTCATAATCTTTATTGTAGGAAAACTCGCTTGTTTTGAAAATGAGTCGAGACGATAACAAAAACTGGTATCATGGCAAAATATCAAGAGAAGCTGCCGAAAAGTTATTAAAAAAAGGTGAGAATAATTGAACTGCATTTCTTTTTTCTCTTTGTTCTGTTCTAATTTTAATAGTATATATTTTAGAAGCTACTGAAAACGGAACATTTTTGGTTCGTGAAAGTAATACAGCAACTGGAGATTACGTGTTATCAGTTTTTCATGTAGACGACGTATTTCACTACCAAATAAGAAAACATGGTGAAGATGCTTTCTTTTCAGTTGGTAAGTAACTATTTCTTTTGACGTGATAACGTCTTATAAATTGATGAAACACCGGTCTTATAAATTGATGAAACACCGGTCTTATAAATTGATGAAACACCGGCTGCATGCACGAAAAAGTGTCCATACGTTACCATGTAAAACTATCGTCCGTAAACCGACTTTACAGACAACCATTTTTTAATTAAGTTTTAGTAATTGTATGGCATAAAAATATTTTTAACAAAAAAATTGAACCGACTTCAAAATATGCACTAAAAAGTAAAAAATAATTGCGTATTGAAATGTTTTGGAGTCGGTGTCACATTGGAATTTGAAAGTAGCAATTTAAATCTTACATGTCTCTAGTTCTCGGAATAGATTTCATTTTGGCTGACACCGATTCCAAAAATAACAATAATTATTATTTTTTACTTTTTAGTGCATATTTTTTGAAGTCGGTTCAATTTTTTTGTTAAAAATATTTTATTTTTCTCTTTTTAGTGTTAGATAAAGTATTGCAATGGGTAGGCCAAGTATGCGTGCCTTTGAAATTTGAGAGTTTCCCTCGATTTCTCCGGATTCCATCATCAGATCCTGACTTGGTTCCGATGGGACCACCTCGGAAGTGCACTCTTTCGAATAAAAAAAAAATTTGAAAATCGGTCCATAATTAACGGAGAAATCGGTGAACATACATAAAAAAAAATATACAGTCGAACATAGAACCTCCTCCTTTTTTGAAGTCGGTTAAAAAGACGTTTGATATTTTCATCGCAAAAGTTTAGTTAAGATTGTGTATTATTTTAGACGAACAAACAATAATTCATGGCCTGGACACATTAATTGAATATTATCAAGAGGACGCTCACGATTTGGTTACGAAATTAACTAATATATGTAAATGTGAAGCACCTCCACACGATTCGTGTCGACATGGCCGAACCAATTTACTTCATCGAGCGACAAAAGAAGGGAATTATACCGTTGTATCTGAACTCCTTAAATGTGGATATCGAAATCTGGAAGCAAAAAATCAAGAAGGTCAAACAGCTGTCCATTTAGCGAGTAGAATGGGAAAGGATGATATTTTAAAGAAATTAATCGACAGTGGTGCTAATGTTAACTGTCGCGATTCGGCAAGAAATACTCCTTTGCATGTAAGGAATTCTTTTTTGTTGAATTTTACTATTGTTAAAGATTGATTGGTTGCGGTCTAGTATCTGGCTGCACGATTTGAGGGGTGGAAAGGGATGTAGAGGATAGAAAAGGGTTGTAGAAGCATCCCCTTAAATTGTGGAAGTGCGGAAATCTTTATTCACCCCGGAATTACAATTCGCATACCCGTTTATCGTTCACCCCGGAATTGTTTTCTTAAAAACTCCGCATTTGCCCGTTCCCGTTTCACTGCGAGACAATTCGCATACCCCTTTATCGTTCACCCCGGAATTACAATTCGCATACCCGTTTATCATTCACCCCGGAATTGTTTTTTTAAAAACTCCGCATTTGCCCGTTCCCGTTTCACTGCGAGACAACTCGCATACCCCTTTATCGTTCACCCCGGAATTACAATTCGCATACCCCTTTATACAATGTCTAAGGTTACATTTAAGTTGTCAAAAAGCGTTGGTGTTGTTTTGGAACACACTCATATACACTGTGCACATAACCACAATATGTGACATTAGGCCTACCAATTACATCGTTACGTTGAAAAGTTTATTTATTTTGCAAAATATAGACATTTCCGCACCTCCACAATTTAAGAGGATGCTTCTACAACCCTTTTCTATTCTCTACACCCCTTTCCACCCGTCAAATCGTGCAGCCAGATACTAGACCAAAGCCGATTGATTTTTTCACATAATTTTTTTTTTCAGTATGCTTGTCAAAGCAATTTGCCAAGCACTGTACAGTTATTAGTGTTAGGAGGTGCAAATATTCAAGCTCGTAATCCAGAAACAGGTTGGGTGCCTTTGCACGAAGCAGCAAGTCGTGGGTATTGCGAAGTGGTTCGTACTTTATTAGCATCAGATGCACCAGTCCGCCCTCGTACACTCAATGAAAATTTAATACCTGCCGATCTAGCATTACGAAATCAACATCATGAATGTGCTCGAATTTTGCGTATGTAAAATATTTTAAAAAAATTAGTCTATTGTAACATTATTATTAATTTCTAGCTGTCTTTCAGGTGAATATAAACGGCCTGCTTCAAAAGCAAAACGAGAACAATGGTATCACGGCACTTTAGATAGATCTGAAGCAACAACATTTTTAACCGGAACTCCCGATGGCTCTTTTTTAATAAGATACAGTGATAGAAACGGTGGAGCCTACGTGTTGACCATGTTACACGATCAGCAAACTTATAATTTTATGATTCGCAAACAGGTGTGTACGTTATAATTTTGTTATTTGAATTTTTTTTTTTATTTTTGCAGTATGTAGATTTTATTTTGTTTTTTTTTTTTATTATTTTTTTGTAGGGTGAATTTTTATTTATTGATGATGGTCCTTATTTGGAATCGTTAGAGCATATTGTAGAATTTTATAGCTGTATGGCAGATGGTTTACCAACTGCACTTCAACACCCTATTCCTCCTCAACCAAAACCACCTTTACCAGAGGTGAGATTTTTACAATTTTATAATTGCTTTATTTGTGTCGCCAATCTAATTCAAAGGCTCAGTGGATCAGAGTCGAATGGCTAGTTTACACAGTGCGAGCTAGCGTACGAGTCAGCCTGCCAAGTAGCTGCATTGCAGTAACTCGCACTGTTTGGACGTCACTTACGAGTAACTCGCACGTGCGAGTTAGACAGTAGCTCGCATCCGGGTTACTTCAACATTTTTTGTTTTCACTCGCATGCTCGTCCGCCAGCAACTCGTACATGACAGCAGCTCGGCCGTCGCTCGCATCGTTTGGACGCGTTCGGCAGTAGCTCGCCAGTGCGAGCGGGATAGTCTACTGAGCGGAACCCGTGTTTTGTGCTGCGCCTGCGTAGCGTTTAACGAATTCGACATCGTGGCAACTCGCAAGACTGGACAGCAGCTACTCGTATCGTGTAGACAGCAAAGGCGAGCCGAGCTACTGGCGTACGAGTAGACAAGCCGAGTAGCTGTCTACTGTCTGGTCAGCAGCTCGCACTGTGTAAACTAGAGATGGGTCGGTACGCGTTTTTCCAATAACAAAACATAACTAGTTATCAGTACTCGATAACGGTTTTTGAAACTATTTATTTTAATAACTATGTATTGGCGATACACGAGTCTAGAAGTGGTTTTGCCGTTTTGGTAGCGATATCATTGGTACTATATAAAGTACAAACAAATAGTTACTGATTGGTGTTATATTTTTGAAACACTCATTATTGCGAATACAATGCAAATACAAAAAAAAAATGTATTTGTCAACTACTTAAAACAAGTACAAGAGGTGCATTTTGTAGATTTAAAAAAAAATAAATCAAAATATTTTCATATTTTATTCAAGAATCAAGTGCGGGCCCAACACAAATAATACACGTGCCATGGGCCACCAATAACATTCATTGTACCAATTAGCTAGTCAACATTGTTAGTTATTATGCATATATTATCTATTGTTGCGTAAGCAAAAATCGTTATGGTGATTTGTTATGTTATGATTGTATCAAAATCAAAATAAGTTTGTTTAAAATAGATATTAAACTTCTCTGAAAACAACTCAGTGTAACTAAACGTTCTACAATGTATACCTATTAAATCGCACAATACATAGTTATCGTAGAACTGAATACCATATTTCGGTTATTGCGCCAATACATAGTTATTGAAACTATTTACGTTTTAAAACGCACATCTCTAGTGTAAACTAGCCATAATGATATAATTTATATCAGAGGTCCCCAAACTTTTATGTCTCATAGACCACTTGCCATGTTTTTCGGTTTTGCGTAGACCCCCTGCTTATCTGATATTGATTTTTTTGCAATTTCATTAATTTCAAATATATTTTTGACAACCGGTATAGTGCTACTCACTTTAAACGATTTAAATTTATAACGGTAGTGAAATGTAGTGTGAAATGTTTAGTTTTATAACATTTATTAATTAGATTCAAATTAAACGAATCAAATTAAAATTAACTTTCTGTTACATAAAATAACTAAGCAAAAAGTAAATGCTTTTAGTGTTAGAGATGAACCTGATGCTTTAATAATAAATTTTCAACATTTGGCATCAATTTAGTTAGATTTAATCTTAAATCTCTTCGGTTAACGATGTCCAGTTTGTTTCTTTTTTTGTTAGGAAATTCACTATCGTTGACTCCCATTTTCATTTCATGGACCCCCAATTTTTTTCCCGCTGACATGGACCCCTTGCAAGTTGTCGTCGACCCCTGGGGGTCGATGTAGACCACTTTGGGAATCACTGATTTATATCAATGATGCCGATCCATAGACCTGTTTCTATGCTTGCTTACGAATGTTACTAAATTATAATATTTATTATTACAGTTCTCAACAATGCCACGACCAAATAAACGTGGACTTAGTAAAGCGAATCCTGCACAATTTTCGAGCTGTCACACGTCTCCGGAAAACATAAGAAAAGGTTCTTTACCACTACCGTTACCAATTTTAACAAATGTCGAGTCCTGTAACTTATCTCATGCCAATTTTGGGACATCGATGCCGTCTTTAAATTCTCGAAAATTCCAACAACCAATAATGAATAACAATAACAATAATTACGAGAAACCTGTCGATGTTTTGATTCCACGTGAATATTTAGAACTAGGAGACATTATCGGTGAAGGTGAATTTGCATCTGTACATCGAGGAATTTATTTAGAATCGGGAAAATTCAGTATAGACGTTGCAATCAAAAAATTGCACGATGAACATAATGATGCCGATAAAGAAGCGTTTTTACGCGAAGCAAAAGTTATGATGCAACTGCGACATCATTGCGTAGTTACACTTCTGGGAATTTCACACGGCTCGTCCTTATTGATGGTTCAGGAATTTGTTCCGTTAGGTTCTATGCTGTCATATTTAATATCGTATGAAGATCGAATAAATCCAAATTACGAACTGAAATTGTGGGCGTCGCAAATTGCTTGTGGTTAGTAGTATTTTTAATTTTTTAAATATACATATTAAGGTAGTACGAGCGCCAAGGCAATTTTAAATAAAAGGCTTGATTTTTTTTATGTGAAGTTGGACTAAGTCTAAACCAATTCTGAAAATTTTAGGGGGGTTGCCCGATTATTTAAATAAATAAATGACTTCAAAACTAGGCCTATTTAACATTGGCTTTATGGTAAAACGGTAGATGGATGATATGTTTTCATTGATTTCTCCAAAACTAGTCAGTGGAAATTAAAAAAAAAACTATTTAAATTAAAGTTAATACCTTAATAAATTATTGAAAACAAAAAAAACCCGTCCTGCCCGACTAATTAAAAAATATTTAATTAAAAAGATTAAATATCTTTTTAATTACTCGGGCACAATGGGTTTTTTTTGTTTTTTTTTTTTGTTTTCAATGATTTATTAAGGTTTTAACTTTAATTTAAAGAGTTTTTTTTTAATTTCCACCACTAGTTTTGGAGAAATCAATGAAAACATATCATCCATCTACCGAAATATAAAAAAAATCAAGCCTTTTGTTTAAAGTTGCCTTGGTGCTCGTACTACCTTAAAGAAATAACGAACATTGTATTTTTAAGGGATGAAATATTTAGAAGAACAGCGATTCGTTCATCGTGATTTAGCAGCTAGAAACATTTTATTAGCTTCTCAGCACCAGGCTAAAATAAGCGATTTCGGTTTATCTAGAGCATTAGAAACAGAACGCCAATACTACAGAGCAGCAAAAGGAGGAAAATGGCCTCTCCGTTGGTATGCTCCAGAATCATATAATTACGGTACATTTTCACATAAAAGTGACGTATGGAGTTTTGGTATTTTATTGTGGGAAATGTTTTCTTTTGGTCAGCAGCCATATGGAGACCGGAAAGGCGTAGAGGTATTTATTTTTTTCTTATCTTGAAGTTAAGTTTTGTTAATAAGAAAAAATTCGCAGGTTTGTGGACAATAGTTATATTAATTATAATTGTACGACGTTTCGTCTATAAATTTAGACTTTATCAAGTACAAATTGAAAATTATTTAAATAATTTTCAATTTGTACCTGAAAAAGTCTAAATTTTTTCTTATTAATTATTATCGATGGACACGATATCTAATATATATGTTAAGTTTTGTTTCAAATTATTGATTTTTTTAATTGTCAAATAGGTAATAAAGGCAATTGATAAGGGCGAAAGATTAGCTCAACCTGAACGCTGTCCCGATAAGGTATACCATATTATGGAAGAATGCTGGGCGTATGATCCGGACCAAAGGCCAGATTTTACAACATTATTAGAAGTATTTTCATCTGACCCTGACTATATTAACATTAAAGAGTTAGTAGTCAATACTAATATCAGTTAAATATAGTGTATGTAAACAGTTTTGTAAACTAATTTGTATATGTGTATTTATAGTTTAAACAAAAACAGTGTATCTTTGGATGATAATTTGCGAAGATATATTTTTTTAATCAAGTAAAAATATGTAAGGTGGGCATAACTTATGTATTTTAGTAGTCTTCAAATAAATAAAATTGTCGACCAATTTTTTTTCAAACCATATATTTACAAAAATTATATAAAAATATAATTCAAAGTAACAAAGGATCTTCTTCAGAAAAATCTAAAAAATCTAAAAATTAATTAGTATTAAGTTATTAATTATTATCTAATTGCACGAATGATGATGTTAGAATGAAACAAACAAATTAATGAAAAATTAATAGCAAACAATTTTTTAATTCGTAGTCATGGATATCAAAGTACCCATAAAGGAAAAGTTATTTAAGAAAACAAAATATTATTTCAAAATAATATCATAATAATAATACTCAATTAGATACCGAAAATTTAAGTAATATTTATGACATTATTTTGAAATAGTATTTTGTTTTCTTAAATAACTTTTTCTTTATGGGTACTTTGATATCCATGACTACGAATTAAAAAATTGTTTGTTATTAATTTTTCATTAATTTGTTTGTTTCATTCTAACATTATCATTGGTGCAATTAGATAATAATTAATAACTTAATACTAATTAGTTTTTAGATTTTTCTGAAGAAGATCCAAAGCCGGATTGAAACGTCATCCTTTGTTACTTTGAATTATATTTTTATATAATTTTTGTAAATATATGGTCTGAAAAAAATTGGTCGACAATTTTATTTATTTGAAGAGTTCTATTCAGACGTTAATCAAAGATTTGTATTTTAGTAGTCTTCCTCATTATACAATATAGTAAGCGACATATTTTGTAATATGTGTAAAGCATCGTTGGTCTGGCCCCAGGGAGTACCGGGACTTTTGGGTCGCCGATACGGATATTTTTTTTTTTCATAGTTACGCGGTCACGTAGAGGCGTTTGACAATTTTCCCGGCAACGTTTTGGGTCCCAGACCGATCCTGGTGTAAAGAAAGTTGTGCAATAGAATTTCTTTAAAGCCATATGCAGATCGCACTTACAATACAAATCTCAGCGGATTAGCACGTGGAGCTGAAACAGTTTGGAGATGTTTGCTGTAAATAATCGTCCACACTAAGTTTCACATTCAAGTTTGACGCACGCATGCCAAGGCCACTGATTGCGTTGGAAAAAATTAAAAAGCGTTTTGTCGTGTTTGGATGATATACACACCAAACAACAGTTCCGAATATCTGAGCTCAAGTGCTTTCAGTTCCGTTAGGTCTTGAATCTGTACTAGTGATGTGCCGGATATCCGTATCCGCAGATATCCGAGGGAGAGGAAAGATTAGTTTTTGGCGGATCTTTTACCTTATTAATTTTCAATTCATAGATGAAATTTTATATACAGGGTGTCCCATTAAGAATGGGACATAGAACAACCGCAGATTCTCCAATTCAAAATAAAACGATTAAGCGAAATATGCTTAGATAAAATGTTACTCGCTCTACCAGTGGCGTACGGCAGGAGTAAGTAATGCTTGTACCCCTTCTAAATGTTACGCCACTGTCTAAATTTTAATTTTGACTATAATTTTAATTTTTTTGATATTTTCTAAGTCAGTAATGTACACTTGTTAGTTTGTTGTAAAGTCATTGGTTTTCGAGATATTCGCAGTTTTTTTAAGACAAAATTGTAAAAATGAATATTATTAATAATAATACAAATAAAAAGTACATGTCTAATCTATCTTTAACTGCGAATATCTCGAAAACCAATGACTTTACAACAAACTAACAAGTGTACATTATTGACTTAGAAAATATCAAAAAAATTAAAATTATAGTCAAAATTAAAATTTAGACAGCGGCGTAACATTTAGAAGGGGTACAAGCATTACTTACTCCTGCCGTACGCCACTGGTAGAGCGAGTAACATTTTATCTAAGCATATTTCGCTTAATCGTTTTATTTTGAATTGGAGAATCTGCGGTTGTTCTATGTCCCATTCTTAATGGGACACCCTGTATATAGGTGATTAGGTAATAATGAAAAACTTAAATTCCATTCAGATTATTTTTTATTTTTTAAAATCGTATTTGGCACCTTTATATTGCAAACATTTATTGTAGTGAGTACCATACCAATAGTACATAACTCAAATGTACTAAAAAACTATCTTTATAATGAGATATTGCACATCGATCTTTGGAAAGAGACAATCTGTTATGAGAGTTAACTCCTAAAGAGGTCAATAACTTTTTCCCATAACAGATAGTCTCTTTCCAAAGGTCGATGTACAATATTTACCGCCGCGTACTCTAAAGAAAGTTAAGATCCGTATCCGCGGAACTTGAAAGCAAATATCCGTATTCAGATCCATATCCGCGGATATACATTTTTAACGATCTGGCACATCACTAATCTGTACACAGCTTGAAGCTCGCGCTAATGTATCAACAATGGATAACATGTAATATTTCAATGGACTAAAGCATTCAAAACCTGACAACACGGAACGTCATTCAAATTATTGTACAGAGTTGAAAACCGTCCATTACTTGATGTAGTTGTTGATTAATGGGTATGCGCTTTGTGTAGCTATTTATCAAAAAAGACTCGTGACAATTTAATTTTATTAGTCAGAAATAATACAAGTTAAACTTGAACATCCGTTATTTCTATACAAACATTATACTTTTTTACTACTGACTGTGTTTTTCCCCCTTTTTTTTATTGCAGAAAATGTGTCACCGGTGTCCTTGATATAGAATAAAAGGTGCTCAATAAATTACAAACATTGATTTCAATAAAAGTAAAAGTACATATTTTAAAAGATTTGTAAATTTATATATTTCTAATAAAACTTACTTATTTAAGAGTTAATACCTCACTTGTACCAATTTTCTTCATTGTTCCACTAGCATCTCTTCTATTTTTCTTAATTTTCAATAACCTTATCACTGTTTTCCATTCGTTGAGAATGTGTTCTTTTGTTTTCTGAAATATTATTAATGTTATTTTTTTCATTTTTATATATGATATCTGAATATTATTTAATTACTTTTAAGTTTTCGAGTTCATCTTTCAATGTTAACAATTGAATACTTTCTGTTTTCAGTGCTTCTATTTCTTGTTTAATCGTTTCGTTTGGACCTTCCGTTTTCTGTAAATTCTCTTTCATTTTACAATCATTTTGCAATTTTTTTAATTCGTTCTGCTTACTTTGAATTTCAACATTGCAACTGTGAAGTTCTTTCTCCAATTGCGATATTTCAGCTTGAAAAGCATTTTCATCAAGAAACGGTGTCTAAAATCATATATGATTTAAAAACTAATATTGTACAAAATTTGAGATATTCAGATAACTTACTTTATTCATGGCAATTTGTTACAAACTAACGTTGCTATTATTATCAAGACAGGATTCATAGAGAAAAACAAATGTGACTTTGATCGTTTTGAATTTGGTTGCTATAGTAATTTTGCAAATTTGTTAGAACTGTACGCTAGAGCACCCGATAGCAGCTTTCTGAACTAAAATCACAGAATTTGACAGTTCTCATTTTTACATAATGGCTGCCGTCAAACTTGACAGCTGTCAAAATTGTTCGTACAAATGATGTAATAGTAGAATAAGTTAGTAAAATATTTATGTACAGTAAAAAAATGTTCAGACTCTGACAGTTTGTTTTGTTCTTCAATAACTTAAAATACTAAAAATGGAAGAAAACGATTTCCAAGTATTTTCATTCAAGAATATGGAGTGGTATTACCGTGGAGAAGGCAATGCAAATCTAGTCATATCATTTCCAGAAATCAGGAAAATATTACGATTACAAAAAACTGAACCGATGAAGCAAACATTGCTTCAATATATAAACAGTCTTTTGGAACAATTTAAATTACCCAACAGCACAGAAAACGAAACTATAATACGAAATTTAAAATTTTATAGACACGTAATAGTACCATTAATTGGGCCATACGCAGGCCCTGCACAAGCAGTTTTTTTAATACCAGCAGAAATGAAATTGCTAAAATCAAATTTGTTGAGATGTAGATCAGGTAAAAAGCGTATTTTTTTACTGGTTGAAGGGCAACGCGCATTGAAACGCCGAAAAGAAATTATATTTTATTAATTACGAGATACACCTACCTATGCTACCCCAGGAAAATCTCGTGATATAATTCCTTTCCCTAGGTCCAGTGCGTGTTGGCTCCCAAACACGTGTTTTGCAATTTTTTTAAAAAAATAATTCTACAGCTCACAGGTTACATAAGAACTGCCAGTTATCGCAAGGAGTTTTATATCCCGATTACACTTTCTTGCCAAAACAGATAGACAATTCTGCGCCGGTATTTTGTATTGAAATAAAACCAAAACAAGGCTGGATTCCGTTACCTGACAGAAACCTTGCATCTTGCATTTACTGTCTTAATCAGTATTTAAAGGTATGTTTATTTATTAGTCAACGTGTTTCTGGGCATTTTATAAAAATTGATATTTTTATAGTTGAAAAAGGGAACAATTAAAAAACTGAGTAAATATTGCCCGTTGGATCTATTCTCATGGTATGTATATTAAAATAAGTTTTAGTCTACAGTTACCTATAGTGCGGTTTGTAAATAATTGTCAGTGAATCGTATACATTTATACTTGTAACTAGTGATGTGCCGGATCGTTAAAAATGTATATCCGCGTATACGGATCTGAATACGGATATTTGGTTTCAAGATCCGCGGATACGGATACGGATCTTAACTTTCTTAGAGTACGCGGCGGTAAATATTGCATATCGACCTTTGGAAATAGACTATCTGTTATGGGAAAAAGTTATTGACCTCTTTAAGAGTTAACTCTCATAACAGATTGTCTCTTTCCAAAGATCGATGTGCAATATCTCATTATAAAGATAGTTTTTTAGTACCTTTGAGTTATGTACTATTTGTATGGTACTCACTACGATAAATGTTTGCAATATAAAGCTGCCAAATATGATTTTAAGAAATTAAAAATAATCTGAATGGAAATTATCAGTTTTTCATTATTACCTAATCACCTATATATATATATATATATATATATATATATATATATATATATATAAAATTTCATCTATGAATTGAAAATTAATAAGGTAAAAGATCCGCTAAAAACTAACGAATACGAATCTTTCTTCTCCCTCGGATATTCGCGGATACGGATATCTGGCACATCACTACTCGTAACTATGTATAAATCACTGACACTTATTTCCGAACAGAGATATATTGTGTATTTTGCATACTGAATACCTATTGATAATTTGAAACTGATACCCAATATTTGAGTACTTGATATCACAAAATTCTTTTCGCTTCGGCTATCGGTTTTTAAGAAGACCTAAATTCAGTTTTGGTTAGCTAAAATAACTCAGCTCGGCAGACTGATACTCAGCGATTTTGTAGTAGCGTTAACAATAGCAGTGTGTGAAATACACATTGGATACTCAAAATTTAAATACAATTTATTTGTAGTGATGAAAAACGAATGATAAAAGCACTCGAAGCACTTATTGTAACACCACAAAATAATTTAAAAATCTTTGAAAATGGGCAAATTGTTTATGAGAATGAAAGATCTCTTGAAGATTTATATGGGAATTTGAGAAAATGGATGAAAATGACTGAAAAAGATTCAATAAAGCTGTAGGTTATTTTTATCACTTTTATATTCGAGTAAAAATTCATTTATGCCTGTTATTAATTTAGTTTATTTTGACAAACATTTTACGACTCCATTTTTTCAGTATTAAATTAAAATTCTATAAAGTTATTATGAAAGCATTATTGACAAATTTTAAAGCAAAACATGCACAAACGGAAGTTATTGGACTTCTCAAGTCAGATAAAATCATTATTGAAAAAGTCACAGATTCTAATGAAGACTGTTCCAACTTACCTCGCTGTGATTTTTTGCCAGAACAAATAAATGCAGATAAAGGGAGTGTATTAGACAACATATATAAAATTCAATTATTGAACCAGTGTGGTATTAAAAACATCCATCCGATTTTTAAAAAAATATTTATTGACACTGGACTTAATATTTCTCAAACAAGTTACAATTATGTTGAAGATTTAATAAACTGTTGCGACAGTTGTTGCGAAGAAATTAGGATTATTAACGGTGGACAAAATGAAATCAATGATGTTAGTTTTGCAGACAAGCAAGAAATGCTTATGATACAAAGATATTTGCTCTTTGCAACGGTTAGAGATTGTTCTATTATGATTGCACTCCAGCATGTCAATGACAAGTAAGTTTATGATTCTGTACACATTGGGTCGCGGATTGCGGCGACACGCGACAGTCGCGCTAAACTTCGCGACATGTAGTAGAGCAAGTGACACTCATGCCATTTCGCGATAAGAAATTATTATGACTATTAACAGCCCGTCGCACAAAAACTAGTTGAGCGACAGCCACATGCATTGCTTGTAATATTGCTGGCCGCGCAACGTTCATGGCAATGTGTTTCAATAGTCGCGTGCTGCCCCAATTTGCGACCACTGTGTGCATGCGCTAATAGTTTTATTTTTTACAAAATTCTTTGGAAATACTATAGAATAAATGTTTTGTAGGGATCCGATTCCACAGTCAGAAAATATTTTAAAATGTGATGACGACATTTATTTGGTAAATGTTGCAGTGACAGATTTGGATCCCAAACCCATAAGTTGCATTGAAAAACACTGGAAACAAAAAATTCAAGCCGTACAAGCATGCGTAAAATATTTTGATTCTTAAATCTTAATTTTATTTTGAGGGTATGTAAATTTTTTTTTTTTTTTGTCGACCGAAATGAGTATTTAAACGGACGGTTTTTTACGGGTAATTCACAATTTTTATTGCGAAAATAATGTCTCTTGTCTTGATTTGTAAATCATGTTTTATTCTTTATTGTTACTGAAAATTCAGTAACCATACGTTTCTACAAAATTACAAATGTTTACATGTATTATTTTATATTCAGTCGGTAACAAATTTTGTAATGACAAAAATATTAATCTATATAAATATATATGTCTGTTAAAGTTATAATTTGATATCATTTAAGTTTCTACCATATACATTACGATATTCCCACTCTGATATTCCCCATCCAGGTATTCCATTCACTGTGCATTTAATCATACGTTCCAAAATTCTGCTTTCATAATTTTTGCTTATAAAAAATTCTGGACTGTGTTCAACATCTACTTGTACTTTATACAATTTCCCACCTATTCGATCAGAAATAGAACATGAAAACGATTAATGCCATCATACTATCGGTAAACGACCAAAAGCAGAAGCTGCAAGGTGATGTCACTCTCGCGAATGTACAGAACGGAAGTTGTGCTCTGCGTTTTTGTTTCAATATGTATGATTAAAAATTTGGGATCGCAAAAAGAACAAATGATAGATGCGATTTACGCGAAAATTTTAATATATTAAATACTAGTGTGACCTGTGCGAATTATTCGCACTAAATAAGTATAATAATTATCACTTTACAAAATTATTTTTTAAATATGATTGCAGGTATTCAATTCGTTTCTAATTTTGCACACTGCTTATAACGTTCTTCTTTTTGTTGTATTACAATATGAAGCTCAGATGACAGATCGAAGAAATATTTTACTAAAATTGTCATATAGAAGCGCAAGTAGCAAAAGCGTTGAGCTAAGCCGTCAGATGGCATCATGCAGCATTGCTGTGACGTTGTTCAGCGTTGCTCGCTGTTTCAAAATTAAAACCGTCAGATGGCAGTATGCAGTATTGTGTCTGTTGTATTACAATATGAAGGTCAGATGACAGATCGAAGTGTTGACGTTGTTTCAAAATTAAAGCCGTTAGATGGCAGACGTTGTTCAGCGCTGCTGTATTTTAATTAATTTACAAAAACAAAAGCAATAATAAATTTTTTAGTTGTCGATGTCAGTAGAGCAAGCAATTATCTGTAAAATGATATATAATTTATGTGGAAAAATTGTGTGGTTTTTTCTAAAAAGGGAGGCAAACATCTTTAACCTTAGCGTATTAATATAATATATGATTTTCAACCGTCTGCGTTCGATCTCACAGAGAAAGCGCGTTTAATTTTAAGATCGCATGCTTCGCAACTGGTCGTTCACCTGACTATAAGCTTTAAATTTACAAGAATACCTGCAATGAATGAAAATCCATAATCTAAGGGCGCTTTTCCATTTTCTCCATGATATTCTAAATTAAAGTCGGTCCATTGTAGTGCTTCTATAATTTTACTTCCACTTTGTTGAACATAACCCATTGGCAACCTTTAAATTCCGTTAATTAAAACTTTGAACATAAAGAGATTATAGACGCTCGACAATATATATTATATATTACAGAGTAGCTACTGTTTGCTACAATTGTTATTAAGAAACACCCATTGTTACAACGCTAATGTTGATAGCGTTGTAACAATGGGTGTTTCTTAACAATTGTAGCAAACAGTAGCTACTCTGTAATATATTATAATAATTACTAACTGTAACTAAACTCATCTAAATATATTTATGTTACGAACCTTTTGAAAAGTAAAGGTACGTGAACAACTGATATTGCTATCCTATCCCCGTTTTCGAGAGTAATAAAATGAAATCCATATCTGTGGAAAATTCTCCAGTCTCTGATGTCACCATAACTATGATCTCTCATTCCTTGTATTTTAATAGGGTACATTTCGCCGTCGATTTTTATTGTTCCACTTGTATCACCAAACTGTTCGTAGTGTACTTGATGAAATCTATGATCGAATACATTATTTTGTTATTTTTGATAATGAAAACAAAAAATACATTTTTATTTGTTTTACGTTTTTAAAGTGTCAAAATATTCTTTAGTCCAAACTTGATCGGCCATAGCTTTAGCAACGCAAAGTGGATCCATATTTTTCTCGAATATAAAACACAGAGATTTGGCTTTCCATACTAAATCAAATTCAACATAAAATGTTTTGTCAGGGTCGCTGTTACTTTTCATTTTTCCCCTATATTGCAATTTCCATTCTTTCATAGGTATCACAGGAATAAAAGTTAAATCTTCCACGCAATAATTATCACGTTCATGTTCAGTTTGATATAAAGATGTACTTGGTAGTTTTGGAAGCTCTAGTACACCTAGACCTGAATCTGGAACCTGGAATAAATAAGTATCTAATAATAAACTACTCTTGATTTATATCTATCAATGGGTATATTTATTTAAACAATCTAAATACCTTAAGAAATAAAAACGTGTCGGTGAGATCGTTTTGCCTTCTTGCTATACCTCCTACAAAATACAGGCCATTTTTTGACGCTCCATTGAAATATACAGCATCGACAGCCTATTAATTAATTAATATATTCACTCATTAACAATCAACAAATTAAATTCATTCATGACTTTTTCTATAGTTATTAAACGATTCCTAAATAGTGATGTGCCGGATATCCGTATCCGAGGGAGAAGAAAGATCCGTATACGTTAGTTTTTTTGCGGATATTTTATTAATTTTCAATTCATAGATGAAATTTTATATATATATATATATATATATATATATATATATATATATATATATATATATATATATTATATAGGTGATTAGGTAATAATGAAAACCTGTTATTTTCCATTCAGATTATTTTTTATTTTTTTAAATCGTATTTGACACCTTTATATTGCAAACATTTATCGTAGTGAGTACCATACTAATAGTACATAACTCAAAGGTACTAAATCAACTATTTTTTTAATGAGATATTGCACATCGATCTTTGGAATGAGACAATCTGTTATGAGAGTTAACTCTTAAAGAGGTCAATAACTTTTTCCCATAACAGATAGTCTCTTTCCAAAGGTCGATGTGCAATATTTACCGCCACGTACTCTAAGAAAGTTAAGATCTGTATCGGCGGATCTTGAAACCAAAAATCCGTATTCAGATCCGTATCCGCGGATATACATTTTTAACGATCCGGCACATCACTATTCCTAAATATAAGTTTTAAATTTACCATTTTGTTAGACGCAAGCTTCTGTGGACAATCAATAGCTTCATATTTAAATTTAGGTTTGATTGATATTTTGGAAATAAACTGGAAAGAAATTATACTCTTACATTATCCATTTTAGGTGTACCTACTCTATGTTTAGAAACGTATATTTTAATACAAAAAAAGACAGGTTGCACTCCGGGAGTGCCGGCAGAAGTGAAAACTTGAATATTAACGTCTTACGAATTTTCGATCAGGTCACGTGTCCCTGACGCGAGTTTAACATTTTTTACCCATTACAAAAAAAGTGTACAACGCCGCTAAAGAAGTTTTCACTTCAAAAATAATACAAAATAGACAATTTATTACCCGTCGCAAGTGTATCACTATAAACATAAAAATAACTTTAAGCCAATAATATTTATTTGTGTATTTTTCCATTGAAAATTCGAAATATTTATATCACAAAAAACATGTAATAATTTAAAACTAGGGTAAACTATGTAATGACTTAGAATATTGCAGTTAAATTCGTTGTTATCGCAAAATGCGATAATATTATAGATATAAAAATGAACTTAAGCACCAAGATAATACGGTAAATTAAAATCAAAATAATTTATTCTGTATTTTTGCGTCTATCTAATGATAAACGAACAATAAATAAAAGACACTGGAGGGAATGTCTTTATGAAAATTTTGAGTGCTAAGAAAACGAAATTTTTCTATTCTAGACAAAGTTTGCTACTTAAATTTTAAGATAACAGCAATTTTTTTCCTTTTTTAGTTGCGTAAAAAATAGCATTTCGTCGCTTTATTTAGTTGAAGCAATTCCAATTATTTTTATAAAATCAAATTGTGAAATTTGTTTAGGTAGTAGAAGCCCGACTATCCTTTAGCGTCAAAATATGATTTAGAATTTTTTTTAAATTAAATTGTTGGTAATGGTATACTTTGGGTTTGTAAGACAATAAATAAGATCGTTTAAAAATACATATTTTTATTGTTGAACATTATTAAAAACATTCTTTTTATAAAAATGTATACTAAGTTTAATAACATAACTGAAAAAAAATAAGAACAATAATTATGGTAAATTTCTACATTATAATTTGTATAAAATTATAAAAAGTACTTCCAGTTTTTACGAAATATTATTGTTCATGGATTGTTTTAATAAATATTTCAACCTTTTCTATCTCACACTGTGGATAAATACCATGTCCTAAATTTGCAATGTAATTGGAATTTGATTTTGTTTTTAAACTCTTCACCATATTTACAGTTCGTAATATTAAATCTTCTTTATTACCAAACAATCCTGGAGGATCGAGGTTCCCTTGTAATGTAACATTTGGTCCCGTAATCTTTCGAGCTTCTGCAGGATCAATTGTCCAATCTATACCGATAACATCATACCCGTAATTCATTTGTTCTTTTAGAAAGTTGGATCCTCCTTTGCAAAAAATAATCTGTAAAAGATCAGGATGTAATTTTGTAAACTGAAAAAAATCTATCGATTGAAATTTGCATATAAACTTACTAATGGCACCGATTCATTGTTCATTTTACATAAGACAGCCTTCACCTCTCTGCTGATTGTTTTTAAACAAGGTTCAAGAAATTCTCGCAATAATTCAGGCGAAAGGTATTCAGCATTAGATTCGAACACTTGCAGAAGTTGTGCACCTGATTTCACTTGAAGAATGAGGTAATCTATTATGACCTCCGTTAGCATATTGAGAGCCTTAAGGCTTTGTTCTTTGAATTCATAAAGGAACCGTTTAGCATTTGTATATGTTTTAGAACCTCCTCCTTCAACCATATACGAAAATAAGGTCCACTGTAACAAATATTAGTTTTAGTTAACTATGAATAACTGTTATTTGTTTTGGATTATAATTACCGGGCCTCCTGAAAATCCAATAAGTGGCACTTTTCCATTTAATCGATGACGCGTTACCGTAAGTGCTTTTCCTACGTAACTTAATTTTTCCAAAGCATTGTCCTTGTTGAGCTTATTTTCAAAATCTTCTGGGTTACGAATTGGGTCTGGAAATACTGGACCCTAAAAACGCAGATTTCGAAATTTAATGCTATACTTTTGTGCACTTAGTATATACTAGTGATGTGCCGGATCGTTAAAAATGTATATCCGCGGATACGGATTTGAATACGGATATTTGGTTTCAAGATCCGCGGATACGGATCTTAACTTTCTTAGAGTACGCGGTGGTAAATATTGCACATCGACCTTTGGAAAGAGACTATCTGTTATGGGAAAAAGTTATTGACTTCTTTAAGAGTTAACTCTCATAACAGATTGTCTCTTTCCAAAGATCGATGTGCAATATCTCATTATAAAGATAGTTTTTTATTAGTACCTTTGAGTTATGTACTATTGGTATGGTACTCACTACGATAAATGTTTGCAATATAAAGGTGCCAAATACGATTTAAAAAAATAAATAATAATCTGAATGGAATTTAACAGGTTTTCATTATTACCTAATCACCTATATATATATAAAATTTCATCTATGAATTGAAAATTAATAAGGTAAAAGATCCGCCATAAAACTAACGGATACGGATCTTTCTTCCCTCGGATATACGCGGATACGGATATCCGGCACATCACTAGTATATACCCCTATATTTGGTTATCACCATATAACGATGATAATGCATCTACTAAAAACGTTTTGAGTAAATAGCCACCCATTTTATGCGAACTATGAGAATTATAAATTATAATAAAAATCCAAATTACCACACTTTCAACCATTTTTACTTCCATACCCAAAGCCTGTGGTACAACAAGTATATCACTAAAAATAATAGCAGCATCTAAATCAAATCTTCTAATTGGCATTAAAGTTACTTCGCATGCAAGTTCTGGTGTACGACAAATTTTGAAGAAGTCGTGTTCGGTTCGAAATGCTCTGAATTCTGAAAAATACAGATTATGTACGATGAAATATACTTGCATATTTATGTGCATTAACTTATACCTGGAAGAAAGCGGCCTGCTTGCCTCATTATCCAAACAGGAATGCGATCAACAGGTTGACCTCTGGCAGCTCTTAAAATATTATCATTCTTCAAAATTGGGAAATTCTGCAATAAACAGGGCGAAAATCAAATTAAAATAAATTGTCGTTTTATGATCTGAAACACAGGTTTCATAAACTATTAATATATTATGCAGTATATTTTAGGTTATGAATTCAAAATGTGACATAAAGAAAAATGATATTTTTTGGCATACCTTTGGTGTAAGTTCTTCTTCACTCGGAAGTTTAACGACAGTATTTACTTGAATGTCCATTTTAATCTCTTCGTATATGATTTTACACTATATATGAGCAAAAACGCAAGATATTGTGACTTGACACTTTCATAATATTCTGTCAAAACACTTCATGAAAGCATGCGCATGCGTATCATTGTGCTCTTGCATGGTTTCATATTTTGGTAGTAAAGAAGGAACAATACTAAACAACAATGTTAATACAGTAATAAAGAGTTTATTTGAGCAATTAACAATACGTTTAATAACTATTCAAATATAACAGAGGATTAAAAAAAAATAACAATAAACTTCACACCGGCATGTTTATTCTGCTTAGGTGAACCGATTTTTTATTATTTTTTTTATTCCAAAGAAATGTTCTAATAAAAATAATTAGGTGCAACAGCAGTTAGTTTTCTTTATTTATATGTACTGACTTGTTATCTAATAAAATAATAACTGTAATTTATTTTAACTAGCAGTATTTTTCCTAATTGTAATGCTACTTAGTGTTTCTCGAAAGCGTAATGCCCATCAAAAATAAACAAATATCTGTTACTCTCCTTCAAAAAATGTAATGTTGTTAATAATTATATAATTGTTATTGAAAACTTCTGCCACTAAAATACAAAGGGCATTCTTCAAATTAATTCCTACAGTAATCTTTTGAGATTGGTGAACTTAATTAATACTAAATTAGTAATGATAATATTGTTTATACAATTAAATTGTGTATAAAAGTCGTTACCATTGATATATTATTAGACCTATTTCATAAAGTGATTGCTAAGAATAATTGTGATTGCTTTTTTTTGTCAGTTAGCGAAAAGTACTTTTCTTGAGACAGAGGTAAGCTAAATTGTATTGCGTTTACTAATATGACATGCTTGAATTTTGAAAAAAATTTCGCCTGTAAGCAAAACAAAAACTCATACAGCTAATCTAATATTTTCAAAAATATGGAGAAATATACAAACAATTGTTATGATAAAGATTGTAATATCTTTATTTGTAACATTACATATGTAATAACTTTTTTTTTTAAACCGCAACCTATGGCTTCAGGGTATGTAATAACTAATACCTACTATTACTTTTGAAAAAGGATGCTTATCAATTATGTTTGCGGAACCATCAAACTGTCCGTGATATATAATAATTATATACCTATATTATCATTTTTCTGTGTTTCATATAACCGTTACCCTTATAAATTGCGTAATTATAAGTAATCAAGTCATTTACAACTATGTGTATAGTAATATTTTTTTATCGTATAACGACAGAGCCAAAAGGAAGGGTTATGATTTTAGTACAGCCTACTACTTATCTTCGTGGGTGTATACTTAGATTGTTCCTTTCTAGAGCCCAAATATGTGGACCGATTTTAATAGACGAGGTGTCGTTATATTTGTTGCATTTTTCTCATAACACACGTCATGTTCAAGGTTATTTAAATTATTGTTATAAATAATTATTGTATCACAAAATATTAACAACATTGATAAAACGAATTTAATTGTTAATTTGTAATTTAATTGCAATGATAAAAATGTTATTGTTTATGATGCAATGTCATTTCAATGACTTGTTCATTATGACCCCATATAAATATTGAAAAACTTGGCAATGCAATTTACAAGAATTAATTTCTATTTAATATACATACTAAATTTCCTTAATTGTGATACGTAATTGTATTATCTCTTTGCGTGTCAAAGCATTTTCTCGAAAATTAGCATGTTTTTTTTAAAATGAAACCATGATTTCAAGTTTGTATATAATAAGCCATAAAATTTAAATGTCAACAAATCGCGAACACATCGGTTGATGTGTACCGTACGTCCGAGCTCTGCAGGTGACGATTCTTGACGAATCAAATTAATTTATTTCTTATGGGTGTTGTTTATTGTAAGAATTGAGCGCTATATTGAAATGCGTGCAATAATTTAATTGTTATAAGCACAAATCTTTTGTATAAAAGTTATTTTTATTATTAATGGTGAAGAGTGCATTTTTGCCATTGCCTACGCGATCTATAAACTTTTTACACCTTTGATAACTGTTATTGCATCTTCATTATTATAGTAATTCTCAACAATTTGAACTAGTATGAAATAATGCTGAATAAAATACCCATGCTTATTTTATAGTATAAACAAACGAGTTGCGATAGGAAGCTTTGTGTAGTCTAAGCACTAAATCTTTCTTGTATAATGCCTACGTAACAGACATTTATGAATATTTTTAGGGCTCCATTATTGGAAAAATAGTATGAAATATATTCGCGTTAGTGTTTGAAATAGGTTTGAATTATGCGTCTATAACATAAACCTTCAGAAAATAGTGAATTATCTTCTTAGCTGACGATTTTGTTTATGTTATTTATCGTACATATATATGATTCTCTTTGTCCAGGGGTCGATTTCATCACGTAAACTATAATATTTAATTTGGGCTGATAAAACGTCCTGTTTTTTAAATTCTTATCTTTAAGAATGCACATTCTTATATGAATGCTTTGAATTTATTCACTTTTGTAGTTCTGCAAATACAGTAGAATTAGATGCTCGATAGCGTGAACATAACAAAACTAGGGGTGTTCAATCTAACAAATTGTCGTATTATATTTATTGCTATTGAAAAAGACACCAAAAATTAAATTTTTATTACAAGTGAAAACAAATTTAAAATTTATTTATAACGAATATATATTTTTCAATTATGTATGTTTATCCATATTCTAAAGTTTTTTCGTACGGTGTAATGTTTCGCTGACCATTTTCATTATTTGAATCAAAGAGTGTTGTTTTTGTAATATGGTGACCTTTTCGTTTAAACAAGCACTCCACTTTAGGCATTATTGAACCAAGTGCAAAAATCTAGATAATTTTATGAGCTTTGACTCGAAACAACTCGGTTTAAAATAAATGTTTCCATGCAACCAAATCTGCAGGAAAGAATTGAATATTGCTACCTGTAGTGTAGCTATACAGCCATGAGAGCTACATGAGTCATAAGTTTTGTTCACGTTATCGAGAGTGCATGCCAGGGCCGTAGTCAGCACAGAGTCAGGGACATTTCTTCTATTTTCATGATAAAAATGAAAAAAAAGATCACTCAACCCAACGCTAATCAGAGACTTTCAAAGGCATAATCAACGCATGGCTGATTTGGTGTACTTGGCTTTTGATAATAAACGAATCCAAGAAATCGACACGAGCGCGATAGGAAGCTGCACCTTTAATGATTCTTGTTCTTTTTTTATTTCTAATTGCTTTCTTAATTAACAAAAGGGGAATGAGCAGTGAGTGAAAATATAGATATACACTTGACAGTACAGATAAATAATCTCTGTTGTGTTTAATGCAGTGTACCTACAGCTTTCGTCAGTGATGCCTTTCTGACGTCACACAGTCTAAAATTACTTGAATTACGTCTCGTTTCGTAGGGGGAGGGGGTTACTATTAAAGAAATTTAATTTATTATCTATAACACGACAACTACTCAATAATATATTACGGGATTGCAATTTAGAGATTTAAATGAACATATTATGCATTAAGGATGCTGTTCAAAATTTCATTGAAGACGAACTTGATATTGGTACTATATGTATTGGGGATAAGAGTGCTCCAACCCATGGATGTAATTCTTTCTCTTGTCTTAACGGATGGACAAGCGAGTGGTTACTGTAGAGCGTAGACCAGTGGTTCCCAAAGTGGTCCAGGTGCATTCCCAGGAGTCCACGGGAGACTCAACGGGGATCTACGTTGGCGTGACAAAAAAATGGGGGTTCACAGTTCGTAAGCGGGGGTCCACGAGAATGTATCTGCTTTCGATAGTGAAAAACTAAAATGTTGGCTTGACTTTACCTATCAATGTAGGCAGATAATATTTTAAGAAGCTCAGCGAAAATACAACACAAAAAATATACTATTTTTCATTTTATTTTTACCACTCCGAATGGGGAGTCTTCTAAATGAAATAAATGAGAATTGATTGGTTCCTTGTGCTGTGAGTAGATGTCAAAAAAATAAAGTTGGATGGAATCACTTTTTTGATTGGACAACTTTACTTTTTTGACATCCATTCACAGCACAATCAATTAATTATTAACCAATCAATTCTCACTTAATTTCATTTAGAAAACTTCCCATTCGTGGTTGGAACTCAGCCGCAACGCAAATTTCCATAGTTAGATCTAATCTTCACATTTGTTGTCGAGTTTTGGGAATATGATAGAAATGTAGCTGCAGGGGGTCCACCGGAACCAGCAAAATTTTGAAAGTGGTCTATGAGAAAACAAGTTTGGGAACCTCTGGTGTAGACCGATGGTCACTATGACGTCACAGTGGTTATGTGCATGTGCAGCATAGTAATAACTGCTGTAATAGACCACAAGAGATCGTTGTCAAAACTTGCAAGATTTTTGTAAATATTTACCTTGTGGGTTATAGAAGTTAGGGTTTAAGTCAGCGATCGGAACATCTGGTGTCGAGACGTTTCAAAAGCTGTAAAAAACTTGTTTTAAAAAGCTGAAATTTGGCATGCACAAGGGTAAATTATTGAGTTCAAATTTATGAAAATCGACAGGCAACCGCAACTTTGTTTTTTTTTTTTAAATGGAAATCCACAATTTTTATTGGCTCATTAAAAAGAGGAGAGGAAATGTTATCAATAACGTTCTGACTTTAGTCTATTTTATAAAAATGAGATCTGGATGTTTTTTTTTTCATAAATTCTACTCGATAAATTAACTCTGTGACAAATTGAAGTTTTTTCAAAACTGTTTATTTACACCTTTTCTTAAATATTAGACTTTACAAAAATTTTAAGATATTTGCGATGAGCTCTCGGCCCCGTAAGTTGTCTCCGAGACAAGGAGGCTTCGGTAGAGAAGAGAAAGAGAGGGCCCAGGTCATGCGCACGCAGGAATCTGGGTGGGGTGAAACCAACAACCACGGTGCCACATTTATTTTCCGTACACTGTGTTGTAGTCGCGCGGAGTCATTCGTGACGGAACGGTATTATCACAGACTGTAAACATTTTTACATAAAAAAAAGAATACAAAAAATCATAAAAAAAGTTGCGGTGTTTTGGAAACATTTTTAACACCTGGCCACATCGAACTGTTCGATCGGCGTTGCATATCCAGTTTTATATCAAATTAAACAATGTTTTAAAAAGCCATGTGGTGACAACAGATTTCTAAGAAGCATAACGCATCTTTGTCGTCGCAGTGGTGAAGAAAGTGACTGAAATATGTAGAATAATGGTTGTACGATTTATATTTCACCCAGTTTAGGATTTGACGGTTATAGTGATGTAATAAAGATATTTTGGTGTTATTAAAGTCGTGTGTTTATAAAATTGTTATGTGCTTGTGCTGTGAAAGAAATGTGGATTTAAAAACAAAAAACACGTTTTTCATCGTTCGGCTACATTGGTGGGTATCTGTTAATAAACCGCTGTAATTTATAGTTTTTTTTTTTTTGTGTACATTTCAATGAATCGAATAATTTTTTATGCTGCGATTCGGATGTTTTCTCTACGAGTAGACACTGTCGAATGTTTTGCCCATCCACTATCTAGCACTGGTTCAGCACAACACGGACAGAGTTTGTTCTATACATTCATTCCAAATACATATTTCTCTTTCTGTGAAAACGACTGTCAAATGCACCATTATTTGTAGAATTTGTATTCATTACGCACGAAAAGTTTTATATGGTGTACTTTTATATGTAACTATTTGTTGAATGATAGCAACGGATAGAAATGTTTATGAATGATGGGGGCGCAAGCCGGCAAAAACGAGGTACAAGTTGTTCAGAATGAAGTTGTCGTGACTGTGTGTTGTGCTAAGGCAGAGCAGAGCTCTCCCATATCGATTTTCGGCGAGACGACATTCGGATGCTTGTTTCAATGTGTATTTTTCTTTTTCTTTTAGAAAATGAATTCCAGTTACTAACAAATGTACTCATTTTCATGTTTGTCAATTATTTTAAGCAAACATTTTTATTCCAGTTAGTCGGCCGAGCCATCAGACAGCTGCTAAATGCCCTGAAAAATCCAATTACATTCTGAAGCACAGTTCACTTTATAGAACATACTTAAATAATATTTAATTTGTCTCCCTTAGCGATATTTTTTTGTGATCACCTGAAGAAATTTAACACTTTTTACGATTGTTATTTAGGAATTACAAAATAAAAATTGTCTTTTATAATCTATGATCTAAATTTACAATTTAAGAAGTTACACTCCACAATGTAATAATATGAGCGACATAGTTTTTATACATGGGACGGGTATATTGTTTCGTTGCTTTGCCGCTCCGTTAAGCGAACGGTACTATAATAATAACGAATCCTTCAATTTTGAGACCTTATTAATTACTGCAGTATATATTATCAAATTACAAAACAGACTAGAACACACAATAGCATATTTTGTAAACCCTACAATAAAATTGTTTTTTTTTCTATATTGATTTCAAATTAAAAATTTTGTTAGATTATAGTTGATAAATTTAATATCCGACTACCTGGTAACGCAGATGCTGATGTTGTTTAGCGTCTATACTCTATAATCTGCAATCTCTTTCTTTGACACCTTGTAAGGCTACCTGTATTAACAAATGTAAATTGTAAACACAGTAAGCACAATTGAAGTTTGGTGTTTTCATCAAAATATGTTCGAATCTAATTTCGTTGAAAAATTAGCATACAAAATATAAGGCAAAGATAAATATATAGTTTACCTTTTTATGATCATGGAATCCAAGTCAACTTGATCCGTGAGCAGTACCAGATTGGTCACCATTTTGCTACCGGACAATTTTGATCGGCCCCAGTCCTCAGTCACATTTTTGTAACAATATTGAGTACTTTATCTACGCAAAAACACAATTTTGTCCATAAATTTTTGTCAGTATTTAGTTGTTCCAATAATATTAATTATTGATGGAAAGTTTGGTAAAGGAACAATTTAAAAAGATGCTTTGCCGATGTTTTGCTTGTTGCTAACATTTCGAAAAATTCATTTTCATCAATTCTCATCGGAAAAGCTTCTTTTTAAATCGTTCTTTTACCAAACAACGCTTAATTTTTTGACCTACTGAGCGTTTAAGAGAAACAATTCAGGCAATTAACGTTCCAAGCCCACTTTTTTACAATTTAAAACTTAAAATGGGCCTTTTGGGTGATCAATGGACTCCTGAAAATAAAATAAGTAACGTCTGTAATATTTAACTAAATTCAATAATTAGTATTAATCAAAGAGTTAAACAGGAAAAAATAATGGTCCAAGAAATAAGACGAGTTTAGATCGATGGGCCATTCAAAATTGAGCTATTGATTGTGCGTTTACTGTTTGGCAGTTATACCAGCGAACACCAATATTTAGCTCAGATATTGAAAAATCCCCGACTTACTGTACATTTCCTTGGATTCAAAAGGTACAAACTTACATTTCTCGAAATATAAAAAAATAAGACACATGAAATTTACACATAAACTGTGATTTTGATCACCAACAGTCAGCGCTTCAATATGTAGAGTTGTGTTGAATGGACTGTCCGTGATGTAACGGACACTCAAGTGCGTGTATTATCAAAATATAAACACACACATGAATGCCCATTTGACCACTTACAATAACAATATGACTTTTATCACCAGAAGTCCAAGATTGTAGAGAAGTCAGCGCTTCAATATGTTGCGTTGTGTTGAATGTACTGCCCGTGATGTAACGGACACTCAAGTGCCTGTATTATCAAAATATAAACACACACATGAATGTCCATAAGACCACAAACAGTACAATTAAAGTTGAAAATTGGTGATTGGTTTCTTGAGACACAAATTAACATTTCTTGAAATATTATAAAAAACAAGTAACATGGAACTTACAAAAACAATGTGGCTTTTATCACCGGAAGTCCAATATTGTAGAGAATTTAGCGCTTCAACATGTTGCGTTGTGATAATTGACTACCGTGATGTAACGGACACTCAAGTGCCTGTATTATCAAAATATAAACACACACATGAATGTCCATAAGACCACAAACAGTACAATTAAAGTTGAAAATTGGTGATTGGTTTCTTGAGACACAAATTAACATTTCTTGAAATATTATAAAAAACAAGTAACATGGAACTTACAAAAACAATGTGGCTTTTATCACCGGAAGTCCAATATTGTAGAGAATTTAGCGCTTCAACATGTTGCGTTGTGATAATTGACTACCGTGATGTAACGGACACTCAAGTGCCTGTATTATCAAAATATAAACACACACATGAATGTCCATAAGACCACAAACAGTACAATTAAAGTTGAAAATTGGTGATTGGTTTCTTGAGACACAAATTAACATTTCTTGAAATATTATAAAAAACAAGTAACATGGAACTTACAAAAACAATGTGGCTTTTATCACCGGAAGTCCAAGATTGTAGAGAAGTCAGCGCTTCAAAAAGTTGCGTTGTGTTGAATGGACTGCCCGTGATGTAAGATACGAACATATGCCTGTATTATCAAAATATAAACAGACATATGGACGCACCTGACAACACAAGCAGTGTTATTAAAGTTGAAAATTGGTGATTCTTGGTTTCTTGAGACATAAATTAACATTTTTTGAAATATGATAAAAAAAATATAGTTTAAAAAAAACTAAAAAACACGCTTTATATCGCACTAAAAAGTAAAAAATAATTGTTTTAAAATAAGCTTAAAAAGCGTGGGGCGCTTTGTTCCACATTTTCGTACATCGAGCGCCCAACGCTTTTTAAGCTTATTTTAAAACAATTATTTTTTACTTTTTAGTGCGATATAAAGCGTGTTTTTTAGTTTTTTTTAAACTATATTTTATTTTTCACTTTTTAGTTTGAGGATCTATAAAAGAATTTATTAATCCTGGGGGTCCTAATAAGGATAATGGGAAACTGTTATCAAATTATTGCATTGTCATCGGTCCTTGATACGTATGCAAAGTTTCAAATTAATCAGACTTCGGGAAATTGGTGAAAATTATGCTCAAAGATTCCGTTACGGACATACATATTTACAACCCAAACTAATATAAAGCGTATAAAAATATAAAGCGTTTAAAAACAGTAACATATAACATCGAACTTACAATAACAATGTGACTTTTATCACCAGAAGTCCAAAATTGTAGAGAAGTCAGCGCTTCAAAAAGTTGCGTTGTGTTAATGGACTGCCCGTGATGTAAGATAAGCTCATATGCCTGTATTATCAAAATATAAACAGACATATGGACCTACCCTTACGACACAAGCAGTGCAATTGAAGTTGAAAATTGTTGATTCTTGGCTTCTTGAGATACAAAGTACCATTTCTTGAAATATTATTAAAAACATGTAACATGGAACTTACAAAAACAATGTGGCTTTTATCACCGGAAGTCCAAGATTGTAGAGAAGTCAGCACTTCAAAAAGTTGCGTTGTGTTAATGGACTGCCCGTGATGTAAGATAAGCTCATATGCCTGTATTATCAAAATATAAACAGACATATGGACCTACCCTTACGACACAAGCAGTGCAATTGAAGTTGAAAATTGTTGATTCTTGGCGTCTTGAGATACAAATTACAATTTCTTGAAACATTATAAAAACATATGGAACTTACAATAACAATGTGACTTTTTTCACCGAAAGTTCAAAATTGTAGAGAAGTCAGCGCTTTAAAATGTTGCGTTGTGTTTATAGGACTACCCGTGATGTAACGGACACTCAAGTGCCTGTATTATCAAAATATAAACACACACATGAATGTCCATAAGACCACAAACAGTGTAATTAAAGTTGAAAATTGGTGATTCTTGGTTTCTTGAGACATAAATTAACATTTCTTGAAATATTATAAAAATCATGTAACATATGAAACTTAAAATAACAATGTGACTTTTTTCACCCGAAGTCCAAAATTGTAGAGAAGTCAGCGCTTCAAAAAGTTGCGTTGTGTTAATGGACTGCCCGTGATGTAAGATACGAACATATGCCTGTATTATCAAAATATAAACGGACATATGGACGCACCTGACAACACAAGCAGTGCTATTGAAGTTGAAAATTGGTGATTCTTGGTTTCTTGGGACACAAATTAACATTTTTTGAAATATTATAAAAAAAAAAACAGTAACATATAACATGGAATTTACAATAACAATGTGACTTTTTTCACCCGAAGTCCAAAATTGTAGAGAAGTCAGCGCTTCAAAAAGTTGCGTTGTGTTAATGGACTGCCCGTGATGTAAGATACGAACATATGCCTGTATTATCAAAATATAAACGGACATATGGACGCACCTGACAACACAAGCAGTGCTATTGAAGTTGAAAATTGGTGATTCTTGGTTTCTTGGGACACAAATTAACATTTTTTGAAATATTATAAAAAAAAACAGTAACATATAACATGGAATTTACAATAACAATGTGACTTTTTTCACCCGAAGTCCAAAATTGTAGAGAAGTCAGCGCTTCAAAAAGTTGCGTTATGTTGAATGGACTGCCCGTGATGTAAGATACGAACATATGCCTGTATTATCAAAATATAAACAGACATATGGACGTACCCTTACGACACAAGCAGTGCAATTGAAGTTGAAAATTGTAATTCTTGGCTTCTTGGGACACAAATTAACATTTTTTGAAATATTATAAAAAAAAACAGTAACATATAACATGGAATTTACAATAACAATGTGACTTTTTTCACCCGAAGTCCAAAATTGTAGAGAAGTCAGCGCTTCAAAAAGTTGCGTTATGTTGAATGGACTGCCCGTGATGTAAGATACGAACATATGCCTGTATTATCAAAATATAAACAGACATATGGACGTACCCTTACGACACAAGCAGTGCAATTGAAGTTGAAAATTGTAATTCTTGGCTTCTTGGGACACAAATTAACATTTTTTGAAATATTATAAAAAAAAAACAGTAACATATAACATGGAATTTACAATAACAATGTGACTTTTATCACCAGAAGTCCAAGATTGTAGAAAAGTCAGCGCTTCAAAAAGTTGCGTTATGTTGAATGGACTGCCCGTGATGTAAGATACGAACATATGTCTGTATTATCAAAATATAAACAGACATATGGACGCACCTGACAACACAAGCAGTGCTATTACAGTTGAAAATTGGTGATTCTTGGTTTCTTGAGACATAAACATTTCTTGAAATATTATAAAAAAACAGTAACATATAACATGGAACTTACAATAACAATGTGACTTTTATCACCCGAAGTCCAAAATTGTAGAGAAGTCAGCGCTTCAAAAAGTTGCGTTGTGTTGAATGGACTGCCCGTGATGTAAGATACGAACATATGCCTGTATTATCAAAATATGAACAGACATATGGACGCACCTGACAACACAAGCAGTGCTATTAAAGTTGAAAATTGGTGATTCTTGGTTTCTTGAGACATAAATTAACATTTCTTGAAATATTATAAAAATCATGTAACATATGAAACTTAAAATAACAATGTGACTTTTTTCACCCGAAGTCCAAAATTGTAGAGAAGTCAGCGCTTCAAAAAGTTGCGTTGTGTTAATGGACTGCCCGTGATGTAAGATACGAACATATGCCTGTATTATCAAAATATAAACGGACATATGGACGCACCTGACAACACAAGCAGTGCTATTGAAGTTGAAAATTGGTGATTCTTGGTTTCTTGGGACACAAATTAACATTTTTTGAAATATTATAAAAAAAAAACAGTAACATATAACATGGAATTTACAATAACAATGTGACTTTTTTCACCCGAAGTCCAAAATTGTAGAGAAGTCAGCGCTTCAAAAAGTTGCGTTATGTTGAATGGACTGCCCGTGATGTAAGATACGAACATATGCCTGTATTATCAAAATATAAACAGACATATGGACGTACCCTTACGACACAAGCAGTGCAATTGAAGTTGAAAATTGTAATTCTTGGCTTCTTGGGACACAAATTAACATTTCAATAAATAAAATTATCGACCAATTTTTCAGACAATATATTAACAAACAATATAAAATTAATACATTAACGTTTCAATCCGGATTTGGACCTTCTTCAGAATTGATCTAAAAAATATAAAAATAATTAATAATTAAATATAATTCGCTTTTTTATAGATTTTTTCAAAATTAATTATGATTATCAAAATAATGAAAAAATAATAACAAACAATTTTTTTATTAAGTAGTCATGGAAATAATAATTGTCAAAATTACAAATTAATTTATTAAATCTAGAAATTAAAGATTTACATTTTAAAATCAATTTTTTAAAAAAGAAATTAATGAATTTAGAATTCGTTATTGAAAGTACACTGCCACATGATGTTTATTGTAAATTTTATCACACACAGCAAATTAAACTCAATAAATTTTATGATAAAATTCAAAATAATAAAATTAAAAAATTAGATTCATTATATAAAGAAAAAAATGGTTATTATGATAATTATGTTGATTTTAGAAAAAAGTGGTTTGTTAATCTCTCTGATAAAATTATACCTAATGAAGTTGTTGATATAGTATCTCTTGGAGGTAAATTTAGCTTAAAACGTGATATTTTAGATAAAAATGCTCAAATTGAATTTATCAAATGTGTTGAATCAAGTCTTTATAAAATTCCAATAACATTACATAACGAAATTAGACATAAGACTGTTGATTTTATAATTGAACAATCAAAGAAACAAAAAAAGATAATACATAAAAGCTTTATTGAAAAACAAATTGAACGTAATATTAACTTTACTCAAAATTTTATTAAAAATAATTCTGATATATTATTTACTAAAGCTGATAAAGGAAATGTAACTGTAGCAGTTAATTGGACTACTTATTTAGAAAAAGTTAATGAAATGTTATTAGATAAAAATACTTATTTACTAACTAAAAGAAATCCTATTAATAATATTATTGATAAACAAAAAACATTACTTAAAAGATGGATATCTAATGAATATATTGATAACATTGATTTTAAAAAGTTATTTATAACTTCAGCCAATTTAGCACGCGCTTATGCTTTACCAAAAATACATAAAAAAGATGTTCCTTACAGAATGATTGTGTCATCCATTGGTAGTCCTCTACATCACTTAGCTGCTTTTTTACATAAAATTTTATCTAACGGTTTACAAGAAACTAACCATTCTGTAATAAATTCCTATGAATTTATTAATAAAATCAAAAATGTCATTATTCCAAAAGATCATATCATGATATCACTCGACGTTACATCATTATTTACTAATATACCAAATGAACTTATTATTAACAGTATTAAATCGCGTTGGAATATTATAAGTCCACATTGTAACATTCCGTGGAATGAATTAACTATAGCCATCAATTTAATTTTAAATTCCACATATTTTTTATTTGATAATAAATGCTATCAACAAATTGATGGTACTCCTATGGGTTCTCCTTTGTCTCCAATTTTTGCTGAATTTGTTATGAGAGATTTAGAAAAACAATGTTTTGGTAATCTTAATTTTCTACCTATTATTTATCACAGATATGTTGACGATATTTTTTGCATTATTCCTAAAGATAAAATAAACTATATGATTTGTATATTTAATAATTTTCACCCTAAAATTAAATTCACTCATGAAATAGAAAATAATAATCAAATTAGTTTTCTAGATACACTAATTATTAATAATAACGGTAATGTTGAATTTAACTGGTTTAATAAACCAACTAGTTCTGGTAGAGTTTTAAATTTTTATTCTAATCATCCAATAAATCAAAAGATAGCTATGGTTTATAATCTTATTGATAAATCTATTTTATTATCTAAACCAAAATTTCACTTAAATAATTTTAATTTAGTTCGTCAAATTCTACTTGCCAATTCTTATCCTCTCAAATTTATAAATAAATTTATCAAAATTAGAATTAATAAATTAACAAAAAGTCATAATTCACAAAACAATGTTAATAATGTTGATTGTCCTTTTATAGTAATTCCTTTTTTCAAAAATATTTCAATAAAATTTAGTTCATTTCTTAAAAATTTAAATATAAAAACTGTTTTTAATGTTAATAATAAACTTGATAAAATTATTAAAAAGGGAAAAGATAAAATTAATAAATTTCAAAAGCATAATGTTGTATATAAAATTAATTGTGAAAATTGTGCTAAGAATTATATTGGTCAAACTAAAAGAGCTCTTAAAACAAGAATAAAAGAGCATCAAAATAATCACAAATTAATGCCTGACAAACACAATGTAATAACTAAACACAAATTAGAACTTGACCACAAAATTAATTGGAATAATATTAAAATTTTAGATAATGAAACTAATTTTTTTAAAAGAAATATTTCGGAAATGTTACATATAAAATCAAATAAAAATTCTCTCAATGCTCAATTAGATACAGAAAATTTAAGTAATATATATAATATTATATTGAAATAATTTTTGTTTTTAATAATTTTTCTTTCTTTTTTAGGTACTCACAAATTATTATTTCCATGACTACTTAATAAAAAAAAAAAAATTGTTTGTTATTATTTTTTCATTATTTTGATAATCATAATTAATTTTGAAAAAATCTATAAAAAAGCGAATTATATTTAATTATTAATTATTTTTATATTTTTTAGATCAATTCTGAAGAAGGTCCAAATCCGGATTGAAACGTTAATGTATTAATTTTATATTGTTTGTTAATATATTGTCTGAAAAATTGGTCGATAATTTTATTTATTGAAGAGTTCTAATCAGACGTTAATCAAAGATTTGACAAATTAACATTTTTTGAAATATTATAAAAAAAAAACAGTAACATATAACATGGAATTTACAATAACAATGTGACTTTTTTCACCCGAAGTCCAAAATTGTAGAGAAGTCAGCGCTTCAAAAAGTTGCGTTATGTTGAATGGACTGCCCGTGATGTAAGATACGAACATATGCCTGTATTATCAAAATATAAACAGACATATGGACGTACCCTTACGACACAAGCAGTGCAATTGAAGTTGAAAATTGTAATTCTTGGCTTCTTGGGACACAAATTAACATTTTTTGAAATATTATAAAAAAAAAACAGTAACATATAACATGGACTTTACAATAACAATGTGACTTTTATCACCAGAAGTCCAAGATTGTAGAAAAGTCAGCGCTTCAAAAAGTTGCGTTATGTTGAATGGACTGCCCGTGATGTAAGATACGAACATATGTCTGTATTATCAAAATATAAACAGACATATGGACGCACCTGACAACACAAGCAGTGCTATTACAGTTGAAAATTGGTGATTCTTGGTTTCTTGAGACATAAACATTTCTTGAAATATTATAAAAAAACAGTAACATATAACATGGAACTTACAATAACAATGTGACTTTTATCACCCGAAGTCCAAAATTGTAGAGAAGTCAGCGCTTCAAAAAGTTGCGTTGTGTTGAATGGACTGCCCGTGATGTAAGATACGAACATATGCCTGTATTATCAAAATATGAACAGACATATGGACGCACCTGACAACACAAGCAGTGCTATTAAAGTTGAAAATTGGTGATTCTTGGTTTCTTGAGACATAAATTAACATTTCTTGAAATATTATAAAAAATATTTAACATGGAACTTACAATAACAATGTGACTTTTTTCACCGGAAGTAGAAAATTGTAGAGAAGTCAGCGCTTTAAAATGTTGCGTTGTGTTCATAGAACTACCCGTGATGTAACGGACACTCAAGTGCCTGTATTATCAAAATATAAACACACACATGAATGTCCATAAGACCACAAATAGTGTAATTAAATTAAAGTTGAAAATTGGTGATTCTTGGTTTCTTGAGAAATAAATTAACATTTCTTGAAATATTATAAAAAAACAGGTAACATATAACATCGAATTTACAATAACAATGTGACTTTTCACCCGAAGTCCAAAATTGTAGAGAAGTCAGCGCTTCAAAAAGTTGCGTTGTGTTAATGGACTGCCCGTGATGTAAGATACGAACATATGCCTGTATTATCAAAATATAAACAGACATATGGACGCATCTAACAACACAAGCAGTGCTATTAAAGTTGAAAATTGTTGATTCTTGGCTTCTTGAGACACAAATTAGCATATGTCAAAATATTATAAAAAACTGAAATATTATGGATCTTAGACATTTAATTGGACTTTTATGATCACTGATAAGGTCAATTTGAAGCTAAATAGGGATCGAATGACCCACCCTCCATCATATTCATGAAGTATATGTTGGGTTTAATTTGAGAATGGATGAGGAAGACAAAACGAGAGAGCAAGAGTTTATGTATTTAATCATTTTTTCTGTTTAGTAAATGTATTTTCAAGTTATCGATTGCAATGTTATTTTCCAGATCTCTATATGACGTGACGGGTCGCAGATTTCCGGCTCACCTAAGCAGTAGCCGGACATGAGAAGAACTATGCGAACTGAAGGTTTGTGGCCAGCCATGGCGCTGTTGGCCGCAGTAACTGTGTTACCATATTTGGGAGCGACATCGGGCGACGTGGTGCGAACATTCGACGGCGCGACAGCGACATCGTCCTCGACGTCATCCGGCGCTGAACGCTTTAATCATCTGGTCGTCGACAAAAACACGGGTCGCGTGTACATCGGCGCCGTTAATCGTCTGTTTCAATTATCACCCGATCTCGAACAAGTTGTGTCCGTGGACACTGGACCAAGAGATGACTCAATTGAGTGCTCTGTACTTGATTGTCCAACTTCTGCCGTTAAAAGACCAACCGACAATGTAAACAAAGCCCTCGTTATCGACTATACGACGACTAGACTAATATCGTGCGGAACACTCTTTCAGGGAATATGTTCGGTACGCAATCTGCACAACATATCCGACGTGATACAGGAAGTGCGCGAGGCAGTTGTAACGAATAATGCGACGGCATCGACTGTTGCTTTTATAGCCCCAGGTCCGCCAAATCCGCCTGTCTCGCAGGTTATGTATGTTGGCGTGACTTTTACTTCGAATTCGCCGTACCGTTCGGAAGTTCCAGCAGTGAGCAGTCGTAGTCTTGATAAAGACAAAATGTTCACGATAGCCCAAACGGCTGTCACAACCGGCACTAGAATGTTTGTGAATTCTTTGGCGCGCGAACGTTATCCTATCAACTACGTTTACGGTTTCAGTTCTGAAGCGTTCAGTTACTTTTTGACTACGCAACTGAAACATACCGGTTCTAATGTCTATATCAGCAAGCTGGTGCGTGTGTGTCACGAAGATGAGAACTATTATTCGTACACGGAAATACCTATTGATTGTACAAGTGACGGGAAAAAGTATAATCTGGTGCAGGCGGCGTACGTCGGTAAAGCCGGCTCTGATCTGGCGTCGAATTTAGGCATCACCGCTCAAGACGATGTGTTATTTGCTGTGTTTAGTGAAAGTGATCCGACTCATGCCCACAAGCCGTCTGATCAATCGGCATTGTGCGTATATTCGTTGAAAGCTATCAGAAGGAAGTTCATGCAGAACATTAAGCGGTGCTTTGCCGGCAGTGGAGATCGTGGTCTGGATTTTATATCGCCCAGTCATCCCTGCATATTAACGGTAAGTTTTTCTTTGTAATTTTCTACAGTTAATGATTTTCTGTGTATACCGTACTCATTGGCGTCGTCGGAAGTCGTAATCAGGGTTGTGGACTAGGGTTGGGTAACTCAGATCTGAACCGGTTCAAAGAGCTGGCTCCGACAGAAGATCCGTGAGAGCCGACTCACTTTTTTTATGAGCCGACGGCTCAACGGATCCGCATAATTCAGTGAAACACTTATCACACAGAACCAATAATTATCTGTCAGCTCAAATGACTCATGCATGTCTGGCTATGGTACACACTACGCACAGGCGGTACAGTTTTACAGTGTTTTACTTAAGTCACAACTATTTAAGGTATTGTATTGCATATTGTAATATGCTTTCTGTAACATAACAAGTATAGCAACCTGTAAAACCCCGCCTTATAATATGTGAGTCAGTCACTGGCATAATATTACGTGATATGATTGACTCAACTAACTCAGTGGCTCAGTTGACTCGAATAACATATTCAGAACTCGGCTCTTTTTGAACCGGTTCAGGGAGCCGGCTCACATACGGGATCCAGATGCAAAGATGCAGATCACTAAATTTGTAAACTAGCATGTTTGTAATAATATTATTATGAAATTTTTAAAATAGCTGTAACCCCGTAAATGATTGGAATTTTAAAGTTTTGTCAAGGATATGTACTTATATGAAAATACGACAAGAGTATGGTACCGATTAGTTCACACACATTGTGATGAAACATGCATCGTTCTCTTCGTTTTAAGGAGAGCAAGTGCACAATGTATGTTTCAACACGATGTGTACGAATTAACGCAGGTGAAATCGATTCAGGAGAAATCCACATAATGATATTTTTTCAAAATTCTGGACTAGAACACCCCCCTAATATTACATACTTTGACGATTAATATTATGCTAAATCGTGCTCAGAAGTTTTTTTTTTTTAAATAATACCTATATACATAATTATCAGTGAAATTCATTTTATAAAACACTAATAGTTTCATGTATTTTTAAATTTTATTTTCATATAAATTTGAAACTGGTTTATTTGATAATAATTTATATAGAATCGAAATTCGTATTAAATTGGACGTTCATGCCGTAACTAAGCGTTTGCGCCCGATCTCGGATAACATAGTTACGCCCCTTCCTCTATAAAAAATAGGAAAGCACCCGAAAAAGGCTATAGAAGCATAATAGTATAAGAGCCAGTAGCCGGCTACCAGTATGTATTTGACAAGACCTGAATTTTTACACAGTGAGTCTCCTATACCTATACTCACTAAGGCCTAGCGTGGCCGCCGCGGCCCGTACTCAGGTGCGACAGGTACAAAATTTGAATAATTTTCAAAGTATTTGACCACGTCTGCCATTTGGAAATTTAATAATATATTATTATTGTTATTGAAAAATAACAATGGCAGACCATTATCGCGCGCCAAACATCGTGGCAGACAATTTTTTAGGTAGTAAAAAATAAGAAATTTTGAAAGGTGTACTTTTCATCACGGATTATTATTCTATTTATTATTTCAAGCAAGTTTCGTTAAAAAAATTTTTTTCTAAACTTTATAATTCCGGAAATATTTAGAAAATTAAAAAAAATCAGCTGCTCTTTTGTTTTGCAGATCTGTCAGAAATAAACTAGTTAAGCATGCTTTGATTAATTTTTACAAGACGTGGAACATATTATGTAGGTAGGTGACCAAGGCGACGAATAGCAAATATCATATTGAATACTAGCCATTACCCGCGTCACCTCACGCGATATCAGAAATGTTATTTTCTTTATTTTACTGTATCAAATGTCAATATTTTTGAAGTTGGAATGGTCCCGTCGTCCAATTGGTTGGAATTTTTTATTTGTTCCAAAACAAAATTAAAAAGTGTCAAGTGAAAATAAAAATATTGTTTATAGGTACCTATAGGCATAAATAATTTTTTATGTTCACTTGACATTTTTTAATTTTGTTTTGGAACAAATAAAAAATTACAACCAATGGGGCGACGGGACCATTCCAAAAATATTGACATTTGATACAGTAAAATAAAGAAAATAACATTTTTGATATCGCGTGAGGTGAAGCGGGTAATGGCTAGTATTCAGTATGATATTTGCTATTCGTCGCCTTGGTCACCTACCTACATAATATGTTCTACGTCATGTAAAAATTAATTAAAGCATGCTTAACTAGTTTAATTCTGACAGATCTACAAAACAAAGGAGCAGCTGATTTTTTTTTAATTTTCTAAATATTTCGGAACTATAAAGTTTAGAAAAAATTTTCTTTAACGAAACTTGCTTGAAATAATAAATAGAATAATAATCCATGATGAAAAGTATACCTTTCAAAATTTCATATTTTTTAGTATGTACCTAAAAAAATGTCTGCCACGATGTTTGACGCGCGATAATGGTCTGCCATTGTTATTTTACAATAACAATAATAATATATTATTAGATTTCCAAATGGCAGACGTGGTCAAATACTATGAAAATTAGTCAAATTTTGTACCTGTCGCACCTGAGTACGGGCCGCGGCGGCCACGCTGGGCTTAGTGCCTACCATGTATGGTAGGTATAGGAGATTCACTGTGTAAAAATTCAGGTCTGGTCAAATACATACCGATAACCGGCTACTGGCTCTTATACTATAAGAACGGGTAACCAGCCTTAGCGTCGACTAGACTGAACTTTTTACAGAGCTAAAAATGTTTTAACTCCCTCCAAAATTTATTTTTTGGTTGTATTATTGATTTAACTGTTATTTCAGAGAACTAAGTAGCTTTATTTAATTCATAAAATTTAGTGTGGGTGGTCCAAGATTGAGGTCTTGTCCAGGGCCCGAAAAAAGCCAGTTAGGACCCTGCTCTGTGGTATATTTTATAACCATTTGGATCTACATTGAATCTGAACTCAAATTCAAATATTAACAATAACAGCACGTATCAACTATTTTTTTATTTCACGGAATAGAAACTGTGTTGACATAATTGTATCATGCACCCTGTGTGATAAAGTGCTAATAAAATTTAATGCCTAAACGAGTTAGTTGAGAAAATTTAGTTTTTGAGATGTTACACTGACTCAAAGGAAACAATAAAAAATGGTCATTATCGTTTGACTTACATGTGCCGCCATACTGGAAATATTTGATTGTCGAACATTTTAATAATGCATTTTTACTATTTGAAGCCTAAAGTAATTTGTCAGCGGGAGTATGCTAGCGGTTCAAGAGATGCTGTTTTTCTCATTAAACTTTTCAAACTTTAAAATACCAATTTTTAACATTTTTATTATTAGACATCCATTTTGAAGTTGAAACATTTCTGATATTTATCCATTATTATTTGGTTGGAATAACACATTTACACTTTGATATCATATTTTATTCTTCATGCTTAAAAACGGATAATAAATTTCACTTACATTTATTGACGATGATGAAGATAAAAAAGGATTATAATGTCGCCATGCGGTCTCCTCTTTGTTGTAAAAAATTAATTTTCTTCTTTAAATAATGTATGTACACATTTGAACTGTCTTCACACATTTTTTAAAGCGCCGCGTGCCCGTTTTGTTTCACTTATTTGCTTAAGATATTCGAATTTAGGGTTAACTGCGAAATTGACAAAGGACTGGAATCATAGTTGATTGAACACTTCACCACAGTAGGACGATATTGTATAAATGAAGGGAACGCGTCTCTCCTACTCCAAATTCCACTGCGATATTTCAAAATGGTAGATTTATTCCGCTGGTAATAAAACCTATCAGAAAAACATCTAATAATATCTTAGCAAAAGACGTCGATAATTTTAATTTTAGAGCCGATGTCTTGAAAGATTGTTTTTAGAATTAAATATCAATTAATTGCAATAACTAAGAATTTTGAAAATTAAAATAGTTTTTTTAATTAATGTGTTCTACATTAAACACTACTCAATGGTTGAATCCGGAAGTCACTTACCATTCACCAAGCTACCAACATCTAATGTTTAATAATATGAATAAGAATTATTGCAATAAAGACGAATTGTCAGTTTTATCGTAAACTGAAAGAAAATAACTTTTTGGTAGCCTATACGCGTGAACTGTACACGCAAGGCCCTTTGCCCATTCTATACGACGAAATATGTAGGTACGTCGGCAAACTTGAAGTATAAACGGCGCGATACATTGCGCTTGTCGGCTTTTGCACATCAAAGAATTATATTTTGTTCCAAAATTGTGTTTGTTGTGCGTATAAATAAATAATTGAATATCGTTTCAACTGATATATGAATATGAAACATTGCTAATTTTGTAAAACCCCAACAATCTGTTTCATTTTTTCAGAAAAAAGTAGATGCTTAGAAAAAGATTGCATGAAAAAACAACAGGCAAGATTTTTTTGAGAAATGAGCGTGTACCCTTCGAGCACCCTTTGGCCCTTATTCAAGTGAATATGATTATTCAATAAACAAAATTATCGACCAATTTTTCAGGCAATATATTAACAAAAAATGTACATTAATTAAATCCGGATCGAAACGTTAATGTATTAATTATATATTTTTTGTTAATATACCTATTGTCTGAAAAATTGGTCGATAATTTTATTTATTGAAGAGTTCTAATCAAACGTTAATCAAAGATTTGAATATGATTATGCAGTTTTTCAATATGATAGAGCTGGGGTTACTAAAGTTGAACATTTTCTAAAAACTGATTGTTTTTTTCGTGCTAGTTTAAATGAGAACATGATACGAGAATAAACTTTTTCACAATGCTGACAACATTACTATTAAAATACATTGAATACTTAGCCATGCCTTAAACCCAAATACTTCAACTGTTTTCTTGCAGAGGTTTTGAATTGTGTTATTGGCATATCTATGGTTAATGCGCAGCGTCCGTGTTTTGTTCACACTGTGTCGATTACTGGAAAAAATGTTATGTCTGAATCTTTTGATTTTTCTTATTTTGATACTAATTCTAGATTTCCATTAATATTGGATAATTGTCATTTATCTCTATGATCCCTAAGGAAATGGATCTATTAAGTATATATGGTTGAAAAATCATGTCGATAAGGTCAGATTCTGTAGAGATTTTTGATGGATGACGTAATATGATGATGAAACCTTTGGAAATAAAAATGTCAAAGCGTATTGTATCACATACTTATACCAAGAGAGAAGGGGTCCTAATTAGAAAAAAAAAACACCTCACGTAATTTATGACCGCCCCTAAATTTTAACATTGACCATATGCATACAGAATAATACCCCAAGTTGTGTAAACATTCTGGATCCCCCACGCTATTGCCTAATTTATACAAACATGTTGAAAACCATTGTTCTACTGAATTAATATATTTATGTATATTAATTTTAAATTGCACAAAAAATATTGATACTATATGTAGTAAATTGTATTGATTTTCTTAATAGCTAACAAATAATTATTTGTAGATATATATAAGAAATCGTTCGTGATTTGTAAAATTTACTTAAATAATTGTGGGAAATATTTCTAGTAACCGTTAGATACTCCTTTCTTATATGTTTAGTAATGGATGAAACGGTTAGATATTTAGTCGTTATTGACTAGAATCGTGACTGCTCTTCGTGAGTTGAAAATTTGCGCGTAGTAATTTATCTCAATAACATAGAACAGTTTGTGTTCGATCAACTAATGTTCAGTTATATTTTGTTTTATCTTCCGATTAGTTATTATTAGTGCTTTCATATTGGATAACTGGAATTTGGCAATTCCGGAATTTCGTCAAAATTCTTAAACATTTCCGGAATAAAAGTGAACCTTCTATAAATAAACTTATCGACCAATTTTTCAGACAAATATATTAACAAAAAATAATAATTAATACATTAACGTTTCGGTCCGGATTTGGATCTTCTTCAAAACTGATCTAAAAAATATAAAAATTGATTAATAATTAGTTTCTAATTGGTATTTGAAAAAAAAAAATTTCGCTTTATTTTTTTTTTCAATTTTGGTAATTCAAAACTTAAAGCGAATTTTTTTTCAAAAACCAATTAGAAACTAATTGTTAATCAATTTTTATATTTTTTAGATCAGTTTTGAAGAAGATCCAAATCCGGACCGAAACGTTTATGTATTAATTATTATTTTTTGTTAATATATTTGTCTGAAAAATTGATGGATAATTTTATTTATTGAAGAATTCCAATCAGACGTTAATCAAAGATTTGAAAAGTAAACCTTAATGTAGGTTTTTTACTATTGATTGATAATCTCTAACTATCTAATATAAAGCATCTACTTATAAATTGTTTACAACTTATTGTTCAGTGTTCTTTAAATTTGTATAGTCGATGTTGATTTTTTTGTTTGTTGCACGATTAAAAACAGCCGCCCCTTTTTCTAATTATAACCAGAGCTGGATAAACCACCAAACCTAAGTGATTGCAGCACCGAATTATTCAAAACAACAAGCACTTCCATTTAAAAAAATGCTCAAAAGCATCGAGCACTTACTGAAGTGCTCAAAGAAATTAAGCGTTTTAAAGTAACTTCTTAAATCTTAACTTCCAACATTACGTTATTATATATATGAGCAGTATTGATGGGGAAGTTCCGGTTCGACAAACAAGAAATCGGTCTTTTAACATCAGACAGAATAATAATTATAAAAGATAAACGAAATATGTTTTATTAACGCTTATTAAACATTGAAAATGCCTATGAAGCATTGAAAGTGCTTATTAAGCATTCTTAGTGCCTTAATAAGCTTGTTGAATGCCTAAGCAATTAATAATGCTTAACAATTAGCAAGTCTTTATGCAAGTGCTCTAAGCATCGAACATATTTTTGACAAAGTGCTTTAAGCATTATCGCAAGCACTAAGCTATCAGCTCTGATATGAAATCGAACTGATCTGGTATGCCTTATGGTTCTAATTGTTCGGATTATAAATATACTGTAAATGTAAAACCAGCATAAGGAACACGTAAACAATGATATAAACAAAAGATAAATAGAATAGCGTTGTAAAAAAACTCTAATGAGTTTCAATAACTACTGCAGAAACCAGTTTCAAGACGATAGATTCAACGCGATCGCATTTTGATTATCAGGTTGTTACACTTCCGGCTAAAATTGGCATTTTATCTACAGCTGTAAACCAGATGACAAGAACTAGTGAACTCAATGATTGTATTGGTTAGAAAGAAATACACCATTTTCAGGTCATCTGTCTTATATATAGCTACTCTCTCTTTCTTTCAAACAACCTCATTAATATAGTTACTGTATGTGTTGTATATAATTGAGAATTTTTTAGATAGACAAAATAAAGTATCAAACCATTCGCAATATCTACTTTGGTCAGCGAAATAAATAAGCAGCTGACATTAAACAAAATATACATTCTATACGAAACTGTTTGTATCGGTTTTAGAACACGTTTTAGCTACTGCGCATGACTGACGGTTCTGTTACCGTTCGCACAGAGGTTGCAACAGAGCTACGTTTTTTTATGTGAGAATTTTTTTTTAATCAGCTATCTTAATACATAAACCTGTACCTACGCGCTATCTGTAATTTGCGAGTTGAGTATTTTTACGAGAAAATGCGTTTTTTGAAATTTTTGTCCATATGTTTATTTGTATCGGAATCATTCAAGAACAGCTGAACCGATTTTGATGAAACTTGATAAAAAAACTTTGATTAAATTATGGTAATTTTTGTTCGGCCTGTATAAAAATTGACTAACGCGAGCGAAGGCACGGGTAAAAACTAGTTAATTATAAACATAATACGCTAATGACAGGCACTAAAAGGAATGCATTGTATTTTTTGTGACACACACTTTAACTAGAAAATTTATTTTGTGTAATTTACTAGACATTTATTCATATTCGTTTTTAATTTATTATTGCTTGCTGATTCATATAACTGTAAAGTAACACATTTTATTAAAAAAATGTTTCTGCTTATAGATAATTATATAAAGAATGCTTAATTGGTGAAACAATCAATGGTTTTTTGAAGTTCATAATTTTATTATTGAGCTAGAAAGCAGAAACACATTTGAATTTTGAACACAATTCTGAAATCTGAAAAACTGAATGATTCGTTGAAGTACCTACATTCATATTGAATGCGAATATCATATTATAACTACCTATCTATTTTAGTGATGTGCCGGATCGTTAAAAATGTATATCCGCGGATACGGATCTGAATACGGATATTTGGTTTCAAGATCCGCGGATATGGATACGGATCTCAACTTTCTTAGAGTACGCGGCGGTAAATATTGCACATCGACCTTTGGAAAGAGACTATCTGTTATGGGAAAAAGTTATTGACCTCTTTAAGAGTTAACTCTCATAACAGATTGTCTCTTTCCAAAGATCGATGTGCAATATCTCATTATAAAGATAGTTTTTTAGTACCTTTGAGCTATGTACTATTGGTATGGTACTCACTACGATAAATGTTTGCAATATAAAGGTGCCAAATACGATTTAAAAAAATAAAAAATAATCTGAATGGAATTTAACAGTTTTTCATTATTACCTAATCACCTACATATATAAAATTTCATCTATGAATTGAAAATTAATAAGGTAAACGATCCGTAAAAAATCCGCCAGAAACTAACGGATACGGATACGGATCTTTCTTCTCCCTCGGATATCCGCGGATACGAATACGGATATCCGGCACATCACTAATCTATTTGTTGTCTATGAAAAAAAATAGCTAATTAATAAAAAACCGTGAGTAAAGCTTAGTAAAATAGAAAACCTATTAAGTTTTAAATTCCATCAGTATTTCAAGTATTTAGTATTAAACATGATATTTCGTTTCAAATTCCATTCAAATTAGTGGTTGAGCTCGTCTTCGTGGTATTGTTTTCAGTGTTAAATATTACCTATCATATGTTAAGCAGTTAATAAATTTTAACTATACAGGGAATATACAGGGTGAGGCACATAAAGTGTTACAGAGCAATAGCACTCAAACTATTGATCATATCCAAAAATGTTTCAGACAAAAGTTTTAGTATTCGAGAAGGCCGTCATACTGGACCACCCTATTTTTTTATCGGTGGAGGCGCTGAAGCTACGTCAAGGTCAACTTCACTTTTTTAAACGAAACCATGTATTTTTTTTTTCGATGACATTATTAGTGATTTTAAGACGAATTCAGCAACCTACAATACAAGGTCATTCTAATCACGCAAAATCGTAGTCGAAAAATCTGAACATATCGGAATATTCACTTTTAAAGGATCCACTAAGCTTTGCTTGGGTCTACCTATGGAAGATGATCGAAATGATGACATTTGTGGTGTAATTTCGGTACATACGTGACTATTTTGAATATTCTGAATATTGAACAGAATATTCTAAACATAAAAATTTTGAATTTTTTTTAAATAAATAAAAATAAAATAATTTGAATGACCTTGTGTTTTAGGTTGCTGAATTCGTCTTAAAATCGCTAATAATGTCATCGAAAAAAAATACATGGTTTCGTTTAAAAAAGTGAAGTTGACCTTGACGTAGCTTCAGCACCTTTACCGATAAAAAAATAGGGTGATGCAGTATGACGACGTTCTCGAACACTAAAACTTTTGTCTGAAACATTTTTGGATATGATTAATAGTTTGAGTGCTATAATTTGCTCTGTAACACTTTATGTGCCTCATCCCTGTATACAGTATGTAAACACGTAAGGTGCACATAGGGAAATTAGCATTGGGAAAAAATACTTGGATCAGAGTTAGCCATGACTGCGTTAATTGTTATTTCTATTGAATTATCGTGCTAATCTTTAGGATTTCTATTTTATTTTGATTTATTTTTATTTTGCTTGGCTTTTTTATTAATAAAAAGCTCTTATAAATCATTATTTTATTTTTTTTGTACAAAAATAAAACAAAAAAACAACTCCATCTGTTTGGAAACATTTCATTCTTAAATTGTCTGACTGGTATGACGTATGCGCGTTGGTAAATCAGTGACCCAAATGTCTTTAGGTTCAACACGAATAGGCGCAGATATTTGATCTTGCACCATATTTAAGTATTTTTGAGAATTTAATGTCACATTGATAAAAAAGTCCGATTATGTTGTAATCATTTGAATATTTTCTTCGGTAGTATACGCATTCATTTTGAAAAAGAATATTATCTGTCAAATTGAAAAACAAGATTTCAAGGCTCACTCTGATCCAGTCATTTTTTCTCAATGTTAATTTCCCTATGTGCACCTTACGCTTTTACATACTGTATATAATATAATAATAATATTATGTCGAAGAGATTGTATCCCATCACAGGTATATGGTGTTTTGTATAGATCAACTTATAGTATGGCTTTGAAGGCCATAAATGTTATTGACGTCCTTGCCTTTAGATACTTGTACAATGTACAGGGTGTAAAATCTATATTTTTCAAACACAAAGACTGTTTTGTTTTCTCATTATGGAAGTGATAAATTAAGAAATAAACATTGAAAATTGAAATTATAACAGAACGGAACTTCTTTGGCTTTTAAATGATGTCTCAAAAAGAATTATATCTTTTTTACATAAGTTTATCGATTGTGCCTGTTTCATGAATTAAGTTACAGGGTTGCAGTCAGCGTTCTCAGAAAATCTTATTTGACATTGACCTTGGACTGTAATCACACATATTACTTCATAAGAAAAGCAATGTGGAAATTCAAATCGAACTTGTTCGAAAAATAATTGTATTGCTATCTTGCCTATTGCGCATCTATGGATGAAAGTAAAAATAGTAATATCGCTATTAAAAAATAGGGGTTGGTGGTAGAACGGTGAAAATTTAGAGTTATAAATATTTTTTAGTGGCAAACCATAGAAAAATAAAAAAAAATTGGCCAAAAAAAAAAAATTTCTGGAGAGGGCCACCCTTATCACCTAGGGGTATAAAAAATAGCCTACGACCTGTTCTCAGACCTACCAAGTATACACAAAAAAGTTCATAAAAATCGGTAAAGCCGTTTCGGAAGAGTTCGATAACAAACATTGTGACACGAGATTTTTATATATATAGATAGATACTTATAGTAACATTTCTTGTACAATACAGGTACCGTTAAAGTAAAACACAACACAATAATGTTATTGTAACGTGTTTTGTTGTTTAGAAAGAGTGTAACGACGTAACGCCCAGTGATTTCGTACATGGACTTGTTTTACATTGCTTTTTAATGAAATGCTCTCGCGGAAATTACCATATCTAGTTACGTTCGCGGTATATACAAAGTGTAACAGAAAGTAAGCTTGAAAAGAGTAGGTTGGATTCGGCACATAAAAACGAAACCTCGAAATGATTCCTTCGTACTGCACAAAAAGTAATTTTTTTTAAAGTGAAACTTTTATTCTATCGCCCCGAATTTTTCTGGCCGTCTGTTGCATGTTGCATTACAGGCGGCCGCGGAGTAGGGGTAAAGTGAAAGGCGTTCGGAGTAGGCGCTCGGTAGAGAAGCCAAGGCCAATATGGCGGCGCCCATGGTTAGCATCTGCTGACCGTGTAGTATGTATAACATATAGTCAGTCTGTCTTGCGGGCAAGTGCTGTACAGTGTTTACATGTTTTTATTCGTGTATTCATGTGAATATTGTTGTTTATAATTAATCGTGATGGATAAGTGTCTACAATCCAACGCCTACAATCCAATAAAAGTTTCACTTGCGTCGTGTTTTTTTTTTTTTAATCAGACGATCTTAAATAATTTTTGTTCTTTTAAAATAAGCCTTTTTTATTAAATTTCAGGTGCCTTCCCAAAGTCGGGGCCGGACGGGGTGCAATTTAGTAACTGCTACGGCTGAATTGTATCACTTCGGTCGGCGACGATTTTAAAATTTAGGGGAATTTTAGTAGAATATAAAGCAAAGGTCCCCAAACTTTTTTGTCTCGTAGATCACTTGCCATGTTTTTCGGTTTTGGGTAGACCCCCTGCTTATCTGATATTGATTTTTTGCAAATTCATTAATTTCAAATGTATTTTTGACAACCGGTATAGTGCTACTCACTTTGAACGATTTAAATTTATAACGGTAGTGAAATGTGTAAAATTTAGTTTTATACATTTATTAATTAGATTCAAATTAAACGAATCAAATTAAAATTTACTTTCTGTTACATAAAATAACTAAGCAAAAAATAAATGCTTTTAGTGTGAGGGATGAACCTGATGCTTTAATAATAAATTTTCAACATTTGGCATCGATTTAGTTAGATTTAATCTTAAATCTCTTCGGTTAACGATGTCAGGTTTGTTTCTTTTTTTGTTAGGAGATTCACTATCGTTGACCCCCATTTTCATTTCATGGACCATCAATTTTTTCCCGCTGACATGGACCCCTTGCAAGTTGTCGTCTATATAGACCACTTTGGGAATCACTGATATAAAGCCTAATCTGGGTAATTACTCTAAGTATATGGCAACGTCAAACGTTTTTAACGCATCCAATCACCACTGTTACTCAAAGCTTAAAACCGGCCCTGATTATTAAGACTTCTCTAATCGTTATTCGTTTGGTGTAATAATTATTTAAATTTACGCAAAACTGTTTGACTACAACCATGCTATTCTTACCGTTTACCTTAATTAACAAAAGCATTCTTTTAATAGTAAATTTTGTATTGTTTTTGTTGTTAAATTCTCATTTCATTTCCATTACACTTTCATTATAAATGTACACAATTAAATCTGATCACAATTTTGCTTTTATATTTTTTTACGATACAACGTTATTATTTTATTTTTTTTTGGCTAACTAAAAATGAGTGTTTTAACTTAGTAGCTATATCTACCCAGCTTTGCGATAGCCGCCTGCTATATGATATCATAATTAAACATGACCATGAAACCTTTCTACATATTTTATTTCACTGTAACTTACGCAGCCCCGGATCTAGAGGGGGCAAACCGGTGCACTTGCCTTGGGCGACAGTTCAGGGGGCGCCAAAATTTTCATATAATATGCTTGAAAACCACACCCAATCTGTTTGTTTTCTGACGGTTTCCCGTTCACGAAAAATGCCAACAATTATTATATTTGTGAGTTTTTTTTAAACTAATTTATCACAAACGCTGGATGGAGGGGGCGACATTATCAAGTTTCTGTCCCGGCTCGAAAAAATCGTAGATCCGGAGCTGAACTTACGTGATATTAAATTTGTTAGAAAGTAGCCAAAAATTAACAGCATTATAAATTATTTACACTGACTATACAAAATAGTACTATTAATAGGATATGGTTTAATAATAACGAAAAAAGAAATTGAATTGAAAGACCATATTAAATTACATGCTAATTAGGTAATTATTAAACTCATTAGCATGGTTTATTAGAAAGACAGCAGGGGTTGGAAGCAAACTGTGAGGCTATACCAATAGGTTTTCTTTAGTATGTTGGCATCGGGGTTAAGAACGTAAAGGATATATCTAGTCTATATTCAAAATTTCAGTAGTGAGTCAATAAGTTCGTTCCAAGCAGCCGCGAACGGTAATAAAACCGTACACAGTCTTGTTACTGCGAAAGGCTGTCTTGCGCAGTATCGATTTTTGAGCTAGTGCGCAAATTAGTCTTGCGCAGTGACCAGACTGTGTACGGTTTTCTTACCGTTCACGGCTGCTTGGAACGAACCTATTTATAAACGGCATAGTTTTTATGCATGGGACGGGTGTGATTTACGTCGTTTTATTGTTTTGCCGCTCCATTCAGCGAACCGTACCAACTAAATTTTTATATATTTTATAGTGCGTTTATCGGTTAGTTTTGAAATGTTTCTTAAATGAAAGATTAAACGTATGTTAAAATATCGGAAAGAAAATATTGTTTTGCGTTAAAACCACAGTGAGTCAGTTAAAAAATGACGAAATCAAAAGATAAAAAATTTAATTAATATTTTTTTCGACACTCATTTTATTGACTTTTTTCAATCATACTAAGTTTTATTTTCTTGGATAAAAAAACCACAGGTTTCTGAGGAATAATTGAAGTAAAAAAAGTATATTTTAATGAAACAATATCTATATTTTGTGACTGTTCCTTGGCAGTGTTATTTCTCATTAATACAGCATTTTTTTTTTCATGCAACAACGTCGACCACTGGGCGATTACTAGTTAGCGTAATTATTCTTATCAAATAATGAAACAAGTACCTATATTTGTTTACTTATCAATAAAAACATATCCAATAATAAATTCATTCAAACCACACGGCGTATTATATATCTATGTATTTATAATTCGGTTTTTGCATAATCTATTTATATTGTGATTTTCCGTCCATAAAAGCAATTCCCAATGTGAATGTATAAACTAATATATTAGATTATAGCACATTATTAGCTCCGATACGTTGATATGATGTCCTGTTAAAGGCAGTGCTATATTTCGTTATGCGAATTAGAACAGATAAAAATTTGTTTAATAGAATTTGTGCATTCACTTTGTTGATGTGTGTTACACACATCTGAAGTGATTACTTCTTACACAGTTAAAAAAATGAGAGAATCCAATTCGCGACGCTCTAACCCGCAGCTATAATCAGGCAGGTGATCCGTGATCGATCGCGATGATGCCTCACTGTATAATCCAAACGTCCTAAGTGTAATTTAGGGAACTTTTAGGCGCCGAAGCTCAGTAACTGGAAGTAATAAGGATTATCGTAATTAATTTCCGCACTTATTTTAGACTAGCGGTCCCGTCCGGTTTCACTCGGGTTTAAAAGAACGAATGGGGAAGGGAGGAACATGAGTACACACATGTATCTTAGTTTACCGAGATGAATGTTGTGTCCAAATTTTATGATGATCGGAGTACCGTTCTAAAGCTTTTGTCGATAAAAAGCAGTATTTGTACTTTTTTAAACTAATATTTTTTTTTTATTAATTAAATAAAATTAAAATAAATTTAAATGTAAGCCTTGGAAGAAAGCAATGTAGAAAATAAAAAAAAAATAAAAATATTTTTGCCCAACGTGGGGCTCGAATCCACGACCCTGATATTGACAGTCGCATGCTCTACCGATTGAGCCATCCGACGTTATGTAATTCTCAACGCTAATATGAGTATATTTAGTTAGTGCATTTCACCTGAATAGAAGCTTATTTTTGAGATACATTTTGCAATTTTTTTCATTAATGCTGAGCTCCTAATGGTCGTAGCGTGATATTATATAGCCTATAGCCTTCCTCGATAAATGGACTATCAAACAAAAAAAAATTTTCAATTTGAACCAGTATAGTTTCTGCGATTAGCGTGTTCAAACAAACAAACAAACTCTTCAGCTTTATATAATATTAGTATAGATGCTAGGTGGTGTCGGCGAAAGTTGGCGTTTTAACTTACATTTCTTAAGATAAATTCTGGGCGTGATCTGACGTTTATTTTGAACGTACTCGAAAAGAGAATGGGTTTTTAGTTTTACTCATCTGTTTTTTAATATTGCTTTGTTTGTATACTGATATCATTTGAGCGCTAAATGAATTGTGATTGTTCTTCAGTGAACCTTGAGACTAAAAATAAAAAGTCTATTTACTGAATGAATAATATGTATTTTTATAATAAAGCAGTGCATTTTTTAAAGATGTTCAACATATTCACATTTATCGTTATAATAATTTAAAATTAGAGGAGTCTCGGAGCGAGCCTCATTTATACAAAAATACAGCGGCTGTTCATTTAATAAACGAGTGTTTCTGCTTTATTGTCGCGACACAAGATGACCTTTTTACTCAAACTCAAAATTAATTAAATAATTATTTTTTATTGTAAGTTGTTTCTATAAAAAAAATGATCTTTTTTATTATTACGATGTATTGAGTCATATTTATAAAATGCATACTTAATGAAATAATTATTTACTAACTAATTTCAGCATAATTATATTTTTTTATTATTCACTGGAATTTTTGTAAACAATTCTTGAAAGGTTTGGTTATCTATGCATGTATATATCTGTTATATACCTAAATTCTTAGAATCTATGCACGTTCACCCTGCATATGTACGTTTTTTTGAAGCGGTTCGGAGTTTTTTGAACCCGCGTAGCTTCGGTCAGGACATTTCAAGTCTCAAATTTCCAGGATAGGATGAAGTCATCAAGCTTACGTAACGTACCACGTTTTATTCTAATAGTACTAACAGACGGTCGAACTTGGTTCGAAGCGGACAGCGGATCTGGTCCGCTCCGTACCAAATCTGTTCGTCTGTACAGTAGTCTGCGTGTCCGCCCGGTTCGATGGGAACAGATTCGGTCGTCTGTTGCAACCAGCGAACTTGATCCGCCGTACCATGTCCGTTGTCGGCCCGGACCAAGTTCGACCGTGTGTTAGCACTATTATAGCCGTGCTACTTACGATTTTGTTAATACGCAAAGTTCATTGTCACTCACTCACTCCTTTAGGGTACTTCCCCTAGTCCATCAAATCGGATATGCAGCTGGGCTTCTCATACAAGTAACAAGAAAATTAAAGTCCCTCGAAGTAGATTTCTATGGATAAATACGGCAAACCATTGTATTTAATTTTTTTTTAAATTAATATTAAATATATAAAACTTAAAAAAACTAAAAAGTGTGAAATATAAAAGCAGAAAATCGGTCTACAGCTAATCAGGTTTTTTTTAAATAGTTTTACCTTTCAAATTGAGATCCTGATGAGACACTAGGTTTGACAAACCTGTACTAGCGTCATTCCCAGCACTTACCCGTGTGTCGCCTAATTCCAACATTTCTCACCTGGTGAAATAATATCATTTGTTCAGCACAGTAATGGAGTTCTCTTGTTCATGAAATTCTCAAATCGGATCCGTTGGCCAACATGACAATCAATGACACATCTATGACTGCAATACAGTAATACACATTTATCTGAGCATTTAAGAACGACTCGCTTTGCTGTTTTTCTACTAATATTTATGTGTGAATTTTATTGAAAAATAGCATCATTATAGTTTATTCTTTCCTTAAAAAAAATGTTGCCTCTAAACTTCATTTTTCCATGCGAGCTTTCTTTTTGTCGCTAGGAAAAAAAAACATGTAAAACAACTTGGAAAAGCTAAGAAAATTCTGCTTCAATTCTGGATTCAAACCATTAATTGTAAAATCGAGCCAGCCTCGGCAACCAAATATATTTTGTCAGAAGACTTTTCTTTGCATTAGAATAATATTGTTTACTAGAGTGACCTGTGCGAATTATTCGCACTAAATAAGTATAATAATTATCACTTTACAAAATGATTTTTTAAATATGATTGCAGGTATTCAATTCGTTTCTAATTTTGCACACTGCTTATAACGTTCTTCTTTTTGTTGTATTACAATATGAAGGTCAGATGACAGATCGAAGAAATATTTTACTAAAATTGTCATATAGAGGCGCAAGTATAGCAAAAGCGTTGAGCTAAGCCGTCAGATGGCATCATGCAGCATTGCTGTGACGTTGTTCAGCGTTGCTCGCTGTTTCAAAATTAAAGCCGTCAGATGGCAGTATGCAGTATTGTGTCTGTTGTATGACAATATGAAGGTCAGATGACAGATCGAAGTGTTGACGTTGTTGCAAAATTAAAGCCGTCAGATAGCAGACGTTGTTCAGCGTTGTTGTATTTTAATTAATTTACAAAAACAAAAGCAATAATAAATTTTTTAGTTGTCGATGTCAGTAGAGCAGGCAATTATCTGTAAAATGATATATAATTTATGTGGAGAAATTGTGAGGTTTTTTCTAAAAAGGGAGACAAACATCTTAAACCTTAGCGTATTAATATATATGATTTTATTGAAATTACTTAATATTTAACTACGTACTGATTAATGCAGTCGTACATACGTATATGTGGGGTGTGTAGGGAGTCTATAAAATTGAGAAGAATGTTTTTAAATACATTACACCTTTCCCGTTACCCTCCTATAAACACAGTTACACGAAAATAAGTAAAAATATATTCAACGCCGTAATTGGAGCATAACATGCTTGCATCAGAACTGCAATAAGGCAAATAGAAATTATTTATGAATGTATTTAGTTTAAATTAATCAATATTATATACAAAACAGCAATAGTTAACACATTTCCATCAAGTTAATAACTTCCTTAAGATGTTAGTTAAGGTTTTTAAGTATTAAATTTTGTTATTAAAATTTAAGACTTTTATAAATCTTTTTTTAGATCATCAAATAATATTTTATTTGTAGATTTGCCTCCCTTTTTAGAAAAAACCTCACAATTTCCCACATAAATTATATATCATTTTACAGATAATTGCGTGCTCTACTTACATCGACAACTAAAAAATTTATTATTGCTTTTGTTTTTGTAAATTAATTAAAATACAGCAACGCTGAACAACGTCTGCCATCTGACGGCTTTAATTTTGAAACAACGTCAACGCTTCGATCTGTCATCTGACCTTCATATTGTAATACAACAGACACAATACTGCATAACTGCCATCTGACGGCTTTAATTTTGAAACAGCGAGCAACGCTGAACAAGGTCACAGCAATGCTGCATGATGCCATCTGACGGCTTAGCTCTACGCTTTTGCTATACTTGCGTCTCTATATGACAATTTTAGTAAAATATTTCTTCGATCTGTCATCTGAGCTTCATATTGTAATACAACAAAAAGAAGAACGTTATAAGCAGTGTGCAAAATTAGAAACGAATTGAATACCTGCAATCATATTTAAAAAATCATTTTGTAAAGTGATAATTATTATACTTATTTTGTGCGAATAATTCGCACAGGTCACACTAGTTTTGTTTATAATTCACATGATGAATACTGGTGGACTTTACAGTATGTTTACATTAATTGAAGTATTCTAAATGATAATGTTTTTTGAAAGCTTCTGGTCTTAGAAGGGTTAAACAGCTTTCATCAGTCAATATACAGCAAAGTTTCAGAGTACCGATATGTGCGCTGTGTGCGTGTCCCTAAACTTTATCATTCAATGGGATTAGTTAATGGTTTATTGAATTTTCCAATCGGAAGGAAGTTGTTTATTTCATACAGTCTATCCCATCGAAGGTCTAATTGTGCCGAATAATGTTGTGAAACTTTTTTATTTTCCCCGAACCTTATCTAAATTCGCAAGAATAATAATGCTTATTTGCACCACCGCAACTTAAATTTTAAGTAATTGATCAATATTATAGAGACAGAGGGAAATTTCTTTTGAGTGGTTTATTATATTTTTTCGCTCAAGCGAGATATCCACCCAAGAGTAAACTTGACTGGTCTGCAAACTGCAACCTGCTAGCCCTTAACTTTTAGCCTCCCAGCCCTAATCCTCAGCCCTAGCTCCAACACCGATAGCCTTAAGCCGCAGTTCAGGGTCGACAATTTTGCTTTAAGATGGAGGTTGCAGAAGCGCTCAAAGTGAGCTACTTCAGTTAGTTTGTGAATGCCTTAGGGCCTAGATCGTGATTTTTGAACACTCGTATCTTGGAAACTATTCCACCTAGACGTGTGAAATTTGGATATACTGCTTCTTTATGAATCACAACCCCCCTTAAAAAATCAGTTCTGTGACAGAGATAGATGGGGATCGAAAAGAACTTGGCCTGTGCACTCCATGCGCTATGATTAATGAAATAATATTCTGTAACTGTTAATGACTCAAGCTGGTTAATTTTTAGGTGTATTTATAAATTAAAGACAATTCTTGCACAGAGCGCACCAGTAAAAATTTCATCGTTTCAGGTTTAAACTTTATTACACGAAGTAAACATTTTTCACCATAATTCAAAATGAGCAACCATTTTTCAACTGTTTGTTATTATATAAACGTACAGTATTTCGCCATTAAAGAAATAAATTATGACTGCTATACTCCTGGTAGAAATGAAAAAATATTGTTAATAGTACTGGCGCTAGACTCTTTTCACGCGAAGGTACAGTTCGGGTCATAAAATAATCCAAAGCAGTATTTACGTTGTCAGAAAACTTTTACAATTAATATATATTCTTGTTTCTGAACAAAGTTGATTTGCAAATATTTGTTTCAGTATAGTAAATAAAATACATTCCCGGACGCTATTTGATATACAGATAATCGAGGTTTAAATTTAATTGTTTTTAAATATAAAAAGTAGAGACATAGGTTAATATTAGATAATTAAAAATTTTAGTAATTAAAATTAACATTGATAAGATTTTTGTTTAAAAAACAAAGTAATCTTAAGTTTTGCGAAGAAAGGCGATTTCGCAAGTCTGTTTGAATAAGGCCTGCGCTGGAAAATAGTCTCTCAGATGCGGCAGAACTCATTTGGAAACTAAAGCACTTCTGCGCAATATTTTTCAAGTTTGGGTATAAGACGTCATTGCGCCAGAAAACGAATGTATGACAAATTCTAAGTGCGACAACGGTCAACCTAGCGAAATATTACTGATATGCGAGTGCGAGGCCAAAGCGGGCGGGAGAAACAAGACACGGGGTTTCCCCGAGCATTGTTCGTGCCTCGTATGCAACGAAATAGACGCGTGGCCAAAGCAGGCGGGAGAAACAAGACACTCACAAGCGCGAGGTTTCCCCGAGCATAAGACACGGGGTTTCCCCGAGCATTGTTCGTGCCTCGTATGCAACAAAATAGACGCGAGGCCAAAGCGGGCGGGAGAAACAAGACACTCACAAGCGCGAGGTTTCCCCGAGCATAGTTCGTGCCTCGTTTTCAACGAAATAGACGAGAAAACACGCTCGTTTACACTACATTTTTAAATTAAAAAGTATCGTTGAATCGGTCATAAAAATATCGTCGATACCGATATATCGGCTAACCCGAAGTATCGCCGATATATCGGTATCGGATGCATCGCTACTTTTTTGATTCGAAATAACATACGAAATTCTAATGATTTTTAGCGTTGGCATTTCTTTTGAAAAAGCCTGTATAGAATATAATTCACATAAATATATTATGAAGAAACTGGATCAAATGACCTCTGCACGCATGCTGCCATCGTAACTTAAAAAGCAGTATCTCACTTTTCCTTTATCTGTAGATTACGGAAATACAATGAGAGCACTGGATTACCAAAAAATATCTAATACACTTTTTTGCACTAAATGATGCCATCAATTCATAAGTTATAAGAACGTGAATCTGCGTTTTCTCTAAACCAGCGGTTCTCAAACTATTTTGGTGACGGAACCCTTTTAGAAAGCGAAATACTTGACGGAACCCTACAATAAAACAAAAATAGTACAATAATTATTGTACTGTGGTGGCGACTAAGTTCGGCTGCGCCTCGTGATACACCGCCTCAAACAGAGAGAGAGGTGTTTTTTATATTTTTCTAAATTCTTGCGGAGCCCCCACAGGGGTTTCGCGGAGCACACTTTGAGTATGGCTGCTCTAAACTATCAATTCATGAGATACTGCTTTTTAGGTTAGGGCGGCATTATGAAGTCATATAGGTGGGTGTTAAGTCCATTGTTAGTTCGTTCACAATTCATTTAATTGTGCATCTTGTTAGCGATCCATATTCATTTAATATAGATAATATATGAACTAATTGAGACGTTAGTTCAACATATTATTACATTTTGCAATCTACATAATAAACAAAATGACCTTCGTTGACATCACGTCGTTCTTTCTGTTACTATTCTAAATGGATTTGTTAAAAATACAAATAGGAAACGCTCAATTAATACAAAGCGTGTTGATTCGTCGGTCCTTTTTGTTGTTAAATATAGTAACTGCTTGCGTGTAGCTTTTGCTGAGTTTGACTGTCGTGTTGAAATTTTTCTACTTGCACTTTTAAGATGTTCATGAACGTTTTTGAAGTGAAAACTTCTTTTGCGGCGTTGTACACTTTTTTTGTAATGGGTAAAAAATGTTAAACTCGCGTCAGGGACACGTGACCTGATCGAAAATTCGTAAGACGAAAACTTTTATTTATACAACGTTAGACATCTAGCGTTGAATATCGTACATAAAAATGCAATCTATGATACAAACCATTTTGATCGAAAATTCGTAAGACGTTAATATTCAAGTTTTCACTTCTGCCGGCACTCCCAGAGTGCAACCCGTCTTTTTTATTAATCTATTGTATATTATAAACATTCGACAACTAAGGTAGTTTGCGTCTAATTACATCTATTTACTTTTAAGCGAGATGGGAATATAATTCCCGACAGCTTGAACCAAAGACCAACATTCTGACCATTACACCAAGCTATACGAACATTTTAAAGCTAAAACTTGATATTGATTTAAAAAATGAAACTTCTTTACCACATGTTCCATTTTTTCCTCTAATATTTACTAAATCGCGGTACGTTCCCTGATTCTACCACAGGGGCTGCTGTTTTTTCAAAAAAATTTTGCTTCTTTTTCCAAATCAGATCAGGAAACATTTCAGTTTTTTTTTAATAAATAAAACTTTCAAAAATCGGTGACACTTTCGTCCGTTTCAAAGATTAAAATTTGAACGACATTCTTGAACTGGGAAACGATGATAAATACATAATTATGTATTTAGCTAAAATATAAAAATTACGCATGTGATTTTAATTGTCTACAACTGCTTGTGTATACGGGTGTATGGGTATTAGTGATGTGCCGGATATCCGTATCCGTTAGTTTTTGACGGATCTTTTACCTTATTAATTTTCAATTCATAGATGAAATTTTATATATATAGGTGATTAGGTAATAATGAAAAACTGTTAAATTCCATTCAGATTATTTTTTATTTTTTAAAATCGTATTTGGCACCTTTATATTGCAAACATTTATCGTAGTGAGTACCATACCAATAGTACATAACTCAAAGGTACTAAAAAACTATCTTTATAATGAGATATTGCACATCGATCTTTGGAAAGAGACAATCTATTATGAGAGTTAACTCTTAAAGAGGTCAATAACTTTTTCCCATAACAGATAGTCTCTTTCCAAAGGTCGATGTACAATATTTACCGCCGCGTACTCTAAGAAAGCTAAGATCCGTATCCGTATCCGCGGATCTTGTAACCAAATATCCGTGTTCAGATCCGTATCCGCGGATATACATTTTTAACGTTCCGGCACATCACTAATGGGTATATTGTGCAGAAAATGTGGGCAAGCAAAGCAGTCAGTAAATGTGAAGGTATTTTAGTATAATCTGGGGGACCACCGAACACCGAGCTTTGTGGAACTACAATGGAAATGTGTGAGTGCGTGAATGCGTGTATCACGTTATTTTGTTTTCTTTATTGCCAAAAACGCGATAGCATATTTTATATTTTATTACATCTATGCATTCACCATCGTAGGTACTTACCTATAGTTTTTTTTCTTCAGACTTTTTACTAGCATGGACACGGTTGTTACTAAATATATTTAGTATTTTTCAAAATAAAAAAATACGTATATGGTTTGATAGGCTTTCCTTTTTCAATTTTTGCAATTAAATTTTTTTATTAAAAGTCTGATATCTCGATGAAAAATCGTCATATCGAGGTTAAAAAAAAGGAAAATGAAATTGAAAAAACAAGCTATCCAGTCAGTGCAATGGTTTAGCTGAAAAACATTTTTCCAAATCCATGGTTTTATGTGATTTTCTGAAAACTATAAACGTAAATAACTTCTAAATCAAAAGACTTGCAAACGTTTGTTTGTGCTCATTGTATTCAGTGTGTTTTTTTCTATAAGCATGATGATTTTGCCAAAGTTCCGAAAGATTTCGGTTTTCGTCGAAAATCGCATTTTTTTAAAGGGGTGTGCCTTGAAAAAATTGCAAAAATCGAATTCTTTAATATACTTTTGAAATTGAGAATACTTACAGAAAAAATTACGCTGAATTCAATGAGCCTAAGCAAAACTCTGTATCTCTTAGTTTGGATTGTTTGGAAACTACGGCCATTCGAAGGTTTTATATGATTTTCTGAAATCTATAATCGCAAATAACTTCTAAACCAAAAGACATGCAGACGTTTGTTTGTTCTCATTGGATTCAGCGTGTTTTTTTTTCTATAAAAAGCCTGCATGATTCAGTGTCTGATCCGCGGGTCATAGATTCGCCATCACTGGCCTAGGTAATAATCTACAAATTGAACTAAACCCCGTAGGTCCTTTCTGAAGCCCGTATTTATCTTTATGCCATTAAAAGATTTTGAAAATAGTGAATTACATTCTTGTATTTTTTGTTTTAGGTAAGCAAAGAACTTGAAATCATCACTATTATATGAAATCCTAGTGGATTAGGATAAGATTCCAATCAAAACCGACGTTAATGCGAGAACATAGGTGTAATTGACGCGAGCGAAGTCGCAGGTAAAAGCTAGTAAAGATTATATAAAACGCAGTACCCAAGTTCGTTGGTATGGCCAAGGGGGTTAGAAGCTATCTTTTGTGTTTTGTCGTCTCACTGACTATATTTATTTCATAACTTCGTGTTACAAGGAAACTATTGTAGGTACTAACTTCAACTCAGCGATGCACTTCCTTTGCAGCTTGAATGGCTTTGAACGAAGTGTTGGATTCTCACTGCTGGCTTATATTAGATCTGAATTAAACTTTATAACAAAACTTTCGAACTACAATATTGTTTTGCGTCATAAAAGAAAGAAATTATTTTCGGTAGAATTGTTTTCATTTCGCCATTTTGCAATTAGAAATGTTGAATTTCTCGGTATAACAATTTTGTTTTGATGTGTAAAACATTTACTTATATCGAATTGTAAAATAATTGCCTCGAGGTTCAGTTTTTAGCGTTTTTACTAATAAATATTTGTAGAACGTAAATTTTGGGTGAATTCGTTTTATTTCGCATTGTCGACGATAGCACTTGGATTCTATCTAAAATCTGATTTAATTTTTAAAACAAATAATAATTTTCATTCGCAGAATGATACTAGGTTTAAAACGGACATAGTACCATACATGATCAAACTAAATCAGGTATAAACTATTATGATCTTAAAATGTTTGATTGACGTTGCCCCCCAATTTTAGACATTTGCCATCTAATAAATTTAAAATATGGGTTAGTTTAAGAAAATATTTTAATTTCTTAAACACGCCGGAAAAAATAAACTACAAACTTATATAATCTTCTTTCCTTCCGGGTTTCAATGTAGATAACGCGTTCTTCGTAAGCAGGATGTTGATCCATAAATTTGGCCGTAATCACAGAGCAGACATAGCCAAACACTAATTTAAACTTAAAAAAATGCATATGATAAAATAAAAAGTTAAAATCAGAACTTTTGAATGATCGAAATTATTCAGTATCAATAGTTTTGTAGTGCAGACAACAAAAACAAGTTGGTATGTTGCAGCAATACAAATGATTAAATAGACGACTACTTTGTATCAAATGGGATACAGACATGAGACAACCACATCTGTAACAATAATGAATCAAACGTACAGATAGAGTTGAAAGGGATGGGGCTGGGCGTTCAGCTCTAGCGCTCTTCTCTCTGCTTTACCTACAGTCCGGAAGCCCACGACTTTTTCGCTAAAGCTGATTTATATTAATACTAGTGTGACCTGTGCGAATTATTCGCACTAAATAAGTATAATAATTATCACTTTACAAAATTATTTTTTAAATATGAGTGCAGGTATTCAATTCGTTTCTAATTTTGCACACTGCTTATAACGTTCTTCTTTTTGTTGTATTACAATATGAAGCTCAGATGACAGATCGAAGAAATATTTTACTAAAATTGTCATATAGAGGCACAAGTAGCAAAAGCGTTGAGCTAAACCGTCAGATGGCATCATGCAACATTGCTGTGACGTTGTTCAGCGTTGCTCGCTGTTTCAAAATTAAAGCCGTCAGATGGCAGTTATGCAGTATTGTGTCTGTTGTATTACAATATGAAGGACAGATGACAGATCGAAGTGTTGACGTTGTTTCAAAATTAAAGCCGTCAGATGGCAGACGTTGTTCAGCGTTGCTGTATTTTAATTAATTTACAAAAACAAAAGCAATAATAAATTTTTTAGTTGTCGATGTCAGTAGAGCAAGCAATTATCTGTAAAATGATATATAATTTATGTGGAGAAATTGTGAGGTTTTTTCTAAAAAGGGAGACAAACATCTTTAACCTTAGCGTATTAATATATATGATGATGATTAATATATTAATAATACTGTAGTCAGTAGTGTGATATACTTCAGCTTCGACAACAGCAGTGTATTGGACTATGGGAGCCTTCTGTGAACTTAAATTGATAATTAAAAATAAAGGGAAATCCCCAAAGCTGAAATTGTAGGTGTGTATTTATCAAGAATGTTGTACACATTTTGTTCAGCTGGTTGAAATGCGGGGAATTATACTTCAGGTGCCAAAACGATTAGTGATTACAGTTTTCGCGCTGCACCTTCCACTGCGTCAGCTGAAGGTCTTACCCTCGGTATATAGTCAGCTGTTGATTTTTTTTCGCTTCATTTACTATGTCAACTATTATATAAGCGAATTTAAGCTTTGGCGGTATCACTCAAATTAACGTTCGTTTTGGCTGAAGTACAATTCCCCGAATTTCTGTCTACTGAATATGCGTTTTAGAATGTCTACAGCATTTTAAATTTTACTGCTTCTCTTTTTTAATTTACATGCGTGGGAGGTTGCCATAGCCAAATCCTCTGCTGGCACCGCAATTAAGGGTTACGTGCTTCATTAAAACATCATATTAACCTTATAAATAAAAATTAGCTTTGGCGGCTTTGGTTGTAAAAATCGGTTGCGGGCTCCCGGACTACTAGGGATGCCTCGATGCACATTAATTAACAAGAGTTCGTTTTTTTTTACCTTAAATGTAAACCAGTATTTTTACGTAATATATTGGGTACCGTACCTTCTAAAAGTTTTGCGGTTAGATTTTATGATGTTCCTACCTCTAAACAGAATCGTCTTATCGTCAAGTATCTAATTTGTTCAAATAGCTGTCTTCTCTGCTTGGAGTTATAATACATTTTAGTTTCTTCGGTAGAAACTTTGATATATAATTGAAGCGCAATTTCATCGTAAATATTCTTCACCATTACAATTTTGGTATGCGTCTTCTGTCACCTTGAAGATTTTAATAGAATACCATCTGCGACAATTTTATGATCATTTTGATTCAAAGGATACCAAATTTGCGTTATTTTTCTCGACATCGGTGAATAGTAACTCATGTTTTGTTGACACGAAACACGCCAAAAATATATTATTAAACTGGAAAATGGTCAAGGTACCATGTATCTTAAAATATAAACTATAAAGACAGGGATACAAAAGAAGAATAGATAGATTTCTGACGCACTGACACATGGAACTTTTGAACTTAATTTTATTTATAGGCTCTACTGAGTTTAACCAATGGTTTCATTTATATTCATATCGTTTTTTTGATAATCTGGTCTCAGACAAGTGTAGTTAAACAAAAGCCATGTACTATCCGTACCAGACTTCATATAAATCGATCTAGAATCTAGATGTTCCAGAATGGTGCTGCTTTTAGACAGACAGATATTCTAGAAACATGTTTTCCCGTCTGGGTACCATACAAAATACACATAATATTTCAGTATTGTTTTGTACAACCCTCATGAGACACATGTATGTGTATTGCAGATGTGATGTAATGTTTATAATGTTCTATGCGCCCGATGTTGTTCATCTGATCAACACAAGGACTGGAGAATGCTTCACTCACTGCGCCTCTGTTCGTCGTACTCAACACCGTTGAAAGATATATGAGCCCATAGAATAACCATTGAATCTCTTTAGTCTATACTCTAAAAAGTACCTATATTCGAGTTCAAATTGAACCTGTAACCATAAAACACACACAGACAACAATAATTCGCGATTTCAGGATAAAGTGGCGTAGGAAATAGAATTCTTGATAATTTTTCAAACAGGACCAATTCGAAAAACTTAAAAAAAAACGATTTCGCTCGAAATTTTGAATATATACAGGATTTACATGTATTTTGGTGTCACTTGGGGTCTCCAACTAACTTCCATCTTTATAGGATATCAACTCAGAGATAGCTCTACATTTATTTCGTCCCGAATATGTTTTTGTATTATTTTCTAATCGGTGGGTAATGTTGTTATTTGCTGATTGTTTTTAATAGCTTCACTATAGTTACTCTGAAATTAAATAGTCTGATCTCGACTGTATATTCCACAGAATAATATATAATATACAATGATTTCATAACCACCATCAATTTATTCCTGTATTGAAAATAAGCTGGAAGTCCATCGAGCCATTAGAAAGGGGCTGACGTAACCTTAGATACAGATTATTCGGTACCCTATATTAAAAGAGCGGCACGTGTTTCTCATTAAATTAATGGCAATTTAAAAGTTTATATCCAATATTAATATACAGTGCCATCAGAAGGAACGTGATTGGGAAATCAAGAAACGGGAATATGACTAAATTAAATACCCTGCAAACTGAAGTTATAGAGTACCTACTTTTGTTTATCCATTCGATAATATTAAAACAGAATCCTCGTCAAAAAATAGATGATAACGTGAATCTGCGGACAAATCGATTTTCATGCAGATGAGCCGCGGCCAAATGCTAGTTAGTATTAAAATACTTGTTTTCGATTTCTGATATCTACGACTTGGAAATTTTAAGATAAAACTACTTACTTGCCTGTTATCATAGTAATTTAGTGCTTCAAGTACTTTGAAAGTAAATATAGCATTGAAAACAAAGCTATTCCAATTACATCAAAAAAGTAATTAAGTTGAGACAGTATCAATAAAGTAACTAAATACAATTACTCCAAAAAAATGTAATAAATTTGCAATTACTTTTTGTATTTAATACTTAGAAGGAAGCTATAGTGAATTTTATAAAATTAAAAATGTTTTTCAATGAATAAAATTTTCGACCAATTTTTCAGACAAATATATTAACAAAAAGTATAAAAATTGGTCGATAATTTTATTTATTGAAGAGTTCTAATCAGACGTTAATCAACAATTTAAAAATGTTATTCTCTAGTTTTTTTCAAAGGACTTAAAGAGCTCAATAATCAAAAAAAAAATACACCCGGTACAAGCTTTAGATAATAAAAAATGCCGTGTATTATTTGATTCACGTGTCCACGATTTTAATATAATTTTAATGAAAATTCCTATCTAGGCAATTACTGGAACCAATGACTGTAAAACACTTATCGCGGCATCTTGCGTACTATGTACTTGACTTTTAATTTATTTTTTATTTTTTTTCTTATCGTAATTCTTTTTTTGAATGGTGAATGTACAACCACAAATCACGTTTTAAATAATTCGTAATGTATAAACGTCCCTAAGTATGGTCTCCGTTTAAAATTTATGTAATACTAGCGGTCCCGTCCGGTTTCACCCGGGTGGAAAAGAACGAATGGGAAAGGGAGGAACATGAGTACACACATTCATCTTAGTTTACCGAAATGATTGTAGTGTCCAAATGTCATGATGATGGGAGTTACCGTTCAAAAGTTTTTGTCGACAAAAAGCAGTATTTATACTTTTTTTAACTAATAATTTTTTTTTAATTAATTAAATAAAATTTAAATAAATTTAAATGTAAGCCTTAGAAGAAAGAAATGTAGAAAATAAAAATATATTCGTCCAACGTGGGGCTCGAACCCACGACCCTGATATTGACAGTCGCATGCTCTACCGATTGAGCCAGCCGGGGTTGTTTACTCACAACGCTAATATGAGTATATTTAGTTAGTACATTTTACCTGAATAGAAGCTTATTTTTGAGATAGATTTTGCAACATTTTTTATTAATGCTCCGCTCCTAATGGTCGTAGAGTGATAGTATATAGCCTATAGCCTTCCTCGATAAATGGGCTATCCAACAAAAAAAAATTCCAATTCGAACCAGTATAAGTTCCTGAGATTAGCGCGTTCAAACAAATACACAAACTCTTCAGCTTTCTATATTAGTATAGATTTGGTAGATCATATTTGATTCGGGAATTAAAACTGTAATTTCTGTATTTAATTATTAAAGATAATTATCAAATTCATTGTAATAGAAAGAAAAATAAAAAAAACATATTTTTACCGAATCTCGAGATAAATATTAAAGAATACAATATTTTTTTGTCTCCGACACTTGATGATAGGAAGAACCGGCATCTATCGGAACCTCATGATGGCCAACAATAGATTTTCCGTGATACGCTCATTTTGATTATATTAGCGAAGAGTTTTTACACGGTTTTCTCTCCTTTTTAACAAAAGCTTATTTTTTTAAAAAAGCACAAACTTTTATTTTCAGTTTCTGTAGTCTAAATAAGCACGTATATACCTTTCTACTTTTCTACAACGGGGTATTAGAGGTAGATTGCAGTAGACCTGTAAATCTGAGCCAGCGTGTATTTTCAACCGACACAATTTTAATGTCGTCATTACCTAGTGTAACCGTTCTGTAGTCTGCTCTCTGTAATAAATTAATTGCTTTAAATTAAAGCGAAGGTTTTTCTATTAAACAAAACGTTAAGGAAAATTTAACTTTTTGTTTTATTTAATTTTCTACTTTTTCTACAATTTAACATCTGTGATTGTGTAGTATTCGTATTGTGTTTGAGTTTTTATTGTCATCAGTTATTTTGTTTGCTATACAAATTTAACTAAGTTTTTCCATTGTATTCTCTGTTGTTTACTTGCTGATTTATTTCAATTAAATAAACAGAATTTTAATTTAAAGAGGGATATTTCCGGTGCTAACGGATTGTTCTTATCTTAAGCCATTTATGCAATGTATATGCTAAAACGAAACAATTATTGACATTTTACAAAAAAATGATTTCAAAAATCGAAATTTAAATTGCCTATTATTACGTATTGAAATATATCCAAACTAGAGTGACCTGTGCGAATTATTCGCACTAAATAAGTATAATAATTATCACTTTACAAAATTATTTTTTAAATATGATTGCAGGTATTCAATTCGTTTCTAATTTTGCACACTGCTTATAACGTTCTTCTTTTTGTTGTATTACAATATGAAGCTCAGATGACAGATCGAAGAAATATTCTACTAAAATTGTCATATAGAGGCGCAAGTAGCAAAAGCGTTGAGCTAAGCCAGATGGCACGTTGTTAAGCGTTGCTGTATTTTAATTAATTTACAAAAACAAAAGCAATAATAATTTTTTTAGTTGTCGATGTCAGTAGAGCAAGCAATTATCTGTAAAATGATATATAATTTATGCGGAGAAATTGTGAGGTTTTTTCTAAAAAGGGAGGTAAACATCTTTTACCTTAGCGTATTAATATATATGATAGCTCTGTTTCAACCTCTCTGCGAACGATAATAATTATCGTCACAGTCATGCGCAGTAGCTAGAACGAAATTGTTGCATCAGTTTTGTGCGCATACGCCGACTTTGCACTGTATTGTGGCTTAAAACGGCAGTTCTAGAACGTTCTTATCTCGGTTCGAACACGTTTTAGCTACTGCGCATGACTGTTATCATTCGGAGAGTGGTTGGTACATATAAATACGGGAAGGAAAGAAGAGTTTAGTGTCGATTTGAGTGTGTTAATGCGCACGCATTGTGATGAAACATACATAGGTTTCTTCGTTTTAATGAAAGGAAGTGCACAGTATATGTTTCATCACGATGTGTACGAATTAACAGGTAAAATCGATTCAGGAGGAAAACATATAACGACAAAAGAATCTTAACGTTCAAAATTAAAAAAATAATTAATTACGGTCGAGTTTCGACCACTGGCTGACCATTAATTTATATAATTTGAAGATGGATGTGATCTCGATCTGATAAAGATTCTTATGACTTCAGTTGTCGAGCATCTATAATTTTAGTTTTTCATTAATTAAAAGTCGTAATTTAAAAATGTTTTCAGTTGTTGATTTGTGCACAACATTTTTGCGTTGTATAAATGGCTTATCATCGTGGGCGGCTCTTTCCGTTTCAACCCTTGTTAGTACCTCTCTATAGCCGTATTACATAGTACGTACGGATTTACATAGGCTAACCCTCGACTAGTCGCCTTCTCTTTGTTCTAATTACTAAAAACGAAATTACTCAACTAAAAAGTGTATCACAAATAGATCCGCCATTTTAATTCGCAAGAGACTCATAAAATTTTTCTCTCGGTCTGAATTAAATATAACCTTTCGTCGATGATAATTTATAGTCTGTTATTTTCCTACTCCACCCCCCCAAAAAGGGGGTGTAGATTAGAACATGGCTTCTTTTTATACAATAATATTTCTTGTGGGATATCAACACAACACTTGGTTACATTTTTACATGAAATGTTTTTGTTGGGATAATTACGACTTTCAAATTTCTATTCTAGTTCGTTTATAGTATATATGCACCAAGTTTAAGGTAAATCGGTCCAGCCATTCTCACGTAAAGCTGGTGCAAACAGACTGAGGTCTCTTTACAATTATTTAATACTAGCGGTCCCGTCCGGTTTCACCCGGGTGTAAAAGAACGAATGTGGAATGTAGGAACATGAGTACCACACATTCATCTTAGTTTACCGAGATGAATGTTGTGTCCAAATTTCATGATGATCGGAGTTACCGTTCAAAAGTTTTTGTCGATAAAAAGCAGTATTTAAACTTTTTTTAACTAATAATTTTTTTTAAATTAATTTAATATAATTAAAATAAATTTAAATGTAAGCCTTAGAAGAAAGCAATGTAGAAAATAAAGAAAAAATAACAATATATTCGCCCAACGTAGGGCTCGAACTCACGACTCTGATATTGACAGTCGCATGCTCTACCGATTGAGCCACCTGAGGTTGTGTTCTCACAACGCTAATATGAGTATATCTAGTTAGTGCATTTCACATGAATAGAAGCTTATTTTTGAGATACATTTTGCAACATTTTTCATTAAAGCTCCGCTCCTAATGGTCGTAGCGTAATATTATATAGCCTATAGCCTTCCTCGATAAATGGGCTATCCAACAAAAAAAAATTTTCAATTTGAACCAGTAGTTCCTGAGATTAGCGCGTTCAAGCAAACAAACAAACATACTCTTCAGCCTTATATATTAGTATAGATTTTAATTAATGACTGATAACTACATTCGTCTAGTACGAAAGCTATAATAATTCCTTATTTAAATTTATTGTTTGTGTGCTTTTTATATCTGTAAAAAACATGGAGTATGCTGTTTCGTAAAATTTATTTACGCTGGAAAGTGTCTTTGAAATACAAAATAAATAATAGATTATATTCGAATATAAAGTAGAGGAGGGTTGGGGTAAGGGACGTTTTTATCATCACATCACAGTCTTTTGAAGATTATACGGAGTGTATCAGAAAACTGACTACAATATTATATCACTTGTAAATAGAGCATTTATACAGGGGAAACGTTGCAGTTTTTAATTAATAGAGTTTAGACGACGCGACAAACGATTTATTGATTTTTGTTGTTCACTTTGTTTCGACACAATCTTTAAAAAATTGCATATCTGTAATGTAAATTATTAGGGCTATATATATAACTTTTTGTGGGGAGCAGTAAAACGACGAGATCTTTTTTTTACCCGACTACGGCAATGTCAAAATGAAAGCTTATATGAACAGGTCCCCGGCTACTGATATAGAATAAAAAAATTCTGCGTTTTGATTTGCTTGTTCACGTCATTTTCGTAGTTTGGTTTTAGGTTTTTTAACATTTATTTTTTATTTTTTTAGCGTTTCCCAAACTTTTTTTCGCCCTGGCCCGATTATTTTTATGCTTCCCTTTCGTGAAGTTTTTTTTTATAATAATCAAAATAAAAAATTCCAGCCAATTGGGCGACGGGACCATTCCAACTACCAAAATGATGACATTTGATTATAATAAAAGAAATAAAATTTCTGATATCGCGTGAGGTGACGCGGGTAATGGCTAGTATTCAATATGATATTAACTATTCGTTGCCATGGTTACCTACATAGTATGTTCCACGTCATGTAAAAATTAATCAAAGCATGCCTAAGTAGTTTATTTCTGACAGATCCGTAAAACAAAAGAGCAGATGATTTTTTTTATTTTCAAAATATTTCCGAAACTATAAAGTTTAGAAAAACATTTTTTTAACAAAACTTTCTTGAAAAAATAAATAGAATAATAAGCCGTTATGAAAAGTATACCATTATTATATAAAAAATACCGTTTTAGCATATATCTCTTCTGCACATGCGCCGATTTTCCCCAAAAACAATAGGGCTCTTCATATTTGCATATCAAACATCCTCCCAAAATTTGGTTTCAATCCGCTTATCCGTTTGATCTGTATCGTGTTCACAGACTAACAGACGCACAGAGATTTTCCAAAAATATGTTTTTTGAATCCGGGGAACCTCAAAACGGAAGGATATTGTAAAATTTTTGAAAAGTGATTTTTGACCTAAACTAGTACCATTCCCCACTTGTGGGTTGGAATCGTAAAATATTTGAATGTCCACTTATAAGTATGAATTATATTAAAATACTTATAATAATAAAAATAAAATTTAAAAAATGTCGCAAAAAATTACAGAGGTGCCGTTACGTGTTTGTATTGTTTTATGTAAAATTTTATGTCATAATTTTGCTAGAATGTTAATTGTCAGGTTCACAAATTAAAGGAAAATAATAAACTGTTCATTCATTTTATTTTTAAACATAAAACTAAAGCAGTCTGACCTGACCACCACAAAACTTAAGGGTATAACGTAAAATATGTACTAAATAACAGTCTGTACCATCCCCTAATACTTGGAAACAGCGGTCATTTGGACCAGTGGTGTAGTAAATTTAGAATTTGTTTTTATAGCTGCTTCTATTCTTCTGCTTTGAAATAAATTTTATTTTATTTTATTTGAAATAATTACAATTTTTTATGATATAAGCAGTAATATTTAGTTGAGATAATTAATGCAAAGTATTTAAATGAGCGATTTTGCGTTTGTCGCTATTTTTATGGTGCAAAGTAATTGTTTTTAAAAACATAATGTGGTATTTGAGTTATGCGATTTAAAATATTTTAAGAACATAACCAACAGTTTTATCGGTTTTAACCAGTGACGGGTTAACCGTACAGACCTAATAAATACAAGATTCCAGGCACAAAATCAGAACCCCAAAACGTCGAAAATATATATATTTTTACCTGATTGTGCTATAGCAAAGGTAGGGTTTTTTCCGCAGATAGATCCCCAACAGTTTTTTTTTGTGCAAGTGGGTTTCTTGTTTTTTTTTTTTTTAATAAATAATTTTCATTTTAATTTCTAGTAGGTAATGAAAAATATTGCAATTTTTAAAGGAATGTTTTTGCAGTATATAGCCCACTACTAATTTGAACATTTTTTTTTAAGTCGAATAAACAAAGTTGTTTATTTTTGAAGTGAAAACTTCTTTAGCGGCGTTGTAGACTTTTTTTGTAATGGGTAAAAAATGTTAAACTCGCGTCAGATTCAGATTGAAAATTCGTAAGACCTGATCGAAAATGCGTAAGACAAAATTCGTAAGACGAAAACTTTTTTTGTTTTTTTGCTTAGCTATTTTAAAATAAATACAAAATGTAATCACATATTTTAATGGAGTAAGCAATTGTCTTTCATATGCAAGAAACAGTTTTTTGATTTAATGAATATATTTTGACAAAATCAAATGTTTGTAAAAACGATTCTCACTAGTAGTGGATTTCTGAGTAACGCTAAGTATATATATACGAGTTGTTGAGGCATGTCTATCGTACTTGCTTCGGCAGTACATATACTAAAATTGGAACGTTACAGAGAAGATTCAAATTTTCACTTCTGCCGGCACTCCCGGAGTGCAACCCGTCTTTTTTTTACGTAAAATGACGTTACTAATTTGTTTTCAGTTATGTAATTTATAACATTGGAAACTGTTCCGAAAAGCTTTGCTATAAATAAAGGAGTGAACTTCAAGTAAAAATGTTTTCTTCGAACTTTTGCGAACTGTATTGAAGAAAAGTATGAATATATGAATTATATATAATGCTTGTTAAATAAAAAATAACACACGCCTATGGAATAAATTTCCCTTGCATTTAGACGAAAGTGGATATCTTTCCACGTACACTGAGAAGTTGACAAGGAATATTCTACATTTCTTTTGACATGTACCGACTTACAAAATCTTTCGAAATAAAATATTGTCTGTTTCTAGAGAGAAACAGAAAGCATTTGCTGATTTCTTTACGTCTTAATCTATGAACAATTATTGTAAGATATTTGTTTTTGCTTTGTAGTCAATTACACCAATTCGCTTAACAAAACTACAGAATTTGCAATTTTTTTATTTTTTTTTTCCGATGTGAAACATCTACTCGCGCTTTTGGATGGGAGTAAAAATGTGCAATTAGCGCGACACTTATGAGACTAGTTACTAGAGGAGGTTCTATGTTCGACCGTATATATTTTTTTAATGTATGTTCACCAATTTCTCCGTCAATTATAGACCGATTTTAAAATTTGATTTTAAATTTTTTTTTTTATTCGAAAGAGTGCACATCCGAGGTGGTCCCATCGGAACCAAGTCAGGATCTGATGGTGGAATCCGGAGAAATCGAGGGAAACTCTCAAATTTCAAAGGCACGCATACTTGGCCTACCCATTGCAATACTTTATCTAACACTAAAAAGAGAAAAATAAAATATTTTTAACAAAAAAATTGAACCGACTTCAAAATATGCACTAAAAAGGAAAAAATAATAATTATTGTTATTTTTGGAGTCGGTGCCAGCCAAAATGAAATCTATTCCGAGAACTAGAGACATGTAAGATTTAAATTGCTACTTTCGAATTCCGATGTGACACCGACTTCAAAAATAACAATAATTATTATTTTTTACTTTTTAGTGCATATTTTGAAGTCGGTTCAATTTTTTTGTTAAAAATATTTTATAAAGTTACGAGTCTGTGGGATGTTAATGTTTAGTTGTATATTTGATAAAAATCCTACGTTTTTACAGAAGCTTTTCAATTACTTTAATTTATATATACTTCTCAAAATCATTCTTTCTTAAAGACGACTAGTTTTGAGATAAATCCATGAAGCCAGTAGACATTATTATTTACGGATTCTATTTTTAAAGTTTTTTTTCTAAAAGGAAATGATGATATCCGATATTATCGGCCGGTCAATTGTATAAGACGGCAAGTGAATAACCCGGAGCAAACTGACTAGTGGCAGCGGGCACCCGAGAGAGGAGAATTCAAAGCGCTCTAAATCCATATGTATGGTTGAAATTATATTATGTATTCCAATGAACGCTATACCTTCGAGCATGGTAAGCATGTCTCCCTTTTCTTTACCCTGCCTAGGGCCGTAATATTCGCAATTTGTGCCCGGCTCGTGGTTAACTCCGCGCATATATAGTAAACCGTCGCTGTTTCGCTTGTCCGATTCCAGAGATGAGTCATATATTAATTTGAAGTTGTATATTATATATAGACAGGGTTTACTGCCATCGACATAGAGAATGGACCACTCAAATAAGCTGGTAACCGAGTTCATCACTATAGAAAACTTAAACCAAGTTGTTCGCGTTGAAAGTAACCAATATAGAAAAAGACAGAGATTGGCATCTATGTTTATTTCACCTTTTCAAATAAATAAAATTGTCGACCAATTTTTTTCAGACCATATATTGACAAAAATTATATAAAAATATAAATCAAAATAACAAAGGATGACGTTTCGATCCGGATTTGGTTCTTCTTCAGAAAAATATAAAAAATATTAGTAGTTATTTAATATTATCTAATAGAATGCACGATAATTGAATGTTTGAATGAATAAAAAAAATTAATGATTTTTGTTATTTTGATTTATATTTTTATATAATTTTTGTCAATATATGGTCTGAAAAAAATTGGTTGACAATTTTATTTATTTGAAGAGTTCTATTCAGACGTTAATCAAAGATTTGAATTTATTTCACCTTTATCACAAAATAGAAGCGAACATTTTTGGCACATTTTACAGTTTCGAAGAGAAGCATAAGCCCTGAACAGGTCACGTGCCTCAGAAAAGAAAAATTAAATATAAACTTAAAAAATGATTTGTAATTTTCATTCATTCATTCATTCATTAATTTTATTTTGTCCTTAAAATGCATACAGAGTATGGAGAATACGTCAAATACATACACATGGAAATAAGAAAACACACTTTAATTCATTCTTTAAGCACCAAAGTCTTCGATTTTAGACGGTTTTGTATAAACTCTACAAAATTACAAATATTCAATTTTGTGTAGCAAGATTCTCAAAACATTGGAAGTAAAAAAAAATACATTGTTTTACGAATTTTTGTACCTAAAGAACGTAATTTGAAGAGATAATTTAGACTAATTTTGGTTCTAAATAAGATGGCGTGAAACATTTTCAATAATTTTGCGAAAGAACGAGTTTCCTCGCACCGCTTCTGTCAAAAAATAAGTTTGCTCTGCAGGGAAAGATGTTTTGTGTTACACTTTTTTAAAACAGTTCGACCCTGTATTATTGTCTGACCATCTTGCCACGTCTTTTATTAGTCTTTTACTTTATGGACTGGACTGAATATTGTATTATGTTATCATTGTATCATCTACAAAAAGCCAAAAGTTTACATCGGTTCACTTACTTCAATATTTCCATGTATGACTTTTTATATTATGAAATGCCCTTTACTAGTTTTTCCTTATCATTGTCAGCCAGCGAAGGTAATAAGTATATAATATAAATATAGTGGTACAGACAAAACCTCCTTTGATGCGTTCTATCTCTCTCTCTCTCTCTCCCTGTCCCCTCTTACTCCCTCCATCCTCTCTTTTTCCAACCTTCAGTTTTCTCATAATCAATACTAATATATAAAAAAATATAGTTTTAAAAAAACTAAAAAGCACGCTTTATATCGAACTATAAAGTAAAAAATATTTTTTTTAAAATAAGCTTAAAACATTAATGAATAAAAAATACTAGTATTATTGTGAAAAAAGCGTGGGGCGCTCGATGTACGAAAATGTGGAACAAAGCACCCCATGCTTTTTTCACAATAATACTAGTATTTTTATTCATTACTGTTTTAAGCTTATTTAAAAAAAAATATTTTTTACTTTTTAGTTCGATATAAAGCGTGTTTTTTAGGTTTTTTTAAACTATATTTAATTTTCACTTTTTAGTTTGATGTAAAGCGTGTTTTTTAGTTTTTTTAAACTATGTTTATTTTCCACTTTTTAGTTAAATTTATTGTCAAAAATTTGTCGAAAAAAACAAATTTTTTATTTCGGCGTGGACGGGATTAGAACCCACGACCGGTGAATCCGAGAGTTGACGTCAGCGAAGACTAGCGCCTTAGACCGCTCGGTCAACGATTGCTCTTACAGTAGTGGCATAACATACTAACAGTAATAAACCACTTGCTGTAGTCCAAACGAGGTTACAAACAAACATACATACATACAAACTTACAAGTGAAACTAATATAAAGCGTGTAATAACAGGACCTCCTTTCGCAATTTTGTTTTCTTGCGGGGTTTTCGGATATTGTGATAATATCTAGAAAGGAGAACGTCTTTCCAATTTTTTGTCTTGACCGACTGGCTATAGGTACTATAGCAGTTGTTTCAGTTTAGAAAAAAAATACAAATTTAAACCAATGAAGAAACCAAATGAATTATTTTGAACTGAAATAAATAAAAAATACATTATATAATTTCTACAATTTGCATATCTATGTTTTTCCACTTGAAATTACAATACAGAGTTGTTCGTTTTCGAGTCGTATTTCATATAATAAATTTTAACTATAAAGGTCTTTTGAATATTTGTGCCTCCACATCAACTAAAAATGAATTATATTTATATACCGGCTATTTTCGGTCGATTTAGCATATTTTTTTATCTCTATTTTACGAAAAAGAGATGCAGAATAATAGCCAACTATGTACGTAATAATGCAAGGTTGTAGGTATACCTACTTATGTTGAAAAAAAAAATATTTATATGAGATTGCAGTAATAGTGTATATAGCAGGCAAGTAAAACATTTGTGCTGTCATGGGCTTAAAGTTTCCTAAAAAAATCTTATTCGTGTATACAGGCTGTAACACTATTAAATTCTATCAGAGAAACGATTTTTCAAACATTCTAAAACCACTAAATGGAACTGAACCGTAAGATTTTTTTATTTTTTATGCGTCCACTTCTCTCACTTCAAACTATGTCGGTAAATTATTGCTGAAACAAATAAGAATTGAGTTGCAATAAATATATGCCACATGTTGTATTATATTACATTTCTTGGTAGTGAACGCGTCTTTTTTTTAATGTGATATATATTTATTATACATAGTAAAGATGTACAAAAAGTTCGCTTTAAAAGTTAAAACGATCGTCATCTGTCTTTCTTTTTTATGATTATTTGCCATGTGTTTTTACGGATCCATCCTAAAACGTACTTTTTAAAACATAGATTTTTATTACTCTGTGTGTATATGTTCTTTTTTTTAATTTGAACCCTTAAACAGTTTAAATTTATTCCATCTAATATAAACGCACCGAGAGTTCCCGTACAAACTTGTAGGTGGTAATGACCTAGTAGTCGATCCACCCTTAAATTAAATTAAAAAAAAATCTTTAAGCGTAAGCCGAATGATAGGTAGTATAGTAAAATTTATGGTTTGTGTCGCTGAAATTTGCGATTGCGCAGTTCAAACTCAGTAATTACAAAATGATACGAACTTTTCTTATTTCCTGACAGTTTTTGTTCATTGGAAATATATATGCTTAAAGGAAATAGTAATTAACATTGTTTTGTTTGCGTTCATATCTTGGTTATATTGTGAAATATTCTTTGGTGACATAACTGTCAATGTACAGTTGGGAAATGAGATTGGTAATACCGTTGGTATATAGAGTTGGTATGGTTGGTTTGTAAGCATATGCCACGTGCGATGTTGTTAATTCGTTGGGGGTATTTCATAGAAAGTAGAACTCAACAACATGGGGACTGACAACTACAGACTGCAATAACTAGTTATGTAACAAGGGGCCGCCGAAGTGGGAATTTTCGCTTCGTGCTCTTATAACAAACCCTCACGCCCTAACCTATCAAATATTAAAACCCGCTCTTTTTTTCTAGATTTAGCTATTATAATTAAGTTGTTGATTCGTAATTGTTTGTTTTCGACACTCCACTGTTTAAACTGGAAATATTTGTTTGGTGTGTACTTAAAAAAATTCAGACACGCTTAATATTATTTATTCTATTACATTTTTCCGACTTTTGTGTGGAATTTTATTTAGCTGACTAGGTCCTGCTTTTAATTGTTATTACTTATTTAATAAATATTTTTTATGTATTCTTTTATTAGCAGTTTGTATACAGTGTTCAAGTTTTTATCTGACTATCCCACAAAAATTATACAGCCAAAAAATGACAATCATATCATAATATATATTAATACGCTAAGGTTAAAGATGTTTGCCTCCCTTTTTAGAAAAAACCTCACAATTTCTCCACATAAACTATATATCATTTTACAGATAATTGCTTGCTCTACTGGCATCGACAACTAAAAAATTTATTATTGCTTTTGTTTTTGTAAATTAATTAAAATACAGCAACGCTGAACAACGTCTGCCATCTAACGGCTTTAATTTTGAAACAACGTCAACACTTCGATCTGTCATCTGACCTTCATATTGTAATACAACAGACACAACACTGCATACTGCCATCTGACGGTTTTAATTTTGAAACAGCGAGCAACGCTGAACAACGTCACAGCAATGCTGCATGATGCCATCTGACGGCTTAGCTCAACGCTTTTGCTACTTGCGCCTCTATATGACAATTTTAGTAAAATATTTCTTCGATCTGTCATCTGAGCTTCATATTGTAATACAACAAAAAGAAGAACGTTATAAGCAGTGTGCAAAATTAGAAACGAATTGAATACCTGCAATCATATTTAAAAAATAATTTTGTAAAGTGATAATTATTATACCTATTTAGTGCGAATAATTCGCACATGTCACACTAGTAATTTTTTAATGTACCTATCTGATTAATTTTTTTTCTGGGGTTATTTAACTCGTAAAACCTTATTCGGTTAATCACAATGAACATTCTAACATTTTTTTCGTCGCATCGCGCACAATATAAAACCTGCTGTTAGACTTTTACAACGGTTTTTTTGCAGTTTATTTTCTTGTCGGCTTTTCGGATGTTTTGAATCATATCTAGACGGGGAGTATTATATTGGTATTGAAAATACACTAATAACTCGATTGTACTTCTATATCTATACTAATATATAAAGCTGAAGAGTTTGTTTGTTTGTTTGTTTGAACGCGCTAATCTCAGGAACTACTGGTTCAAATTGCAAAAAAAATTTTTTTGTTGGATAGCCCATTTATCGAGGAAGCCTATAGGCTATATAAAATCAGGCGGAGCATTAATGAAAAATGTTGCAAAATGTATCTCAACAATAAGCTTCTATTCAGGTGAACTGCACTAACTAAATATACTCATATTAACGTTGTCGGAATACGACGCCGGCTAGCTCAATCGGTAGAGGACACGACTGTCAATATCAGGGTCGTGGGTTCGAACCCTACGTTGGGCGAATATATTTTTATTTTTTTTTTTTAATTTTCTACAATGCTTTTTTCTAAGGCTTACATTTAAATTTATTTTAATTTTATTTAATTAATTAAAAAAAAATTATTAGTTGAAAAAAGTATAAATACTGCTTTTTATCGACAAAAGCTTTTGAACGGTAACTCCGATCATCATGAAATTTGGACACAACATTCATCTCGGTAAACTAAGATGAATGTGTGTACTCATGTTCCTCCCTTCCCCATTCGTTCTTTTACACCCGGGTGAAACCGGGCGGGACCGCTAGTAAAATATAAGTGTGATTCGTGTATGTGCTACGGTGATGACCGATGCGCGGATTAATGGTTTGCCGTACAGTCTGTATAGATACAGATGTTTCCTGTGTCAGTTTGCACGACAGTTTTTTTTAAAACTGCTCGTTGTAGTTAACATATTCATCCATAATACATACTTTTTTGAATAATAACAATAAAAAGTTTATACACATTGATGATTATGGAATGGGTAACACGAGTGGCTGAGTAGATACGTTAGGCATTGTCTTTTTTTTTATGTCGCCATTATTTTAGTCACGGTCTCTTAAACCACAATTTACTGAAATGTTGACGACGAATTTCAGAATAGAATTCTGTTCGCGCGAACACAGGGAATTCAGGAAAAATTGATAATGATGTCGAATTCCAAAGTAGATTTTTTTTAAATTAATTATTATCGTTACATTTAATCGTGAAGGTATACCTACTGCTCGTTGGTGTTATTTATGACAATATTTCTTTAGTCGTTCCATATACTTACAATGAAATTGGTTTCAAATATGTTTGCTTTCTCTCAATGAATTTTTCAATCCACATTCATTACTTAAGAATTTACTTAAGATAAAACGGGCTGCTATCATACCGTTAAAAAGTTCTATCGACATATTATGATTACAGTATTGATCAATATTATATTTTACTGCGTTATAAATGTAATAAATACCTACGTTTCAGATAATCAATATTTTTTATGGACTCATTGATATCAGATAATGGTTATCACAAACAATTAGTGTTGAACAAGAATTGAATTAAAAAAAATATTTTTAACAAAAAAATTGAAACCGACTTCAAAATATGCACTAAAAAGTAAAAAATAATAATTATTGTTGTTTGGAGTCGGTGTTCCCTCGATTTCTCCGGATTCCACCATTAGATCCTGACCACCTCGGAAGTGCACTCTTTCGAATAAAAAAAATTTTGAAAATCGGTCCATAATTGACGGAGAAATCGGTGAACATACATTAAAAAAAATGTATATACAGTCGAGTATAGAACCTCCTCTTTTTTTGAAGTCGGTTAATGAGCACATGCGACCTTGATGAGTGAAGGAACATCAATGTTTACTTGATTCCATTTTTTCTATCTTCCAATAAATTGGGGATATTATGCACTAAATTAACTGTGAACTTTGTGGTGTAACTGGAGTACCTATGTGTACAGTATTTTAAAAAATATTGAGCGACTTTCCAATCAACAATAGGTACACGGTAATCGTGTCCACAGCGGAGAGCTATGGCACTTTGTGAAAGTAGATGCTATATTATGAACTTGTGGGTTGGATACACCGCTCTGCCATCATGCACTGCTGGAACCACCTTATAAATGAATGTTGGATTTCTATTATACAAAGGACGTATTTTATGTATTTCAATTAATAAGTAAAAAGTAAATGCATATTATGTAGAATAATTTATTAAAGAGACGAATAGAAATAAACATTTTGAATGGATGTATCAAAAACTTCTATTCGGTTATTATTTTAATGTTGCATTGAAATCGGGCTCTTGCTATTGCTTTATATAGTGTAGGAGTTGACAACCTTTTTTTCAGTGGTTTTCTAAAATTAGAAATTTTGTTTATCTGTCGTTTGTCTGCATGGGTCAAATTATAGTACGCGCCACGGATCTAAAAGGTTCGGCAGTTAGTCACAAACAGCGTCGCAAAGACACATTTTAGAGCCGTTGATACTCCCTCCACATCCCAGCTACGTGCACGGAACGTGCGCACGTCGGTGATTGGCCGTGATCGCTCGTTGCCTTTGTCACTTGTCGCTTTCCTGCTTTAAAGTACAGTCGAGTATGCTATTGTCAAGTTGTTATTGCTATCTCTGTCGCTATGTTAGTTCTGTTGAGTTGCGAGTTTGTAGTTTTTCAACGGACTGTACAAGCGCAAGCCGGCATTCGCATTTAACTTTCGAGCCTTTTAGATTCGTTGCGCGTACTATAACTTCCGTTATCCAATCGAACTGAAATTTTGAACACATGAAATTTCGGTTAATGTCCAACAAAGATCGTGGTTTAACGCCACAGGATTTGCTACCCATACATTTTTTGTTTTTTTACATGCAAATCCTAAATACATTCCATGTAATACTCTAATAATCAAATTTAAATCTCGACTGGAATATGTAAACAATTTCCATATTTAATTTGCGCAGACGTGTTTTTGTGGACGTCTGTATTTGAAACGAACCAACATCCAACGTTATATTGCATATATGTATGCGTTCTCCTGCTCAAAGAGTGTAAAATGCATGACAGAAATACCCTTTGGGTGCTAAAATAAATTACAAACTACCCTTATTTTCCATTACTGGGTACGATTATTCTTTGTATTATGTCTGTGGCAATACGGCAAAGTGGTTGATGTCGAAATTGTATTTATAAAAAGAGCCGTTAGGGCTATGGCCAGAGTTCCACCTAAAGAACACTGGAAACCAATTTTTGTTAATTACAAAATACCGTCATTGTTTATTCTTCATGCATTATTGTACGTTAAACAAAATATGATGAACTTGAATTGCAGCTCTGATTGTCACTCTTATAATGTAAGATATAAACATAATCTGAGATTACCACCTCACCGACTACAAAAAACAAATAGCAGTTTCGTCTGCATGTCAATTAGGTTATTTAATAAACTGCCTCTTGATGTTCAAAACCTTCCCCTAAAACAGTTCAAAAATCTTGAGCGGAGGAGGTTGATTGAGGCTGGTCATTATTCTATAGAAGATTTCTTTTATTAGTGTATTATACTTGTTTTTTTTTTTTTAATTGTATTAGACGATGTTATGCCACGTAATGGTGGTATTTAAACAAATATATTATAATATTCTATTCTATTTGTATTTTCATGTACTTACTGGCGGAAAATAGCGATCTTAAATCTAATCTCAAACCACTTTACCTTGCGACCGCAATTAATGCATGCATTTTTTTACTTTAATTTTCTCTTGCACCATGTTTTCTATACATGTAATAATGGCACGTGCCTTCATTTTCGAGAAACTAGAAGTAATAGAACAGTATTACCTATTTTTTTTTTTGAAGTGAAAACTTCTTTAGCGGCGTTGTACACTTTTTTTGTAATAGGTAAAAAATGTTAAACTCGCGTCAGGGACACGTGACCTGATCGAAAATTCGTAAGACGAAAACTTTTATTTATACGACGTTAGACATCTAGCGTTGAAATATCGTACATAAAAATGCAATCTATGATACAAACCATTTTGATCGAAAATTCGTAAGACGTTAATATTCAAGTTTTCACTTCTGCCGGCACTACCGGAGTGCAACCCGTCTTTTTTTTTGAGCTGGCATTGAGAACGCGAGTGGAATTTTTGTATATGAACAAGTAGGAACAGTAGAGCAGTATTTTTTTGAAACGAAACTTCTTTAGCAGCGATTAATTAACATTCAATTTTTTTGTTTTTAACATTTTTTTTAAATATCGCCCAAATCTTGTAAACGCTACTTTATATGAAAAGTTGCTTATTACCAAAAAAAAAACCTTATACCAGTAACATTAATTTTCGTAAGTTGTAAATTTTCCAGATTTTTCTTTACAGCTGAGATATATAAAAAAATACAAATTACCATTGAAATCTATATGATGAGGGAGACTTCAACGTTAGGTAAAGCGAGCAACCCAAAATTATTTTATCGGTTATAACTTATCTATTTTCAATATTTTGACATTTATCAAAAGGAACTTTTTTAATCAAAATAATCAGCTCTATTGAAATATTAATTAATAAATACGAATTTGTGTTAAAAAAAATTCTTTACGCCGTATCTTGTAAACGAGGCTTTATATGAAAAATCTGGTAGTGTAAGACATTTTTTTATAAAAAGTTTTTTAACTTTTGTTACGTGTAAATTTTTCGTATTTTTCATAATAGGCGAGTTAAGTGATAAAATACACTATTGTCGTTCAAATTTATTTGATCAGGGTGACATCAACTTACCGTCAAGCGAGTAATCTAAAATAATAATTATATTGGAACTTTTTAGTCAAAAAATAAGTTTTATTGGAATATTATAGCATATTGATTTGTTTTAGGCATTTAATTTACATGGCGCTTCATATTTGAGATAAGGAGTTACCATGTCAAATAAGCGTTTGAAAAGATTGGCGCCTTATAATATTATAGAGCTAAACAGTAAAGAAACAATTTGTTTAGTTTGAAAATGCGTTTACTGTGATCATATTTACAATTTAAAATTTGATAACGGTTCTCTTCCAAAATAATATAAACTGTTAGAAAACATACATTTAGTTGTTTGTTGGAAGGAAGATTATGCCATCGATATTAAAAAAAAATACGCATTTTAGATTTTAATTTTCCGTTGTGTTTCGCGTAATTAATTATTTTAATTATGGTTTCTGAAACGATTTTCAGTTTTAAATCTAGATTTAAGAATGTCTCTTTTCAACTACAAACGAAGAAATTTAATAAAAATACAATTAATTTGTTTTCGTCTTGGAAGTATAAATGTTATGAAAAAACAGTTGTGTGGTTTTAAGAAACCACGACGCAAGTGAAACTTTTATTGGATTGTATAGACACTTATCCATCACGATTAATTATAAACAACAATATTCACATGAATACACGAATAAAAACAAGTAAACACTGTACAGCACTTGCCCGCATGACAGACTGACTATGTGTTATACATACTACACGGTCAGCTGATGCTAACCATGGGCGCCGCCATATTGGCCTTGGCTGCTCTACCGAGCGCCTACTCCGAGCGCCTTTCACTTTACCCCTACTCCGTGGCCGCCTGTAATGCGACATGCAACAGACGGCCAGAAAAATTCGGGGCGATAGAATAAAAGTTTCACTTTAAAAATGTATGTAAGGAATCCCCTTCTACATCCGGTATGGAATGAAATATGCTGTTTACTTATTCGTTTTTGTATTTTTCCCTTTATTTTGATTGGTATACAGATAATGATCCTGGAAGCTTTCCCAGTATCAACTGTCTTCCGTTTGAATTGAATTGATTTGAGTTTTATTATATTATTATTATTGGTTTCTATTTGAAAAAAAAACTTCGGTGATTCAGATATAATTACACGTCATTTATTTTTATCTCCTTTAGTAAAAGTTTATATACTTTGCATGCATTCATAAAGTTCATTATTCTGTAATTTTAATTGATTTAAACTCAGTTCAGTAAACCGAATAAAAATATAGCAAAAAAAAAAACAATAATATTGATATTGTATTTATACTGCATAAACAAACGAACAAATGGAAAAGAGTTTAGCTGCAGCAAAAAATTAATCTCTTTGAAAAAAAGAAGCGAATCAGAAATTCCGATTTGCAAATTCATCCCGATTTTATAACATACCAACAAAAAAAAAATATATAGCTCGAATTATTCTTCAAGTCGAATTTTTGCCATGTTTTAAGTTAATTTTAATATTATGTATTTTTTACTTCATAACTCGAATTTTGTTTTGATGTTCCTTTTAGATTTTACGTAGTATGGTTATATGATAGTACTAGCGGTCCCACCCGGTTTCACCCGGGTGCAAAAGAACGAATGAGGGTGGGAGTGACATGACTACGCATATTCATCTTAGTTTACCTAGATGAATGTTGTGTCCAAATTTCATGATGATCGGAGTTACCGTTCAGAAGTTTTTGTCAGACGGACAAATTTTGAGTTATACTTAACAATATTTTTCATTGAGGCTCCGCTCCTATTGGCCGTAGCGTGATATTATTTAGCCTATAGCCTTCCTCGATAAATGGGCTATCCAACAAAAAAAAATTTCAATTTGAACCAATAGTGCCTGAGATTAGCGCGTTCAACGAAACAAACAAACTCTTCAGCTTTATATAATATTAGTATAGATTTATCAATTTTGGTATGAACTAATTTGTAGAGTGTACTGATTATTAATTATTATTAGGTATTAGCATGCGATGCAACATGGGTTTATACTTTATAATTAGAACACAAGTGAAATTTCAATAAAATTTAGTTTCATTCGCTTCAGTAGACATAAATTTTATTGAAATTCCATATTTGTATCCTTTAGAGTTCGGGTCTCTAAATTCAAGTTCTGTATTGACAACAAAATGTTTTGAACCCTTCTAGTTTGTATATTATGAGACAAATTAGTTTCATGGTATTAGTAGACAACATACTTGAAATGGCCTGTACATATTTGTACTGTCACCTTAACTATAAATTTTAGTGATTATGTGCCCTGTACATACTCAGTACCGCCTTAAAGGATTTGCGAACCTTATAGTATTAATAGACGATCGAACTTGGTACGGGCCGACAACGGACATGGTACGGCGGATCAAGTTCGCTGGTTGCAACAGACGACCGAATCTGTCAGTCTCCTTGTGTCCAAGAACTTCGCGTGCTGTCAAAATTTATACCATGTTGCACAACGTTTTGAATTATTATGACGTCGTTATACGGTTATATGTATCAAGTTCAATCGTACTTGTATACACACGCACGGATATAAGTACGAACCGGACCAAGTACGATGTGCATCCCATCGAACCGCGCGGACACGCAGACTACTGTCTAGACGAGCAGATTTGGTACGGAGCGAACCATATCCGCTGTCCGGCCCGTACCATGTTCGATCGTCTATTAATACTATTAACAAAATAGTACTGAGGTAACTCAGGACCGACTTATTTCACTGGACACATTGTTTAGTACTTTTTAAATCAATACCGAGAGATTAACAGAATATGACAAAAGGAAGAAATGATGTACTATTTTATATAACTACTAGATAAGCTTGCGTCTCGAGATATCCTTGTAAGATATACTGCCAGACTATTGATCGAGGTATCCTTGTAAGATGTACATTGATTGAATCGCAAACAACTTCACGATAGAAAAGGGAACCAATCAGGAGCTCGGAAAGCCAACTTCACTCTTGTGTTTTTACAATGGAAAAGGTGAAATGTGTAGGTATTTGGCGTTGACTTCCAGGTACAAATGCTAAATCGATAAATGAAATATTCAAAATTTCACTATATGAAAATAGGTCAGCCATACATTTTTTAATTGTTATTCCATTTCCCGAGATGTAAATATACTTAATTTTAGTGATAATACTGCGAATTCATCAAAAGCTGATATTTTTAAATGATACACTTTTTATTGTTGTCCGTACAATATTTTTATATCTAGTCCGTCCCTTTCTAATACAAAGGTTTGCTTATGCTGTCTCTGTTTTATGTATTCTCCTAGTATATGTATCAGTGATCTCTATATTGACTGGTTAGACAACTCCACAGAAATCATATATCTGTTAATTAACTATATGAATCACTCTACTCAATGTGCGGTGAGCGAAGACAACAAAGCGTACGAAAATATATCTGCGTCTCTTTCTTCGATGTAATTCCCTGATTTTTCCGATGATAGGATTGGTTGATGTACTTGCATTCAATCTGAATAAAGTAAACTCTTCCCAATGTGCGGTGAGCGAAAACAACAAAGCGTATCGAAAATATATCTGCGTCTCTTTCTTCGATGTAATTCCCTGATTTCTCCGTTGATACGATTGGTTGATGTAGGTACTTGCATTCAATCTGAATAAAGTAGGTATCTCTGTTTCAAAAACGTCTTTTTCTATGACGTTAACATTGGCGTACCCAGCTTTTGACCCAGGAAGGGGCAAATTAGAAATTTCTTAAGAAAAAAAAACTTTTCATTGAACGAAAATTTTATTTGAAAATTTGTATGAAATTTCCCAACAACAATATTATTTCCTTTTGTTGTTTATTGTAATTTATTGCATTTAACAAGATAAAATTTAAAATAACTACGTCACGTCTCATTTCTCTTTCTTGACCCATCAAAAAACCTGGATCATCAATTATCTATAACCTATTCATTAAGACCATTTAAATAAAGCTAACGAGTCAGGTAAGGCGATGCTGCAGCATCTAGTCAAAATAATCATGTTGTTACAATATCACATAAAACATTGAAGTAACAGGATGCCTGAAGCCGATCATCTGGAAGTTACTCACATCCCTTCATCAATTTGAAAAGACCTGATTGCATTGCCTAGGGGCCCGGACAGGGTTAATCCGGCCCTGAACACCGCGAGGGATTATGCAGAGAATTGTATAAAAATTATAAAATAGGTAAATTGATTGGAGTGTATATTTGAATTTCGCGGTATGTTGAAGCGTCCTGTTTGTCTCCACTTGAGGTAAAGCCTAGTGAATTTTTCCATTCGTCCTTGCGGAATGGTCTACTACTCTATCCGGTTTGTATGGAGATCGGTGATATGTGTACAACGAGGGTGGTGTGAGTGCAAGGAGGGTGGCGGGCGCAAAAGAGGAGGGATGATACAGCGAGCGACGCATACGTACTGTATAGTGTGCGGTACAATCTTACGGGATAATACCTTAATTAAAGAGCACAGCTGACGATATCCTTTCTGCGCTGTTCGCTTTCAATTTCATTTCTCACTCCATGTCCTCGTTGCATGTACAGTGTGTTTCATAAATAATTCTGGAATACTGGAATAAGAAAAGCTTAATGAAATCGTATCGAACTTCTTTGCTTCTCAGTTGCGTCTAGAGCGTTCATATAAGTATAAAAAAATAAAACTGTTTAAGAACATACAACAAGCGGTAGTTACGAATTTCACTTTTAATATTTTTATTAAATTAAAAAAAAGTTCAAGTATTAAATTATACATTTTTTTAAAATACTTTTCAAAATATGCTGGCAGTTTTTACTCAGTTATTTTATTATTTATTTTATACGGGAATGTAATATTCATTTTTAAATGAAAACTATTATATATCATACAATATGTTTTGTTCGTATATATCTAACTAGCGGTCCCGCCCGGTTTCACACGGGTGTAATAGAACGAATTGAGAAGGGAGGAACATGAGTTCACACATTCATCTTAGTTTACCGAGATGAATGTTGTGTCCAAATTTCACGATGATCGGAGTTACCGTTCAAAAGTTTTTGTCGATAAAAAGCAGTATTTATACTTTTTTTAACTAATATTTTTTTTTTTAATTAATTAAATAAAATTAAAATAAATTTAAATGTAAGCCTTAGAAGAAAGCAATGTAGAAAATAAAAAAAAAATAAAAATATATTCGCCCAACGTAGGGCTCGAACTCACGACCCTGATATTGACAGTCGTGTGCTCTACCGATTGAGCTAGCCGGCGTTGTATTTTGGCAACGCTAATATGAGTATATTTAGTTAGTGCATTTCACCTGAGTAGAAGCTTATTCTTGAGATACATTTTCCAACATTTTTCATTAATGCTCCGCTCCTAATGGTCGTAGCCTGATTTTATATAGCCTATAGCCTTCCTCGATAAATGGGCTATCCAACAAAAAAAAAATTTTCAATTTGAACCAGTAGTTCCTGAGATTAGCGCGTTCAAACAAACAAACAAACAAACTCTTCAGCTTTGTATATATTAGTATAGATAACTATAAAGTACTTGCTATATATCACAATGCGTAAAATTTATAATTAATTCTATTTCCATGGTCCCAGACCAGGATCTTCAGGCTTCCTTATCTACCGCCTCGAAAATCTTTCGAAACAGAATCAAAGGCGTAGATGGGGGGGTAGAGGGGGTAATTATCCCCCCCCTTAGGATCATAATAATAGAAAAATAAAACTGAAAATAATACGAATTTCTGCCTAAAAAAATAAAATTTAGAAACACTTTTTGAAAAAAAAATTGTAAAATTGGTTTTGAAATTGATATTTTGCTTGGCACCTCCCTTTGTGAGTATTCTTGTGTGATATTAATAAAACTTTAAAAAATATTGATTTTTTGCTTTACCCCCCTCAGAAAAATAAAATATCTACGCCTTTGAACAGAATGCGACTTTATAGATACTTATATGGTTTTGTTACATTTTCCAAGTTTATGCGTTTTTTGAAGTACAGTGACAGTTCGAGTAGAAAAGATATTATCCTAACATCTCATTTCTTGTATATACTATAGAAGTAATTATCGTGCCAGCTCATGGCGAAAGCATTATATTGTTTACACCGCTTAAAATAAATAAGATGCTCGAGGATGCCACTATTCGGTCTTAAAGATGATTTTAATGAAATATCTCAGTTATTTATTACAACGGTTGTTTGGTAAAGTGGGGTATCCCATGTCTGGGGTCTCCCCGTCCCGCACACTTCTAACTGGACAATAACTCGTCTTAGGAGTGTGCCTATACAGGGAGACCCCAGACATGGGATACCCCACTTTACCAAACATGTGCTGGTCCTTCGAGCCGGATAATAACTCGTCTTAGGAGTGTGCCTATACAGGGAGACACCAGACATGGGATACCCCACTTTAAAAACAACGATCTTTTACTTATTTATGGAACTCCTCGTATACATGTCTGCTAACTATGATAATATGTCTGTGGCTAACAAGTAGTGGTCAAATTCATTAAAAAACCGTCTAAAGATAATTCGATGCTTTTCATTTTAAATGTGAACGCAAATAGAAACGTAGGAATTTTGCATTCAGATTGCGGTTAATTATTACAAGATTAAAATTAATTGCTTATGAGAATTATATCTTTGTTTACTGAAATCTGATAGGAATTTAGAATTCTTTTTTGTTAATCTACACTGCTTATTCAATCCTGTTATAAGAGAGTAATGTTGTTCAGATAAGAAATGTTGATGTAGCTTAAAAAAATGAATAGTAAAAAATTACGATACATTTGAAATGTGTGAACTTGATCCGAGATAAACAATTGCCAGACTGTACATCGGGAAATTTTTATATTTGCAGATAATAATTCATAACTTCATAAGTATAAATTGTTTGTTTTATTAGCTAACAAATATTTGTTAGACAATGAAAATACCGGATCGTCATTGTAACGAATGGACATTTCGAAATCCATTGCAGTACCACAGCTTATTTCTTTAGGATGTTGTATTATGCGTTTATTGTGAATGAACATATTGTTCATATTACATATAAATAGATATTATTATATATAAACATAATACAATATTATGTGTGTATCGTGTATAAACATAAAATGGTTTCAATACTTGCTTATATATATATACAAGGTGTAAAAATTGTTTTGTCCATGAAAAAAACCCGCCGTAATACGGGTCACAGGTCACTATTTATACTACATAATATGTACATCAGTATATATAAAAGGAAATCGTGACTGATAACTGACTGACTGACTGATCTATCAACGCACAGCTCAAACCACCGGACGGATTGGGCTGAAATTTGGCACACAGATAGTTATTATGACGTAGGCAACCGCTAAGAATAGATTTTTGAAAATTCTATCCCTAAAAGGCTGTAACGGGGGTTCAAAACTTGCATGGAGAAATCATATACAGTAGGTATGTAAACACGTAAGGCGCTCATAGGGAAATTAACATTGGGAAAAAATAACTGGATCAGAGTGAGCCTTGAAATCTTGTTTTTCAATTTGACAGATAATATTCTTTTGCAAAATGAATGTATATACTACCGAAGAAAATATTCAAATGATTACAACATAATCGAACTTTTATTATTAATGGGACATTAAATTCCCAAAAATACTTAAATATGGTGCGAGATCAAATATCTCCGCCTATTCGTGTTGAACCTAAAGACATTGGGTCACTGATTTACTAACGCGCATACGTCATACCAGTCAGACAATTTTTGAATGAAATGTTTCCAAACAGAAGGAGTTGTTTTTTTGTTTTATTTTTGTACAAAAAAATTAAAATAATGATTTATAAGAGCTTTTTATTATTAAAAAAGTCAAGTAAACTAAAAATAAATCAAAATAAAATAGAAATCCTCAGGATTACCACGATAATTCAATAGAAATAACAATTAATGCAGTCATGGCTAACTCTTATCCAAGTATTTTTTTCCAATGCTAATTTCCCTATGTGCACCTTACGCGTTTACATACTGTATGCATAAAATAGATGTATTAACTCGAAAATGCGCAGGATTACTTCTGTCAACTAATAAATAAACACGTGTTTCGTGCTTTTTCAAAAACAACCCTTTCAGAGGTGTGAAAAGAGGTAAATACTCTAAAAATCAACATGGGTGTCGTTTTCAAGGTTTGTCATGATTTGATCAAGTGAATGTCATCAATTTTGAAATTTATTTGTGGGTCTACGTCGAGAAAAGAGTAACTATGTCAAATAATGGGAATGCATCCGTATGCTCCGTCTCAATCGCGTGCGAAGCCGCGGATAACGGCTAGTATAATATGTAATATGTCCATAATATTGATATGTTTAAGTGTACATACAGTATATGCTTGTATGTGTGTTCAGAAAGGTCAATTAACTTCAGCCTGATAACCACGACATACGCACACACTGACATTATCCGGTATTCCTACACTACATACGGCCATACACGCACACTTCTAACCGCCGAGTGACCGACCTTTTTGTATACAGCATGTAACTGGCTTCAGTCCCATATAGCGATTGATTTTTTCTATGTAAATACTGTAAACAAACTTGTATCTATAATTTTGTTTTCTCGTGATTTCTTTTAGATATTTTATACACGTATTTCTAAAATATTCGCCTGTCTATCTATCACACCTCCACAACGTACTGTGTCTATTAAAATTAGAGCTGTAAAAGTAACGAGAAATTGTGTACCCGTATGTATTCGTTACTCAAAGAGCCAGTACCTGTTACTTTCGTATCGTTACGTTACTCGTTACTTTTCATACGACATACAATCGTGTACTAACAGCATCAAGCATGTACCATCGCATCGAGGAGCGTCGCATACGTGATACGGTATGATTTCGTTCGTATAAAGTATAACCGCATCAGACGAGTCGAACTGACATGGATACGACAAATGCGAGTAACGAAATGAATTTGAAAGTAACGATACGTTACTTCGAGACAGACGATGTACCCGTTACTCAGTAACGAATACATACGGTTTGTTACAGCTCTAATTAAAATTGCTTAAAATACAGAGACGTTTTTTTTTAATTCGAGGTTTAGGGACCGCGTAGAAATAATACCGTTGGGGAAGGGCTGATTATAGTATGGCTATTTGGATGAAATGAATCATATTATGCGCGTAATGTATCTATATCAGACTCGTCAGACTTACATGCAGTGTTTAGTTTTGTTTTACGATAATCTTTTTGGAGCACTTACTGTATATTGTATAGGCTATAGAGAGATCCTCCCATTCTTATTGGAAGGGACATTTCACGGTGGAAACAATAAATACCATTGAACGATAAATCTATATGCCTTGTTTTGTTTTAAAACACGGACGCATATTTTTGCTTACAACACCTGCGCTATTTCCAATTCTGATTTTATTCAATAATAATTTGCGTTGGTGAAACGATTTTGTATAGATTAAAATATCTTAGACGCATAACGAAAGAAAATGAAATCATTTTTTTAATTTCTGTTATTTAAATTCTGTTCATCTAGAAATAATTTGCATTTACTTAACTAAATAAAATTCATTTAAGTTTTTGAATGACCAGTATAGATTATTGACTTATTTTGATAAATAGACGCTCGGCAACTAAGTTCACTAGAGTCTACCTAAATTCTGTTTAGTGAATACCAACTGTACACACCACTGTGATTTTTTTAAAATTTTATCTTATATTCTTCCGAGATAAACAATAGAAAACAAAATGTCAATTAAACAACATATTACATTGCTTTTGAATAACGATAATGACTGTATGTCCATTTTCGACTTGTTTTTTTCATATTCGAGATATTATTAAACCCGTATAAATATAATATCTGAATAACACCATTGTGGTTACATTGGGTCTTGCATTTGAACTTCAAGGCTTTTAGAGAAAGAGGCGCGATCGTGCGTTTCCTGTAGAGGAAAGTCGGTGAATGTATAAACGTTACTTTATATCTATGCGAAGGAAATTGCAACAACAATTAAAGTGTGCCCTTTTAGGGGGAGAAAAAACTCCCGTCTTTGTAAATGATACGTTCAGTTTTAACTGAACAGAAGACTATAAAACTTTTAATTACCTTATATCCAAGATATTTATCTTCAAGTTAAGAAATTATTCGCTATTTTTACGTGTCGATCAGTAGGATAAAATTACTCGAGTTATCCACTCTTTTGTTCAGATAGTTTAAATTTTTAACATTACCCCACCTACAAGTATGCGGCGATCGCTACTGCTTTTTCTATTTTTAAATGGGTGTAATTCTTTGACGTAATGAAAATATTCAAGTGAAAGAACAAAATTTAATAGCTGTATATTAGTTTACTAGCGGTCCCGCCCGGTTTCACCCCGGTGCAAAAGAACGAATGGGGGGAGGGACATGACTACGCACATTCATTTTAGTTTACCGAGATGAATGTTGTGTCCAAATTTCATTATGATCGGAGTTACCGTTCAAATTTTTGTCGGACGGACACATTTTGAGTTACATTTTTCATTGATGCTCCGCTCCTATTGGTCGTAGCGTGATATTATATAGCCTATAGCCTACCTCGATAAATGGGCTATACAACAAATTTTTTTTTTTCAATTCGAACCAGTAGTTCCAGAGATTAACCAAACAAACAAACTCTTCAGCTTTATATATTAGTTAGTGATGTGCCGGATATCCGTATCCGCGGATATCCGAGGGAGAAGAAAGATCCGTATCCGTATCCGTTAGTTTTTGGCGGATCTTTTACGGATCTTTTACCTTATTAATTTTCAATTCATAGATGAAATTTTATATATATAATTGATTAGGTAATAATGAAAAACTGTTAAATTCCATTCAGATTATTTTTTATTTTTTTAAATCGTATTTGGCACCTTTATATTGCAAACATTTATCGTAGTGAGTACCATGCCAATAGTACATAACTCAAAGGTACTAAAAACTATCTTTATAATGAGATATTGCACATCGATCTTTGGAAAGAGACAATCCGTTATGAGAGTTAACTCTTAAAGAGGTCAATAACTTTTTCCCATAACAGATAGTCTCTTTCCAAAGATCGATGTGCAATATTTACCGCCGCGTACTCTAAGAAAGTTACGATCCGTATCCGTATCCGCGGATCTTGAAACCAAATATCCGTATTCAGATCCGTATCCGCGGATATAGATTTTTAACGATCCGGCACATCACTAATATTAGTATAGATATGTTACATAAAGATGGAAACATTTGCTTTACCTGCAGCAGGTTTAAATAAAACCATCAGAGACACATTTCTATCGTTAAGCGCTCCGTAAAATGAGTCATCTGACCAGCAACTTTCCTCTATTTTTTATGTGTGTTTCTTATAACTTCTAATTGAACATTACTATGTGTAAGTCAGACTTGCTGTAAATCATTCTCAGACGTATCTGAATATTTTAAGAGGAAACCGAAGATATTTATTGTCTATATCGTCTGTTGTCACAAGATGTTGAATGAACAGTGTAAAAATATCTGAAAGCAATATTTAAATTATTGTCTGTTGAGTTTCAAGGTTTTGAATAATTTAAAAGTTTGCATCGAAAATTGAAAAAAAAAATCGCCGGTATTATGAAAAAAACTAGAGTGACCTGTGCGAATTACTCGCACTAAATAAGTATAATAATTATCACTTTACAAAATTATTTTTTAAATATATGATTGCAGGTATTCAATTCGTTTCTAATTTTGCACATTGCTTATAACGTTCTTCTTTTTGTTGTATTACAATATGAAGCTCAGATGACAGATCGAAGAAATATTTTACTAAAATTGTCATATATAGGCGCAAGTAGCAAAATCGTAGAGCTAAGCCGTCAGATGGCATCATGCAGCATTGCTGTGACGTTGTTCAGCGTTGCTTGCTGTTTCAAAATTAAAACCGTTAGATGGCAGACGTTGTTCAGCGTTGCTGTATTTTAATTAATTTACAAAAACAAAAGCAATAATACATTTTTTAGTTGTCGATGTCAGTAGAGCAAGCAATTATCTGTAAAATGATATATAATTTATGTGGAGAAATTGTAAAGTTTTTTCTAAAAAGGGAAGCAAACATCTTTAACCTTAGCGTATTAATATAATATATGATTATAGCGTTTGAACCTATTACTAGCAACTGTTTCACCCGTAGTGATTGTTTATGATTATTCTTCGATTACTTTTGAGTATCAATATTAGCTCTGTTCCAACCACTCAACAGAACCGTGTTCTAAAACCGATAAAAACAGTTTCGTTTTAGCTACTGCACATGACTGTGACGGTTCTGTTACCGTTCGCAGAGAGGCTGGAACAGAGCTATTGTGTCAATGCGAATTGCGTTATTTTCACAGTTAAGCGCAATTTTTTTTAAATTTTTCTAGGTCCTGTGGTCCCTAAATAAAAAACAAAAAAAACGTTTCGCCGTTGCAAAATGATATTAAAATATTCTTTACAATGTGAGTTTTCATAAATAATCATGGGTCTAGCCCCAAGTCGTTTCGTCTAATAGATCTATAGCAGTGTTTCCCAACTATTTTGTGCCATGCCCCACCTTAGCCTTTCTAAAATTGTTATGCCCCCCATATGTATACATAATTTTTAATATTAAAAAATTGAATTGTTCACTTACGAAACTTAAATGATAGGTTTTAGGACGAAATCACTAGGAAATTGTTATCGAAACACAGTAAGTAAATTTTCAAAAGATTTAATGACAAACTGAAATTCAAATTCCAAATAATTTTAATAAAGATTTTTCTATATTAATTTATTATTTTTCGTTAAATTTGGCACCGAAATCTAGCATTGCATTTAAATGGCCCAGAGCGAAAGGGTTAAACTCCTGTCGAGTCAAATTGCCCCCCCCCCTGTGGGGCGTGGGCCCAACGTTTGGAAACACCGATCTATAGCGTCCCCTCTAAAAAAGAAATCGGTGCGCCGCTTATGTGTGTAGGTAAAGGATTGTTTTGTAGGCAATAGTTTTTTGTACTGGGGACAGCATGGTAATAATTAATGTGGAGCAGTCAGTGGTTATTTAGTTGGGTAGACATTATATTCAAGTACGTAATTTGTAAATACAGATACGGTGTTTATGAATAATAATTATTTCAGTGTATGATATTGTAATTAGTAAATGTGTATGCAAAGTCACAAACTATTAACAAATTCTGCACTTGTACCCTACCTTCTATTTTATTATATAATATGTATTATATTTGTATATTATATTATGTTGAATATTATATTTAGTTAAATATCAATACTATTTATTAGTGATGTGCCGGATCGTTAAAAATGTATATCCGCGGATACGGATCTGAATACGGATATTTGGTTTCAAGTTCCGCGGCGGTAAATATTGCACATCGACCTTTGGAAAGAGACTATCTGTTATAGGAAAAAGTTATTGACCTCTTTAAGAGTTAACTCTCTTTCCAAAGATCGATGTGCAATATCTCATTATAAAGATAGTTTTTTAGTACATTTGAGTTATGTACTATTGGTATGGTACTCACTACGATAAATGTTTGCAATATAAAGGTGCCAAATACGATTTTAAAAAATAAAAAATAATCTCAATGGATTTTTACAGTTTTTCATTGTTACCTAATCACCTATATATATATATATAAAATTTCGTCTATGAATTGAAAATTAATAAGGTAAGGATCTTTCTTCTCCCTCGAATATCCGCGTATACGGATACAGATATCCGGCACATCACTAATTATACTATGTTGAATATTATATTTAGTTAAATATCAATACTATTTATTAATATTAACAGACTAGGTACGTTTTTAAAAATAAAAACTATCAAATTCCATCGAGTGAAATTACAAGCTCTATGTTTACCCGACTATGGCGAAGCCAAAAAGAAGAGTTATGAGTTTAGCATGTATGTTTGTATTTACGTTCCACCGTAGCGCCTAAACTATTTATCCGATTCTGACAAATAATGTGTCAATCGATTCGTTATTATGGCCCGGGTAACATAGGCTACATTTAGTTTTGAATTTTGCTCCCAGAGGGGAGCAAGTTGAAAACAAATAAAAAATAAGTTCAAAAAAAATAATTTAAATAAAAAATAAGTGTAAAAACTAAAACCAGACTACTGAAAAGTATGAAACAAGAAAATATTCTCATCTGAAGATAAAGACGCAAGTAATCGTATTCAATACTGTGCAATTCATTAGTATCTCGAGTGGCTAGGTATTATACGTGACAGCCCTGGCACGTACGTAAATATTTTCGTTCACAACAGAGACTGTTGGTGATTTGAAGTCCATAGCTGTGGATTCCGCCAGCACCCACACAGCATCCATCGTCCGACTCCTAAACAGGCCAGAGCTCGGCATGTTGACTACTCATAGATAAAATACAGAGACAAGTATTTCAGTTTAGCCTCGAGTAAGTAATAACTGAGAAACCCACGCCATTGTGTTTACAAATGCGACTTGAATATTTTTCGTGTGCTAACTGCACGCTGGAAGTTTTGATTTCATTTTACGATTTAGTTTGAATAGGGTATTGCCACCAGAAATTGAGTTACACATCACTTAGTTTATTGTATTTAAACGATAAATTCAAACTAATAATATAAAATATTCTTTATTACATATATATTAATACATAATAATACATAAAAATTCTGTCAACTAGGTATATTAATATAAAAATGATCGACCACAGTTGCGTGGTTATATGTCTTTGTTCTGTATTGTTGTGATACTATTGTAAAAATTAAGGAATTAAGAAACTATGCTTCATCCGTGAAGAATTGATATAAGTAGTATCTTTAATTTGAAGATTCTCAATATTGAAAATAACCACAAAATACCAAACCACTTATTTCGTAATAATCTTCTGATGATGCTGTTTGACATTCGAATGCTGACTTTTTGGTACGACTTTCAAACGGTAAATTCACTTTCAAAGTAGATTTAGCAACATAAAATCTACTTTTATAAGTTGAATTGGCGTTCCAAAAATCGAGCATTAGTAGAATAAATATACATAAAAAATAAACCTAGATTTTTATAAAAAGAGTTTGTATTGTCGTCGGTAATGACTAACAATTTCAGACGTGCGATCAGATAATGAAATATATTTAGCATTAATATTAATTGTAGTCGGCTGCACGATTCTCTTCTCTTCTTCTGTTGCTCTTACGAAACAATATAATTATTACTCAGTGTTCGTAAATGTTATTACAATAGCAAAGGGCCATTATCAAATTAAACGTAAATCTAACATACATTCCTCAACGAATTGGTGCATGCGCAGACATATTATTAGATATGCCTACACAGAATGGTTAAACCCAGTATTGTTGTCCGTCAGAAAGAGAAAAAGAACATCATAATATTATTTTCAAGACAAATAATTGCACGTTTGGAATTGTGCATTTGAGTGTACATGAATTACAATTCAACCAAAAACGTAAAAAGGGTAAAATTCGATACAAAGAAGTGGTTTTGTCGAAAAAAGAAGTGATATTTAAGAAGGTTTCACTTATGGCGAGTTTTTATAAAGGACTTGTATTTCCTAAGTAAAAAAATTGAGTTTAGAATGTGACCTTTACTTACTATAAGAGGTTTGCAAAATAAATTGAATCAGTTAAAAAGATCACTGTTTGATTAAAACGTTCTTTTGTCTAAGCTGAGTAATGATCTTTCATTATTTTTTTTTCGTTTTGGTGAATTAAATGAGCACTCCACCAAGCTTAGGGTCCAACGCAGTCTAGTCACATAAAACAATCGATTATAAAAAAGAAACGGGTGGTCTAAATAACTAATTGACTTTAATAGTCGTAAAAGTCACTTGTACAACCCAGCGTTTAAAAATAACATAATTCAGTGATGATCGCTACATCATCCAACCAATTATTGAAGACACTATTGAATTCTGGTTTCGGCAGTTTTATTAGCGGATGTACATTTCGGGAGCTATGCTCTCATCTTCAGCAAACACTAAACTAAAACTGTTTTACTGAAGATGAGAGCATAGCTCCCGAAATGTACATCCGCTAATAAAACTGTTATGGTAAGAAGTAACTATTCTTTATTTTTGTTTCAACCACAGTGCTCTTTATATTCTCAATTAGTTTATTTTATATTTCGTTTAAATATAAATGTGATTACGAAATCCCAAAACCAGAATTAAATAGTGTCTTCAATAATTGGTTGAATGATGTAGCGATCATTCTTTATTTTTTATAATTGAGAATTAAAATTATTTTTTTTAATTAGTGTGTGCAATTTTAAAAAGGCTTTAAAGGACTGGTTGATGCCAACATATTTTTCCCTTTAAACAACCCGTAACCAAAAGTTGATGCGTCGGACTAAATTTCGAACTAATGACAGTATCTGAATGACAAACGTTCGTTCTGAGTTCAAACAATCTAACGGGACCTTCATTTGGCAAACAAGTCGACATTTCACTACATTCCGGTGAGAAAGCTAACAACCTTATACCATTTCCATATGGCGAACATATAAGTCTTCCATCGCTGGAAAAACATGGTTCTTTTATGAACTCATTATCGACGTTCAGCTCATCAATAAAATGCGTTAATCTTGGGTAATTATTGTACGTTATTTTAAATTCCGCACGCTTCTTAATTTTTGTTCGACGACTAGACGAAGGATTTGAGGCAGCCGAAGACGTGGATGGTTGTGAACTACCGGGTTCGTCTACTTCGGTTTCATCATCTTCTATTCTCGATTCTATGTTTTCATTACGCGCCAATCCGCCGGTAGTTAAATTAAAAATTTCTAGCATATTATTTAAACTTAAAGTATTGGTCGGATTTCTGTCAATTATGCCCCTTCGTATGCGCGACTCGAAGTCTGTAAATAAAGCTTCCCACGTGATGGCCGAACTCGGACGATGATCTGGACCGGGCGGGGACCCCGCTCGAGACGTACTCGGGTTGGTTTGTTCGCTTTCGAAAGGAATAACGCTCGCTCGGCTTTCGCCCGCCATATGTATCGATGAACCTTGCCTATCATATTGTCGGTTGTTTTCTTTCGAAATGTCTGTTTCGAATTTCTCAATTTCTTCTGGTGTTTGTTCCTGTATGTTGTGGACGCAACTCCACTGAAAAGTTTTTCAATTTTAATACAGACATAGAAAACGACGTTGCCAAAGTTATGTATAAATGTGACAATAGAAAGTCTGATTCAATGTGCATGCTTTTCTTTATATTATGTAGCCTTTCCACTTAAGAGAGAAGGGCGGTGGGTAAAGATAATTAAACAAAAGTTCACCTCAGACTGGTTGTTTGGACAGAGATTTCTGGATAAACAGCACCAGCCCATCGGATGAATTTGTAACGCGGTCATCGTTTCGGCATTATTACCCGGTGGGAAATCGGTGATAAATTCCACTCGGTTTATTCTTTGTTTCAGCGAAAATAAATGACTGTAATTGACTGCAGTACGTATTGGGCGGTTGGCCATCTGCATTAATCTGTACAAATATGGCTGCAAGAAATATTGAAAAATAGTTACACATTTTCTTTTTTTTTCAAGTCGAATACCTGATTTACCTTGAATCCTTGCAAGCCATACGCAAGCTTTGTAAGGTCTAAGTTATGAATAATTATTATGTAGCCTCCTGTCGTACAAATTACCATTTTCGACGAATCAGGAGACAGTTGGATTCTTGTCAGTCCGTTCATTTGAAACGCTCGTTGATAGGTCAGGCGTTCCCAAGAAAGCTTCATATCCCACACATATACGTTGCTATCAAAGCCCGAAGTAACAAGCAAATCGTCTTTCGCGTAATACTCTATATTTTTAATCTATATAAATAAAACACGAAATTAATTAATGTAAAATTAACGTAAACATTTTAAAATAACTAATATTTACCCCTCTCGAGTGTCCGTACAATGTACGGATGTTCTTTTTTAAATTCCTGGCATCCCACAATTTGACGGTACGGTCATCGGAACAAGTAGCAAAGGTACGTGTATTTAGGAATCTAAAACCACGTTCGGACGGTTAGTTCAAATGTTTTGGTCAAACAGTAAATAAAGTTAACTTACCGAACACAATTAACACTGTCCACGTGGGCATCTCCAACGGAATTAATTAGTTTTTGAGTTAGTGGATCGAACATTAATAATTTTCGCTGTTGGCATGCTGCTATCAGTAAAGATCTACAATAAAATAAATCGGTTAATATAAAATTCGTTAATTTTTGAAGTGAAAACTTCTTTAGCGGCGTTGTACACTTTTTTTGTAATGGGTAAAAAATGTTAAACTCGCGTCAGATCGAAAATTCGTAAGACCTGATCGAAAATGCGTAAGACCTGATCGAAAATTCGTAAGACGAAAACTTTTGTACACTTTTTTTGTAATGGGTAAAAAATGTTAAACTCGCGTCAGGACACGTGACCTGATCGAAAATTCGTAAGACGTTAATATTTAAGTTTAATGTTAAATTTTAAGATTTGTTTTGTTTATTTATAATATTAATTTTAACATTTGTTTTATTGTTATTGGTGCTGTAATGACTTCACCAGTCCCGGGTGGAATAAAGTATTATTATTAAACAATTCTTATCTTTTCTTGAACTGTGCACAATAAGCACATACATAGTTACGTATTAATTATTAATACCATGATAAATAATTAACCAAATGCTACTACATGTGAAATGTGATACATATACTTCAACAAAATAAATTAATCGAAGAATCCAATAATTACAGTCTAGAACAATACCTAAAATAATTTTAAATACCATTTGACGCTGTTTATACATACTAATTAAATTATTGTATTCTATAAATAAAGATTATAATTATTATTATTATGAATACAAAAGGAAGAATACAATAAAAAGGAAGAATCCTGGTGGCATAGGATCGATGAACAAAGCAATATTTGCTTTATTCATCGATCCTATGCCACCAGGATTCTTCCTTTTTAATCTTCCAACATTTGAACAGGATCATCATCTCTCTAAATTATTAGAGTTATCTTTCACAATTATGAATACAGTTAATATTGTCAATTTCAGTAATAATTGTCAGTTTGTCGGTAGATATTTTGACATTTAAACATATGTTCATTGTTTAAAAAAAACCTATTCAAATCTTTGATTAACGTCTGATTAGAACTCTTCAATAAATGAAATTATCGACCAATTCTTCAGACAACTATATTAACAAAAATATATAATAACAATTCAATACATTAAATTCCATGAATACCTATTAAAAATTGTTTATTATTTTTTCAATATTTGGATATTATATAAAATAACTTAAAGCGAATTTTACTATAAACTAATTATTAATTAATTTTTGTGTTTTTTAACGCATTTCTGAAGAAGATCTAAATCCGGCCCGAAACGTTAATGTATTGAATTGTTATTATATATTTTTGTTAATATAGTTGTCTGAAAAATTGGTCTATAATTTTACTTATTAAAAAAACCTATATCGTTACGGTAACCAAAGTTTAATAATGTACATTTATATGAAGGTATCGTGATTTACTGTCATAATTCTCTTGCGGGTAGTGCATAATATAGATTAGAATTTTAGATGATGAAGAATATTACAAAAAACTTACCCGTCTGCTGAAAAATCGAAATTCAAAACACGTCCGTGAACTTCATTGCTAACCAAATCATGGTGGTCCCAAGATGCATAAGGTGAGATGCTTGAATATAGCGCTTTGTAAAACTTGTTCTCAAGACCTAAGCGTTTTCTGAAACCCAATTGCTTTTCGTGGAGCCATATGGGTCTCACTATGTTATGTTGTTGAAAGATATTTTGCATTTTAATCAATTTTTCACTGAAAACTTTCGAAAGAATAACGTTAATTCTAAAATTCTGAACTATATGAACGATCCCTAGTATTTAAAATGCGACTGATTATTACCGAAGACAAAGGGCTTTTGGTTGTTGAGCACGAATTGTTACAAATATATATCACTTGCGTACTTAAATTTAGTCTTATATCGTTTAATCGCTACTCACTTTGACGAACTGTTAATCTTGAATGGCGGAACTTTTACCATGTTCATTATCAGTAGTCAGTACCTACCAACTTCAAAACATTGAGGAATAGAATATACTCACGCAATAAATAAAATACGCAATATTCCTGTCTTCAAGAATGGCTTCGATTTTGATGATTTTTTTTATATTATTAAAAATCAGAAACCTTTTGGAGGGGAGATGAAAGTATCTATATTGTTTAAAAAATATTTACGCTATTTATGTAAAAAATAATGTTTTCATACGATATTCATTTAAAAATTGTAAAAAAAATATATATTTATGCTATTTTTTTCATATTGCTATCATAAATAGTTTTAAATTATATGTCAATATGCCAAAAAATGTTATAAGTTTTTTTTAGGTAATAATGACAAAATTAATAATATTAAGTAACAAAATTAAGAAATATTTATCAACCGTGGGAAACCTTGGACATAAAAATGTACACCTGTTAGTCCACGGTGGCAACTTATGTTCACGGTGGACACTTTTATGTGCACGAGGAACACTTATTTCCACGGTGGACAATTTTATGTCCATGGTTGATGAGTGAGTGAGTCAATGATAAAAATAGTAATTTTTGGATGTCATCGTGACTGGTTAGATGTTTTTTTTTTTTTATTGAAATTTGGTATTTAGAAGAGGGTTTTACTATAGACATGCAAAATTGCAGACAAATAGATTTTAAGTTATGTGGGGGTCAAAAGTGGCCCGACATGGTGTCGCCTCGTTGCTTTGCGAATTTTGCTGACACGCTGCCGTGTATCTAGATCTTTGGAACAGTCTCAACCAATTTAGTGGTTATACATTTGGAAATAATATAGTACCATTGACTTTAGTGAAGTTAGAAACTGTGGCCTATTGAAAACCATTGATCTACTACAAATAATCACATTTTTGAAATGATGCCAACTATTTTATAGCATGTTTGGAATTGTGCTATTGAACTTGAGATGGAATACCAAAATAATAGCATTTTTGGAATTATGCCAATGGATCTTAAGTAATGTACTTTTGGAAATAAATTCTATCTTTGGAATTGTGGCATTGATGGTGAGGTAGTAACACATTCCCGAATACTCAAATAATAATTTTGAAGTGGTTTTCTGCTTTTTTTGAAATAGCACGATTAGAAATTATTCTATCACGGATTTATCATTTCAGAACAGCTGCGTAAATTTTTGATATTTTTGTCATAAATAAATTATACCATGAGGATAGTGCAATTATTTTGACGGAGAAACAATAATTAGGAAATTTTGTTGTTTTGCATTATCTATACTAATATATAAAGCTGAACAATTTGTTTGTTTGTTTGAACGCGCTAATCTCAGGAACTACTAGTTCAATTTGAAAAAAATTTTTTTTGTTAGATAGCTCATTTATCGAGGAAGGCTATAGGCTATATAATATCACGCTACGACCATTAGGAGCGGAGCATTAATGAAAAATGTTGCAAAATGTATCTCAAAAATAAGCTTGTATTCAGGTGAAATGCACTAACTAAATATACTCATATTAGGTTCAATCGGTAGAGCATGCGACTGTCAATATCAGGGTCGTGGATTCGAGCCCCACGTCGGGCGAAAACATTTTTTTTTTGTTTTTTATTTTCTACATTGCTTTCTTCTAAGGCTTACATTTAAATTTTATTTAATTAATTTAAAAAAAAGTTTATTAGTTTAAAAAAGTATACTGCTTTTTATCGACAAAAGCTTTTGAACGGTAACTCCGATCATCATGTTTGGACACAACATTCATCTCGGTAAACTAAGATGACTGTGTGTACTCATGTTCCTCCCTTCCCCATTCGTTCTTTTACACCCGGGTGAAACCGGACGGGACCGCTAGTTTATGATAAAGGCTAAAAATTTTATTTGAATTATTATTATATATTTTATATAAGTATGACAATTATCCCTTTAGGTTAGAATGGATTAAAACAAAAATAAATCTAAAGTTCATCTGGAAAGTATATACTTAACTCACATAAAGGACTAAATATTGAATGTGATTATTGCATAATTTGTTGTCAGACACAGAGTTTAGGGTTAATTGGATTAATTATTTTAATTCTTTAATACCGAATGCGTTGTTATCAATTATTATAGAATAGTTGGGTGCACAACAGATGTGATCACGAATTGAGGTCTATTCTTTTAATACTTTAATTGGTTTAATTTTAACAACGCGGTTAATTCTACAATATATTTTAAAGAATAATTGTGAAACCGAATGCCTATTACTTTTAAAAAGTACATTTTTATAAATGTACAAAATGTTTTCAAATACTTTTTTAATACATATTTTAGCTTTTATACTCGTATAAGTACGTGACTTATGTTTCAAATCCGAATAAAATTTAAAATAATTGCAATAATAATTTTAAAATAAATCTATCACACCCAATTAAAAACAATGAATGGTTTTATATTAGTTTTATCTCTATACTATAAATTATAAAAAAAACGTTATTTGCAAATCATTTGCATGTTTATATAATATGGTAATTTGTGCCTATCACATTGTGTTAATAACGTTTTGAGATCACACGTCCAAATTCAATTATATGTAATCTGATAACTTTAATTGTTTTTATTACATGTATAAATGTCGAGTTAATTTTTTTTTGACGTGATAATGTCTTATAAATTGATGAAACACCGGCTGCACGCACGAAAAAGTGTCACGTTCCGCCTGAGCCTGAGCGTGCAAGCGAGAGCGCGGTATAAGCGATGGAGAGGCACGATCGGCACAAGCGTCGGCTTGTACGCATTTCTCTCTCTTCTCGCGTGATGTCAGAGAGTTCATCAATGTTTCTTTATGACGTTATCACGTAAAACTATCGTCCGTAAACGAACTTGACAGACAACCAATTTTTTCAAGTGTATATAAAACCAAAAATATGTTTAATTTGAGATAAGTTTTTGTTATTTTATTTTTTATTATTAGTGAAATCAGAAAGTACTCATATTTTATGAAAAATCGACCCCGGGATGTCCGCGCCCATTTCTTATTTGTCAGATTTTTTATACAGGGCTTCGGTCTACGGATTTTATTTTTAACGGGTGATTGTAGGTACTATATGTTTGCGTTTTCCACTAAAATATATCTGTTCTTTGAACTTAATCATACAGTAGCTTGTGCCTAAAATACGAAGTGAGGTTACAGTAATCCTTTTCGCTTTTGGGAATGAATGCCTATATTTACATCCTCGTAATACAAGGAGTTCGTGGTTAAAGAGGGTTTATTTAGTGTTGGGGTAAAGCCTACACAAAGCACAGAACTGTACAAAAGAAAGTGACACAAATTTATTTAGAACGGTGTACATTTGCATCGATATTATCTATAAAGCTGAAGAGTTTGTTTGTTTGTTTGTTTGAACGCGCTAACCTCAGAAACTACTGGTTCAAATTGAAAGAAATTTTTTTTTGTTGGATAGCCCATTTATCGAGGAAGGCTATAGGCTATATAATATTACGCTACGACCATTAGGAGCGGAGTTCTAATGAAAAATGTTGCAAAATGTATCTCAAAAATAAGCTTCTATTCATGTGAAATGCACTAACTAGATATACTCATATTAGCGTTCAGAGAACACAATTCCAGGTAGCTCAATCGGTAGAGCACGCGACTGTCAATATCAGGGTCGTGGGTGCGAGCCCCACGTTGGGTGAATATATTTTAATTTTTTTTTTAATTTTCTACATTGCTTTCTTCTAAAGTTTACATTCAAATTTATTTTAATTTTATTTAATTAATTAAAAATTAATTATTATTAGTTAAAAAAAGTATAAATACTGATTTTTATCGACAAAAACTTTTGAACGGTAACTCCGATCATCATGAAATTTGGACACAATATTCATCTCGGTAAGCTAAGATGAATGTGTGTGCTCATGTTCCTCCCTTCCCCATTCGTTCTTTTACACCCGGGTGAAGCCGGACGGGACCGCTAGTAATATATAAAATAGTTATAGCAGGATCTCTATGCACGCAGTTTTGTTTTCTAGTAGATATGTTTTTTTTTTTTTTTGTATGACATCGATGGAGAAACGACAATTCTTCATTTAAGGAGAAAAACGCGTTTCTAGAATCTTCCTCTACCTGTGCTTTGTACCACCAACATCGGGAACAGCTGGACTGATTTTAATGAAACTTGGTATGTCAAATACCAGTTCCCAAGTAAAAGCTATTTTTTATCCTGCTTCGATCGAATTAAGATGCGGTATCTGTCAAAATTTTTTGGTTCAGGGTGGAATTTTATTTTGCATAGGCTGGAGTTAGAAAAACTGAAATATAAAGATTGTTCACATTTTTTATGTAAGCTCAGGGGCGAATGTGCCCACAGGAATTTTTGGAGTTTTCTCGGTAGGTCGGCGAATAGAGAGTGTAGAACGCTTCAAGTGCAAGTTTTTGCCACCCTGTACAAAGTGTACAGGTCGGCAAAAATTAACGCTGGCCCACTCTATGAAATAAATATAGTTTTAAAAAAACTAAAAAACGCGCTTTATATCGAACTAAAAAGTAAAAAATATTTTTTTTAAAATAAGCTTAAAACAATAATGAATAAAAAATACAAGTATTATTGTGAAAAAAGACTGGGGCGCTTTGTTCCACATTTTCGTACATCGAGCGCCCCACGCTTTTTTCACAATAATACTAGTATTTTTTATTCATTATTGTTTTAAGCTTATTTAAAAAAAAAATATTTTTTACTTTTTAGTTCGATATAAAGCGTGTTTTTTAGTTTTTTTTAAACTATATTTATTTTCCACTTTTTAGTTCGATTTATTGTCAAAAATTTTCCGAAAAAAAAACAATTTTTGGACGGGATTAGAACCCACGACCCGTGATTCCGAGAGTTGACGTCAGCGAAGACCCGTGCCTTAGACCGCACGGCTAACCACTGTAGTTACAGTGCTGGCATATTATACTACAGTAATAAACCACTTGCTGTAGTCCAAAGGAAGGTTACAAACATACATACAAACTTACAATTGAAGTTAATATAAATCGTGTAAAAAATAGTTTTCATGATGGTGGATACGGTTATGTTTTCGGGCCGGAATAGTTGAGCCCATCCGCCCTTCTGTAAGTTCCTAACTGTAGATGTGGCATTTTATTTTGCATGGCACTGTACAATGTACAGAGAGGGTGTATCATGAAATGGAGCTGGATTGAAGATTGCAATAAATCAAATAGTATAATATTATAGCTCGGATAAAATGGAGGTATGAGGGGGATGTGATTTACCTTTAAATTTACCCTTTATACTTTGTTTCGGACGCCGCACGTCTATAAAATAAATTCAGTCGCGTATATTATCTTTGTATATTTTTTCTTACAATTCTAATGTTCATTTATATCGTTTTCTTCCGTAGTTTTTATTTTTTTTTATATATAACAAATTAATAAATATCTGATTCGGGTTAAATTGTCTAAATTTTAATGTAAGTATTAGTGATGTGCCGGATCGTTAAAAATGTATATCCGCGGATACGGATCTGAATACGGATTTTTGGTTTCAATATCCGCGGATACGGATACGGATCTTAACTATCTTAGAGTACGCGGCGGTAAATATTGCACATCGACCTCTGGAAAGAGACTATCTGTTATGGGAAAAAGTTATTGACCTCTTTAAGAGTTAACTCTCATAACAGATTGTCTCTTTCCAAAGATCGATGTGCAATATCTCATTATAAAGATAGATGATTTCGTACCTTTGAGTTATGTACTATTAGTATGGTACTCACTACGATAAATGTTTGCAATATAAAGGTGCCAAATACGATTAAAAAAAATAAAAAATAATCTAAATGGAATTTAACAGGTTTTCATTATTACCTAATCACCTATATATATACAAAATTTCATCTATGAATTGAAAATTAATAAAGTAAAAGATCCGTAAAAGATCCGCCAAAAACTAACGGATACGGATACGGATCTTTCTTTTCCCTCGGATATCCGCGGATACGGATACTGATATCCGGCACATCACTAGTAAGTATGTATTGACCATAAAACATATCAGTCATAATATCGCGTCGTTAAAGAGTTCAATATTGACAACTTGACAATGCACGAATATTTCTTCGGTTGTAAAATATTGTCATATAATCATTGGCTTGTTTTATGGTCACATGATTTAATTTGAAGTTTTACGAAATAAAATTATTGATTATCTCATTGATATTCACAACCCCGATTTTCTGATGTTTTACTTGTTTTGACGCGTTATGAAAATGTGAATGTAACATCAAAATTAACAGGATGAAGTTGTTCCCAGAAAAAAAAAAAAACAGAATAGAGGTAGCGATTATGTTCGCATGCGCGTAGCGTCTAATAGCTGTATTTATACGCAATTTATCCAGGTGTTTCCAAATACCACAATTCGTGTTTTATTTCAATACGAATAAAAATTATATATGTGCTTATAAATTATATACAGTAGTGACTGGATAGTGGAGTGCCTCAAATTGAGGTTAACTGTCGTTCCAAAGAAGTATAACTTCAGCGCGCCCACTTTTTCTTAGAAATATCGTTTTTCTTAGTATTAGAGGATTTTATAGAAAACAAGAGTATTTTTTATGTTACTCAGATGAATTAAATGTAACAGTACAACAATAATTGTTTGGACGAATGTATACAGGATGCATGTACGTAATATGGGCACATGGGGGATGTTTTCTCTCACTAAGCCAATGAGATAATTCAGTTTTTCCATGTACATTGTATAGGGTAAAGGCACCGGCCACCCACCTCTTTTCCATAATTTATATATATTTTTTATGGCTAGTATTTGAACGAGTGACTGTAAATTACAATTTTGGATGACAAAAATAATCAATTTGGGTTACTGTATTACTAAGTGAGCGACTGACTGCGCGTGACGAAAAATCAACAGAACAGCAACTTCAAACATCCATTTGAGTTACTTAAAATACAAAATAGGAAACTTCATAATGTTTGAGCGACCTAATATTTGTTTGAGTGTCAACGTTACGTCCTCAGGACTCCAGAAGATTGGTGATTAGATTGTCCTGAGGAATAATTCCACTCTCATCGAACAGTAGATGGTTGTCTGTTTCGTCCTCCATTTCGCAATATCTACACTGTCGATTCCTGACGTATCCCCATCGTGTGTAGATGCTTTCTCAGGGGTGCATGGCCGGTTAAGAGCTAACCACTTTCCTGAGTTTAGGTTTACTGAGTTTGAAGCCTGAAGCTACGTATTACACAGCTACTCAAAAAGAGTTAGTAATTAAATTGGTGCCGACCTCAAAAACTTATTATTTACGCTGTATAGTTCTTTTTTGAAAGAGGATCGATTTTTTGAAAAAAATTGTTCCATCTTACACAATTTGAAAAAACACATTTTAACGAATTTATTATCTCGCGCTTGCTGGATCTATATAAAAAAAATACATTTGAGCTGCAGACCTAATATAAAAGTTGATCAACGGATGATGATCGGGGACTGGTCCCTTTACCCTATCTACAATATTATGGCATAAGCTTTCTACATATTATACCAGCAATATTACGTCAGTACAGGGAGCTTCACTGTTGGTTATTTGTTAAATAATGGTCGACGATGGATAAATTAATTTTTGTTGTTGATTATTCATTTCAGAATACTATGGAAATGTAACATTGTGAATCTCATTTCCGGTTTTATAAATAAACGTCTAAAAATTCCTATTGTAATTTCATACATGTATCATAATTATGTTTATTTGAATTTCATTGTAGTATTTATATTCAGATTTATTTTTGGTTGACTTATATTATTTCATTAACTAAAAAAAATATCAAGAATTTTTTCATGTTTGCATGAATTCGCATTTTTTTACATTTCATGATGGTTTGACTATTAAAGTATCTATACTAATATATAAAGCTGAAGAGTTTGTTTGTTTGTTTGAACGCGCTAATCTCAGAAACTACTGGTTCTAATTGAAAACATTTTTTTTGTTGGATAGCCCATTTATTGAGGAAGGCTATAGGCTATAGAATATCACGCTACGACCAATTGGAGCGGAACATCAATGAAAAATGTTGCAAGATGAATCTCAAAATTAATCCGCTCGACAAATATTATCAGGTGAAATGCTTTAACTAACTATTGCAATATTAGCGCGTGACGGTTACAGGTCGGATAGCTCAGTCGGTAGAGTGTAAGATTCTTAATGCCAGGGTTTTGGGTTCAAGCCCCACGTCGCCAAATATTTTTTTATTTTTTTTATTTTCTACATTACTTTCTTCTGAGGCTTACATTTCAATTTTTTTAAATTTTATTACGACTAATTAAAATTAAATATTTGGTGCACAGTCGGCGCACAGTACCGCATGTGTGAATTGACCTTTACGTTGCGACTCGGTCGCACAAAAGGTCCTACAAAAATGCACTACAGTCGTCGGATCAGTGCGACCAGATTCAGTATTTTAATACTTTTTCGGTATATTCTATTGACTTTTCCGATTATCAGTATTTATTTAGGTATATTGGCGGAAGTCGGTATTTTTGGGTATATTTTGGATAAAATCATAAAAAGTTATGGCAACACCGTAGCGATTGTCTCCGCGAACTGGCACGAACATTGATGTACAGCGGATTTCCCGGATTTAGTCTATAATTTCATTCAAGAGCAAAGCTCAAGTAAGTTACAGAGAGGACATGACATCACCCCTTTCTAGTGAACAATTTTGGGTGGAAGTTGGGAAAATTTCTAACAGTTATGGTACATTAAAATACAAGAATATATCTAGTTTCAGTAAATCTCTGTTATGTATACCAGTAGCAAATGCTGCATGCGAGCGCATATTTTCACAGATTTTAATAAAAACAGAACAAATAAACAGATGTATAAACAAAAATGTATCTGCAATTTTAAAAACAAAGCAAGGTGTAAAATATGAAGAAGGTTGTGTTAATTTTAATTCTTCAAATAGAATGTTAAAATACAATTCTAACATTTGTAGTGGATACATCAGTAAGTAGGCTATAATTACGTATATCATTTGAAATGTAGAACTGCAAGATATGTTAATTTAAAGCGGTTAGTAATAATCGTTCTAGTTAATAGCGCGACGTTTGCATTTTGAATGTTATAAATATATGTGTATTTGGAAGGAAGGGAGAAGTCAGGTGGTGGACGCACGTGGCTATGCCAGCGTGAGCTGGCGTAGGTCAACGTTGGTAAAGTAAATAAAGCATCATTAAATCAAATTCAATAGTTTTACTAATCGAAAAGAACCTGATAACCATCAACACTACATGGCGATCCTGCCAGTCAATACCAACACTACATGGCTATCTTGCCAGTTAACGGCAACACTACATGGCAATCTTGCCAGTTCAAGCCAACAATACATAGCAATCTTGCCAGCTCAAGGCAACAATACATAGCAACAGTCAGCATCAACTTGGCAGTTAAAGGCAACAATAAAGGAAAACAATACAACACAGACAGCTCGATGAAAATCAACAACAACAACATTATCAAGACGATAACAGCAACCAGTCGATGGACAATCAACGATCTCAAGAACGTCAAACATCTGAAGAAGACAGATCATCAACGGCGTGAAAGAAAAGATTCACAAAACGATCGTCAACGACATGAAAATAACAAACAAGACCTGCGCAACATTCAAGTAAACGTCCACAGCAACACAATGTAAGAAATTTTTTAAAATAGTAAATAGTAACATAATAAGTAAATTTTTTTGAAAGAGCAGCAAAATAATTTTATGTTGATAAAGAAATAATTTATGTACAATTCAAATTGATGTTACAGTAGTAAATTTTTGCAGAATTGGTTGAATTTTTTTTAATAACATAATATATTGAAATTAGATTCGTTATGTCTGAGATTGGCTTTTATTCGCAATATTTTAAGATTATTTAGACTGTGTAAAGAATTTGCTACGTGATCACTTAGAGCTGAAAAGATTTTTGTAATAAGAATTTTTGTTGAATTATAAGAAATTTATTTATTGAAGAGTTCTAATCAGACGTTAATCAAAGATTTGATTATATAAGAAATTTAAATATCGTTTGTTCATTGAAAATTGAAATTAGTAAATTCCGTTTTTTTTTTAATTTATTGAGTTATCTTTTTGAATATTAATAATTATTTAAGTTTATTAATGGCTAATTTCGAGAAATGCGTTGTTTTTTATAAAGAATTTTATATAAAGGGACAGTCAGCATTATTAACATTGTTTTGTGAAGTATGATTTTTTTGTGAATTTGTTAATTTATTATTTTGATGGATTTATAAGTGAATTTGAGAGGATAAGAAAGTTAACAAGTAGAATTTGACGAAATCAGTAAAGAATATTATTTTTGTGAAATTTTGGTTTACGTAATATAAATAAATAAATAATGAAACAGAATTATCAATTAGATTATGAACCATAACTACCTTTTGATTTATCGAGTAATGATTTTAAAATAGAGTATTTGAAGTAAAGGATTTTTTTTTTACATGTTTGTTTTTGTATCAGGTTTTTGTTTAATCAAAAATGGTTAGCATTTATGTACCTAATTGAATTTTAAATGAAAATTTTAATCACGGGAAAACTTTTGTCTGTGAATATTTCTTTGGTGAATCACACTATAATATCGTAAATGTCACTCATATGTGTTATTGTTCTTCATAAATAATATTATAATCAGTAATTGTTAATTGCATATATGCAGCTAAAATATTTGATCTACTAATTTCACACGTAATAGGCAAATTGTAAAATGGCAACTCTGCACAATTCAGCAATAAAGAATACACGAGCGCAAACAGAAACCTTAACAAAAACAACCATAGGCAGTTTAATGTTTATAACTAATAGATAAAATTACAGTCAGCAAAATTTTAATCAAAGATAGATGTAATAATTACAATTTTGGTCAGGGATGTAATAATTATAAATTTTTTAAAGAAATAGTCGACCTAATGGAAATTACTAAAATAATGAACCAAGATGTATGTATTTATAAATGAGACTGTTCCTCGGGAAGATTTCCAAATAATTGCAATTCTATTTTTCTAGATAAGTGAAATATTAATTTTGAATAGTTAGTTATTCAGTAGATACTTTGGATATTATAATTAGTAATAAATTAAGATATATTTATACTTATGAGAACATATTATATTAAAAGTATATAGAAGAATTATATTGACAAGAATAAAGGAAGATATATATGTTATATTATTGTTATGACAAAGGAATAGGAAAATTGTATGATTAATTAATAAATCCTTTTACTCGATCGACACTCACGCCAGACGTATTGTTGAGAGAATTGGAAAAATGATGTAAGAAAATGAATAATTGAAGGAATATGTATTAAAATAAATATTGAATATTGAAGAAATAATAAAGAGACGAATATTAATAAAGTGGAAAAATGATGTAAGAAAATGAATAATTGAAGGAATATGTATTAAAATAAATATTGAGAAAGAATTAAATAATGAAGAAATAATAAAGAGACGAATATTAATGAATTGTAACAATTATATATAAAAGAAAATGAATATTGAAGAAATATATATTAAAATGATTAAGACGAATTTAATGATTATGATAGAAAAAATGTGTTAATATCAATAATGAAACAAATTTTATTGTAATAGTAATGTAATTATATTTTTTGTATATTTAGATTAAGAATTGTATTACTTATGAGTATGTAAAAACAAAACACATCCTTCGAATATGTTTTATTTTTAAAATTTCGGGGGAGGTGTAGTGGATACATCAGTAAGTAGGCTATAATTACGTATATCATTTGAAATGTAGAACTGCAAGATATGTTAATTTAAAGCGGTTAGTAATAATCGTTCTAGTTAATAGCGCGACGTTTGCATTTTGAATGTTATAAATATATGTGTATTTGGAAGGAAGGGAGAAGTCAGGTGGTGGACGCACGTGGCTATGCCAGCGTGAGCTGGCGTAGGTCAACGTTGGTAAAGTAAATAAAGCATCATTAAATCAAATTCAATAGTTTTACTAATCGAAAAGAACCTGATAACCATCAACACTACACATTCATTGTGATAATGAATAAATAAAACATGTTTTGAAAATCAGTATTTTTATTGGTATATTTTCCCTGTGCCAGTTGGTATATTTCAGTATTTTTTAAACGTGCTTCGGTTTTTTTGTAAAATTTAATCTGGTCACACTGCGTCAGATGTCTTTAGTGCGAAGTGGAGTACTCTTGATTTGATACAATGAATACCTATTATGAGTAAAAGGAAAAAGCTGCAATTGCTGTAGCATTATTAGAGTTCATACGCCGAATTTCTGAGCTGTTAATTTTTATAGGCTGAACTTTGAGCAGAATGCCGTTCGTATAGTGACAGGAACTCAGTAACAAGCTTTTCATTTTTTTCCTCCATGTTGACACCTGTGGCCGCGTCAAGTTGGGTAGGTTTATTCCAAAAATATACCTACTAACCGCTTTGTACCTTTGATACTAATTTTACTTATAGAAAAAAACACGACGAATGGATTCCAGCTACTCGCTACTCGTCTTTTTTGGTTTACGATATAAGAACGTTTAAGGAGGTTGAGCCGTTTTACGAAGATAATGAAAAAAAACTTAAATAAAGTTTTTTTAATAGATTTTTTTATGACAAAATTTTCTGTAAAAAATCCAAAATCATTAGGAGATTTATAAAGTTAAAAATTAAAAAAAAACTTTTACATGTAGTCTTATGGAAAATATGTCAACCTAGCATGCAAACGGTACATTTTATTTTTTTGCAAATAACCAAATAATGTCAGCCGCAAAAACTAACTTTGTAAAACATCGATGTCTTACGCATATTTTAATATTTTTTTCCAATTTAATTAGGAGACTTTTATTCAATAAAAAAAAATTATTAAACCTTAGCACTTTTCGATTATGGACTTTTATTCTTGACAATTTTAACAATTTTAACTGAATTTTCAACTTTTTAATGATTTAATTTTAATTTTTATTACTTCTAATTTATTTTTTTAATTATTTACTGCAAAAAATATGTAAAAAACAGAAACTTCGTACAAAAAATTCAAAAGTTAGTCCATTTGGTAAAATACTGAAATAATTAAATAATATTAAAAAAAAATTATTTATTTATGCCTTTAAGACAATAATTTATTGGTATCATCGACTTATAACCTTTTTTAAAAATGTATTATGGAAAAGTTCATATTTAGAATTCGACTTACTTTTGATTGGGGCTGTAACGCATCAACTTCCTTAAAAGTCAAATTACAATACACTGTTAAAGTCGATACCTAAATGAATAAAAGTGTAAGAATTCGCAACTGCACGTCATTAAAAAGATCGGTAATAAAAATTCAGCATATAAGCCACTTTACCTTGAGGCCGTAGATACAGTGTTTGTTTTTTATTAGCTGCAGTAAAGGAATGCTGGTCTCTGAGTGAAGTTGCCTGTTTACCTTGATAAGGTCGGGCAGTTCGATAGCCGTTGACGCTGGTACAGGTTTAGTAGAAAGATAATACCTATAGGTTTAAAATATACAAAATACATTTCTGTCAGCTATGCACTGATTTCCACATTTTTGTTATATTTATACAGAAAGTCCCAAAAAACGGTTGCAGATTTCTTTGTTATAGGTATTTTCATATTTAGGTACGTATTTTTAGAATGTTAAAATAAAATTTTGATTCGAATTTTGGCTGTACTTAACCTTCCCAAAACTTAAAGAACAGTGGTTTTCTGTACGGCAGCTATGTGTGGAATTTCCTTTCATTAACAAGTGATTTTATTAAAAAAAATTGGTTGTCTATAAAGTCGGTTTACGGACGATAGTTTTACGTGATAACGTCATAAAGAAACATTGATGAACTCTCTGGCGTCACGCGAGAAGAGAGAGAAATGTGTACAAGTCGATGCTTGGGCCGATCGTGCCTCTCTATCGCTTATACCGCGCTCTCGCTTGCACGCTCAGGCTCAGGCGGAACGTGACACTTTTTCGTGCGTGCAGCCGGTGTTTCATCAATTTATAAGACGTTATCACGTCAAAAATACTTGTCTCAGCAAGGGTTTCGGGCTGACTATCTGATGCCAACCGGGTCGGTGGTTTACGAAAATTTAATATTGATCAGCCAGAAAGTTACATTTATTGTTATTTTTATTATTATTTCCATATCTGCGTCTGCAGATGTGGACGTTGAAAAATTCGCAGACGTCAAAATAATCCCCCTTCTGTAACATCCCTGGTTCTCGAAAGCGATTTTTTAAATTTGAAACAGTGTTTGAGTATCTTTTTATGATCACCGGTTAGTTGCAGACTCTGTAGTGTGTCTCTCAGCTTAGCTCTGTAATGATTGACCATCCGTAATCTTCCGATAATATGAACTACATTTGTGTATAATGTATATACATGGACTACCTACATTCTTGTGCAACATGATATAATATGCAAAGTAATCAAGTGAAAGGAGCCAGTACTTAATGGCTTCTAATTCAGTAGTATTCAATGTTTATTTGCTTGCAAATTAATTAGTAATTGATATATGAAAACAGCGCCACCCATCGGCGGTGGAAGAACTGTAGACCCATGATCACTTATGAAAGCTTACATTTGCATTGCAAAGATTATTAAACATGCTAGCTTCCAATTTCTGATGTTATTTTTAAAGGAGAGACTTAGCTAGACCCCCTCCCACCCCGAACGCTCTTTTCGTCTTGACTGGCAGCGCCCTGGTCTTAAAATCAAAACAATTTTTATAGATAGTACTGCTCAGATTTACATTTTTTATCTATACTTCTATACTAATATAAAAAGCTGAAGTGTTTGTTTGTTTGTTTGAACGCGCTAATCTCAGAAACTACTAGTTGGAATTGAAAATTTTTTTTTGTTGGATAGCCCATTTATCGAGGAAGGCTATAGGCTATATAATATGACGCTACGACTAATTGGAACGGAACATAAATGAAAAATGTTGCTAGATGTGTCTCAAAATTAGTCCGTCCGACAAATATTATCAGGTAAAATTCCTTAACTAAATACTGCAATATTAGCGTTCAAGAGTACAAGCCCGGATAGCTCAGTTGGTAGAGCGTAAGACTCTTAATGACAGGGGATTCAAGCCCCACGTCGGCGAAAAAATTTAATTTTTTTTATTTCCTACATTGCTTTCTTGTAAGGCTTACATTTAAGTTTTATTACGACTAATTAAAATTAAATAAATCAAATTAATAGAATCTAATAGTTTCAGCCTTTACTTGATGAAAATCCATTATAAAATAAAATAAATAAAACAATTAAGTTAAAAAAAGATTTTCACTTTAATTATCAAAATAAACATAATATGTAATATTTTGATAATTAAAGTGAAAATCTTTTTTTAACTTAATTGGTTTATTTATTTTATTCAAATTAATAGCTCATTTGAAAACTGTTACAATTATAGGTACCTATATAAAAATAATTTTCCTACAGTGTTTTCAATTAAATATTTATTATATTAAAAGAAACTTCAAATCTTTTATTAAAAGAAACTTATTACTTAAAAAAGTATAAATACTGCGTTTTAACGACAAAAACTTTTGAACGTAACTCCGATCATTATGAAGTTTGGACACAACATTCATCTCGGTAAACTAAGATGAATGTGCGTACTCATGTCCCTTCCATCCCCATTCGTTCTTTTGCACCCGGGTGAAACCGAGCGGAACCGCTAGTATAGGTACTATAATCCTTTTCATGTTTTAAATAGCAGTTAGTCACAAACTGAAGTGTTCCAAGTAAGCATTGTCAATGATAAGGAACGCCTTAAAAGGATGATTTTTTTGCAATATATAAAAAAAATTGCACATGAAAAAAGGATTGTAGTCGAGAAAGGATTATTGTAATATATTTGTTTATTCTAGTTATATTTATTAAATATTTCCTCAGAAATGTTTGGGTGCCTTAGGCAATGGTTTGATCACCACTGCTCTACCAGTCGCCAAATACTTGCTTTAATGTAAGTAGGTAGCTGAAATGCAGTTGAATGTCATACAGAAAATTTCTTTTTAGTTTTATTACTTAGTACGAATTAGCATACCACTTATGTTTAGTCATAATATGTTATTAGTCATTCACTAGAGTAAGGACACTGATGGAACTTTTTGATTTTTTGGTCGGTAACCGGCTATGAAAAATAATAACCGACGACCAGTTAACCGTTTTATTTAGATATTCAGGTTTTCTCATTAAATGCCCAGCCTTATAATATTAATTATAATTAATTTCAAAACTGTTCACTATAGCTCTTTTCCAACGTCTCTGCGAACGATAACAGGTCTGCGCAGTAGCTAAAACGAAACTAACGGTTTTGGAACACTCCTTAGCTACTGCGCATGACTGTGACGATTCTGTTACTGTTTGCAGAGGGATTGGAACAGAGCTGATGTTATCTTTTCAATTTCCAAAAGTGGGACATGGTGATAATGGAGCAGGAGGTGGTTTCAGTCGTTATTTTTTAACAAGGAATAAACAGAAGAAAACAATTTTACATATAATATAATAAGTTTTGACGCCTGGCGTGACGCGCGACTCCAATCCATAGCCGTAAAACATGACCCAATGAACGACTTCGAGAAATATGCGATCAAATTAGGCGTTCGTTAGTTCTGCTTTGCTGGTTATGTAACATTTTGTGGAATTATTAACGGAAAACGATGACAAAAGCATTATCTTTGCATTACATTGGAACGAGACAGACAATCGTGGTTACATTGCTTTAGAATTCCACTTTCAAACCTTGTCGCAAATCTACACTATTGGCTGGAATCAGTGCGTCGAGTTTGCCGCGCGTTTTATTATTTATTTAAAACAATAAACACAACGGAACAGAAAGTTCCTAAATAAACAAAAACAAAATAATTATCTCAATTGAAAGACGACAATCACAGTAAATGATTCATTAATTGTTTTAATCTAGCACAAAAAATATCAATATTTAATTCATTCGCAGAACTGCACATATTAAACAGAGGGGAGTTAGCTATTTGGGACGTTTTTTGGGAAAGGAAGATAAAACGTGGGAGTTTTACGGGTTCTTAAGGATGTTAACGACTATTACGGTTTCTCCCAATATAAGAATTTAGAGAGCATAGAACTTTTACATGTTTTCGAAGTTAGATATAGTTATGAGCTCTTTGATGGTGCAATAAAAAAATACTGAACTACAGTAAGTTGTATTATAAGATTAGTTTCAAGCGGTTAGTTAATTATTTTCAACAAGGTATTTCTAATTTATTTTTATAATTTTTTCTGCAAAATTCCGTGTGAAATGGAACGGACTTGATATACAAACATGTATGATGTATATGTGTGTGTTCAGCAACAATAATATACTGGTTTGACCGCCTACGTGGACTGGTCAATGCAATGTATGAGACATTTTTGTTAATGCAATGTTTCTAACCTTCCCAATGACGTTTAACAGCTAGGCTGTATGAATATATTGTTCTTATATATCAGGGGCGGGCAAATCTTTTGATCGGCGGGCCACATAGCTGATGAAAATTTGACCGCGGGCCGGATGGCTGACGAAAATTTTACCGCGGGCCAAAAATTTGCAGAAAAAAAGATCCTCACATTCTATTTCCGCGCATGTGGAGAACAAAAAAAAAAAAAAGGTCCCCGCATTCTATTTCCGCTACTATTTTTCTAAAATGCTTCGCGGGCCGGATAAAATTGCGCTGCGGGCCGCCATTTGCCCAGGCCTGTTTTATACCACTAGCGGTCCCGCCCGGTTTCACCCGGGTGAAAAAGAATGAATGGGGAAAGAAGGGACATGAGTACACACATTCATCTTAGTTTACCGAGATGAATGTTCCGTTCAAAAGTTTTTGTCGATAGAGCAGTATTTAAACTTTTTTTAACTAATATTTTTTTTAAATGAATTAAATAAAATTAAAATAAATTTTAATGTAAGCCTTAGAAGAAAGCAATGTAAAAAATAAAAAAAAAAATAAAAATATATTCACCCAACGTGGGGCTCGAACCCGCGACTCTGATATTGACAGTCGCATGCGCTACCGATTGATCTACCTGAGGTTGTGTTCTTTCATCAGTAATATGAGTATATCTAGTTAGTGCATTTCACATGAATAGAAGCTTATTTTTGAGATACTTTTGGAACATTTTTCATTAAAGCTCCGCTCCTAAAGGTCGTAGCGTAATATTATATAGCCTATAGCCTTCCTCGGTAAATGGGCTATCCAACAAAAAAAAATTATTCAATTTGAACCAGTAGTTCCTGAGATTAGCGCGTTCAAACAAACAAACAAACTCTTCAGCTTTATATATTAGTATTGATGAACAAATTTAACAGAACGAAGTTGTTAATCATTGAGTTCCTAAAGGAGTGATTTCTTTTTGAAATTAAAGTGAATTACTTGTTTCTTGGTTTATGCATTAATTACATAGTTTCCATTGGCGTTAAAAATGTGTTTTATACAGTCTACATCGATAGAAACAATGAAAATATAGTGGATTAGCTGACACTGAACAAAAAGATATTTAAATAATAAATATGCTAGGATAATATAATTAATAGATTGTTTGGATTAATTTCAATGACAGTTGAGTGCTTTCACTGTGCGTCGGTAAATCAGCTCTCCAGTCTCCATATCCCAACGGAACACAGTCCATGTAAAGGGGTCGCTTTATTAAGAATTTAAATATAGAGGGGCCGAGTTCATAAAATGGTTAGAAAAAACATTTCTCTAATTGACCGCCTCACTTAAATTATTGTCCAGAAGCGATTTGCTCCCGTTTATTTAACGCGAATCCTGGAGTACCTAGATTACTGATCATTCCTAACCCCATAGTTTGGATAAACTGGTATATTTATCGTTTAATATAAATAATATCTGTATCTTTGTTGCAAAAAAGCCATCAGTATAAAAGAGTCCCGTGGTTTTTAAGGAACAACTACGAAAACAAACATAAAATTTGTGAAATGACTAAAATGTTCATTGATAATATAATTCAAACTGTAGTTTAGATAACTAATGTTACCGAGGTGTATGCCATAAATCAAACGATATAATGCTTTCTTCTTTGAGGAAGTACATAAGGTATTTTTCCAGTAAGAAAATTCTGGAATTCTAATCTTTATGCATATTGAGAGAAAATCAGATATATACTTGTTGCATTTCTCCTACTTCAAGCCCAAACCAAGCCCCAACAACATAACACGTCTATTCTCTTCCCATTGAAATACTGCGCAGAGCTTATCGGAATAAATATCAATGTAGATGTCGAATGCTATGGCAGTTTCACATCCTATATGTTTATGATGACAGTTCATTCTTGGAACCTACAGTAAATTTTTGATCACTTTTGAATAAATTATATCGTTATTTAGAACGAGGCGAAACAGTTTAGTATATAGAACAGTTTTAGGAACTCCGTAATGTATTCTATATTCTAATAACTATCAAGATTTCATGATTAAATTATATATCTGACTAGCGGTCCCGCCCGGTTTCACCCGGGTGCAAAAGAATGAATAGGGAAGGAAGGGACACATTCATCTTAGTTTACCGAGATAAATGTTGTGTTCAAATTTCATGATGATCGGAGTTACCGTTCAAAAGTTTTTGTCGATAAAGAGCAGTATTTAAACTTTTTTTAACTAATAATTTTTTTTAAATGAATTAAATAAAATTAAAATAAATTTAAATGTAAGCCTTAGAAGAAAGCAATGTAAAAAATAAAAAAAAAAAATATAAATATATTCACCCAACGTGGGGCTCGAACCCACGACCCTGATATAGACAGTCGCATGCGCTACCGATTGATCTACCTGAGGTTGTGTTCTTTCATCACTAATATGAGTAGGTATATCTAGTTAGTGCATTTCACATGAATAGAAGCTTATTTTTGAGATACTTTTTGCAACATTTTTCATTAAAGCTCCGCTCCTAATGGTCGTAGCGTAATATTATATAGTCTATAGCCTTCCTCGGTAAATGGGCTATCCAACAAAAAAAATTTATTCAATTTGAACCCGTAGTTCCTGAGATTAGCGCGTTCAAACAAACAAACAAACTCTTCAGCTTTATATATTAGTATAGATAGAGCAGCTGTAAAAGTAACGAGAAATTGTGTACCCGTATGTATTCGTTACTTAAAGAACCAGTACCCGTTACTTTCGTATCGTTACGTTACTCGTTACTTTTCATATGACATACAATCGTGTACTAGCATCAAGCATGTATAAGCATCGCAACGAAGCGCATCGCATACGTGATACGGTATGACTTCGTTCGTATAACGTATAACCGCATCAAACGAGTCGAACTGACATGGATGTGAAAGATGCGAGTAACGAAATGAATTTGTAAGTAACGATTCGTTACTTCGAATCAGACGATGTACCCGTTACTCAGTAACGAATACATACGGTTTGTTACAGCTCTAATATCTGAGAATGATCTAACGGTAGCGATATTCATCTGTACCTACCTATAATATAATGTATAATAAATGATTTGGAAAATTTATGTTTGGCATAGATCTCTATAATAATCCTTTGAGGAATGCCCTCAGCAATTATTTCTATAAGCATTTTGTCGACAGAAACAAAACCCCGTCACTTACGATCCGCTGGATACGACAGTATCAAACGCAAATTCGATCATGTATATTTGACCGCAAACAAACAGGTCAGTCTGCATCAGTGCAACGCTGCTGGTTGGATCGTTTATTTGATCGTGTATTTTGACTTTAGATTCAATCGTGTAATTTAGCCGTTCGACTAAATCGGAGCGATTTGATCGCAGACAAGCAGATCAGTCTGCAGCAGTACAACATTTCTGGTTGGATCGTTTATTTAATCGTGTAAAATAATCGTAAATTAATTGTTACAAAGCGCAGTAGTCTTTAACTTCGTTCGACATATATTTGAATACTGCAAGATCGTTATTAGTGTGATTTCATCCGATTTCCAACAAAATTGTATTGCAGCGTTGGACGTGAGTAGCGGATAAATTTGAATTTTCTGGTGGAATATTTACGAAATAAGTAGGTACTCAGAGCCAGGAAATGTAATTCTTGGTTCGTAAAACGGAATTTTAAAAAAACGTCCTCTTAAAAAATAATATATATCCCTGTGAAGATCCGTTTGAGATGTGATGCAATATATATCTTTTATATAATGTGCTTTGTTTATGAAGCTTGTGTATTTAACACCATCAAGTCTTATCAAAGGTTTCATCACATTTTCAAGCCAACATAAACTTGCTTTGAGTTGATATGATCTTGCTATGTTTACGTAAAAATATAATATAAAACTAAATGTCCCTTAGGGCGAGTTTTTGCATATGTTTCGTTAACGGTTGGTTTGATTGTTTGAAAAAAGAAAACTGTCTTGCAAAAGATGAAGTTTATTAAAAACTCTTTAACAAAATAAATATAGTTTAAAAAAAACTAAAAAACACGCTTTATATCGAACTAAAAAGTAAAAAATATTTTTTTTAAAATAAGCTTAAAAAAATAATGAATAGAAAATACTAGTATTATTGTGAAAAAAGCGTGGGGCGCTTTGTTCCACATTTTCGTACATCGAGCGCCCCACGCTTTTTTCACAATCATACTAGTATTTTTTAGTCATTATTGTTTTAAGCTTATTTTAAAAAAAATATTTTTTACATTTTAGTTCGATATAAAGCGTGTTTTTTCGTTTTTTTAAACTATATTTATTTTCCACTTTTTAGTTCGAATTATTGTCAAAAATTTGCCGAAAAAAAAATAAATTTTTTATTTCGGCGTGGACGGGATTAGAACCAACCCACGACCGGTGAATCCGAGAGTTGACGTCAGCGAAGACTAGCGCCTTAGACCGCTCGGTCAACGATTGCTCTTACAGTAGTGGCATAACATACTAACAGTAATAAACCACTTGCTGTAGTCCAAAGGAAGGTTACAAACAAACATACATACAAACTTACAAGTGAAACTAATATAAAGCGTGTAAAAAGAGTAATACTTTACCGTTCTGACTCCACAACTGGGGAACGGTACTTTTTACAATTTTACCAAACTGCACTTTCCCTATTGGAGATCCCCGAAATGTAAAAAAACATGTATTTTCAAAAAAAAACTATTCGTTCTGGTTTGTCTGTTTGCATGACGGCTAAGCGGATCGAAATCAAATTTTAGTAGGATTTTTCTGTTCAATTTTATTATATGCGTAGATTTTTTGCGTATCGTTAGTTTGCAGAATGCAAGCATGAACTGCCACTATATACATATGCATTATTCAGATTTTCTCTTACATTTCCATATTTTGTATTCGCGTAATATACCTATTCGGGCTATTCTGTATCCAGATATGTTAAAAGTAACCGGTGGTTATTTTCCTTATCTTACTTTTGTAGCCGATTCTACGAAAAATGATTTACAACCCCAGTTGTTTTAAACTACAAAATACTAAATTAAGATATTAATTATAGTGTCTTTGCCATATGACATATACACTATTGGCGTCGATTGAATGACTAGATCTAATATGTGTCCATCATCGCACGAGGCCCATTTAAAATGGGTCCATTCAGACCATTTTAAAGATTGTTTTTAGGGATTTCAAAATGTTTTTGGGCCCAAAAACGATGACTTAACGAAAAACGACTAACGAGGCTTAAGAATATTGTTAACTAGTGTGACCTGTGCGAAATTATTCGCACTAAATAAGTATAATAATTATCACTTTACAAAATTATTTTTTAAAATATGATTACAGGTATTCAATTCGTTTCTAATTTTGCACACTGCTTATAACGTTCTTCTTTTTGTTGTATTACAATATGAAGCTCAGATGACAAATCGAAGAAATATTTTACTAAAATTGTCATATAGAGGCGCAAGTAGCAAAAGCGTTGAGCTAAGCCGTCAGATAGCATCATGCAGCATTGCTGTGACGTTGTTCAGCGTTGCTCGCTGTTTCAAAATTAAAGCCGTCAGATGGCAGTATACAGTATTGTGTCTGTTGTATTACAAATACAATATGAAGGTCAGATGACAGATCGAAGTGTTGACGTCAGATGGCAGACGTTGTTCAGCGTTGCTGTATTTTAATTAATTTACAAAAATAAAAGCAATAATAAATTGTTTAGTTGTCGATGTCAGTAGAGCAAGCAATTATCTGTAAAATGATATATAATTTATGTGGAGAAATTGTGAGGTTTTTTCTAAAAAGGGAGGCAAACATCCTTAACCTTAGCGTATTAATATATATGATAACTGAATGTTAGAACAATTAATTATAGAAGTAGATGCACAAACATAACAAATACATCAGTGATGTGTCAAACAATATAAGCTGATGTTAAGCTATATTATACAGATGTAATAATTACAAGAGAATACTACCTGCCCGTCAGATTGCACACACATATGTACAGTACTGGTAAAATTGCACTAGATATGCAGGTGAACAATTAATGTAGACAAAGCTTGTCTAAAAGCTGCGTGTCAACTTTGATAAGCTGGTTCAACGAAACCATCGCACGGCTCGCAAAGTCGTTTTATATTTAAGTTTGTGTTAATTGTTGTAATTAAGTTTTTTGATGTTAAAAAGTTACTTAAAAATATGTTGTTCTGTACAACAAAAAACGATATAATTGAAGTTTACTCCTTAAGAAACGATTTTGAGTTATAAGGCCCGGTACGGAATTTTTTTGAGTAGTAAAATCAATTGTTGAGGCGTTACGCTCCACCGCTTCAAGTGTGGCATTACGCTTGTCCGCTTCAAAAAAGACAAACATATATATCTGTAGCATATAACGTGCAAAAGAATGAGATGTAATACAAAAGAGACAAACATATATATCTGTCGGATTTAACGTGCGAAAGAATGAGATGGAGTACATTACACAGCGTATCTAAGGAGTAAACTCCAGTCGTGCGTCGGAGCTGACACACACACACTTTTTTTCTTGAAATTATTTGAAACTACAACCCCTGCAAATTTTCATCGAGACTGGATTGAAAAATATTCCATAGCTGGTTTATAAAATGGCGAATCTCATTAACAAAGCTAATTGGCTATCTAGTTCACCGTTCGTCCAATACTGTATCATGTTCTTTGTACACCGTATATCAGATTATGTTCAATCAATCTATTACCTGTAATCTAGTTATGCTGATCTGTGCATTATTTACGTATATGTGTATTGCTGAATGCATATTTGCCAGGGTTGAACATAACCTCATATTTTGAAACTAAATACAACGAATCCAGTAGGTTTTTGCAAAACAGTTCGAAAGACCGTTTTCTGTGTTGAGCAGACATGTTTACCGTAAAATACAATTTTAAGGAGGTTGAGCCGTTTTACGGAGATAATGAAAAAATCTGAAATAAAGTTTTTTTAATAGATTTTTTTATGACAACATTTTCTGTAAAAAATCCAAAATTATTAGGAGATTTATAAAGTTAAAAATTAAAAAAAACTTTACATGTAGTCTTATGGAAAATATGTCAACCTAGCATGCAAATGGTACATTTTAATTTTTTGCAAATAACCAAATAATGTCAGCAGTTCCGAAAACTAACTATGTAAAGCATCGATGTCTTACGCATATTTTAATATTTTTTCCAATTTAATTAGGAGACTTTTAATCAATAAAAAAAATTATCAAACCTTAGCACTTTTCGATTATGGACTTTTATTCTTGACAATTTTAACAATTTTAACTGAATTTTCAACTTTTTAATGATTTAATTTTAATTTTTATTACTTCTAATTTCTTTTTTTAATTATTTACTGCAAAAAATATGTAAAATACAGATATTTACATAAATTTATTTTTTCTAACCTAACTTTGTACGAAAAATTCAAAAGTCAGTCCAATAAGTAAAATACTGAAATAATTAATTAATATTAAAAAAAAATGTTTATTTATACCTTTATGACAATAATTTATTGGTATCATCGACTTATAACCTTTTGTAAAAAATTATTATGGAAAAGTTCCCATTTAGAATTCGACTTACTTTTGATTGGGACTGTAACGCATCAACCTTCTTAAAGTTGTTTAATGTTTTGATTTTATTTTTCGAAATGAAACGAAAATTGTTTTCCCTGACAAAAATACACGTACTTACCTACGTCGTTCAATAACAATGTGGATGTTGATTCACAGTTGTGAATTAATGACATAGAATTATTATTCTTATCGATTTAGATCTGGGTTTTTAAAGCCTAACAATTGTTGTCATTATTTTTCCAGTTTTAAGAGGAGAGTGATGTACTATTTTTTGTCGTGGACAATGAACAAGTTAATTCGATTTAAAAAAATGTTTTTTTAAATAATACAAAAATTTACATACGTCATGTTACACTCTTTTGTTTTTAATATACATTAATTACTAAAAAAGCGTCAATAAGTAGGTACAACACGGACACGTAATGTCACCTGCTAATAAGTCGAAATATTAAAATTTTATCTGATTATAGAATGCCTATAATATACTCGTTAAAATTAAACGTCTCCTGTATAATAAGCCTACATATATAATTTAATTATTTTTATTTGATGTCAATTTCTACAGTCTTTAATGTCTACTTCCTGCTTGGTTTTACATTTAATTCATTTTTATTGAGAAAATAAATTAAAAATGTCTAAATAGCTTCGACTCTAAGGGACGGTTTTATGCGAGTTTCTGAGCAAGCAAAGGATGCGAAATCTGTGAACAATTAATTCATTTTTTCGAAATGTAGGCAGTTCACTATTTTAAACATCAGCTGTTGTAAATGAAATCGAATGATAAAATTCGAAATACCCAGCTGAAGTAATTATTTTCAACGAATTATTGCAAAATAATACTTGTAATTTTTTTTTATTATTTGTAATTTCTATTTTTTTATAAAATCGATCCTTGTTTTGTCACCATATTGTCGGTACGGTTGTTCCAAAAAAGTTTTTACGGGAATGTATTGTTTAGCATTTTTATGATATTGATCTTGTAGATCAGTACTTCTAAATTACCGGCTTGTACTCGATGTGTCCTTGATGTGCTATGTAAAGGTGGCACTTCACATGGCTATTTGTGTTTGCCTTTGGGTGTTTGTTGTATTTAGCAAAATATATGACGTTCAAGACAAACATGCAAATACGACCATCCACACATGGCAGTCAAATAGCAAACACACAAACATTTGGCAGCAGAACGCAAGGTTCAAAATTCCAGGAATTTTAGCACTGTTTTATTGTCCAATTCATTTTCAATAATAATTGTTCCAGTTCTCGTTCATAGCACAGACACAAAAATACTGCACGTCCGTACAGGTTCACGGCGCGTGCGCTTCTGAATATGGCCATTGTGTGGACGATTTATTTGCGTATTTGCCTATTTGACTCTTTTGATGTGCCTCGAAAAACCGACAAGCGCACAGTAACGCGTATTTGGTATTGGCCTTATTTGTCAAATAGGAAAATAAGGCCAACACTTTGTCAAATAGACTGTCCACACTTGGTAATTGTTTGCCAAATACACAAATACAAATAGCCATGTGAAGTGCCGGCATAAGACGCGATTGTATTTATTAATATAATATAGCAATTGTTTAGTGCCAATTGATGTTCATATTTTCGGTCGATCATTAACCGCTATAACCTAATCACTTTGAAACAATGACCAAAGCTACATTGAACCGGCACAACGCGTCTTCTCTGACCTGTCGTGAATGTCCACAGTCCAGTGGAATCGAAAGTTGGATGTGCAGACAGGAACCTGCTATCCTAAAAAAATTCGGGAACTATACCATTTATAGATTTAGTAAATACCATTTTGAATGGCTATTCCTTGTGTCCGCGCCGACGATTTGCTCAGCCTTAAAGCGAAGTCAGAAAGAAGTGAGACCACCCACACTGAGAGCTGTACCGGCAGTAGTCCCGGGGTCTGTAATAACCCCTGCAGCTCTCCACATACACTGTGTAGGTACTACCTTACTATGTAGGCAGAATGGCAGAACAGAGCTCCTGCTGCTGCATCTACGCTATTAAAGAAATAAAATCATTTCTTTTTATATCGACTGAATCGAATCCCCAAAAGTATAAAATTACAAGATAAAAAGAAGAACACATAGCTAGGGAAGAAGGATTCAAGTATACGTAACGTCCGTATTTATATTTTTATACGGTTTTCAAAGTAATGTTATACTTTTCATATCAGGCTTGTCTGTTAGTACAACGTATCTTTGCATACTTACAGCGTTCTTCCGTCGATTCTTCTCGACTACGATGCCATCGCGACTCTACTTAAAGATTTAAACTAGATATATCAACGGAACTCCTTGTCATCTGATTGCTAATAAATTGATCTTATTTTGATATAATATAAATCTATAAAGTGTGAAACTAGTTTTGAAACCTATTAGGCAGCCTTAGCTAAAATCGGCCTCTTAACAATCAAAAACCTGGTGTATCATGTATTTGGGTTATTGGGTTTCAAAAATTAATAAGTTTCGTCAGCCCTAGTGCTAATAGTTATCAATTAGCAGAATAGAATAAAAAATTTACAGGGCTAGCACTGAAATCCCGTACTTCAGTGATCAAATATACTTGAAACATTCACTATTTGACGTTCTGTATTCTGAACCATTCAGAAGGTTCTCTTATTGCTTTTATTACCGGCTCTTTTATTTTTTTTCTCGTTTAGTTTTTTTCATTAACTTAGTGATAAAGATATATATGTCCAGAGTTCTTTTATTTTGCTTGATGATAGATCTACATCATTGAACTTATTGATTTAATATATTTTTGGCTTTATGTTCAACGCGTTCAATCAAAAATCGCTAAAACATTGAAACTGTTCATATATATAATTATATTTACTTAACAGGAACCGATACAAACTAATTAAGTTCCTTTTTAAATATCTGTGAAATTAATTGTTGCAATAAAAGAGTTCTATAATATATCATAAATTAAAAAACAAGAAACAATCTACTGTAGGTTACAACTAAAATACAAATTTGACCTGTTTATATTATAGTATAGATAGATCGGTAGGTTATTAAATCGAACATTTGAGCGTTTGACAAATGACAACGCCTGGTATACCTATAGATGGTTATTTTGTTAAGTAAGGAGACCTTGTTCAATTTATTCGAGTCATTCTGTATATGCCATGTGAATTACAAAAAAAATCTCACGTCAGCGTAAATTCATTGTTGCTGGTACACAATTTTTAGGTTAAAAGTTCAACGGTCAGAACCAAAATGACATGTCCATTGTAGGAAATGTGTAGAGAGGCAATTGATTGACTTGAACATTGCCTCATAGGTGGGTACGGGGCTAAATGTGAAGTGTGTTACACCATACCATCTTTATTGCTGTACTTTTCCTGCTCTTTGAAATGAAGTACAATACTATAACATAATAAAAAGCCTGAACAGCGAACAACCCAATTGTTCACTGCGTTAAATCGCGTCCGCAGAACTGATATATGACTCGCTATATTTTGGAAAAAATATAAATTTCTCTACGCTGAAAAAAGGTGTTTAAAAGTGTCGACTATTTTGTTTGTACACATTATTTTAATAGTTTTGTTATATAAGAACTAGCCATTACCCGTGCTTCGCACGCGATTGAGACGAAACATGGATGCATTCCCATTATTTGGCATAGATACTCCTTTCTCGACGTAAACTCCTCTAACAAATTTAAAAATTGATGACATTCACGTGATCAACGTCCTGGAAAACCTAGAAAATGACACACATGTTGATCTTTAGACTATTTACTTCTTTTCACCCTCTGAAGGGGTTGTTTTTGAGAAAGCACGAAACACGTGCTTCTTTATTTGTTGATAAGGAGTAGTACTGCGCATTTTCGAATTGATATATTATGTATCTTATATGATTTCTCCATGCAAATTTTAAACCCCTGTTACACCCTTTTAAGGGGTTGAATTTTCAAAAATCTGTTCTTAGCAGATGTCTACGTCATAATAACTATCTGTGAGCAAAATTTTAGCCCAATCCGTCTAGTGGTTTAAGCTGTGCGTTGATTCTCCATGCAAATTTTGAACCCCCGTTGGGTTGAATTTTTCAAAAATCCGTTCTTAGCGGATGCCTACGTCGTAATAACTATGTGTGTGCCAAATTTCAGCCCAATCCGTTTAGTGGTTTGGCCGGTGCGTTGTCTGTCAGTCAATCAGTCACGGAACTCTTTTATATATACCTATATTATATAGATAGATAGATTACAAAAGTCATTTTTAAATTCGACTGTTCCACTGCTTCATCTTTCCCCTGTTTGTATAGAAGAGTATAACGTTGTTAATTGTTATAAAAATATAACTTTTTCGGTTTTTGACGTAATAATTTAATTAATATTGTTCACTATTTCGTGTTTTTTTAATTAATTTATATTCCTTAATCGTATTAGATTGTATTAATATTGTTTTCTTTTCTTTTTCAGGTAAGTTAGTCTATAATGACATTGCAGTACCGTTTTCTTGTGATTTTGTAAGTACATATTGATAACTTTTTACTACACTCCTGTGTAAAATTTGCTGTCCAATAATTTAATTCGAAATTGAAACTATTTCCGATTACCTAGGGTACAGGAACCCAGTCTTCGTTTCATCATCCTAAACGGCTCCAAAATATGATGGTGCAGCGATTGGATTCTGTAAAGCCCTTGGTTTGCAGATGTATCTATAATATTAAAGAATCGTTTTTGATAATGTTTCGCGAAGACTACGGCACCGAATTTGACAACCGGACAAAACATCTAATTTGTAAATAACTGGAGGACTTTCTTCCAGAAAGAGTTTTTGCGGTTCCACAGTGTGATTCTAACAGATCTTGGCCTGTTCATGAATCTATTTTTTTATGCTAATATTATAAAGGAAACGAGCTATAGGTTATTGATTTATTAGAATATATGTATATTAAAATCTATATATTGCCACGAGTATTGGTAAAAGCTTTTCCACGTTTAATAGTGTCATTTATAATGCACACGTAAGTCTGTAGGTTTATGCGAATAGGTATACTTAATCTGCACTAACACATTCTACGCATCATCGTTTTTACGTACTCTATCAGGGAGAAGACACATGTCTGGAAGATCCCTCACTGGATCAAGAGTCACCCATCTTTTTTTTATTATACAGCCAACTTTATGCTTTGGGGGTGTCATCTACTTTCGAACAATAGTACATAAACTCCGATATTAGTAAGCTCGTTTTTAAAATATGCCAATGTCTAACTTAATGAATAAATTATAGATTTCACTGTTATCATTGTAACAAAATATTGCAGTCAACTTAAAGCCACACTGGTAGATGTTGCGTCATACGTTCGAAAGAGACTGGATATTATAAGAATAATATTTGTATTCGATGTTTCGATTGGGTTAAATGTGCAAGGATCTTTAGTCTATTCGTAAGTCAAACTGGGTAATATGCAGATGGCTGGTACGCTTTTGTTATTACATACGAACCGCTATAATCCAGTGGAACACCACGGTATTACGGAATAGAGTTTGGCTTAACCAATTAGTTTGCGCGAATGTCACATACGACTAATTTATACGAAATCGATTGATTCATTACTGAAATAAGACAATATAATGATTTCACCTGTTTTTATATTAGCTATGTTATCACAAATATTGAAAACAAATGAAATTTGAAACAACATATATGTGATTCCTGATGAGTCAAACAAATTGAATTCACTTTTTTTTTTAATTTGCGTAGTTTTGCAAAAAGACAATCCTAAATCCACCTTTAGTAGCCACGTCAACAAAACAAAAATAAAACTAAAAACTTGTTTTGCACAAATTATTCGAAATTATTTGAAATAGTTGTTGAAGTGCCGTAAAGGAGGAAAGTATTTGGTGTTATTTTTCAGCATCAGCCATCAGGCTCGTATTTGCTGATGAGACCACAACTTTACATAGAATGTTGATGCGTTGCAGCGTTGTACATATATACTTATGTTAAATATGCGAATTCTAACTCACTAACTCATTAATCCAGTCATCTATATAGATTAAACTAGCGATCCCGCCCGGTTTCACCTGGGTGCAAAATAACGAATGCGGAAGGGAGGGACATGAGTACGCACATTCATCTTAGTTTACCGAGATAAATGTTGTGTTCATATTTTATGATGAACGGAGTTACCGTTCAAAAGTTTATGTCGATAAAAAACAGTATTCATACTTTTTATAAATATAGATAATAAAGGACCCCGCACGGAACATATGGGAATCGGCCCTCGGTTAAAATCTTCCATACTTGGGGATATTATCCAAAAATCGACGCTGATCAAAAGTCTCCATGGGCACGAAGTCCGGAAATGCGATCCCGGGGAGTTATTATTATTTTGATTACAATAAAAGTATACTTTTATTGCAATCAAAATAGGGAAAATGAGCAAATGCACCCGTCTCCTTGTGATATTCTATTATAGACATATCTACATCACATAGATATATCATATACAGTATATATGTCGCCGGGATATTGTCAAACCCGTGATATTATAATTTCACTTAGTGAAATTATAATATCACGAATCTTTGTCAATCGTGATATTGTAATTTCACTAGTGAAATTACAAAATCACGGATTTGACAATATCCCGGCGACATATATACTGTATATGATATATCTATGTGATGTAGATATGTCTATAATAGAATATCACAAGGAGACGGGTGCATTTGCTCATTTTCCCTATTTTGATTGCAATAAAAGCATACTTTTATTGTAATCAAAATAATAATAACTCCCCGGGATCGCATTTCCGGACTTCGTGCCCATGGAGACTTTTGATCAGCGTCGATTTTTGGATAATATCCCCAAGTATGGAAGATTTTAACCGAGGGCCGATTCCCATATGTTCCGTGCGGGGTCCTTTCTTTTAAATCAATAATTACTGGAATTAATAAAATATAATAAATATTTAATTGAAAACACTGTAGGAAAATTATTTTTATAAAGGTACCTATAGTAGTAATATTTTTAGTTTTTAGCTATTAATTAGATTTATTTAATTTTAATTAGTCGTAAATAAAATTAAAATAAATTTAAATGTAAGCCTTAGAAGAAAGCAATGTAGGAAAAAAAATAAAAATATATTCGCCCAACGTGGGGCTCGAACCCACGACCCTGATATTAAGAGTCGCGTGCTTTACCGACTGAGCTAGCCGGGTTTGTGAATGTACGACGTTAATATTGGAATATTTTGTTAGGTCACTTCACCTGAATAGACGCTAATTTTGAGGTACATTTTGCAACATTTTTCATTGATGCTCTGCTTCTATTGCTCGTAGGGTAATATTATATAGCCTATAGCCTCCCTCGATAAATGGGCTATCCAACAAAATTTTTTTTTTCAATTCGAACCAGTAGCTCCTGAGATTAGCGCGTTCAACCAAACAAACAAATAAACTCTTCAGCTTTATATATTAGTATAGAAGAGAAAATATGAGTTTGACATTTATTAATGAATGATGTCTTGTAGAAAGCAAGCACACATTATCGCGGTATTATGCAAGTGAGTGAGTAGTCTTTGCACCATCGTTCTATCGCGCGTTGGCCTCCGACTCGACGGCCACATGGGTATAAACGAAAATTTGTTCCTGTCAAAATGACAACAAAAAACGACAAGTCGTTGGTGGTATGCGATGTATAGTGGCGCTTTAGAGTTTAGAGGGGTGCTGAAAAAACATCCATTACCTCATTAAAACTCCGTATTTCGTACCCGCGTTGTAGCACCCTCATCGTTCAAGCATTTACAGTGAAATCTTATTTAATGGGCTAAATATAAATAAATAATAACCTAAATTCTATTTTCTTTATTTAAAAAAAAATACATACGTGATTTAGCATCGTTTGAATGTTGTGGAAGAAATATTCTTGGGCTCTTTTATTTCCATATTTTGAAATTTTGTAGTAGTTCATCTAGTTTGGTAATTCAGTGTTTCACTAAAAATCGATGTTCTTTCTTAGTTTTATGATTTAAATTGCGATTTTTAAGTTTGAAAGCAATTTATTCAAAAAATTGTTAGTGTTTAATTTTGTATTCAATCCTTCAGGTATTACCAGGAAAAATGTAGCTTTTACATAATTCAAGTATTCAGATATGAATCACCTGTTACGAAAAGCACGCTTTGTAATTTATTTATAATTTTCCTATAATGCGCTATTGTATATAAAATGCATAGGTATTAAGTTTTCCAATAAAAGCGATTATACTCTCGTACCTTGATATAGAAAAGCTTCCTTAATTTATCGTTAATTTTTATCTCGACCTTTTTTACTTTATATTCGAATGAAAACTGCATCTATAATAGTTTTTAATAGTGATGTACCGGATCGTTGAAAATATATATCCGCGGATACGGATCTGAATACGGATATTTGGTTTCAAGATCCGCGGATACGGATACGGATCTTAACCTTCTTAGAGTACGCGGCGGTAAATATTGCACATCGACCTTTGGAAAGAAACTATCTGTTATGGGAAAAAGTTATTGACCTCTTTAAGAGTTAACTCTCATAACAGATTGTCTCTTTCCAAAGATCGATGTGCCATATCTCATTATAAAGATAGTTTTTTAGTACCTTTGAGTTATGTACTATTAGTATGGTACTCACTACGATAAATGTTTGCAATATAAAGGTGTCAAATACGGTTTAAAAAAATAAAAAATAATCTGAATGGAATTTAATAGGTTTTCATTATTACCTAATCACATATGTATATATAAAATTTCATCTATGATTGAAAATTAATAAGGTAAAAGATCCGCACAAAAACTAACAGATACGGATCTTTCTTCTCCCTCGGATATCCGCGGATACGGATACGGATATCCGGCACATCACTAGTTTTTAAACTTCAGCTGATATAAATAGATTAGTTTATAATTTTGATAGACTAGACCTATATAATATTGAAGCGTTTAGATAATGTCAGTTTTAAATGATTTGATTGTTTTTGACGTAACGGAAAATTTGTATGTAATAATAATGCGGATAATATGAGAGTAGGTACGTTTTATACAATGCAATGAGGAGGCAAGGCATCAGCTCCGCTATCCCTAACGAACGTGGGAGGCTGCGAAGACAAAAACATCCACATTATACCGGGAGGAGCAACTTTCCTGCCTCTCTTACACTTCCGACCCCATATGCGTCATGCTACAGCGACCTGTCGAATTATAACCACCTGAAATATGTATTATGTAGGTAATATAACGTAATACGTATACATACGTATGAAAAACAGGCATGTAAAAACTTTAGCAGGTCATTTTGTACAAAACTGTCGCAGAAGAATTTTCTGTAAACCAGGCAGAAATGAAATTAAAAGCAAAATAATTCTTCGGTGTTTTTTACTGAATTGTATATCACTATCCAAAAAGGCTTTACTCGCAATTAGGAGATGTTATTTTTCTGTCGTATTAATTTGCCAGGTTTCTACTTTTGTGCATTTCGCTTGCGATGATATATCGAAGTGCGTGAAGAGATTGTTTTTTCTGTCACGAATTGGACAATAGACGCAGGAGATCAGAATCCAGAAGAGACCATTGCTTTTTGCGTTGTACTTCATAGTTCCGAATTATCATCCAGAAGAAGTTAATTTGATAAAATGAGACAATTACAATTAAGATGATTTGAAGTGTGAGGAAATCAGGAACCAGAAGAAGTTTTTCTACCGTGTTAATTTGATAGTGTCATAAGATTCGTATCCAGAAAAGGTATTTTTTTACATAAAATGGTCTGCGAAAGGGGCAGTATTTCGGGTGTGAGAGGATGACAAAGATAGAAAGAGGAGATGAGGATGATACAGTATGTGTATATTATGTTGGGCTGTGGTATTGTTTGACGTCCGTAGTTTTGTATGTAGTCGCCTATAACAGAGCTAATACAGAGCCAATATCCGGCGTACAACAGGTCTGCGGTATGTGCGTGGTATTTAGGTACTGTATGGCTATCATACAACATAGCGTTTGTATTGCTATTTCTGTCACACAACAGCGTACTTAAATATATTTAGTACGAGACAGAAAATGTTGTCTGCAGATAATCAACCTCTAAGTCACGATTTTCATTCCTTTGAAACAGTCGTCAATTGAATAATGTAGTTGGCCATGGTAATTTAGAAGATTTTTACATCTCACAAACTACACAAACTTCTATGTGCTTTGGTGCAAATTGTATATCTAATGACGAGCGTTCGATAAGCAAAAGTCACTAAGAAAACAGTTTAGCGACCTCCGATATAATGACAAGAAAGTAGCCAGTATCGAATAATTTTAAACGGCATAATTTCGGAACAATTTTTTTTGTAAGCTTTCCAATAAAAATATTTTTAACAAAAAAATTGAACCGACTTCAAAAAATATGCACTAAAAAGTAAAAAATAATAATTATTGTTATTATTGGAGTTGGTGTTATCATCGGAATTCGAAAGTAGCAATTTAAATCTTACATGTCTCTAGTTCTCGGAATAGATTTCATTTTGGCTGACACCGACTCCAAAAATAACAATAATTATTATTTTTTACTTTTTAGTGCATATTTTTTGAAGTCGGTTCAATTTGTTTGTTAAAAATATTTTATTTTTCTCTTTTTAGTGTTAGATAAAGTATTGCAATGGGTAGGCCAAGTATGCGTGCCTTTGAAATTTGAGAGTATCCCTCGATTTCCCCGGATTCCACCATCAGATCCTGACTTGGTTCCGATGGGACCACCTCGGAAGTGCACTCTTTCGAATAAAAACAATTTTGAAAATCGGTCCATAATTGGCGGAGAAATCGGTGAACATACATAAAAAAAAAAATATACAGTCGAACATAGAACCTCCTCCTTTTTTTGAAGTCGGTTAAAAATAGAATAATACCAAAATGGTTGTCTTTTTTATAATTTTTAAATCATTTGTATTTGTTTTAATGCCATTTAAACCGATTTAGTATTTTCCTGTACTAATCTTTTATCTACTTTAGAATTTAGATTGTACATTTTAGACTGGTTTGTCGTCTAAATCAGGGGTGTCAGACTAATTTTTATGAAGGGTCGTCTATATGGTTTAGGCTGTGTTAGCGGGCTAGACTTTAAATTAAAATCTAAAACGCATACTAAATTAAAATCTTTATTTATTTAGTTAAAATCAATTTTCACATAAAGGGTAAATTATCTTGAGCTTAACGATCCAGTAATTTTAAAAATACGCCATCTAATATCCTCACTGGATAGATTCTGGTCCGTATTGAGATGGCTCGAGGGTCAGATGCGGCCCGGGGGCCATATCTTTGACATCACTGGTCTAGATTACTTGCAGCATTTTTTAAAGTAAAGTTCTTATTACAAATTCGCAAAAATGATACTATTTCCCTGCTGTACAAAAAGTGGACCCTGTATACAACTACTTACATAGTGTGTAGTTGTGTGTTTGTGTGTGGTATACGCTCTTTGTCCTCTTGTAAATCCGTCTCAATTAAGAATTGAATCGTGTCATTCATAATACTGTCTACCAATCAATTTCTTTCCACTCCATAAATTACTCTGGCAAATGAATTTTCCGACAAAAGATTGGAATGATATTAACACGGATTATAACTTTTATTTTATCCTTGATTCAAAATGCTTTTTTAAAGGTTAATTCACATGCAGAAAATAGATCTATTGATCCAGATTTCTTTTTTGTTTATTGAAACGTCTGTGTTATCAAAGTAAAGTACGAAATTACACAACAAAAAAACAAAATTCAATATTTTTGTTATTACAAACAGTGAACTATTAAAGATGCAGATCATATTTTTAGGATTCCGTACCACGATAGTCATAAAAACGGGACATTTTTAGTGAGCCTCCGTGTTGTCTGTCCGTCCGTCCGCTTTAAAGTTTCGGAACTAAGAAAATAGAGAACACAATTTATAGAAATCGGCTTTGTTGGTTTTTGTGTATTATATTGGAAGATTTCGTATATTCCTATTATTATAGGCATAAAAAAACTATACCTGCATAAAAACCTTATGTATATGAGTGCACTTCACTAATATTTCCCGTTATTTGCGCTTTTTATTCCTGCTGTAAATATACCATGAGTATGTGTCGAATTGATGGAAAAGTCACAGGCGAGGCGTTTAAAAAAGTCCAGATAAACGTACGATTTTCGCACAAATTGTATTTTTTTAGTTTTTTAGTCTACTTGATAAGTTGTATTCAATACTTCGTCCGGATTTGTAGATGGCCTATTAAAGATAATCTACACATTATGCTGTCGCGATTTTTTTATTGAATATAGCTGTATTTACCTTCTGGAATGATAGCCCTTTGTTATGATAACATAATGAGACCATCCTAAATTTTTTATCTCTGTATTCAGGACATAAAGTCTCGGCCTATTAAAGATAGTCTACACATTATGCTGTCGCGATTTTTTTTTTTAATATAGCTGAATTTACCTTCTGGAATGATAGCCCTTTGTTATGATAACATAATGAGACCATCCTAAATTTTTTATCTCTGTATTCAGGACAATAAGTCTCCTGCTAGAATAGCTGCGGCGAAAGATGAAGCCACCGCGTCATAGTGACGTGAACGCATTGCGCCCGCCTTCTAGCTTGGCTGTTTGGGAGATCCATGTGCGTCGAGTGTTTATATTTTTTATTCTACTGCTGTAAATGGATATATCGAATTTATTTCACACGCCACTGTCTGCGGGCAAGTAGGCGTTCACTACCATATTACTGATGACGTGTCTGGCTTCAACTCTCACCGCGGGCACTATAGGTCCTGCACGTCATGTGAAGTCAGAAGTCGAATGTCTTGAACTGGCTGTTTCACGGCTACCGGTTACATTATAACACAGGCGCGGTATAAGAGGGCATATAATTGCGAGAAACTTTCACAAATAGATCAATTAGGATTGTCTATCTATCGAAATCAGCAATCGTGACGCTTCGCTATTGGATAAAGTGCGGCAAAGAGCGTGATCCTTGACATAACCTCGATGCAAGGCACTAAAGGAACGCCAAGGGATCGTTAAAGCCATATAGCTATTCAAAATCAACTTTCCTCGACGGTTCTCCACCCGGTTTGCCTTCCAATCTCACTCTACTTATCCATAAGGAAACTCCCGACTTTGCTACTTCTATCACCGTTGTGCATTATTAATATATTATGATGTATGAAAACTTGTTTTCCGCGAGATAACTTTTTAAAAACAAACTTCGGCTTTACTCCGATGCTATTGTAAAGCGATGAAAGGACGTTCCGTTCTGACTAGGAAAATGATGATGTAGTTAAAAAGAGAAGATAATATGTATGTATGTTTGAATGTAGGTATGTATGTGCGGAAAATATAGGTTGTAGAAATGCCAAACAGGGGTGGAACGGCTAAATTATCTGCTACCTCTTAAGACCGCTGCACACGAGGCTAGAAACGCTGCTAGATTTGCCTACTAGTTTTCCAACGCTGGTTTTCTTGATTGCTCGCTTCACACGAGACTATTTTTCAAGTTTGTTTTGTGGATAGATCTGGTGCACGCGCAGTGACAGTTCGAATATAAACAAAGAGCAAAACGTGTCTGTCGTCTGACTGAGCAGAATGACGTCATGTTGGTTTTTGGACGTTTGTTCAAGTCGCCCACGTGATTGGTTCTTGCTTATATCTAAGCAGCGGGCCTAGCAAGGAAAATAGCCCCTGTTCTAATTTTAAAACCTATCTTGTGAGCTAGCAGGCCTACCCGCAGTGATGTCATTTTCAGCTTCGTACCCAGCCTACCGGCCACCAGAACTCCTAGCAATGTTTCTAGCCGCGTGTGCAGGGGCCTTTAATTATTCCTAACAGTCAGTTTGACAAGTATAAAACGATTTTGCTAAAATTGTAACCATTGATTTTTTGATGCGAAAAGTTTTTTGTACCCGACTACGACAAAGCCCAAAGAAGGATTACTAAGCAATGCGTTTTTTTCAAAGTAATTTTTTATGTACTTCAATGACGATTTATTTAAAATTATGTATTTAAACGCCTCTATGCTGTCACTTTAATTTCTAGAATAATATTGCTATTCGATGTAACTACTGCTAGGGTTATCTTTAGCACTCAATAGAAATTTGTATGAATCCGGCTCTGTATTCTTCTATGTCTATACGTGTGTGTTTACTGTTTACCTCCGCAATCTCAGTACTTACCTTGCAGAATAAAATGATGTTTTTAAAACTTTTATATTCATTTTATACGATATTTTAATTGAGGGGCGAAGTCTGCGTTTCAATTGTGTTTTTGACTTTTAATTGGATATTGGGGCTTACCAAAAATAACACTTTAACGGACATATTTCTCAAAAATATTTTTTTTGAGAAATATGTCCGTTAAAGTGTTATTCTTTTGAAGAACAAATAACTATATACGTTTTTGGAGAATTAAGATACACCCTACTGTTGTATTTCATTTTATTATACATAATTTTTTTTCTCTAACTTTATAAATCACTAGCGGTCCCGCCCGGTTTCACCCGGGTGTAAAAGAACGAATGGGGAAGGGAGGAACATGAGTACACACATTCATCTTAGTTTACCGAGATGAATGTTGTGTCCAAATTTCATGATGATCGGAGTTACCGTTCAAAAGTTTTTGTCGATGAAAAGCAGTATTTAAACTTTTATAACTAAAAAAATTTTTTAAATTAATTAAATAAAATTAAAATAAATTTAAATGTAAGCCTTAGAAGAAAACAATGTAAAAAGTAAAAATATATATTTGCCCAACGTGGGGTTAGAACCCACGACCCTGATATTGACAGTCGCATGCTCTACCCATTGAGCCACCTGAGGCCGTGTTCTCACAACGCTAATATGAGTATATCTAGTTAGTGCATTTCACATGAATAGAAGCTTATTTTTGAGATACATTTTGCAACATTTTTCATTAAAGCTTCGCTCCTAATGGTCGTAGCGTAATATTATATAGCCTATAGCCTTCCTCTATATCCAACAAAAAATTTTTTTTCAATTTGAACCGGTAGTTCCTGAGATTAGCGCGTTCAAACAAACAAACTCTTCAGCTTTATATATTAGTATAGATAATTTGTTTTCTCTAACTTTATAAATCATGAAGGAAATAGTTCACCTGTAACAATTATTATTTTTTATTCAGCGTATTTATTAACGTAAGTTTGTAACATGAATATTATTTAATTCAACACATTTATTAATTTAAGTTTTTTAACATCAACACTACTTCCTAGTTCATACGCTCCGCTGCCATCTGTCCTCTGTTTCTTCACATGACCACCAGGGTACACCAGTGACGGCGTGTCTTTTTAAGACGTGATGTTACACACCCTTATTTGGGGTTAATGAAAAAAAGAATGTACTGTTTGTAACAGTCGACGATTATCTCTAGTTTAAAGAATGTTTTTAATATTTTAGTTCTAAATTTAAATCACATCTTTTACCAGAAAATGTAACCAAATCAAAAAGGTTATAAATGTTTATTTATTTAACAGAGTGTCTGAGATATGATAAAATGCTTATTTCCTGCGCAGTTTTGTAAATAGGAATACCCTTCAGACATTTACATTCACTATTTTATTTGCTTTAAAAAAATGACCTCTTTGTATATAATATGTAAAGAAGTCACTTGATAACGTTATCAATGAGGATTAATAAACCACTTGTACAATAACCACATAACACAGTGTTTGATGTTAGTTGACTCACAATCTATCAGTGGCTGATCACAAGTGTGCCATTTGAAGTTCTTCTGGTTTAAAAAACAGAAACGAAACAAAGTTCAAGATCTATAGGTACAATCCAATGATATATTTGTGAGGACATTTTGATTACACTCGGAAGAAGGGAATCGTCTTATTTAATACCTTCAAATATGTATCGTTTTGTTTTTGACGTGATAACGTCTTATAAATTGATGAAACACCAGCTGCACGCACGAAAAAGTGTAACGTTCCTAACGTTCCGCCTGACCCTGTGCGTGCAAGCGAGAGCGCAGTAAGCTTCGGCCCAAGTTTGACAGCTACTAAAATGTAGGTTATGTATTACGGAATACGTTATCACGTAAAACTATCGTCCGTAAACCGACTTTACAGACAACCAATTTTTTTTTAATATAAAAGTTCAATAGTTTAATAAATAATCAAATAAGTGCCAATTTGAGCCATCGAATATTAGTCGGATATTCGAATATTGAATTGGACTTCGAAGGAATATTTTAATTTGAAACGAGCCCTACCATAGAGTATAACATTTGACCAATGGTTATTGGCTAAAACCAAAATAACAAGAACGCAGCAAGGAGGATTCAGTGAAATTTGGCGTCCTGAATGCTCAGAATTACGATATTAACCGTTCTAATGTGCTGCAATATTGTTTTTACAGCGACGTTGTAATGATGAATTTAAATTGGATAATAACCACATGTTTAGAACTTCTGATGTAAAGAAATTACCAAGTGTGGGCGCGACAGATTATATGAGACAGATTTCGTGACTACCGCTCTATAAATAAATAAATATGTATTTTATTTCTCTATACAAGGTCAGTCTTTTATGTATATTGTATATGGTATCTAGAGTTTGTTCAGTAAATGCATCATACTTGCGTACATTATAAGATTATTTTCCAGTATCTAACTGTAGTTTATATCCATACTTATTTATCTTTCCCGGATTTCCAGTGTCTGAAACAGTTTAGTCACATCTTTTTCTCCCTGTTCATTACGTCGTAGGAAATTTGTTTTTCTTATATTTTAATATTTTGTTATAATTTGTTAGGGATGATTGGGAAAATAATTAAATAAATAAGAAATTCAGAATTTTAATTTCAGACTTCTAATTTGTTCAACAGTTTCGGATAAAATGTGTCTCCAGTTGTCCTATATTTTTACGTACAGTCTCTTTTAACATAAGTGTCTAGCTGTTATCTTTATTCAAGTGTGTTATGGTTATAATATATGAACTTATAATTAATAAAAAATCAACGATTCTCTTGAAAACGAAACAACTAGCAACTTATTCGAATAAGTATGTTTTGAAAATCATATATATATTAATACGCTAAGGTTAAAGATGTTTGCCTCCCTTTTTAGAAAAAACCTCACAATTTCTCCACATAAATTATATATCATTTTACAGATAATTGCTTGCTCTACTGACATCGACAACTAAAAAATTTATTATTGCTTTTGTTTTTGTAAATTAATTAAAATACAACAACGCTGAACAGCGTCTGCTATCTGACGGCTTAAATTTTGAAACAACGTCAACACTTCGATCTGTCATCTGGCCTTCATATTGTAATACGACAGACACAATACTGCATGCTGCCATCTGACGGCTTTAATTTTGAAACAGCGAGCAACTCTGAACAACGTCACAGCAATGCTGCATGATGCCATCTGACGGCTTTTGCTACTTGCGCCTCTATATGACAATTTTAGTAAAATATTTCTTCGATCTGTCATCTGAGCTTCATATTGTAATACAACAAAAAGAAGAACGTTATAAGCAGTGTGCAAAATTAGAAATGAATTGAATACCTGCAATCATATTTAAAAAATAATTTTGTAAAGTGATAATTATTATACTTATTTAGTGCGAATAATTCGCACTTCACTCTAGTATTCAATTATTCTAATAAATTCCGTATACCCTATAATTTTAACCCTTTTAGAAAGTTTATAAGTTTGTCGCTGGTAATCTCAGAAAAAATTCAACCAATTTAAAAAAAAAAACAATCATCGTCGATATGATATAGGCTATAACTGGCCGGCCAGTCTTTGCTCTGGTAAAAGCGGATTAGCGTAGCGAAAGTAGCGAACTAGATTTAGTAATATATTAACTCTATATATTAAATTTGTACCCGGACGAAGCCTGGCCGGGTAACGATATACGAAATACATCTCCGCGAAAATTATCTTTTTATGGAATATTAATGTTATAAACTTTATAAACATAGATTGTTACGCCATTTGTTATAATGTAAAGAAATGTTATTATAACAAGTTTATTTTTATTCATGTTTATAAAACTGTGAACAATATGGTAATTGTTTTATTTTCGTTATTTGGGATGCGAATGAGATTTTTTCGTAATATTCAGACTAGCCTTTACACGTGGGTTGTCCCGCGCTAATGTCAGTTTTAACAGTTGAATAAAAAGCTTACGTGTACAGTATTCCAGGTTTAATCAAAATTGATCCAGCTTTTCTTGAGTGATCCTGGTAGAAACAGACAAAAATTCAGAAAATACATTTTCCCCCGAGTCAAAGCAAATTCCCAAGTTACAAAAGGTTCTGTTATTATTAGTATTGATTTCATTCACGGGTAGTAGGTAGAACAAATAGTTAAATCTAATTTATTTTTTACTTCTAAAAAGTGCGTTGAATTAACAGATAACGCAGAATTAAACGAAGCAATATCCAAGTGGTGAAAACCGAGGGGGATTCCCAGAGGAGGCGTGATGTGACAGGACATTTTTTCTACCGTTAACTTTCTGTTGTTTTTTTCTCAACTTTTACCGAATGACTTCGAGATCATTTCTTCAATAAAATTCGCAATAAAAAAAATATAAAAGACTACGCATTTGAATCTTGGAAAACTTAGGTTGTTCCAACACTCGAATAGTTCTGTATTATTACTTCTGGCCTTTCTATCGTATTCGCTAAGTGCATCTGGTAGATTATTCCATTTTTTGACGGACTTATACTGTTTCCATAGCAACAGTATTGCAATTTCTATTTTAACTAGTGATGTGCCGGATATCCGTATCCGCGGATATCCAAGGGAGAAGAAAGATCCGTATTCGTAAACGTTAGTTTTTTGGCGGATCTTTTACAGATCTTTTACCTTATTAATTTTCAATTCATAAATGAAATTTTATATATATTTAAGGAAATTACTTCCTTAATCTAGTACGGTGGTTTAATAAAACAATTAACAAATGACGCACAACAGTCAATAAAATAACATTTAAAAGTCGTATAAAAATAAGTTTTTTAAATCGTGTAAATAGGGTGAATAATAAACATTGAATGTTGTTTCTTTGTTTTTTCACAGGTTTGTAAATACTTCATAATAATAAATTATATTAGTTTTAAGATAATGTACATAATAATAATAAAATCTTTGTTTTTTCACAGAGAAACTATTCTGTTTAATATTTTAACCTACATATCAATTTTGGACAAAAATATAGAAGTAACCACGCATTATATATATAGGTGATTAGGGAATAATGAAAAACTGTTAAATTCCATTCAGATTATTTTTTATTTCTTAAAATCGTATTTGGCACCTTTATATTGCAAACATTTATTGTAGTGAGTAGTACATAACTCAAAGGTACTAATAAAAAACTATCTTTATAATGAGATATTGCACATCGATCTTTGGAAAGAGACAATCTGTTATGAGAGTTAACTCTTAAAGAAGTCAATAACTTTTTCCCATAACCACAGAACTGGTATACCAGTTCTGTGCCCATAACAGATAGTCTCTTTCCAAAGGTCGATGTGCAATATTTACCGCCGCGTACTCTATGAAAGTTAGGATCCATATTCGTATCCGCGGATCTTGAAACCAAATATCCGTATTCAGATCCGTATCCGCGGATATACATTTTTAACGATCCGGTACATCACTAACTTTAACCATCCTGAAGGTCGCTGTTAAAAATACTGATTTATTAAAAAGAAAAAACAAATAGAACACAAATTTTTAAATGTATTTTTACGATTTTGCACAACTTAATTGTCCCTTTCACGTGTTTGTCAACTTCTAAGTACATATTAACAGTAGGAAACTAAAATCTTCGTGTAAAAAATTTAAAATAAATTGCTTACAATGTTAACACGTTTTTTGACATTAATTCTTTGTATAAATAGCAACATTCTTGGATGTGATTAAATGAGTCGTTTATAATTAACTATGTAGGAAAAAAACAAGCTTTTAGGCTTTTTGAAGCGCTTAACGCTGTAATATTGCGGTTAGACAATTGGTGTGCTGGTATGTTATTCGTGTGACAAAAGCTTGCAGCTCATTTTCCTAACAAATTACGTTGCTTTTCTACTTTATTGCAACGATATTATTTCAGAGGCGCAGCTTAACTAGTATTTAACATTTGGTTACAAAAGATCAAAAAACAAAAATAAAAAAATTGGTTGTCTGTAAGGTCGGTTTACGGACGATAGTTTTACGTGATAACGTATTCCGCTCGAATATCATATTTAATAATACATAACCTAAATTTTAGTAGCTGTCAAACTATATTTTTACCGACTAATAATTTGATCAACCAAAGCAAAATACATATTTTTAAGCAATTATAAAAGACATTTAAAAGAATGTATATATATTATATATTTGTTCACAAACCGTATAATTTATCTGCTGTTATGAAATGCAGATATCTCCCAAGATTTGTTTTTGATACAAAATGTAGCTGCGTTTGTGTACAAACTATCAAATTAATCAATACATTTCCATTCGTTGTGAATAATATCATATTTTATCCATAATGACGGCGATCAATTATTTTTAACAAAATAAAATGACATTTATTAATTATTATTAGCGCCATATTGCCATTGCCGATCGTGCCTCTCTATCGCTTATATCGCGCTCTCGCTTGCACTCTCAGGCTCAGGCGGAACGTTACACTATTTCGTGTGTGCAGCTGGTGTTTCATCAAAAAACCTTTTGTTTTTGGAAAACACTTCGAAACGAATAGGAAAACTCTATTTTTGACAGTGACTGAGCACATTTCAAGGAGAAAATTAGTGATGTATTGGCCCCACATCGGTTTATCTCGGAGGAATAATTATTTAAGGGATATAAGTGCGTGTTACTTGGATGTGACAGTGTGAAAATGTTCACAACGACTTTTGTTGTCGTTCGTATTTTGTTATAGTATTATTGGCAGCCGATGCATCAATACTATACTAAAATATAAAATTGTAACGGAACTTATATAGTTATGATTTTATTTTCATATGGTTTTTCGAGTATTTTCTATGTATAGACGGGAAACGTGTTTTCACATTTTTTCAATACAGTTTTCATCAATGGATCATATTTAGGTACAATATATTAAAGACAATAAAATATAAAAGCGATTTTCTACTCTAAGTGAGTATAGGATACTCATTTGACTTTTTTATTTAAAAATTCGCAGGCGCAAACATTTTATTTTGCAATTACGTATGTTTTTATTATTTCTACTTCTTTTTTAGTGCGAAATAATTTAATAAAGAACAAGTTTAAATGAAAATGTAGCAGCCGAAATAACGATATTTAAAAATGCATATATAAAATTTAATTCGCAATTAGTTCAAATAGAGAAGAAATTAAAAATCGTTTATGCTAAAGAACATCAATTAGATAACAATGGAAAAATGGCTTTCCTGTTACAAATCGGAACTGAAATTGTGTTAAAAAAATAAATAGGCTCAGTACGTTCATTTATGTATAGTAGTACCAATGTAACAAGCAATTTTAAGACAAAACTAAAATAGGCGCAAACCTTATTTTACTATTTTTTCATTGTATTAAAAGTTTACTTTTTCTGTTATTTACATCTGATTAAAAACTTATTTTCTATGCAAGGAATTTAGAAAATGTAGCTCGTTTATATGCAGTGCTTTTACGAAGAAACTTTTTTAACTAAATGAGGCTTTCCATTTAGTTGAAAACAAATGACATTCTTTTTAGATTAAAGGTAAATGTCGTACTAGAAACTCAGAGTTAATTGATAAATCTGACGAAATAATGTGATTTGTAAGTGATATTATTCTTGGATAAGTATTTGTGAATAACTACGACTGCTGGAACTGTATACACAGCATATAAAACACACGTGTTTTGATTTTTTCCGTTTCTGGAATGCACAGTTACATATATACCATTGCATGTGTGCGTGTCGCCTACAGTACTGATACGTTGTCTACGTATGAACAGGCATTCAACTTGGAGGAGCTTTATTTTTAAACGTTTACAGTTTTAAGCGCACTCTGAGCTTTGCTTTACAGTTTTAAAATACTACTTTAGTGAATTCGAAGTCTTTTGGGCTCGAGGATTAACGTCATCTACTCAAATGGAAGGCACTAGTAGCCTTAAAGACATTGATATAGCTATACTTGAGCAAATCTTGCAAGGCAAGGCATGCTGATGTTATTAAACAAGAACTATTTGTGACCTCAAAAAGCAGGTTACTGTCCTTGAGGTCATTTATTTATGGCGTGAAATGAAGCTAGTAAATCAAGACCGTGCACTTTTGGCGAGAACTATTTTAAAAAGAACTCGTAACAAAAACATATAGACATCGACAAGGTCAAACTATAGACCGAGGAACTATTTGTGAGCTCAAAGGGCAGTTTGATATCCTCGACATGCAGTGCCGGCACAGATTAGCTCAGGGGCAGCACTGTTAGCGCGAACTATTTAAAAAAGAACTATCTGAGGCCAGGTTACTATCCTCTAAGCCATATATCGACAGCGTGAGATATTTGCACAAGGCAGGCTGGTGAGCTCGGGGCCATGTGTAGTTAGCGAGAGCTATACTAAAACGGGATTCGCTGGCGAGACTGCTTGCATACGTGTTGGAGTATAGCTCAGAGCTACGCACTATTGATTTCATGCGCACGCGAGTGAGTGTATATAAGGGAACGACCGAGGACTGGCGAGGTGCGGTATTATATACACAGAGGGAGCTAGAACGAGAGAGAAAGCGCAGGAGCACAAGAGAGAGAGCTTCAGTACACTGCACTGGCTGTGTACATACCTACATACGTACAGTGGAGCTATACACAGGGCCACAGTGTACTGTAATGCCGACATGCAGAGAGCCCTCGTGTTCGCTTATGCCCGGCTGGCTGGATCGGTGCCCGCCGACTGCTGGTCGACACTCGACAATAGTATGGAACCGAACCAGCATGACCTACGACAGCGGAGTCTGCTGGGAATCAATTTTCGACATTCTTGTGAAAGAGGAGATAACGAACGTCACAGGAATCTGTAATATTAAATGAAAAAAATGCTCAAGTTTACTTGAGACTGTAGCTTCTCTATTCGGGTTCTCATAATTGTGATCAGTACGTTTGAAAATTCGTCATTAGATGTAGCATGTTGCTTGATTTGTTTTATTTGAAAGATTTAGATATCAAAAAACTCGGGTCGCAGTGCGAAACCCTGCTGACAATATAGTGTATTTGTTTTTATAAGCAGTGTTGCTCTATTGTATGAACTTAACTTTGGTTTTGGACAAAATAAAAAAATTACCCCTTAATACACCCCTTAAAACAACATTTTTTTACTTAATTTCAATACTACATACCAATTCAACATCTGTACCAAATTATATACACCCTTCAGTATGTAAATCCATATCAGTAAACTTGCGTTTTCATGAAAATTGTAAGTCCGGTTCTGTCGGGCCGATTTTATTAAAATTTTAGCAGCAGATTTCAATGATTACTAAAGGTTTAAATTTCAAATTTGAAACGATTCTCAGAGTTTTTTCGGTATTTTTGGACCCAAAAACACTTTTTAACCTCTAAATACTCCCCTTAAAATGGCCCATTTTAAATATGCTTCTTGCGATGGTGGATTCCAACATGTGAACCAATTTTCGTTTAAATCGATTAAGTCTGTCGAGAGTTATCGTGGTCACATATATAACATTTCCCAAAATGGTGCTAAACTTCTTAGGAGGTAATGAAACGTCGAGAAATTTTGGTCCGACTCCTAGGTCCCGCCATCCAACCGACGCCAATAGTGTAAGTGCCTTATGGCAAATACACTAATAAAATATTGGATTGTTTGTGTTTTCATGGGTATTGTTCAACGGATGCATTCTGACGTCTTTGTTGGTTGTAGAAGTTTTTTAGTCACCCAACTGTTCAAATAAAATAACAATTTGCTACATGTTTATGGATCTGTTTGATCTACTGTCCCTGGACTGTCAATATGAAAATTGAACCAATGCAAAGCAATAGCTTGGCATTGATCAATGATGTAGTTGAGAGATACCAAAGCATTGCATTTACTTAAGCTTATACACCCACGACCGTATTAGTAAAAACTGCGTCCGTATTTTGTTGTAATAAAAAAATGTTATATGACTTGGTAAATTATTATTTCTAATGGACATACTCAAATCTTTGATTAACGTCTGATTAGAAATAATAATTTATAATATTGTCTGAAAAATTGGTCGATAATTTGATTTATTGTCTAATGGACATATTTATATCCTGTAGGATCATAGCTTTATTTTTCAATATTTAAGAAATTAATATTGAAAAAATTGACTTAATATCATAGTTTTGACTGTAGCAGTATATTTAATTAAGCCCAATGAACACGAAAGATTTTATCTTACGTTTTGTTTTTAAAAACCTTTGAACCGTTAGACGTATAGTTTTTGAGTAATTGGATATTAAAAATCCAGTTTTTAATACACGGTTAATGAAATAACATCCAATTTTCAAGTTTTAGTTATTAGCAACGTCAAAAAAATTATTTAATAAAAACAAAATTTATGAAAAACTTTTCGTGTAATCTGGTTTTCATGGTGATATAATTCAAATCTATAAAATAGAGATTTTGAGAGTTGTTTCGAAAATTTTTATTCAATATTTCTCCAAAACTACACGGGAAAGTTTAGATTTTTTAATTTTTACGTTATCTAAAAGAGTCAAACTTTCGAATAATCAGTTTTTTTAAAATTTGTCTATAGCCAATTTGGTTTAATCTTATTTTTATATATGTCGCCGGGATATTGTCACATCCGTGATTTTGTAATTTCACTAGTGAAATTACAATATCACGATTGACAAAGATTCGTGATATTATAATTTCACTAAGTGAAATTATAATATCACGGGTTTGACAATATCTCGGCGACATATACACTTCCGGTCAGTCTTCTCATTTATCACTGTGTTAAAAATCGCATTCTTAATAATTAATAACTTGAAAACTAGACGGTCAATTTTTTTTTAAAAATGCAGTTGAATGTATGAGATATTCATAACTTAACATATTAAAATTTCAGCGTATAATCTATACATTGCTCTATCGGGCGTATAACCTTAAGACATTATTTAATCTTTTTTTAATTTTTATTGTTTTTCTGTTACTTTTATGTAATTTAAGGACAGATGGAAGACCAATTCGTATGGATTGAATCTGGTCCAATTGCCTTAGCAATAAATTATTTCTATTGGTTCATTCACTGGCAAATATGTAGTGCACCAAACCGAGCTATCATATAAATCACCATGTATATACGCGACTCCAAAAGTACGTAACAAATTGTGTCGAATTGCTAAAATTCGGTGTGTAATGATTTTCAGCGGGAAATATCGTTATTGGTATGAACAGGAAAAATCAACGAAACAGATAATAATTACGCATCCGACATATTTGCATTTATTAATGTAAACTGGCCAGTTTCCAAAACATGGCTCGATTAAATTTCGAGTAAAAATTTCATAATAACTTTTCTTGCACAAACGATCCATCATATTTCTCTCCTGTTTTTTATATTATATAAGAACGTTTTATTAAAACAACGTCGTCGCCCTTTTCTGAGCCGTTTAATCGTGTTGTAAACATATATTACCTACTGCTTATTTGTACTTTCAACCTGCAAGCAATAGATATTGGCGTTTTGTCAGAAACTTTACCTTATCTGACCTTGCCGATAATATCTAATCTTTAATTTATCCCAGACATTTAGCAGTCACTACTTGAATTTAACTGTATTCAAAGGCTGTTGAATTAGTCCCTTCGAAAACGTTCGCGGACTGTGTTGGTGCAATTTCAGACCTACCCAAAATGATCGCTAGACTAGAATTTAGCTGGATGAATAATGGGTTATGTATCAATAACCTATACCAGGGATCGGCAACCTTTTGAGACGGAAGAGCCAAAAGTTACAATTTACAATATTTCCTAGTTTTTAAAGAGCCACTAGACATTTTCGTTTCAGTGTTATACTATTTGCTTATATAAGGTATAATCTATACTTCTATACTAATATATAAAGCTGAAGAGTTTGTTTGTTTGAACGCGCTAATCTCAGGAACTACTGGTTCAAATTGAAAAAACATTTTTTTGTTGGATAGCCCATTTATCGAGAAAGGCTATAGGCTATATAAAAGCAGGCTACGATCATTAGGAGCGGAGCATTAATGAAAAATGTTGCAAAATGTATCTCAAATATAAGCTTCTATTCAGGTGAAATGCACTAACTAAATATACTCATATTAGCGCTGTCAGAATACAACACCGGCTAGCTCAATCGGTAGAGCACACGACTGTCAATATCACGACTGTCAGGGATAGACATGGTACTCAATCATGGATCGATTGGACGATTTTTGAAGGTTTATATAATAAAATAATTATTTTTTGCGTATGGAACTGGAGAGCCGCAACTTTACATCAAAAGAGCCGCATGCGGCTCGTGTGCCGCAGGTTGTCGACCCCTGACCTATACCATAGTTCAGAAGCTAGAGGAACATTAAAAGTATCTTCTAATTATGCAGTATATATAGAATTTGAGAAACGACGCGACGCTGATTTAAAATTAATGTCGTATCAGTATAATACGCGCCACGGATCTAAAAGGTTCGGAAGTTAGTCACAAACAGCGTCGCAAAGGCACATTTTACTGCCACCACCTTCCCAGCTACCTGCACGGAACGTGCGCTCGTCGGTGATTGGCCGTGATCGGTCGTTACCTTTGTCACTTGTCGCTTTCCTGCTTTAAAGTACAGTCGAGTACGCTATTGTCAAGTTGTTATTGCTATTTTAGTTTTGTTGAGTTGCGAGTTTGTAGTTTTTCAACATACTGTACAAGCACAAGCCCGCATTCGCATCTAATTTCCGAGCCTTTTATATTCGCGGCGCGTATTATAAATTGGTTAGAGAAGCGGTTTTGTGTCTAACTTGTCGACTTGAATTTATTTTATGCGATGTACGCATTTATAGCGATAGTTGATATTGTTATGAAACACTCAAAAAGTAAAAATCCTTTTTGATTAATGACCCTGCTGTTCTATTACCAGTTTATTATACTAACCCTTTATCAAAAACAAACTCCCGCTTTAAATCAAGTTTTATTCGTGCATATATTATATGTTATGACTCGTGTTTTTACAGTTCCAGCAGTTTTGGTAATTTTTTTAAATTACGAACGACTTTTGAGTAAATCTTTTCTAGAATATATAGGTGTCCAATTTAGGTCTCCATCATTGCTAACTTACGTAGATTACGATGATGAGATAATTAAAAAAAAAAAATGGTTGTCTGTAAAGTCGGTTTACGGACGATAGTTTTACGTGATAACGTCATAGAGAAACATTGATGAACTCTCTGACGTCACGTGAGAAGAGAGAGAAATGCGTACAAGCCGACGCTTGGGCCGATCGTGCCTCTCTATCGCTTATACCGCGCTCTCGCTTGCACGCTCAGGCTCAGGCGGAACGTGACACTTTTTCGTGCGTGCAGCCGGTGTTTCATCAATTTATGAGACGTTATCACGGAAAAACAACAAAAAACAATTTCTTTATGGAATGCTCTTAAAATCCATTGGAACTTTTATGTCCAGAAATGTTTTCTCTTTCAATAAATACAAAAATATACAATGAGATGTTTTACAAAATTGTTGTAAACATGCTCATTTAACCGAAGCAATGATACAGACTTAAGTTTGGACATACTGTATAGAACTCAATTATTAAATGTACAATTCATTTAATGCTTATTGTGGATGAAATTTTTTAATAAATTTCCCAACTTTTTATCGTTCACAGAAATAGGATTTTTTTGTAATAAACCAAATCATTCAATACTAACGCTCGAATAGCTATTATTTTTGTCTCATTTAATCCTCAAAAGGTTCAGCATGAGTTACATTACGTATTTGATATAGATATTGTGCAAAAAAAAACCAGTCCAAATATATTAAGTTCTGAAGAATGTCAAATTGATTATAATTCGTACAGAAACAAGGGTTTATTATCCTTCCGTTGGATAAAGATCGGCTGACACTCAAACAATGCATTGTTACTCATATATTGTGTATACAGCGTGTAAGGTACCAAGCGTTTTCAGTTACATAACAAAAATATACGTATCAATGTTATTTATTTACTATTTATCAAACTGAAAATTACTAAATAAACTTAATAAAGAATAGTTATACTTCTTACCACAACAGTTTTATTAGCGGATGTACATTTCGGGAGCTATGCTCTCATCTTCAGCAAACAACAAGTTAAGTGTTTGCTGAAGATGAGAGCATAGCTCCCGAAATGTACATCTATACTAATATATAAAGCTGAAGAGTTTGTTTGTTTTTTTGTTTGAACGCGCTAATCTCAGGAACTACTGGTTCAAATTGAAAAAAAATTTTTTTTTGTTGGATAGCCCATTTATCGAGGAGGGCTATAGGGCATAGGCTATATAAAATCAGGCTATGACCATTAGGAGCGGAGCATTAATGAAAAATGTTGCAAAATGTATCTCAAATATAAGCTTCTATTCAGGTGAAATGCACTAACTAAATATACTCATATTAGCGCTGCCAGAATACAACACCGGCTAGCTCAATCGGTAGAGCACACGACTCTCAATATCAGGGTCGTGGGTTCGAGCCCTACGTTGGGCGAATATATTTTTATTTTTTTTTTTTATTTTCTACAGTGCTTTCTTTTAATGCTTACATTTAAATTTATTTTAATTTTATTTAATTAATTAAAAAAAAAAATATTAGTTAAAAATGTATAAATACTGCTTTTTATCGACAAAAACTTTTGAACGGTAACTCCGATCATTATGAAATTTGAACACAACATTCATCTCGGTAAACTAAGATAAATGTGTGTACTCATGTTCCTCCCTTCCCCATTCGTTCTTTTACACCCGGGTGAAACCAGCTGGCCCGCTAGTCCGCTAATAAAACTGTTGTGGTAAGAAGTAACTATTCGTTATTTCTATTTCAACCACAGTACTTTTAATATTTTTTTTTAAATAAACTTAGCCTATTTTTTGCGAGTATCAGGTTTTTGTTAATATTGTCCATAAACGAACAAAATTGAAGGTAAAAAGATAAGTAGGACATTCGAGGTTTTGTTAATACAGACACACTGTAGAAGTGTAAGAAAAACGTAATTGAGAGAAATAGTTGATCATTTTTTGGGAATGTTTCACACATTTTAATGTTGTCAACAACAAAAATAATTACCATAATTCCATTTATAGTGTTAAACGTACAATGCACTGAGAGTAATAAATTTAATCCGACTATGCCAACCCCCACTGTTTCATCCTTGTCTTTTCCCTTTAATCGTTATTCCGTCATGCTAGGTTGGTCCATGCATTTATGAATACTCGATATAATCATAGAGTTTTAAAGGATGTTTGGTAAACGAACATAAATATATGAATCAAATATATTTGGGCTGTAACTTGAGTGTGACCAAAGCTTTGGCTAAAAAACTGGCTTTCGATTGAACTCTGACACTTTAAAAAATATAAAAGATCATTCGAAGCTTGCTTTAAACTCTAACATGTTTTTATCGAATTAAAAAATATGTTTTCTACTACCTTTACCTGTAGATCGTGGGTTCGATAATGTTAAGGTCGGTTTTGACAGGAAACCGTCTTAAGCCGACCGTAGCAGGATGAAGAATTTTCTGTTGTCAAGTTCCATCTAAATGTTTTCCAGTGATGTCGGTAAAAAAAACACAAATTCTGGAGACACATGACACAATCACCAACACGTGAAGTTTTTAATAGTAGTTTGTATACTTGGTGTCGTGATGGGCTATACCAGAGGTCCCCAAACTTTTTTGTCTCGTAGACCACTTGCCATGTTTTTCGGTTTTGGATAGACTCCCTGCTTATCTGATATTGATTTTTTGCAAATTCATTAATTTCAAATGTCTTTTTGACAACCGGTATAGTGCTACTCACTTTTAACGATTTAAATTTATAACGGTAGTGAAATGTTTAGTTTTATACATTTATTAATTAGATTCAAATTAAACGACTCAGATTAAAATTTACTTTCTGTTACATAAAATAACTAAGCAAAAAATAAATGCATTTAGTGTGAGGGATGAACCTGATGCTTTAATAATAAATTTTCAACATTTGGCATCAATTTAGTTAGATTTAATCTTAAATCTCTTCGGTTAACGATGTCCAGTTTGTTTCTTTTTTTGTTAGGAGATTCACTATGGTCGGTTATTACGTACGAAACATATATGGATATAAAATAACTGCGTTTCACTTAATTAAAAAAAAATGCAGTACATTTTTGAGCAAACGTCATTTCTAACAGTAAGTTGTAGAATTGGAGAACACAACCAGTTTTGTATTACTTTACCGTACTAGTGCGTAATGAGTCATTTTAGGTGTATGTTTACATGCATGTAAAGCAGTTATTTTATATCAGTTCTGTGTAGATTTCGAGTTTATGTAAGTAAAAAAAGAAGGCAGACTTTATTCTTCTATAGGTGAATGAAGTATAGAAATGTTGAATTTGCGAATTTGGGGTTTTTATTTACTTTTTTAAAGAGAAACACCTCTCCTGCTATTGAATAGAATATTCGTAAAGCTTTTTTATTGAACGTTGTGCATGATTCATAGATACCGGATGTTCAAAATGCCTAATCGATAATATGTTTTATTCGTGATAAAAAGAAACACGTTTTATTTTTGTTGAAAAAAAAAAAGTTGTATACTTGTCGCTGCTGAGCGGGTCACAGACCACAGTCCAGTGAGGCAAGAGTGTAATGACTCCACTCACTCACTGCCTAGTGGGACGCAACTCCGTGAGGCAAGACTGTAATACGGTGAAGCCGAAAACACCACTAATGTTGTCGCTGCCATGTTTCATATCGATCGCGTGCGGAGCCGCGGGTAGCGGCTAGTTATATATAAATTAAAAATAAAACCTAACAGATAATAATTTTTATATTAATCAGGTTCCATCCACCTTTTCAGACAGTGCCTGAATAAAATAAACAAAATTATATTCAGTTTAATCTTTTTTATTAGCTTCAAAACACGAAGTAGCTGAAGCGTTGAAAATTGTAATTCTTAATTCTGTCAAACGCTCATCGCATTATCACTACAATTATATTTGTTCAACGATCGTATTATATAATCCGTTACTGGCAATGCATCAATATAAAGTCTCGTTCACATTAATAAAACTAATTGGTGGTGGTGGAGATGATTCTGAAAATTCGATTGATAAATTCAAATGCCTTTTCCGCACAAAAATTTACGCTGTGTGTCTGTGATCAACAGATAATTTGATTTGAATCAATACAAATTCCATACTGTGACCGTCTTTCGGCACAGGTCTCTTTGAACCAACAATAAATAGATCGTGAGCGTTAAATATTACGAAAATTTATATGTACGTTTGCGACACACATAATCACATTCAGTGCAATTTTTTTAACGAGATTGGAAGCTTTGAAAATAATTTACAATACGACACACGCGTCCACATGCAGGTAATAAGTGTGTTCATTCAGACTTGATGTTAAATAAAACGCATACTAGAGTGACCTGTGCGAATTATTCGCACTAAATAAGTATAATAATTATCATTTTACAAAATTATTTTTTAAATATGATTGCAGGTATTCAATTCGTTTCTAATTTTGCACACTGCTTATAACGTTTTTCTTTTTGTTGTATTACAATATGAAGCTCAGATGACAGATCGAAGAAATATATTACTAAAATTGTCATATAGAGGCTCAAGTAGCTAAAGCGTTGAGCTAAGCCGTCAGATGGCATCATGCAGCATTGCTGTGACGTTGTTCAGCGTTGCTCGCTGTTTCAAAATTAAAGCCGTCAGATGGCAGTATGCGGTATTGTGTCTGTTGTATTACAATATGAAGGTCAGATGACAGATCGAACTCGAAGTATTGACGTTGTTTCAAAATTAAAGCCGTCAGATGGCAGACGTTGTTCAGCGTTGCTGTATTTTAATTAATTTACAAAAACAAAAGCAATAATAATTTTTTTAGTTGTCGATGTCAGTAGAGCAAGCAATTATCTGTAAAATGATATATAATTTATGTGGAGAAATTGTGAGGTTTTTTCTAAAAAGGGAGGCAAACATCTTAAACCTTAGCGTATTAATATATATGATATTCATTAATGTGGACAAGGCTTTACGGACGCAATTTATTAGGTGTAGTAATCGAATGGAGGGTTGCGCATGAGCCGATTTTTTCCGGTCAGCCTGTACGGCACAGGTTATGCGCACATCCTTCTGTAGAGAGACAATAAAACTACTCCGAACCAACGTCTGACTCTCTCATTTACGCTTCATGCTCTCAAATGCTCGTTGCTCTCACGCATTAGCTCACGCTAGCACTTGTTCACGCTACTCAATAACCCTCCTGCTTGTCCTCCTGTGCTATACCTCCTCCCATCGCATGTCCTCCCTGTTGCCGTTACCTCCTTCCTGAACCTGAATGTATCCGTGTTTGACTATACCATGGAGATGAAGGAGGAAAAATACAGTATCCTTCCGTTAAGTCGATGACTGATAAACCCGTCGTTTCCCTTCGAATCTTTTCCAGTTATTGCTTTCAACTGGCACAAATTTCCATTGACAATTCTCTGCTCATTTACCACTGTCGTAGTAACTTAGTAGTGGAACCTAGGCAGGCGCGCTTGTAACGTAAATAAATAAAAAAAGAAATAAATGCTGATAGAGAAAATTGATTGATTCAAGCATTTTGTTGTCAAAAAATCATTACACAGACCACCAAATATTTTTTCTAATACTTAAATACTCAGTAAATGCTTATTAGTCGAGCCGAGTAAAATGATTGGTTCATATCCCTCTGTAAAATATGCTATTTACTAATGAAATATACCTTAACTTCTAAGTAAGAACAGTTAAATATTATGTCATCTCCAATCTCCATATAATTTCTACCTCCATGGATTGTACTTGCAACAGTCTTGTCGTGAATGGCCTCTGTGTTGGATTCCTAAAGTCCAATGTCCACTATAATTAGTAAAAAGTGGAGAACGGTTCTCTTGCTTTTTTGAAAAGAACTTGTTTATTTATCCAGAATGTGAAATTTTTAACTCGTCAAAAGCAATTGCTGCACTTGAGCTGGAAAAAGAAATTAAAATATATTCAATTGCAAAGCAGTAAAATGATTCATTACTACACGTATAGAGACGATCTAGATGCTTAGAAACTCTATTCATTTTGTTTTCAAATTGAATAGAAATGAAACGAAGCTACGATGATCCAATTTTTTATATAAGTATGGGTATAGTTTATTTAATTATTGACAATAATAATTATGAAATACTAAATCTACCAAATGTTCACCTCTGCGCTGTGCAAATACATTTTTCAATACATTTTGCTGTCGCCAAGTATCAACCTACGATCCATTTTCATAAAATGTTTTAATAACAATGACACGTTGTTGAGGCGTAAAAAATTGCATAATAGATTGTCAACGATCATTCTTTAAAACTGTCAAATGAGAACTGGCACTTCGTAGAACCAAAATGGCAGCCAATCAGAACCGTATCGAAACATTTATGACACGCTATGACTTGTTTCTTAGAAGATAAAACCTATGGGATCAAGTAGATATTTTTATAGCGTTTTTTCATAAAAAAATATCGATGATCCTTTAGCTGTGGTATCCTTTTGTTATCTTAAATCTAATTCTTTTTTTCATACACATTTCTTATGGAATACAAGCTTGGAAACCGCTACTCACGATCCAACGAGTACGATTTCGGTGGATACGATCAATTTGATCATTTATATTCGCCGTCTGACCAAATTGTTGCGATTTGGATATGTCAGTCTGTTGGTTGGATCGTTTACGTGATCATATGTGACTCGATTCTTTTGTGTTATTTTGATACGTTTCTTGTACCTTTTTCAAGAATAGCTGAAAGTATATTTTAGACTCATATGTATATTTCATTTGAATGTGATCTCATGCGAGTTCAAAAAAAATCGCATTCGACAAAATCGTGCTTCGATGTTGAATCGTGAGTAATTGGCTTTAGAACTGTAAATCCAGTTATGGAGTGTCCACAGTATCCCGACATGTTAAAGCCCCTTCTTCTCTCTTTTGTCTATCCCATATTCCCGACGTGTGAACCTGTGCTATAAGCGCAAATAAATTGTAATTTCTTGTGTCGGGAGAGGGCTCATTGTTTATTTTAGTTGTACGGAAACAAGGATTGATTGAATGGGAGTCATGTCCGGAAAATGAAAGTCCTGTTGGTTCTGTCGAAGTTATTTGCTGTACAGACTGCATTAATCAAGTCCGGATACTTCACTTGGAATATATCTGCATCTTAATTTGCCTCTATACATATACATTATATGTATATTATACGATGTACTATGAAGCATAATTCGATTTGTATTTATAACAGCTTTAAACCATTTTTATTTTGTTTCCAACCAAAGTAGATAAATACATTTTATTAGAAAATATTTGTAGCTTTTTAAAAGTGGAATAATTTTTGAAATAGATTCAGAGCTTTCTGAGATTAACCGTAACAAACCCAGAAACTTTTTCTCTTTTGATTGGGTTTTTTTTATTCATCTTTTTCCCACAGGAATAATCTAATTACCTAAACATGTTTAATAACGTGGATTTATAAACATTATGCAGCAGTTGGTTGTTAAGGTACACTGTATTAACATTGTAATTATCTGTACTTTTCATTCTTTAACAATCAAATTTTATTATTATTATTTCTCTTTTTAGTGTTAAAGCGTCTAACCTCTAAGGCAGTGATTCCCAGATTGGGCGCATCGATCCAGAGGGGCAGTAATGGCCACAAGTGCATTTTGGAAAGATTAATTCTAAGTTCAATAAATAGTTTCAAAATTTCAAACGTCAATGTTTCTAATTTACACCTTTCTTTATTGTATTTTACGAAAAAAGGTAGAAAAATTACATGATTAATTATTAGAAAAATATGTACATGCGCTGACTATTATTTTTTCTGGAAATTAGCTCAAATAAGTTTGGGAACCACTGATTTAAGGGGTTTAAAACGTATGTGTGTTTCAAGATTGACTTTTCATTTTTTAAACAGCATGACGAAGCAAATATGATAATTTTTGTTTTTTAATCATTGAGAATGAAGACTATAACAGACAAAATAGGGTTGTTGCGTACCACTACAATTAATTCTGGACGTTAAAGCACATATGTATATTAAAATAATTCTTGTTGAAAATTTGTTTAAGAAAATTTGATTTGTTGGCTGTTTGCTTTCTTTTAACGGCTTGTTTTTAATTTTTCATTATCTTAAAAAAAAACTCTTATTTTGGTGTAAATTAATATGTCTAATTATTTTAAATTGCTTTGAAACAGTTTTTTACTTAATCGTGAAATAATTGAGTAAGACTAATGCTTGAATTAGGTTATTTGTCTTGTACGTACATGAATAATAATTCATAACTAGAGATCTGTTATTGAATCTTAAAGTTAATTGGTATTTGCTGACTCGATTGCTTCAGAGAATATCTACTGAATACTTCCAACTGATTATTGAATAATCCTTGTGCATAGCGTACCTACGTACTAAATAGCAAATACGAGCTAACGAATAACGATATACTTACGATACTCATGTCCTTCGAGCTCTGTATATCGAATCTACAGGCCCGGATTGACCACCAATTTGCATGTTTTTTAATAACCACAGTCAAATTGCTTATAATAAAAAAAATACATGACATGACTTTTGAAATGAAACTTTTTTACAATGGCTAATAATTCCATGGTTTATTAGAAACTTTTTTAGCCGCGAAAAAAGAAAAAAAGATACTGAGTAGGTATAGCGAAAGATAAAGAGTATAGTACCAGTCATCTGTGATAAATATGAAATTAACTATATAAATTACCAAAGATCAGAACCGATATATATTAGTGTTTATTATTGGTGTTTACACATAATACAAATGTTTACTTCAGAGGCGTGAGATTTATACCCAGGCAGTTTTTCAAGTTGTGAAAATATTGTGTGTTGTTAGTCCGAACTACCTAACCGAATTGAAAGTTATTTTGCTAGTTATAAGTTAAGCCTGTTTCTTCCCGAGTGACATTTGTTATATAGGTATTTGTATTTTTGTAAAGGGGGATGAACAGTGAACTAAAATAGCGACTTTGGAAGTACTACTGACATATGTTTGTTTGCGATATAAACTTTCCAACTGGAGCAAGACATTTCTCAATACTCATTTATTATAATTAGGCGACTTTTATAAAAAAGGAAAAAGGACTATCATTCTCGCGCAACGCCGGGCACAGCTTAATACATATACAGTAAATGAAATGAAAGCGACCAAAAAATGAACTATGGAAGACAATAAGTACAAAACCTGACACGATAAACAATTTTTTTCTTCTTTATTTTTACCCGAATGTCCATCTTCATTGGCAAATAAAATTATCGAATTAATTAACAGGTAATCGAAACTTTGTTCTTAATTGTAACGTAACCTAATTTATGGGAAACTTTTTTTTGTATCGCCTTTTTTCTCTTAAATTACTCTTCTAGTTGCTGGAATAATTGGCAACTGGGCTTGTTTCGGTATAGTTGAATTGTAGTAAATGTAACAATTTTCTTTTACTATTTCCCATGAGTATTGTTCTTGGAATGCACGGTAGCAATACCAAAATAAGGGTGAAAACTTTTTCTTTGCTAGTTTATACATAGATAAGCTGAACGTATTGTCGTTAGAACAGTCTGTTCAGTGCTGATATTCGCCTTTTTTTTTGATTCCCAAATTCCTACACGTATTCTTTGTGTATGATAAAACTACCTCGAACATAATATGCACTTTCTCTGTTTATTTTTCTTGAATAAATGTTATGCTGCCTTAAAAAAGGGATTTTATTTTTTTTAAAATAAACCGAGTTAATGGTATAATGGTGGTAACACTGAACTCATGTTTTAAAGGTACTGTAGGGTTCAAGTCGAGGTTGGGGCAATCTTTATTTTGCTATATTGATTCTCGTAACGTTCATTTGGCTAATTAATAAAAGTTTCTTCTATCAATTCAAAATTGCTACTACTCTCTATAGGTATTGATTAAGCCAATCATTAGATTTTATTGGCATAGTACCTCATTTATGCAGAGTTTCTATTTGATAGAATGCATCTGCAACTGTGTATGCCTTAACTTAATTTCCGGATTTTATGAGATACGACCTTATGTAAGATGTATATGATACGCATGGACCATTAGGAATCCCCACTATTGATGAAATTGCTGAAGTCAGATTTAAGCAGAAAGTAAAAGGTCACCCTTGAACAGTGTTGCAAACCGTACGGATTTTTCCGTAGATCTACGGAATTTATATTCCGCCTACGGAAAAATTTATTCAAAATGCGGATTTTTTTTACTTTGACTTTGCGATTTTTTGCTCTTTTTGCCCCACGATGAACACAGTTATGTCCACAGTGGACGACCGTTAAGCCGAGATTTTTTTTCAACAACGAAAGGCTACTATGTTATAAAAATGATAATCCAGGAATTTTTAATCGTATCAACATTGCATATTTTGATATGGAAGTGACAACTTTTCGACACACACTTTTATCGTGCTTAGCAGAAATCGGGTGTTGTTTTTTTCATGTTCAGAATTTGAATGTGGATATTCATTTAGCAGTTTTGTGTTTTGCGTGTAGACACACAGAGTTTTGTTTACATCGCGATAAATTATGATTCAGTACGTGACTTTGAAATCACGCGTATGGCGAATACGTTGAGTTGGGGTTGATTTTGGTATAAGCAACAATGTTGGCAGTCGTGTAAGAATCTATGTATATGTTACGGTCTATACCCGAATTCGGTCAATGACCGGAATAAATGCGCAAAACTAGTTTTGACCAACGAATATTGCCCAAACCCGAAATCTTACATTTGAACAGGTATTGAGTTTTGCGCATTTTCATTTGGTCAAAACTAGTTCTGTCCATTTTTGAACGTACATATCTACACTTACAATCTTACATTATAATACGAGGAATGAAGACTTTTCTATAAAACATAAGACCACGTTCTTTGAAAAAAGTCCACTTAACACAGGATTTAAGATTTATAAAAAGTTGCCAAATTATCTAAAAAATATAAAAAATGAAATTAAGTTTAGAAACGAATTAAAAAAAACATTTGTCCCATATGGTTTTTCTGATTTATTCTGATTTCTTTTTTTTTTCCTTAACATTTTTGTATCCCTAACGGTCAACACGAATAAAAATTATTTCTTTTTCTATTAATGTATATGTCACCGGGATATTGTCAAACCCGTGATATTGTAATTTCACTTAGTGAAATTACAATATCACGACTCTTTTTCAATCGTGATATTGTAATTTCACTAGTGAAATTACAATATCACAGATTTGACAATATCCCGGTGACATATATATTAGATATCGTGTCCATCAAGATAATAATTAATAGGAAAAATCGCAGGATTGTGCAAGGGCGTAGATATTTTATTTTTCTGTGGGGGGCGGGGGGGCTAAAGCAAAAAAATAAATAAATAGTTTTTTTTTAAGTTTTATTAATATCACACAAAAATACTCACAAAGGGAGGTGCCAAGCAAAATATCAATTTCCAAATCAATTTTGCACATTTTTTTTCAAGAAGTGTTTCTAAATTTTATTTTTTTAGGCAGACATTCGTATTATTTTCAGTTTTATTTTTTTATTATTATGATCCTGGGGGGTAATTACCCCATTTAACCTCCCCCTTATCTACGCTCTTGGGATTGTGGACAAAAAGTTAGAAACGTCGTACATTAATAAATCTAACTTTTTGTCTACAATCCTGCGATTTTTCTTATTACTTACATTAATGTATTTTTTGGAATTGCATTTTTACGCCACTGAACAACTTACGTAATATCTAAACTTACGAAAATGATTGTCGATACTTGTTTCAATGAAGTACTTAGTCAGATTCCTATAGCAGTATTTGTCAGACTTTTGTATTGTCGACATGTGGTCTGATTTAAGATTGGTTATTCTTGTGTTTTAAGTTTATATATGATGTTTTTAGTTATATGGAGCTTAGTTAACGATATAAAGTTTAGTGAATGACGCAGTGTGTGATTTATTATTGCTTTCAACTTTAGAACTTTCGTTATAATTTATTTGTATGTTATTTTGGTATTTTTTTGTACAAATGATATAACTTCTATCATGCTTATTGTCTAGGCAATCTGAGATTTGCTCACAAACTGAACTTTGACTGTAACATATGTAATAAATTGTATGTAATATGTATGCATACAGGATCGAACAGAAAGTTTTAAATATGTTTTAGCTAAAGACAGTTTTTTACATTAAATTATTGTGATAGTGCTAAATGGATAATCATGAAGCATATTTGATAAAGTGTTGAAAGTGTCGATCTATCTTAATGCTGTTCTCAAAGCTGTGAAAGCCTGCTAGATATATTTCTCTGAAATATGTACGAGGTATGTACCTACAGTTAAAATAGTTTGTTTAGGCTTTTTATTTTCAGCTAGGCTTGTGAATATTTCTTTAGTGATTCTAATATAAATTCAAAGAAAGAGTGAATATGTGTTTTTATTAAATTTTTTTTTTTTATTTAGAAAATAATACAAGAAAAAAAATTTTTGTTACACCCTTCATACTGTATCTGTACTTGCAGTACTAACGACCCATTATAACACACGTTTGGTTTCGTACAGTAAAATCACACTTTTTTTATATCAAGACTTCAGCCTTACTATGGTTGACCAGAAAACCGACTCTTTGAATTTAAGACCTTCATCTTAATAATAATTAAGAAATTAGACAGTGATAATTTCACTATTTTGTATAATTACAAAATTACAATTACAGAAAATGGAGCAAATGTGCTAGGAAAGGCACTCATTAACCTCTGTTAATAGTAGTAACTGTTAGATTGGGGCCCAAATTCACTGAATTTTCTGTCTGAGTGCCTAAGAAGCTCCAACGAATTTTGTCAACGTGCAGTTCACAGTAGACCACCGACTTTATGTATGTTATCAGCTCCGTAGCGACTTTTACAGGTCCATTATATGATAAACTCTTATCTCGGTATATATAACAAGCTTTCCCATGAATTTAAAATAACTCGTAATTTGATATCATGTTAAAAATCCGATAGCCAAAGAAACTGATACCAACGCGGTTTTTTTCTATGTATTTGTCAGCTATACTACTTGGACGGAAAAAACGTATTTCTTGCATTTTTTTGTCAGTTTGTACCAGTATAGTACGCACCACGGATCTAAAAGGTTCGGAAGTTAGTCAGAAGCATCGTCGCAAAGGCACATTGATACTCCCACCACCTCCCAGCTACCTGCACGGAACGTGCGCTCGTCGGTGATAGGCCGTGATCGCTCGTTGCCTTTGTCACTTGTCGCTTTCCTGCTTTAGGGCTAGCTCACATGAAGAGCGTTAATCGCGCGTTGACATTAATTATACCACTGTTCACATGGTTACCGATTTTACGCGTTAAGAGCGCGTTAATTTTATAGTTTATACGCTAGTCGAGTGTTGTATTCTGTCGAAGATGGCCGTTGCAGATGCAATCTGTTTATGGATGCTATATCGAAGAAGACAGCGTCATAGAAAAAATCGAAAATATTGGGTTCATCCTATTTTACCAAATAGAGTTACCTCAAGCTTGTACATTACACTTTATCCGAGTCTCAGGAATTATGAACCTAACTTTTTCAGCTACTATTTCGTCGATGAATAGATCATAATCAAATTCTTCTCCATCCATTTTTTATTTTAAAGGAAACTTTTTAGAAAAAATAATCAAAAATATTGGACAGCAGGAACCTATCGCTTCATATCGCGCGTTGCATCTGAACACATCAATGCTAATCAACGTTCAGTTATGATCTAAGCGCGCGTAGACAGGGTATTTGCGTTATCGTGGCGTTGAACGCGCGTCGCCCACCAACGCGCGTTATCATATAAACAGTTATATGCAATTATATTGAAATTGTAAACGCGCGTTTGGCTAACGCGCGTTTAACGCCTCTCATGTAAACCTAGCCTTAAAGTACAGTCGAGTACGCTATTGTCAAGTTGTTATTGCTATGTTAGTTTTATTGAGTTGCGAGTTTGTAGTTTTTCAACAGACTGTACAAGCGCAAGCCCGCATTCGCATCTAACTTCCGAGCCTTTTAGATTCGTGGCGCGTACTATACACTGGATAACGGCTTGACCGACTTTGTTGAAGTTTGCTGCGATATTTTTTAGCCGAGTACGCTCGAGTTATTCCGATGTTAATGCGAGCTGTACTTTTCAATTACGATGTTTAAGTATTTTTGTAATGAAAATTGTACTGTGGCGATAGATCCTAAGTATCTTTTTGCGCGAAGTTCTACTGTAATATGTGGCATGTACAATATACTGTTGAAGGCGTCAAGTTCATATATGAAGTAAAGTCATGTCAAGTCTGCGAGACTGTAGCTCTGAACTGGAGGAATGGGGTGATGTCGACGATACGAAATGTGTGAGGATTCTGAGAGGACCACCTCACTGGCGTACTCATATACCATATTCCATCATTCAATTTGTCGTTGAGAGGTGAAAAGCAAGACTACCGCTCTGTTGGTGATGATGGTGTATACTACTATATAATATACAGTAGTGTACATAAATTTTATTTCTCTAAAGCAAATGTTTCACTTTTTCACCTACCGATCTCTTAGAGAATAGCAAAATTGTCGTTGACCCCGATAAATTTAAGTCGAATATATTTATTTTTTATCTGAAACTTTTCTACGTTGGGTAGAGAGATTAATTTGACGAAAAATTACAAGGGTGTACGTGACATCTTGAAACAAATCATATATGATTTTTTTAATGCTAGTTTTTAACATTTAATGACGCTATTCTGTATGGTCAATCTTATAAATGAAAATGCTTTTTAACTCATCATATATATTAATACGCTAAGGTTAAAGATGTTTGCCTCCCTTTTTAGAAAAAACCTCACAATTTCTCTTCAAAAATTATATATCATTTTACAGATAACTGCTTGCTCTACTGACATCGACAACTAAAAGATTTATTATTGCTTTTGTTTTTGTAAATTAATTAAAATACAGCAACGCTGAACAACGTCTGCCATCTGACGGCTTTAATTTTGAAACAGCGAGAAACGCTGAACAACGTCACAGCAATGCTGCATGACGCCATCTGACGGCTTAGCTCAACGCTTTTGCTACTTGCGCCTCTATATGACAATTTTAGTAAAATATTTCTTCGATCTGTCATCTGAGCTTCATATTGTAATACAACAAAAAGAAGAACGTTATAAGCAGTGTGCAAAATTAGAAACGAATTGAATACCTGCAATCATATTTAAAAAATAATTTTGTAAAGTGATAATTATTAAACTTATTTAGTGCGAATTATTCGCACAGGTCACACTAGTCTGATATTAAATCTGTAAGAAAGTGACAAACAATTAACAACACTAAATTCTCATATGAACCATATAGAACAGCATCATAAGTTTCTTTTCTATAGTGTATAGTATGAACAACATATCATAGAATCACTGTCGAACGACGTTTATTAAGTTTAGCAATAAATTCTTGATGCGTAAAACTTATGCACGGTACTTATGTGTTCTTCTTGTTTGTTATATTAGCGGTGCTTATTCTCGATTCACATTTTTGCTACAGTAAATAAAGAGATTTTGCGGCAGCCTTGTTTGCTAAGAATTTTAATAATAAGCGGTTTTCAACCAAGCATGCAGCGTAATGGTAAAGCACTAGATAGATACCAAGTTCAAATCCTGGCAGAAGACGGCTTTTCCTATTAAATGTCTGCAAGAAACGGTAATTTTACACCGGCCATCTTGTTGAGTTGTTCCTTTGTTTTTATGTACAGCGGATAGCACGAAAACCGCGTAAACACCGTTATATTTGTCTTTGGAAACAGTTCATTAGTTCTTATTGGCTACTGTCATAGATAAAGAACTTGTGATAAAGAGAGGTATACTTCAATTGTACATTTTGCTGAATTGAAAATGCTACAATTAGGAAATGCTTGTGTAGTTATTGCCCATGTGACAGATTTTCCGCTATAGCTGTCTATGCGTCCGTGATCAAATTTGAATTCGCTGCCCCATGTATGTTTTCTGTTTCATTTTTTTTTTCTTATATATATATTTTGATTTATCGTTAATACAGGATGTGGTTTGCCCCCCGCCCATAGGATAATGCTTTCAGCAGCTGTGAAAACCAAATTAAAATCGGTTCAGCTGGTTCAGCACTTTTCAAGTTAATTGTGAACACAGACTCGGAAAACTGAATTTATATAACTAGTAGATGAGCTATATGGACTCGGTGATGTTTAGTGACGATATTTTTCGTAGGGCTTGGTAGAAGGTAGATTTGTGAATATATATCAATCTCGTTGATAAAGGAAAAGGACAATCTTATCTCGATCTTGGTATTGTCTAATACCATCTCTTTTCGTAAATTCGTAAACAAAACCGACATTTTTGGCTTGGATTAAGATAAATCAGTGCCGTATCTATAGGAGTTCTGGCGTCTTTGCTAAAAAAATTACTTGGCGTTCGTTTCAGTTATAAAATTAATACAATTTTAAAGAGACAAAACAGCGTAATTTTGACAGATTGCTTTAAAATGTCTAATCGGTGTTTGAGCTTCGCAATTGCTCCGGTCACCATTGACGCTGGTCGTCCCGCCAACTCCTGTATAGATGCGGCACTGTAGTACGGTTGCTGCTAAGCCAGCGATTCCCAAAGTGGTCTACATCGACCCCCAGGGGTCGACGACAACTTGCAAGGGGTCCATGTCAGCGGGAAAAAAAATTGGGGGTCCATGAAATGAAAATGAGGGTCCACGATAGTGAATCTCCTAACAAAAAAAAGAAACAAACTGGACATCGTTAACCGAAGAGATTTAAGTTTAAATCTATCTAAATTGATGCCAAATGTTGAAAATTTATTATTAAAGCATCAGGTTCATCCCTCACACTAAAAGCATTTATTTTTTGCTTAGTTATTTTATGTAACAGAAAGTAAAGTTTAATTTGATTCGTTTAATTTGAATCTAATTAATAAATGTATAAAACTAAATTTTACACATTTCACTACCGTTATAAATTTAAATCGTTCAAAGTGAGTAGCACTATACCGGTTGTCAAAAATACATTTGAAATTAATGTATTTGCAAAAAATCAGTATCAGATAAGCAGGGGGTCTACCCAAAACCGAAAAACATGGCAAGTGGTTTACGAGACAAAACAGTTTGGGGACCTCTGTGCTAAACTAACATCAACACGAGCAAAGCCGCGGGTAAATATTAATCTATTAGTATAATGAGGTACATAAAAGTAGTCTTTTAAATTTTTTAAACATCTTTTGAAAAACAAGCATAAGGTTTGTGTACTTTGCAGGCCCTTTGAAATAACTAAACATGAAGAAATCATATATTTTATATAATATCTAGTGCAGACAATATTTCTTTAAAAACTTTTATAAACTTCTAACATGTTATTTCAACGAAAAATTGTTTTCTTATTTTCTTTTTTAATGTCACGGAAATGGTTGCTCTTCATTTTTCACTGTCCGATGTTAAATTTGAAACGTAGCAAATAATTTTTCGATATTGGAAAATTGTGTTGAAACTATTATTTGTATTATTGAGTTTAACAGTTCTTAGTTTTTTTTTTTTTTTTTGTTAAAGATTACACCTGAACTTAACAGTAAAGTAACAAAAAGTATTATATTGTAAATATTTAATGACTGTGGCAAATTGAAATTACGATGTTCGTGTTTCTTGAGATTATTTTTCAACAACGTAAATTTCACAAAAAGGAAACCTTGAAATCTAAATGTAGCAAAATACTTGGTTTGTAAGTAAAGAGTGAACTTTCTTTACGTAACCGAGATGAACGTTGTGTCCAAATTTCATGATTGGAGTTGCCGCTCAAAAGTTTTTGTTGGACGGATTTATATAAGGTGTCCCATTAAGAATGGGACATAGAACAACCGCAGATTCTCCAATTCAAAATAAAACGATTAAGCGAAATATGCTTAGATAAAATGTTACTCGCTCTACCAGTGGCGTACGGCAAGAGTAAGTAATGCTTGTACCCCTTCTAAATGTTACGCCGCTGTCTAAATTTTAATTTTGACTATAGTTTTAATTTTTTTGATATTTTCTAAGTCAATAATGTACACTTGTTAGTTTGTTGTAAAGTCATTGGTTTTCGAGATATTCGCAGTTAAAGATAGATAGACATATTGTACTTTTTATTTGTATTATTATTAATAATATTCATTTTTACAATTTTGTCTTAAAAAAACTGCGAATATCTCGAAAACCAATGACTTTACAACAAACTAACAAGTGTACATTATTGACTTAGAAAATATCAAAGAAATTAAAATTATAGTCAAAATTAAAATTTAGACAGCGGCGTAACATTTAGAAGGGATACAAGCATTACTTACTCTAGGTACAATATAAATACATAAATTAGCTATTGTATTTAGTAAGTTACTAATGTTTTTTTTTCTTTTCAGGTGAGTGAGAAATTGTCTAAAGTTAACCTCTGCAGTAATTATTGTAAGTACTTACTTGATATAATATTTATCTGCTTGATAATCTACTATTTGTGTTTGAGTTTATGCAGAAGTACGATTCATTTATAATTGAATGAGCTAAATTTTTGGAATTTACTATATTTCCCGTAATTAAATAACTATGACTGCATACCGGGTGATCACTGAACCATGAACATTTTCTGCGTTCAAGAAATATGTTAAACATTTCGTGGGATAATTTGCAGTTATTCCATATTGAAAGCATGGCTAGTGAAGGGTGTAAACATGCACTGCTTATGTCTTGCAGGTTGCTTGAACACATGTTACTGGATCTATAACTGTACGTGTAATCAGGCCAGTGTTTTTTAATACGTGTGCTGCAAGCACGGTTCAATATCATTAAAAAAATTGAAAGATAATTTTATAGCATAAAAGATTGTTTCGGCAGATGACTATCTGTATTGGCTAATATCGAAAACTACTGAATTAATTTGAATGCGGTTTTTTACAATTAATTTCTTGGGAAAGATTTAGGTCTATTATTGGCCGGATACAAGTAGGGACAACTGCGTTGATCGCACCGTGAGCTGTGGACTAAAATAAATCATGCAACGGTTATATAGTATGATTTCATGTGGTCGTCAGATGTCGTTTTCATCGCGCATCTTGGCATGTCGTTTATAAAGAAGTTTCGCGGTTTAAGAAGGTTGAGCCGTTTTACGAAGATAATGAAAAAAATTAAAAAATCTGAAATAAAGTTTTTTTAATAGATTTTTTTATGACAAAATTTTCTGTAAAAAATCCAAAATCATTAGCAGATTTATAAAGTTAAAAATTAAAAAAAACTTTTACATGTAGTCTTATGGAAAATATGTCAACCTAGCATGCAAACGGGACATTTTAATTTTTTGCAAATAACCAAATAATGTCAGCAGTTCCAAAAACTAACTATGTAAAGCATCGATGTCTTACGCATATTTTAATATTTTTTCCAATTTAATTAGGAGACTTTTAATCAATAAAAAATTATTAAACCTTAGCAATTTTCGATTATGGACTTTTATTCTTGACAATTTTAACTCAATATGTTTTTTTTTGTTTTCAGTGTAACAATATAAACATTATATCTCCTTAACTATGGTATACAAATTTCGATACTTATAGGTCTCGTTTAATAATATTTGATCCTAGAAATTTGAAACTCCAAATAAAATATTATTCGAACACAAATTTGTAATTATCTGGAATAATACTAACCAAATTTACATGTGGTCAATAACTAGGGATGCAAAATGATTTTAATATCGATAAATATATCAATATTTTTATCAACACTTGACCGATATCGATAATTGAATATATCGATATTTTGTGAATTAATTGAACATAGAAACATACAAGTAACGACCTGTTCCGGTCGCGCACTCGCTCAACCACAGTCAACTCTTCGGCCTTCTACTAACACACAAAAAAAGAACCGCGAAATTAGAAATTCTTTCAGCCACTTTTACTTTTCGAAATTTTTGTGCCCTAATACTGTTAATATCATATCGGAAACGTTAGTATATCAATATAAATATCGATATTTTTGTTTCGATATTGTCGATCATATTTAAAAATCATATTTAAAAAATAATTTTGTAAAGTGATAATTGTTATACTTATTTAGTGCGAATAATTCGCACAGGTCACTCTAGTAATTTGTTTAATACGTAGGTGCTTCTATATAATATATTTCTGTATTTTTATTAAATCGTAAATATACGATATACATATTCCTTGCTTTTTTTTTCTTTTTTGTATTGATATGTGCTTCTATATTGTAAATTGCTGACATTGCTTGTTATATTTCTCTTAGCAGTAACTAATAATGAGGTAGGAATGTAGGAGTGGTTATTTTCCTAGTTTTTTTATAATACCATTTTTCCGAACATATATTTCATTCATATTTTATATTCAGCGTTATTTCACATCTAAATTATTTCCATTTAAACTGACGTGTTTAACATTTTGCCAACTATGAATAGCGTTAATATAATATGTATTGATCATTCATTATTATGTTTTATTAAAATAAATAAAATAGTGGGTATACGATAGTTTTTTAATTTCGTTTTCGTTTGGTGTTTCCGGACACATTTGCCTTATTTTAGATAATTTATTTAGATTAAGGGGTTAGGTGGGTTTCAAAATTTCAAAAAATCGATTTTTTTTTTGCTTATCTTATAATTCAATATATTTAGAATATTCTCTTAAAGTTTTAAAACGATCTGAGTAATATTCTAAGAGGTATAGCCTTCGGATGTTCTACCCTTCAGGCTATGTTATTTGAATGTAAATCTTTAATCGCGTTTTTCTCGAAACTACGTTTTTGAAATCGGTGGTCACGATTTCTCGAAAAATTATGAACCGATCTCTTTGAAATTTTGCACACTTCTTCAAAATAACATTATCTTGTGCTTGAACGAAGGATTTTTTTTTCTATTTTAAGTGATTTTTCAAGGCCATGAAGGGTGCAAATTTTACTCAAAAAAAGGGTTTTTTTGTTCTCAACACCGCCAAAAATGCAATTTTATTTATTTTTTTTACTTCGTCCAAGCACAAGCTTTAAGCATCTACTAACAGAAAATTGTTGGTTTTTGCATTTCCGATGAATCTGTCATGAGTTATCCTGACCACGCCGATAGAACTTTTTTTTGAGGGGTCACAGGAAACGACGTGCCCACGCCTTAACTTTCAATATTTTTTAATGAAAATTTCACAAACTACTTATGAAATATATACCTTTTATATGGTAAATTGATGGAATGAAATATTTTGTTGATTTGATTTGATTTTTTTTTCTATAAATAAAAAAAAAAAAATCGTAAAAATGTACCTGTTTTGAGCCTTTGAAACCCACCTAACCCCTTAAATAAGACATCAAAATCTGACTCGAAGTCATATGGCAAGAATTATACATAATATCTTCTAGATTATTTTGAAAGCATCACCGTGAATTGGAGTTTTCATAGAAATTGAATATTTTAAGGATTGTTTTTGTTTCAACCTCTGAAGAGGCTGTTTTTGAAAAAGCACGGAACACGTATTTGTTGACTAAAGTAATCCTGCGCATTTTCGAATGGATACACTATCTTATACAGTATGTAAACGCGTAAGGTCCACATAGGGAAATTAGCATTGGGAAAAAATACTTGGATCAGAGTTAAGCATGATTGCATTAATTGTTATTTTTATTGAATTATCGTGGTAATCTTGAGGATTTCTATTTTATTTTGATTTATTTTTATTTTATTTCGCTTTTTTAATAATAAAAAGCTTTTATAAATCATTATTTTAATTTTTTTGTACGAAAATAAAACAAAAAAAACAACTCCATCTGTTTGGAAACACCTCATTCAAAAATTGTCTGACTGGTATGACGTATGCGCGTTGGTAAATCAGTAACCCGATGTCTTTAGGCTCACGAATAGTCGGAGATATTTGATCTCGCACCATATTATTTAAGTATTTTTGGGAATTTAATGTCCCATTAATAAAAAAAGTCCAATTATGTTGTAGTCATTTGAATATTTTCTTCGGTAGTATACACATTCATTTTGCAAAAGAATATTATCTGTCAAATTGAAAGACAAGATTTCAAGGCTCACTCTGATCCAGTCATTTTTTCCCTATGTGCACCTTACGTGTTTACATACTGTATATATTTCTCCATGCAACTTTGGACTCCCCCGTTAGACCCTTTTAGGGGTTGATTTTTCAAAAATCCGTTCTTAGCGGATGCCTACGTCATAATAACTATCTGTGTGCCAAATTTCAGCCCAATTCGTCCAGTGGTTTGAGTTGTGCGTTGATAGATTAATCAGTCAGTCAGTCAGTCACCAGTCACGGTTTCCTTTTATATACACATACAGATGAATATGAACTGTGTAATCCACCCAGAGACAATAATATACAAGCGTACATTTGAGACCACGTAACAAAGTGGTGTATGTCGATATTAGTGCGATGCGTTGATTCAACGAATTATTTGAATTATCTATTAATCGTTCGTCAACGAAACAGCTGTTTTTGTTTTTCATAATTAACTGAGTGACGATTCAACGACGTCTTCATCTGTCGGTAACAAAACGAATGAAACAGCGTCGACATATTGTGACGTAATTACACGTGATGTGTTTGTTTTTTTGCAGTACCTGCTTGATCGGTCGCGGATCGCGACACTTTTACGGCGGCGTTTACGGTCACGGGTCGCGACAATCGTACGGCGGTGTTTTCAGTTGCGGTGTTTGTTTTGTGTATTCGTATTGTGTAATGCGTCTTATTATAAAAAAGGGGAATTATAAAACGGTCGAATAAAAAAACAAATTTGGTGACTGATAATGAGATACTGTTTTAATAACTCGAGATATTAAAATAAGTTACTAAAAACAAAAGCCAATAAAACCCATATTAAAAAAAAAAAATATTAAAATAATAGTTGGGTGACTAAATTACTAAGTGAGCGACTAAATTACTAAGTGAGCGACTAGAATGCCTTCGGTAATTTTGAAGCAGATATTTTCTTTTGTTTTTACCTTTTATTTTTTTTTCACTTTGAGACTACAACTTAAAACTCACATTTTCATGAAGATTGAAAACCACCGCTTTTTTGATAAAGGGGGTGCGAATTGTCTCGCAGTGAAACGCGGTGGAGCAAAGGTGGAGTTTTTAAAAAAATAATTCCGGGGTAAACGATAAACGGGTATGCGAATTGTAATTCCGGGGTGAACGATAAAGGGGCTGCGAATTGTCTTGCAGTGAAACGGGATGGAGCAAAGGTGGAGTTTTTAAAAAAATAATTCCGGGGCGAACGATAAACGGGTATGCGAATTGTAATTCCGGGGTGAACGATAAAGGGGTATGCGAATTGTCTCGCAGTGAAACGGGAAGGGGCAAATGTTGAGTTTTTAAAAAAACAATTCCGGGGTGTCCGATACCGGGGTATGCGAATTAAATAGTTAATTGTTTGAATAGAACTGCGTTTTTCAAAAAAATGTATATTTAATTGACAGTCAATTTAATATATATTTTTTAGAAAACGCAGTTCTATTCAGTCGCTCACTTAGTAATTTAGTCACTCAACTATTATTTTCTCGTCACGCGCAGTCAGTCGCTCACTTAGTAATACAGTAACCCAAATTGATTATTTTTGACACCCAAAATTGTAATTTACAGTTACTACCCTTATAAAAATTAATATAGTACAAATCTGGTGCGTTTGCTACTAAACTTATAAAACACAGACAGTTTTTTCAAGCTTTTGTTTAGTTTCTCTTGTCTCGGTGTCTGTCTGTCTGTCTGAAATCGAATCTTATAAGTTAAATTTGACCCACTTCCCGTTATCCGATTGAACTGAAATTTTTAAAGAAGAGTTACTAAATAGCCTAAAATAACAATGTTTTGAGGCCGGCGCCAATTTTATCACTATCACGTTTTTTCCACCTACTTATTGGCGCCGACTTCAAAACATTTTTTATTTTATTTTACGCTTTTTTGTGACCCTTTTTTGTAGGAGGTTCAATTTTTTAAAAAGTTTTTTATTGGTGGTTTCGTTAATTTTTAAATCGTCAAATGTTTTATGCGTCACAGATAGTAAGTAAAAGTCTAATAAAAACCATAAATACACGTGTTGTCAAAATGTGTAATTCAATTTGTACTCGTTATGCGATGATTTTGTTTTATTATTTGTCCAAATAGAACATAACAGAGTGAATAAATATATCGTCATTGGTTCTGTAATAGCTCTTACGTGCATAATTGGCAGATTTTACGTTTTTAAATGAAAAGATTCAGGAAACTAGTAATACATCCAAATTAATTTTACAGTAACCAACGAGGGGAAGTAACTCTTATGTGAAAAGTTGTATCAAATAATTCCTCCCATGTGCCAATAAATCCGAAATTAACGTTGAATATTTTTTAAGAAAATACTTCGTCTTAATTAAACACGTATAGTAAAGATAAGTATGAATTAGTAATATATCTCTGAAATTGCTAGTTCTTCCCATTGCTGAAATAACCACTCTTTGACTTTCCTGCAAATTTAACTTTTTGCACATAAGAGGTATTACAGAACCAACGACGATATATTATATAGATGTGTATAGTGCAGCTTCTATTATCCAATATCAGCCGTATACGGGTTTTAAAAATTCGAGTTGATCTTAATTTAAAATTTTATAAGGTTTGTAATTTAGATAAAATTTAAATACTTACAAAAAATATCTTGATATCTTATATAAATATCACTTTCGGATGTTAAGAACTATATATGGCGAAAACGGAGATATTTGTTTTAAGTTAAAGATGGCAGTATAACTGTTTTACATTGTTTCGTATTATCCAGAATTTTAAGTAAGCAAGTAAACCAACCCCTGATAACCACCAGACGGCAAACCCTCGATGGTTCGACCTACCCACAGGGTCCTTAGAGACACAGCGCAAGTTCTAAAGCTAACATCAATCTACGATATACCTACAATCTACATTGAATGCATGAAAATGGTGAACGCTTTATATTTATTATACGAATTAACAAGACATCAACTTTGATATATCATTATTTTGTATAGGTACTTCATATTTCATTTTCGCATTTTTATTTTTCAAAAGGCCTTTGTAAATGACAAGGAACAAAACATAAAAGAATTTGCATTTGCGGAGTTTTTTTTTCAATGGTAACTTCTTTGATATTTACATTTATGTATAATGTACGTAGTATTTAATATATATTGCAGAAACATTATCGTATCAATTGTTTCTTTGAATATTGTTTTTTTTTGTAACGTGCGTTCTTTTGAACACTCGAATGAAAAAAATGTTTAAAAAATCAGATTATTATTATCTAAAAAAATAAATGTGAGAAAATAAGTTCCCTTCTACCAGTTTGTTCGACAAAATAGGAATACAAGACCTGTAAATTAGAAGGTCGTGTTTTTCCATCACTTATAGGTAGGTTCTGTAACGAAATTAGTTGCTATAAGACTATAAACATAAGCTTATAGAACTTATTTGTAAAATGGATTTCTGCAACCTCTATAATCTTATAGAAGTCTATAAAGTTACATACAAACTCTAAAAATGTTATGGCGACGAAATGATCGCCATATCACTTATAGATGATCTGACAGCTGATAAATATTGACGTAAATATCGAATATGAACATTCCACACGTGATATTTTTTCTTTTGGAAGAAGATCACAGTAGGTAAAAGTGTGATTACTGATTTTTTATTTCAAATTTTGTACACCTATAATAGAAATTACTTACGTATTGAACGGAAAAGCCTACGAGATAGTCAGAATCCATTTGAAATGCCTGATGAAAATTTCGTGAAATTGTTCAGGCTTAATAAACATTTAAGTGCAGGAGCTGATTCTAAATTTGAAACCATACAGAATACCGAAGATAAGAATGAGTCGTATTTCTTTTCACTTAAGGGTAAGTATAATTATTTTTACTCGTTTATCGCACGTAGATATTTATGTAATAGCAGTACGATAAATATTAAACTCATGATTGAATTACTTCTCCTAGGTTTTGGTTAAGTAAGTAAGTAAGTAAATTTATTATATCATCGGTGGGCAAGCCCACGTAGATAAAGTCAAGTAGGTACATAAAATACAGATCTAAAACAAATATATCATGAAATACAATACTTAAAATTTGTTAAAATTAATATTAAAAAATTCCTCAGTGGAATATAAGCACTCATTTATGCAAACTTCTTTTATTTTCTTGTTAAAATCTTTAAAATTCAATTGTCGTAGTGTAAGAGGCAAAGCATTAAAAAATTTATAGCTTATGCATATGTAGCTTCTGTCAGTCAGGTCCAATCTCACCCTCGGTATGCGTGTATTCTTACGGTATCTTGTAAGGTAATTATGTTGATCGGAGTGTGTATTTTGACTGTTGCTTTTCGCAAAGAGCAAACAATAATAAATAAAAAGGGAGCATAGTGACATTATATTAAGTTTACCAAATAAAGATCTGCAGGAATCATTCCACTGAGATTTAGTAATAGTCCTTATGGCTCGCTTTTGGAGCTTAAAAATGCGATCACAATTTGAAGAATTACCCAAGATTATCCACCCATACCGGATATGAGATTGGATGAAAGAATGATAAGCTATTTTGATAACTTTGTTGTCTACCAAATTTACAAGTTTACGTAACACATAATTTGAAGAACACAGCTTACCGGCCAGTTTATCAATATGACTTGACCAATTAAGGTTAGAATCTAGTGTCACTCCCAAAAAAATTAACCGAATTTGTTTGGTTATGTAACTGAAGCTGGGTTTTATTTCTCGTGGTAAAGTTGATTTGAAATGTTTTGCTGTCATTCATTAGTTACTTTAAATTTTCTGGCTACAGGCCCTTATCTATATACAATTGGAAGTTCAAACTTGAAATCTGCAAGTCGAACAATTGTTAGCAGATCCGTTTATGAAGTATGTCCATTAATTACAGTACACTTGATTGTTGGATTTATTGTACCCGATCTGAAAATGTAATCATCCTCCATTTCTTTCAGATAAATACTATACTGTTCTGATGTTGTATTTCTTTTTCTAACGCGTTTATTTATAAAATTGTACATATATAATAGGTGTTATATTTGTATTCAATAAATTCATCAAAATTATTAAAAAAACATACAAAGAAAATTGCGAGGATTTAAATTAGAATAAAATTCTAAAAAAGAAATAACTGTATTGAACTATACAAACCTTTGCGACATTTCCTCAGTCATTTTCTTAACATTAACCTATTTTGGCAATGATTTGACATCTCAATTAGAGTGATGCAGCAAATGCAAGGAAGATAGACAGCATGTCTATAACTATTGACTGTAGATTTATGTTTAAATAGCGACCGTACAGAACGCGTTATGACGACTCTCCATAGAGTCATATTTTATAGAGCTATGTGACTTATAGACTATAAATTTATAGAGTTATAGACAGAAATTACAGAACCTAGCTATTAAGCAGATTCCACTGACCTTAAGTTAACCAAGATTAATGATATTAAGGAAAAACATAACCAATCATTTAACCCAAATTTTACATCGGTGGAAACATAAGCTTATAACTTTATAGATAATATTGTGTCAAAAATTCTTATAGAAACACACCATATAATTCAGAATGAAATACGTTGTACATTGTCCCCTTAAAATAGACACGTGTCAATGATTCACCCTTTTCCTTTTTTAACAATGCGTAGTCCATAATTACGTTGACTTAAAAAAAACGCCTTTATTTTTTGCTGTTACTAATGAAACAGTTGAATATGGTTTATATGTTTAGAATCCACAAGTGTAAAAGGTTGTCAAAAATTTACCATGCAACCCCTTTGCTATAATCCCTCATTCAAATACATTTTTAATATTTTTTTGGGGGAATTCAACAATTACGCAAATGTTACAATTGCTCGTTTGCTACACACTTCGCAAAAAGCGCGCACTTAGAAGCTCAGTTTGCAAGTCAATTAAAAAAAAACTATTAATTTTATTTTTAACGTCTTCGTAATATGAATCACAATTTTCATGTATAAATGTAAACAGAATGTAATGTATATTATAGATCTTACGCCATGTACTTTCTCTTCAAAAAAATCAAGCACATCTTGGATCTCTGTCCCAGGCAGCCTAGTATAAAAATTTATGAAAACGTTCCCATAATTATATATCGATAGGTACTCATCTAGTTTTTTCGAAAGAAAAATCCTAAAAAATACATACATTTCAGCGCTGAAAACCTCCTTAAGAGCGTATTCATTCGTGAATTAATGCATTTAATTTATGCATATAGTTAATATTATTTACTATAATATGAATCATTGTCTATCTACTCAATGTGCGGTGAGCGAAGGCGACAAAGCGTATCGAAAATATATCTGCGTCTCTTTCTTCGATGTTATTCCCTGATTTCTCCGATGATAGGATTAGTTGATGTACTTGCATTAAATCTGAATAAAGTATCTCTGTTTCAAAAACTTTGTCTTTTTCTATGACGTTTACATGGGCGTACCCAGCTTTTGGCCCAGGAGGGATCAAATTAGAAATTTCTTCAGCCAGGTCCTCCGCGCTTGTTTTACCCTCCTGCGGATACGCCAGTGCTTACGGCGGAAGACAGAAGTATATGCTTGCACCCTAATGGTTCGATTGCGATTTTATTCCTATGCTCAGTGTAAACGTATATGAATCAGTGTTGCCAGAACTTTTTTGTTTTGCATACTAGATTAGGGTTGAAAAAAGTACTAGAATAGACATACCTAGAAATTAGACAGGTAAAATTTAAAAACGTCTGTAAACTAACTAATTATCTGCTCCGTTCCAAGGGCGTAGATATTTTTTTCTGAGGGGGGGGGGGTAAAGCAAAAAAATCAATATTTTTTAAAGATTTGTTGCCCACAAATGACCTTTTTTTAACAACCTAGCTTGTGTGGACATTGGATATTAAAAAGTACTAGATTTTTGCTTCAACGTACTAGCGTACAGAAAATGACAAAAAAGTACTAGATCTAGTACAATTGTACTAGACTGGTAACACTGATATGAATTTATGTGAAGGCTGTACTGTCGTGTGTCTGTTAAAAGTAGCTAGTCGTATAGCTTCGACCTACGTCTAACAAAGAAATCACTGTCGAAAACTTTATTCGGCTTTCCCACTTTGTTCCAGATTTTATAGCTCGCAGCTGTAAAAACTTAATTTTTTTCATGTTCACTAATAATTATAGTGTTTTTTAAACCAGTTGTGACTCAGTAAACGAATGTGAGTAGCAGTTAACTTACGAAGTGCTCCTAATCGATTGTATGAAGTGCTCCTAATCTATTGTGATTCCATAAACAAAATCGCGATAATAGTCTAGCGTCTCACGCCTCCGAAATAATATAAAATAATTAAGAGACCGCTCAAGCCGGTGTCAGTACTGAAGAACCAGTTGGCAGAAACGGTGTCCAGATGTCTTCCGTATTTACGACCAGCGGCAGCGGAACCGCTAGCGGCGCGACAGAAACGTGTTCGAGCGACGTCTCCGATGACTCCTCATCAAGCTCTTCAAGCCAACAGACCCCAGTCAAAAAATCAGACGTAATGGTCGCAACACCGGAACAAATAATGAAATTGTATAAGGACAAATTAACACCGTACGAACATCGTGAGATATTTGACTACCCTAAGATTTATTTCATTGGCATGAATGCAAAGAAAAGACCAGGCATAATCGACACTCCGAACAATAATTTCGGTTACGACGATGACGAAAAAATTTACATAGACATATCGCACGACCAGGTAGCGTACAGATATGAAATTCTAGAGCAAATTGGCAGGGGTAGTTATGGTCAAGTCGTCAAAGCATATGACCACAAAAGACATGAGCACGTAGCTTTGAAAATTATAATAAATATGTCGTGCTGCTATAAGCAAGCCCATGAAGAAATTCGCATTCTCCGATATCTTCGAAGCAAAGATAAAGAAAATACAATGGATGTGGTTCATATTTACAACAGTTTCATATTTCGGAATCATATTTTCCTGGTTTTTGAATTGCATTCAATAAGCCTTCGTGACCTTCTTAAAGAAACAAACTATCAGGGATTCAATCTACAACTGGTTAAAAATTTTGCACATTCTTTGGCATATTGTTTGTACGGTTTAAATAAGTTGCGAATAATACACGCGGACCTAAAACCGGGAAACATAGTTCTGAAACGCCGAGGATCAAGTGGAATTAAAGTTAGTATTTTTTAAATGTATAAGCACCTAAGGTTTGTCAATGAATGATTCACATAACGTTCTGTATCTTTTTATTTAGGTGATAGATTTTGGCCTTTCGTGTTTCGAATCCGAACGGATTAATAGCTATCTGCAAACGAGATTTTATCGTGCACCAGAAGTCCTTTTAGATGCTCCCTTTGGAATGCCTATCGACATGTGGTCGCTAGGCTGTATTTTATGCGAGCTCCTAACAGGACGTCGGTTGTTTCCTGGAGAAGACAAAGGCGATCAGCTAGCGTGCATTATTGAACTATTAGGATTGCCACCTCCACGTTTGTTAAAAAATGCCAAACGTGCAAAGAAATACTTTAGATCAGAAAGTGTGCCTCGTTATTGTACGGAAACAACTTTACGCAATGGGAAGATTTTGCTGAAGGGAGGTCTGTCTCCAACAGGAATACTACGCGGCCCACCCGGTTCTAGGGACTTAAGAGGTGCATTGAACGATTGTGAAGATTCGTTATTTATCGATTTCGTTTCGAGATGTCTGGAATGGGATCCAAAGACACGTATGACGCCGAGCGCTGCGTTGAGGCACGCATGGTTTCGCCAAGAGAATGGCAAAGCTTCGCCCAACGGCTCTGATGCAGCTGCGACAGCGGCGAGCTGTTCGAGGACCACCGTTAAAGCCAAAAAGTTGGTAACCGCGACCGCAGCACACGAACACCGAACAGTGCCAGGCGAAGGCCCCAACACAATGGATTCATGATTTAGTCATTCTGGTGGAAATGCCGTCATCAAATCATCTTGCGCCCAGTGCGAACTCCAGTAACTGTGCCTTGGCACCGCTCTAGTTACGGCACTGTCTAGTGGCGAATGTAGTGATGAACAAAAAAAAACTTCTTTTAGTATGTATTTTCATCCCCATCTATGTACTAGTAATTTATCCAATAAACTATTAAGGTAACTCACACTGATGTATATATAACAACTTGAAAATTTTACAAAATATTTTCTCTCTCTCGCCGATCGTTTCGAACAATCAGTTCATCTTCAGGAGTACAGACATATACCCGACAGATTGTCTGAAACGATCGCCGAGAGAGAGAAAATATTTTGTGGAATTTCAATTTATTGTTTGTTATTAATCATGTTCTAACCAAGTGCCGAGTGAAAAATCAGTGCAAATTATAATGTATATAATATATTAATTAAAATCTTAGATTAACGTCTGAATAGAACTCTTCAAATAAATAAAATTATCGACCAATTTTTTCAGTCTGAAAAAATTGGTCGATAATTTTATTTATTTGAATATATTAAATCCTGTATGTGTTGATGCAATTGTAGGACAGCCCCGGTGTATATGGAAAAAGTACACATAAAAAGTGTTAAAAATACAATTTTTTAAAATTGATTTTTATTGTCTGACTGTAGTCACAGTGAGTGATTCATTAGAACTAGTGATGTGTCGGATATCCGTATCCTCGGATATCCTAGGGAGAAGAAAGATCCGTATCCGTTAGTTTTTTGGCGGATCTTTTACGGATCTTTTACCTTATTAATTTTCAATTCATAGATGAAATTTTATTTAATATATAGGTGATTACGTAATAATGAAAAACTGTTAAATTTCATTCAGATTATTTTTTATTTTTTAAAATCGTATTTGGCACCTTTATATTGCAAAGATTTATCGTAGTGAGTACCGTACCAATAGTACATAACTCAAAGGTACTAAAAAACTATCTTTATAATGAGATATTGCACATCGCTCTTTGGAAAGAGACAATCTGTTATGAGAGTTAACTCTTAATGAGGTCAATAACGTTTTCCTATAACAGATAGTGTCTTTCCAAATGTCGATGTGCAATATTTACCGCCGCGTACTCTAACGATCCGGCACATCACTAATTAGAACACGGTTCTGACTTCAGAAATATAACTTTTAAGGAGGTTTAAATTTTGCAAAAAAAAATTCTTGCACCTTTCTAAATAACAAACTTGGAAAATGACATGCAATGTAATTGCCATTAAAACATATTTTATTTTGAATAATTGGGTACCATGTAATCTATGATCAGTATTTTGTAACTATATATTGCTATACATTTTCATTTCAGTCTTGCTACGACTATTTAAAATTAAGTATTGAGGGGCTGAAAAACTATGGCGTGTTTATAAGAAAATTTTTCAAATATATATTTTACTAGCGGTCCCGCCCGGTTTCACCCGGGTGCGAACGAACGAATGGGGGGAGGGTCGAGGGACATGAGTATGTCTGTTCATCTTAGTTTACCGAGATGAATGTTGTGTCTAAATTTCATGATGATCGGAGTTACCGTTCAAAAGTTTTTGTCGGGCGGACAAACTTTGAGTTACATTTTTCATTGATGCTCTTCTCTTATTGGTCGTAGCGTGATATTATATAGCCTATAGCTTTCCTCGATAAATGGGCTATCCAAAAAAAATTTTTTTTTTCAATTGAACCAGTAGCTCCTGAGATTAGCGCGTTCAAACAAAACACAAACACTCTTCAGCTTTAGATATTAATATAGATTGAGTATATTATATTATATTGAGCAATTTTTCGTTAGCGATTGTAAGAACATTTTTTACTTTTTTTGTTTAATTTTAAGTGTAATTGTATTTTTTTTTTAATGAAAATTCGATTCAGAGTTGTATGCATATATTTTTTTAATACCTACAATTAGGTATGCAATATGTGATATTTAATTAATGTGATATCATTTCTTACGTATTTTATAATATTTTTGACATTGTTGACATATATAGGAAAGACACATTATTTTGTTCTATTTAATAGTCCGATCAATGTTCAGTATTTTACAAAAGTTACTTCGGCATAGGTATTTAAGTCGAAATTTCGTTAAAAACTTGAAGTGACAAAGTTACGATTTTTTGTCTTGTATTAATTCCGAAGACATGAATATTTATAATTTTTTTGTAGCAAAATAAAGTGTAAAATTGGTATTTTTTGTTTTCGAAACCAGTTGTTACGTCGATCATAAGGCAGTGGTAGTATCAAAATTCTAGCCAGTGGCGGAACTGCGGTCGTAGTCGCTTTAAAAGGGGCACCAATAGTGTAACAGCTCAAAAAAAAAAACGCTTATTTTAAACATTTTATTTTTAGACTAACTATTTTTTATGATATTTTAATGAACTAGGCCTTATAAACCATCTTTCAAAGTTCTTTAAAAAAATTGTATTATTTTTTTCGGTACAAAATGGCGTCATGGTAAGCATTTCTATCAGTCGCGTTGCAGTTGTGATGTACAATTTGTGGGCGTAATTTCAGCCCTTAGAGTGAACCTGGAACATTCATTCAAAAAATTTCTTGTTAATAACATTCATAATTCGTAGTTAAACCTATAAAATATGTAAAAAAATGATAAAGTATTTAATTTGAAGTTTGAAAAAAAAATTTCATTTTTCGCATAAAAAAACATTTAAAATTAAAATTTGTAACAATAATTTACCAAACCAATATGGTTCAACTACGAATAAAAGTTGTTTTTATATCTGGTAAAAAAGCCCAAAATCTTTAATAGTTTTTGAGATATTATGCCCCCAAACTTTGAAAATGTAGTTTTGAGAAAAACGTGTTTAAAAAAAATCAGGTTTGATAGTGAACAAATTTGTAATGGTCAAATTAATATCCTAACTATTATTATCGTAACGAATATCGTTTTGAAATTTTGTTCTACATAGGATTTCAGACATTTTTAAGCAAAAAAATTTTTATTTTTTTTGAGCTGTTACACTAGATGCCCTCCTTAAACAAATGCGTTCAGTATAAACAAGAAATCATCGAGAGCTTGTAATATTGTGTGGAACACCAACTCTGTGATCTTTTAATTGTGATATTTACTTTGTATTAACATAAATATGATAACAATGTAAGTTATCGAATAAAGGGCTGTGACCATACTGAAGTAAGTGGAATTTGAAGCGCCTTATATTATCCCCATAATAATATAAAGTATTAACTCAAATTTATAGCTTTGTTACTGATACTAAAATATGAAGAGTAAAATTATACAGGATGTTTGAAACCAGAATATTTATATTCACTGTTTTCTACATCCGTTTAAAAAGATAATGATCCTCATCCTTATTTTTAGTTATATACAAAAGGAAATGTTGCTAATCATGGTACAATTTTTCCACGGATAATCGTAGTTAACCACGACTTTATGAAATATTATATACCTATGTACTAAAATATTGAAACGAAAATTTTTAGTGGCTCTTTAAAAACTGGTAAATGTTATAAATTGTCAATTTTGTCTTTTCCGTCTCAAAAGGTTACCGACCCCTGCCCTAGGTGATAAGGGTGGCCCTCTTCAGATTTTTTTTTATTTTTTGGACAAATTTTTTTTTATTTTTTTATGATTTGCCATTAAAAAATACTTATAACCCTAAATTTTCACCGTTCTACCACCAACCCCTATTCTTTATCTATATACATAATATAAAAATCTCGTGTCATAGTGTTTGTTATCGAACTCCTACGAAACGGCTTGACCGATTTTTACGATTTTTTTTGTGTATACTTGGTAGGTTTGAGAATAGGTCGTAGGCTATTTTTTATAGCTCTAGGTGATAAGGGTGGGCCTCTCCAGAATTTTTTATTTTTATTTAAAGCTCTTCAGACACTATTTTTAAGGTTAATAAAGAGTTCGGATAAACGCCAAGTGAAGGACTAACAATCACACTACAGATCCTTCAGGCGAAAATTGAAAAAAGATTTCCGGGAAAAACTGACAACACTAAAAATGTATATAGGTACAGATTACGCCAAAACTTTTTTCAAAGCATTTGCCTGTATAATCTGCAGTGTGATTCTTTATATTCCATAACGGTTATTTAGAATAGAATCTGGAGAGCTGTAACCGTTTTTAGACGATGTGAAAGGATTTGGAATGAATTGGGTGTAGGTACTTAGTCATCAGTATAGTACGGTTCGCCCGTCCTGTGCATAAAAACTATGCCGTGAAGTGTAAGTGTATGACTCATTCCTTAATTTTGTAGTTAACGATTTAGGGAGGTCTGACGCCGCCTGACGCTATGGATTTGACTCGAATCTAAATCGCAAATTTGATACCTGTCTGACAATATTGTGTTGTTTATTTACTTTACTAAAAGTTAAATTTTTCACAGAAAACTTGTTTCGGCATTCTAATTCATTTTAAGAAAAGATCAAAAGTAAGAAAGTGTCAAAAATTCTGTGATATTTTAAAACATATTTTTATTAATATGCTTAGCGTATTAGCAGTGGCGTGTTATGTAAAATTATAACGAAAAAAATACATTTAATTAATAATTATTTTATTATACCTACTATTATATCTACAATTTCAGCTTTCTGATTCTAGCTTTAGAATGTCTCACTATTAACACAGATCGTAAGCTATTTGGTAGGTATTTTTATTAATAGAAGAAAAAAATTACACAAATAAACCCTTGAATGTTGAAATCATACAACTAGAAGAATGCATTCTTCACATAAAAATATAGATACGATAGCAATAAGAAAACTGTTATAGACAATGATCTTAAAATATATTATGAAATTGTCAACTTATATAATTTTTAACAATTTATTTCAAGTTTTTTTATACTCCACCATTGTTTGGCACCGTACAGAGATGCGGCAGAGATCGTTACTAAAATGAATATCCTGCCATGGCGCCCTCTGCTGTACTCTTGATGCACGTAGCTATTGCATCAAGTACCTATTAGTGATGTAACGAATATTCGCATTCACAAAATTCATCGGAATATTAATATAAAAAAAAAAAAAATGTAAAATCATATTAAGACAAAAAATATTAACTTCTTCGCAATTTTTTGAAAAAAAAAATTCTCACTCCTTTCTTAAAAATCAACTTAATTTTATTCGTTAAGATACTTTTCAATTATACCTTTTACCAGCTTATACTCTAACATCAGGTAATGAAGCTTTTTGACGTAGTATTACTAATAAACCTAGTACTCATGTGTGCACTTATGTGTGGCCAATCAGCTGCTAAATTTCAACCTTAGATAAATGACGTCCGATTTGAAAACTGAATAATCGTATTCACATTCGCGAATGTCTAAAATTTGACATTCGTTACATCACCGGCACCTATACTGTGATTTTTTGTGTTGTATATTCAGTGTTGGATTAAGAACAAAATGTCCATACGTTATTGTTTTTAAAAGTGATTTCGTTGTGTGTTTAGTAAAACTTTACAGGCGTTTTGAAATATTTTGAGTGTTTAACACTTGTTTGCCAAATTTATAGCTATCTTATTGGCACATTTTACAATTTACAATGTATCAATATATTATTATCAAATATTTTATGTAATTATTATCACAAAAGCTTAAAACTCATATATTTTTGTTTTATGGGATTGTAATTATCGAAGAAAATTGAGTAAATTTACAAACATAAATATTCGTAGTGGAACTACTGTCCAAAATTCAAGTACAACTAGCATACCTCCACTTTTACCATATTGCTTTATGATCTGTAAATTCATTTATGATTTTACAATACCTTTAGTTTTTTATTCCGTTTAAAGTTAATTCCATTATTTAAGAGTTAGAAAAACTCATAATATATTTACATTTACATAAAAATGAAGCTGAACAATAACGAATAAATATATTTTGTACCCGTACTCCCACCATAATATACTCCACCATATCGTGTTTTATACAGACTTTTATTTTAATTTGATTAAGGCTGGACGCCGAGTGAATATTTAGTCTTAAATGTACTGTAACTGCAAAAATAAATTAAAAATTTGTTTTAAAAGTGAGTTACAATTCGATTTGAAGCAAGGAACAGCGAAACGCAGCTGACATCTCTATTACAAATATTATATTTCTCAACAGTGTAATGAAAGACTAGCAATTACGGCACATAAAAATTTATATAGCGCACATACTTGTTTTTAAATACTAAGTAGCTAGTATCTTAATCTGTCTTATCACATATCACTTTAATTTCATTGTTTACATATTATAAATAAAATGTTATACATTACAAAAAAAATTAAAAATTAACGAGGTTTTGTTATAATATATTGGATAGTTTACTGTGATTTTTTCCACCTTTGCACGTGTTCAACTGTTCAACATTATTTTTAAAGTATGTATTGACTTAATTAATTAACTCTAATCACCGGAGTTGTTAAATTTAGTCACTTTTTTTATAAAAACTATTTGATTACTTCAACTGAAGTTGTTATTATTTTCAACTAGTCTAGTTGCACTTACCTTCACTACATTATGTTAGATTTATACAGCGCTGTTAATTTTTTGTCATTTTCTAGGAAATTTAACATTAAACGTAAAAATTTATTCTCAAATTATTATCGCGTATAGGATTACTTCTTCAGAAGGTGAAAAGAAGTAAATAAATAAATAAATCAACACGGGCGTCATTTTCAAGGCTTGTCGGGACATTGATCACGTGAATGTCATCAATTTTGAAATTTATTAGGGGGTCTACGTCGAGATAGGCGTAACTATGCCAAATAATTGGAATGCATCCGTGTTTTTTTTTTCAGTAATAATTTTCAATAATAGATACGTATAGTATTTTCTGTTGTGTTTTACGTTATACGAGGTTTTACTGTAATCTGGTCGGCATTTACCACGCGACGCCGCCTGTGACCTGTGTTGTTGTACTCAGTACTAGTAGGTACACATACATATAATACTGTAGAGTGCACGGTTATATTATTATAACATAGGGAATATGAGGTGCGACATATTGGAAAGCAATAAACTGTCACTGGTTCTCACTGTGCTTATTGAAATATGAAGATATTGGCCAAACTCTCGATCTTCGCCAATACATATGTCTTCTGTAGTGTATTATGCATGTCGCTACAACCTGAATCTATGCACTGTTTCAAAGTTTACGTATGTGTGCCTCTAATATCGAATCATCCTCAATTCCCCGAATCTGGTTTCGATATATTATGGTTTTCATTTCCGGAATTATTTCTAGAAAAATACTGCATGTAGAAAAAAAATGTGTTTTAAAATTGAAATAGAATTAGAATTTATTTATCCAAAGACATACAATTATGTATAGGATTTGTCAAAAGAAAGATAAATAGTGTTTACAACTCATTAACAATAAAATCGTCTACCTTATACAGACATTGTTCAAAAGAGCAGTCTTCAATGCTCTTTTAAATTTAGAAATTTTTAGATTTTTGAAACTGTCTAGCAATTTATTGAAAATTTTCAAGGCGTTATATTCGGCGCTCTTATTAAACAACATCAGTGTAGACTTCGGCAAAATAACATTAGAACTATTCCTTGTGTCATGTCCATAGATAGCCTGAAACGTATCATAATTATGAATACGTCGTTTTATAAAACATAAAGTAAAATAGACGTATATAGACGGCACAGTTATAATACATTTTTCTGTAAATATTTGTTTACAGCTTGCACGAAAATTGAGATTAAAAATTACGCGGATTGCTTTTATGTTTAGCGACATTGATAACGAGTAAAACTTTGTCAGAAATTTGCAAACAAACAAAAATTCTTCGTTATAAGTAGTAACATTTCGAATATATAACTTATATCTATGCGCCGTGATGCAGTTAGGTAAAATAGCTGTATAACTGCAGAGGAAAATCATTGACAAAAAAATCTGGGTTGCGGTCTAGTATCTGGCTGCACGATTTGAGGTGTGGAAAGGGGTGTAGAGGATAGAAAAGGCTTGTAGAAGCATCCCCTTAAATTGTGGAGGTGCAATGCTTTCTAAAATCCAACATCATGTCTATAGTACAGAAAAATATTTTGTTTCAATCATCTAGTTTACTGCAGCATGTTTTGGTCGTCATTCTTCATAGTCGATATTCTTCTTAGTTATCTTGTACGTCTGTTACATCAGCTATGATGGTGGTTTTCGAGACAAATCCGTGATACTTATTCGTCTCTCGTATGACATCATATTATGTGTTGCGTATACATCTTTTAAATTTGGGTATTAATAACTTAAAAACGTTTACTTAACTTCCTTTTTTTTCTTAATCCAAACGTATTCTGTTTGGCGTCAATATCAGGTATGGTGTTACTAGAGAATACAATCCCGATCATGTTTTTCAATCCCGGGATTACGGGATTGGACTATGTGGTTTCTAATTGGGCTGAAATGGAAAAAAATCTTGAGTAATTACTTAAAAAATGTTTTTAATATCGTTGCACAACACAAATCACAATATAGTAATAAAAGAAAACAGACAAAACAAAAAAAAACTTTACTTTTGCAAGAAATCAAAAAGACAACACAAAATAAACTGTTTATAATTTCGAAAATACAATCGCAGAAATATCAAAGCATCCGTTTGACTTCCAAGCCTGCTTCGTAGTTTATTGCCAACATAAGCTGGTTGGAGGAATAGACAATAGAATTTATATGCTGCTTCTAAGTGATATCCACGAACTTTCCATTTTCGAATAGGCTTATTTCACGTCTAATACTATTTGCCAACCCCGACTCATTTTGTACTTGTACTTCAGGATCTGGAGATTTCATATCCTTACGTATCGTACCACGTATTTAAGGATTATTTTTTGTCGTTACGTAATAAATAATATTAATATAATCTAGGCAAGGTAATTGTTAAGGCGCAACGGATTACGGAATGCAAACTAGTTCTGTTTGTGGCAATCCCGAAAATCCCGAGATTAGCCAAGTACGGTCCCGGGATTTTCGGGGCCAGAAAGACTGGTAACTAGTTTATTTATAAATAGACATTTTCTTTTTTAACAGAAAATAATGTTTTTGTGAACATAATTATGGTAATTTCCTATACGATTCTGAAACTTTGTTGTATTATTGTGTATTTGTTATTATAGTAGTAAACTTATGTTATATCTCATGCAGACAGTTACTATAGGCGCATACTGCAGGCAAATATAAAATATAAAGTACCATAAAACACGTCCCCGTTGGTAAAAACGTAAAACTTTAATGTGTAAATAAAATCCATACTGTCAAACAGGTGAACATTATTCTGATAGTAATAAAAGAGCACCATTCTGTTGTCTAGAGTTCCGACAGTTTGGATGAGTTGAATTATGGATTTGTTCCTGACAAGTTTCTGACTTTTTCATTACAGATGCGCTAAAATGTTGAAAATTGTTGAAACAGCTTACGCGAAACCTCGCCTTCTAGTGCTTTAATCTGGTACTAATAAATATTATTATTATTATTACAGATGCCAAAAAAAACTGACAAAGCTTCGAAATAGTATAAATTATTAGATGCTTATTCTCTTCTTAGACATCCAAAAACGGATATTATTTTTGTTTCGACCAAAATCGAATATCTCGACAACATTGCCACCGAGCATTTCTCCAACGAACAGTAGCCGTAAAATTTGAAAATCGTTAAGTTGTTTGGTAAATATCTACTTATTTCTCATATCGCTTAAAATTCTAAGAAAATGTCGCATGGAATGTTTATTGCAAATTCTTTTTAAGTATATCAATGTGTTGTTTTTGCTGAGTAGTGTAATTAATTTTGTAAAGGTGATACCAAATTCAAAGAGATTTCGGCGGTTTTTTATTCTCGCGGATTTTTTCAATTTATATGTGAACTAAATTAAGGTTATGGTAGTACAGTCAATGTAGAATATTACAGGAAAACTATACTAGCTCTTCACTCAACATTTGAAATAGTCTGTAGACTATATGACATCTCCCTGGAGCCTATGCTTATTACCAGTGGCGTAACAATAGGGTGGCAGGACGGGCGAAATTCCACGGGCCCCCAGCCCGAGAAGGCTGTGATCACAAGAAGATCCTAACATTTATTATTACAACATTTCGTAAAATTTATTAGTTTGACTATATGGCATCTTCCTAGAGCTTATGCTTATTAGTCTATTTCAATGAAATTTGGTATCCGGGCGTAGATTGATGGCCCAAAAATGAAATGATGAGACTTTTGGAAAAATACTGCATGACACTACTAGACTAAAAAGTGTATTACTCAAAAAAAAATTTGAGTTATTGGTAAATCCGGCACTGCGAGTGGGTCAATAAAGATGATGATGTGGAATCAGTATTTTATAAATATTTTTAATTATTCTGAACCAAATAGATAATTATGTCACAGAATTTGAACTAGAGTCGTGCAGAGTTCACTACATTTAAATATGAATAGTATGTATGTGTGCTCGTCTGTTTGGTTATTATCGGTTGTCGGGTAAACAGGGAACGAAACAGTAGGTTACCTCAACCTGACGTATTTATGCACTGACGGGGTGGATCACCACTTTAGCATCTAGTACACACACTATGTGTGTGCCTTGTACACTGACTTGCCAAATAAATAATTGCAAAGGGTAAGTTCAAGCTTGTACACTGTACAGGCTAAAAATAATTGCGCGTATTGCATACGTGTGTATAGCAAATATCCTGATTTTATACAATTATTGTGGTGGTGAGTTTTTCGACCAGATTCGATTAAAAAATCTGCAATGATTTCCTCATGGAGAAATATGTGATCTAAGGTCGTTTTTAAATCAGGTTTCTTGACAATGCTTTCTTTTAGGAAAAAAACTGTCGTAATTTACAGAAGACTGAAGGTTTAGTTTAATTTTATAGTTTACAGCAGGGGACGGCAACCTTTTGAGACGGAAGAGTCAAAAGTTACAGTTTACAAAATTTCTTTGTTTTTAAAGAGCCACTAAACATTTTCGTTTCAGTATTTATAGTATTTGCTTATATCCGAGGACGACACGTCGCGACGAGGGCGGTGCGGGCGAGACGCGAGTGGAAATGGCTGAAAGATAGACATGGTACTCAATCATGGATCAACTGGACGATTTTTAAGGGTTTATATAATAATAAAAGAATTATTTTTTGCGTATGGAACTGGAGGGCCGCAAATTTACATCAAAAGAGCCGCATTCGGCTCGCGAGCCGCAGGTTGCCGACCCCTGGTTTACAGTGCACAGTGGGGCCGATTTCTTTAAACGTGGCCAAAGTAGGAAAACTTAAAGTCGTTAAAATTCCTTGAAAATTGTTTTTAGTAGAAAGTTAATTATCTGAATTTAAATTTTATCGAATGTTTTTATTAATTGGTAGTCTATTATCGGTTCATTCTGAAAGTTATTGAATTTTTATCAGAAATTGCGAAGTCGCTCCGTGTGCACCCCCTAAAAGATATTGAAATCAATTTTTGTTATATGTTTCTATTAACTGGAGCTCTATTATTGAATGATTCTGAAAGCTACCGAATTTTGGCAAGAAATTGTGAAATCCGGACCACTGTGCAGTGAATTCCAAATGTAATTTAGCTATTGCTTTACAGTATTTATTTATTGATCCAAATCGGAATTATAGATGTTTTTTTCTATATCTAGTTTTCTAATCTAAACGGTTTAGGTAAATATTTCGTTTTTATCAGCCGTCTTTGTTTCTAGTCAAAATGTCTAGATTGTGAACGTTCCTAAATTTTGAACACTGTCAGTGTACCTCCAAATCGGCAAGAGTAATGCCAACGTGATGCGATCGTATACAACTGCTGGGGATGAAATGAGGGTACGACTTACTAGTTTTGAGGGGGGTGTGACGGCGGTAGGTTAGGTATAGAGTTTCTTGCTTGCTTCTACCACATCGACCTGGCTTTACTTTGGCGCTTCTAGTTCTGCCAGACTAGTGACTATACCCTTGTTTGGAAAACTTGAATGCCTCACTGAATACCACCACATTAAGAGCTTCACATTGCTGCTAGACTCCTACGATTGTGCTTCCGTACAAACAAGAGTTCTGCACGAAAAACGACGAAGATTGTATTCCGTGCATACAAATTTTTTTCTACATTGTGTACGATTATTATCTGTGTCTACTATTTTTAAAGATGAGGTTTTTTTAAAAACCTTCTGTTTCATTCCTGTGAAAATTAATTTTTTTTTACTCAATGTCAGGAATTTCCAAATTGTCTTCTACGCCACAGTGCTGACCCCTGAAATAATTTGCACGCAGTGTTGCCAGAACTTTTTTGTTTTGCGTTCTAGATACGGGTTGAAAAAAGTAGAAAAAAATGACCTTTTTTTAACAACCTGGCTTAAATAATTTTGTTGTGTGCACAATTGGAGAGCAGAAAAAAAAAACGAATGACCTTTTTTTTAACAACCTAATTTCACAAATTTTATCGTATATGGGCACAATGTAGGAGAGCGAAAAAAAAAGATCCTTTCATTTCCACAACAAAAAAGTCTTTTTTTGGTTATTTCCCTTTTTTCGTTTGTTGTAGTCGGTGTGTGGACATTGGGTATTAAAAAGTACTAGATTATTGCTTCAACGTACTAGCGTGCAGAAAATGACAAAAAAGTACTAGATCTAGTACAATTGTACTAGACTGGCAACACTGCACGTATAGGTCATAGCTCAGATTTTCTGACAACGCGTTCTCCCACATTAAAGTTCGAATAGAAAAAATGCGGAAACCGGTTGACCAACCCTAAAACTTCCAGCTATATGTTAAATACGCTGCAATACATTGATACTATTAAATATATTAAATACGGTTATTAAAAAATCACCTGTAAATAGATAGCAAACAGACCTAAATTACTAATCAGCAATATATAAATACGGCGAGGAAGCTAAGTCAAAGTTCACACTTTGTGTTTGTTGGTGGATTTGATGTCACCTAGGTTGCTAACTGCTGTCAGGATTGTAGTTTGTTCATTCACAAATTAACAGGGCTGTAGTATAAAATAGATATAAAATTGTAAGCACTATATGAAGTTCTTACTTTAAAATAAATAAAACGCTTAGACTTGAATTATTAAAAATTCGTGATAATCTGTTTTCTCAGATGAAAATAATTGAATTGATTTTTTCCAAATTAATAACAACATTTCTTTTTCCAGCGTAGCTAAGATAAACTAATTTTGACAATATTATAAAAAAGAGAGAAATAGTTAATGTAACAAAGCTTGCTACAAAATATTAGTTATTGATTGAAAATGGGGCTCTATAGTTTCGTGCAGGTTAAACTGACAAAGGCATTAGAAATTCAACTTATCACAATCCTAATATGCCAGTGCTAACATAACATTTGTACATAAACTTGGCATTAACTTTTTCCTTTAAATATGTTACGTATTTCATTAGAACTCGTCAATATTTTCTGTAGATAATGTTTAGTCATCGGGAAATCCGAATTGGTGGTATATTGTGTACCTACATAACAATAGTGTATAATATCGATATGCCTATATGATGCGATATTGGAATGAAGTCACGTGACCTGTCAATAATAAATGCAACAAAGTGCTATCCTTGAATTTTGATTTGCCTTGTAATATTTTTATAGCTCTGTGCAAGCCCTTTAATTATTTATCCCTTAGGAAATGTATACAATTACATCGTATTTAATAACGCATCTTTTGTTATCTACGAAATGTAACAATCCGCTCCACTTCAGAGTATTGATTGGGAACCAAAAGTTAGCGATGACCGATTTTGACAAGTTTTTTTAATGAAACTAAACTCCAAGATAAAATACGTTAGCACTATTCAATAAGTAATTTTCAAAAGCAGTTTATGTTCAGAATTTATATAGAGATTAGACTTTATCACCGCACTGATGGCGTCAATGTTACCTTTTTAGTGTTCCGTGTAAAACGGAATAATTCGGTGTCCGTCTGTTTGTCACAGACGATTTTCTTTAACTAATTATAAACAAACGAACTTATAAGAGTATATAGATGATGAGAGATTATACAACATAGACTTAAAAATCTGAAGATAAACAATTACAAAAATTTCTACGTAAACGGTTTTTCCTTTTGACCACAGAATTTAAAGGGTAGATGGAAGAGCCGTTCTTTACTGAACCAGAAACGTTCAACTGCGTTGCAGTTGAAAAGCCACAAAAAAAAACCCTGTGGGATGTAAACATATACATAAAGGAATATAGAAAAACAGCCAACTTGTATTTCATCCGGAAAAAATAAGTTGAAAATAAAATATCAGAAGAAATAAAATTCACGCGTCTATGCTTTTATTTGAAATCCATATGTATGTATGTATAATAGGTACCTACTAGTGGTGGGCTCTAGAGTGCTGTGGACTACACAGTAAATACATAATGTATACTGATTGTTCGACAAAAACAGTTAAATCTATTAACCCCGTATAAGTGGTAAGTTAGCGTTCCAAATGCCATTATCAGTAGACAGTGGTTTCTTGGGGCAGTGGGACAGAGAGAATGAGTTTTTTTTTTGTAGACGCAATAACTTTTTCTTAGGATCTATTCAAAAAGTTCTCAGACAACGAGTTCAGACTCAGTACTATATTTTAAACCTGGAGTGCTAGTATAGTGTCTAAAAGACAGTGCAGTTTTTTTTTGCCACGTGAACTTTAAGCGAACTATCCTTCTACATCAGAGGCTCCCAAACTTTTTTGTCTCGTAGACCACCTGCCATCGGTTTTGGGTGGACCCCCTGCTTATCTGATATTGATTTTGCAAATTCATTAATTTCAAATAAATTTTTGACAACCGGTGTAGTGCTACTCACTTTGAACGATTTAAATTTATAACTGTAGTAAATTGTAGTGTGAAATATACATTTATTAATTAGAATCAAAAATTAAAATTTAATTTCTGTTACATAAAATAACTAAGCAAAAAATAAATCCATTTAGTGTGAGGGATGAACCTGATGCTTTAATAATAAATTTTCAACATTTGGCATCAATTTAGTTAGATTTAATCTTAAATCTCTTCGGTTAACGATGTCCAGTTTGTTTCTTTTTTATGTTGGGAGATTCTCTATATCGTTGACCCCTATTTTCATTTCATGGACCCCCAATTTTTTTCTCGCTGACATGGACCCCTTCCAAGTTGTCGACCCCTGGGGGTCGATATAGACCACTTTGGGAATCACTGTTCTACATTCATGTAAAAGTTGATATGTATTTATATCTATAAATAGTGCGGTATATAATTTCGTTTTTATGTATTATTAGTCATCCGGTATATAATATTATATCTGCAATCCCCAGATTTGAGTTTTGTGTGAGGGTGTTGACAGGGGTGGCCGTCTATTGTCATTTTTTAGGGTGACAAACTTTTGAATAGTGAGTTCGTACATAGGCTAGTAAAAAATCGATGTAGCACGTGTTCAGCTTTGATAACATTTCATGTACTATAAATGCACTGCTATATTATGCTTTCCTGTTATTTGCTTCTTTGTATTGTCATTCTAAAATGTGTTGACGTACAGGAAATCATCTTCATATCATTCAATTATATGCCTGCAATTATGCGACGCTTTTAGACCACATATTATACACACCTATTGTGTTATTTACATTTTACTGTAAAACATATACACTTCAGTAAGCGCTTGATTAATTCAGTAAGCGTTTGATTAATTCAGTAAGCGCTTGATTAATTCAGTAAGCGTTTGATTTATTCAGTAAGCGCTTAATTACCATTTAGTAAACATTTGATATTTTTTAGTAAACGATTGATAACTATTAAAGTAAGTATTGGAAACCTCAGTAACTACGTGATTTGCAATTGTCATTTGTAATTATATTATAACTGATGCTATTTATATATGCAGTACGAATTTTGAATAAATTAGGCTACTATTATTAGGTAAACGCTTATTTTCAATAATAACCTAGTGCTAATTAATTGTATCCATTTAGTAAGCACTCCGATTATAATTCAATACGTGTTTGAAAAATAAAGCATTTCTTGTTGTTGTTTTTAATCAGTTCATTTGTCGTTTTGTATATTACAAAAACTAATTTTTGAGTTTGTCAAGTGCATAATTGAGATTTTATAATATTTCAGTTTCTTGTTTAAAATGTGGAAATGCAAAGTTCAAGACAGTAACAAAATATTAAATGCTAGCGTGACCTGTGCGCATTATTCGCACTAAATAAGTATAATAATTATCACTTTACCTACAAAATTATTTTTTAAATATGATTGCAGGTATTCAATTCGTTTCTAATTTTGTACACTGCTTATAACGTTCTTCTTTTTGTTGTATTACAATATGAAGCTCAGATGACAGATCGAAGAAATATTTTACTAAAATTGTCATATAGAGGCGCAAGTAGCAAAAGCGTTGAGCTAAGCCGTCAGATGGCGTCATGCAGCATTGCTGTGACGTTGTTCAGCGTTGCTCGCTGTTTCAAAATTATAGCCGTCAGATGGCAGTATACAGTATTGTCTGTTGTATTACAATGTGAAAGTCAGATGACAGATCGAAGTAGCCGTCAAATGGCAGACGTTGTTCGGCGTTGCTGTATTTTAATTAATTTACAAAAACAAAAGCAATAATATGTTTTTTGGTTGTCGGTGTCAGTAGAGCAAGCAATTATCTGTAAAATGATATATAATTTATGTGGAGAAATTGTGAGGTTTTTTCTAAAAAGGGAGGCAAACATCTTTAACTTTAGCGTATTTATGACGTGTGCCATATGTGAAGATTCATGCATGATATTTATTGCTTTTCGCTTCTTTGTTAAGCTATTTCATTTGTCTCATATTAACGGGCTGCTTTTAGTAGTGCATTTGGCAAAGTTTTAGTTTAGTACTGTTAAATTAAAGAACAAACGGTTTTGTTGTTTCGAAAACATGGGTGCAGTTAATATTTAACAGATAAATGATTCAAGAATTCTGTTTTTTTTTTGCCTTTGCATTTGAAATACTGATTATGTCAGAGTCATATATGAGTGCTGCTTTATATGATTGCAAAGTGTAAATTCTCAAAGGATTACAAAAATAAACATATTCCCAACATTATATAACGTATAATGTTAAAAGGCAGAAAATCTCTCGCTTAGGTGTGTGTACAGGAGATTCAGAAATAATTATTGCATGTAATCCTTTCTCCTAGCGCAAAGCTAGTATTATTATCCACATAGACACGAAACGTATATCAATTCAGCGTCGATAACTTTTTGCATTGACGGCGGTTATAGCTGATTATGATTTCATAAAAAGTCTTTTTTCCTCTTAATGAATTTGTCATAATTATAATGTATTGTTAACCGACATCAAAAGAGATTATTCGATGCGTATATGAGTAGTGAACTTCTCGAGAGATTAACCGATTTGAATGATTTCGACGCTATTGTGTTCATGAATCGTCTCATCTAGTTTTTGGTTTAACTCGGGTCTTTAATTTTTTTTTCTACTAATGAAATATTACTTTTTATGTTCGCTCAGCCTTTAGTTTTCACTTTTTGATGATGGCTTTTTTACACGCTTTATATTAACTTCACTTGTAAGTTTGTATGTATGTATGTATGTTTGTAACTTTCATTTTATGGACTACAGCAAGTCGTTTATATAGTGGTATAATATGCCAGCAAAGTAAGTACACTGGCCGCCGTGCGGTCTAAGGCACGGGTCTTCACTGACGTCAACTCTCGGCATCACGGGTCGTGGGTTCTAATCCCGTCCACGCCGAAAAAAAATTGTTTTTTTTCGGCACATTTTTGACAATATAAATCAAACTAAAAAGTGGAAAATAAATATAGTTAAAAAAAACTAAAAAACACGCTTTATATCAAACTAAAAAGTGAAAAATAAATATAGTTTAAAAAAAAACTAAAAAGCACGCTTTATATGGAACTAAAAAGTAAAAAATATTTTTTTTTAAATAAGCTTAAAAAGCGTGGGGCGCTCGATGTACGAAAATGTGTAACAAAGCGCCCCACGCTTTTTAAGCTTATTTTAAAAAAAATATTTTTTACTTTTTAGTTCGATATAAAGCGTGCTTTTTAGTTTTTTTAAATTATATTTATTTATTGATGTATGATTCGGGATAGCCACTTGTTATTGTGTACAAAAACTTTGCTAATGGTACGTCATAGTTCCATCCTGTATATACAATAGACCGCTTACCCATTTGTGAAGTCGTACAAAAATGAAGGCTTTGTACCTATAAAAGCAAATAATTTACCTTGGGGGAAACAGTTGATGCTTTTTTGTCAATTTAAACGGAACGCATATTATTTGTACAAAACAACAAAAGAAAGTCCCCTGCAGGAATAAAATCTCGATCTGATAAATAATATTTACTTTTATATCTTATGTTGATAGTAATGCAGCCTCCCTAGCATGGCAACATGGGGGATTCGAACGGATCCAAGTACCACGGGTTTTAATAAATCAACACTTACCCGTTCAAACTTAATTGCGATTAGTTCAAAATGCCTGGCGCTATACCAGTGGCGTAACTTTTACTAACATTTGATAATAACAAGTGATAAACACGGTTTACCTAACGACGAATGCTATTTTTTGTTTTACAATATCATATATATTAATGCGCTTAGGTTAAAGATGTTTGCCTCCCTTTTTAGAAAAAACCTCACAATTTCTCCACATAAATTATATATCATTTTACAGATAATTGCTTGCTCTACTGACATCGACAACTAAAAAATTTATTATTGCTTTTGTTTTTGTAACTTAATTAAAATACAGCAACGCTGAACAACGTCTGCCTCCTGACGGCTTTAACTTTGAAACAACGTCAGCACTTCGATCTGTCATCTGACCTTCATATTGTAATACAACAGACACAATACTGCATAATGCCATCTGACGGCTTTAATTTTGAAACAGCGAGCAACGCTGAACAACGTCACAGCAATGCTACATGATGCCATCTGACGGCTTAGCTCAACGCTTTTGCTACTTGCGCCTCTATATGACAATTTTAGTAAAATATTTGTTCGATCTGTCATCTGAGCTTCATATTGTAATACAGCAAAAAGAATAACGTTATAAGCAGTGTGCAAAATTAGAAACGAATTGAATACCTGCAATCATATTTAAAAAATAATTTTGTAAAGTGATAATAATTATTATACTTATTTAGTGCGAATAATTCGCACAGGTCATACTAGTTACTAAATAATTCTATCAACTTCTGTCTTTTAAATACGCTTAATATATAATATTACCTTGATTTTTGTATATGCGTGTTATATAAAACACTCCAAAAATATTTAGTTAGTGTATATGATATTGTTTAATTGATATTGTTTATCAAACATATCATTTACTACTCAATAATATTATGTGGATGTATCGGGTTTCTATTCAAACATGTTACTTATTTATCTATAGATATAATGTTATGCTGTGCTTGTAAAATGATGGTTGTTTATATATGTTTTAATAAAATAATGCAGTTCAATAATTAAAGCCATGTGAATATAGATCTAAGTTGAAGTTTGGAAGAGTTCGTGAACAAAATAGAACGCAAATGGCTCGTTTCTTGGAATTATTCAACATATATTATCCTTTGACAATCAATATGATAATGGTCCTAGTTGTTGGGCGTCTGTATTTTGCAGTTATCAATTTGAAAAACAATAATATTTATTTTAATATTGAACTATTTCGGATAATTTTACAAATCGAGCATATGTTGAGAGGGTCTCGAATTTAACTGTGAACATGTTTAATAAAAAAAACAATTGAGGCATGTCCCAAGTTTGAGAAAATACGCTGTCTTTTTTGAGTTGATCATAAGTAATTTATTGGATTAACGTAAATGACAATATGTTTTTCTTGATTCAGTCAAAATTATTTTCTGTTTGTTGGCAGTGATAAAATCAATGTATAGTGAATTTTGTAATCCCTGGCGCAGGTTGATAACTAATCACTGTCCAAGCCATTTATAATGCGGATTATAAAATATAAAACTGAATTAATCACCTACCTAATATTATGTAGGGTTGGGTAATCGTAACGTTGCATTATTAGGGTTCAGCGTACACCTGTCAACCATTTGGGAATTTATAACGTTCTCCCGATTGTATTTAGTTAACATATTGACTCTAGAAAGTGTCCAGTTCAAAGCCCGATTAAGCATTTACAGGTTATCAAGCGTAGCGTGGTTTAGATTTTAAAGCAAAATTAAACATTTATAATCAAAACATTCAAAATCAGTGTTTGTATTTTCTAGAAAAAAAGCTGCGCTTAGTTTCACAAAAAGTTATTTGAGGAATATACAAGCTTAGGGTGACGTTCGTTAATTACGTGAACTCAAAATAGGGGAGAGGAGTCCGGCAAGATCTCACCAAATCTCATTTAAAGGGAGAAATTTCTAGAAAATACATTATTATACCAGATTAAATTTTGTATCATTTATAAGACATATGAGCTCAGTTATCGAGCGTGTATAATATAAAATATTAACTTCGGATCTGCTGGGTCAGCTAGCCTGCCACAGAATACACTGTAAAAAAATTTCACAATTCGCAGTGGACCGTTGTATAGCAACTAACACTACCATTCACTAGTAGTACATAAATGACCTAAATCGTGAAAATTCTGCCCCAAACGCTTTATTTTCCGTTGACTCCTCCAACCATTATAAACTATATAGATATACAAGAATTTAAATAGGCTAGCGGTTGAATTTATATCGGTCTAATGAAATACGACGGTCTACCAGAATTACGGCTCTCTATCGATGTGCCAGAGCGCGTGATAACTCTGTTATATTATGTATGGGTCGTGCGAACGAAGATTGTCAACTATAGTCAATGAATAAGGTCTTTGTGCATAACTTTTAGGCAGTGAAATTCATTGCTTTTAGGTTGTAGAGTAGTATCGTTTAGAAAAGACAGTAGCAAAGTAGAGAATCTGCGTAGTAAGGGGGACAAGTGATTGTCATACGATACGCACCATATTTTAGGTCTCGAAATATACTGCAAGTTCTTAATATTTTGATACGCAAAGTTGTTATGTTTTCGTTGTTTCGTGGTAGGAGGTGAGCTACGCGAAATCACAGTTCGACCTACTTTTTGATATTCGTCTTGTGTCTCGTCCTTTTGACGTGATAACGTCTTATAAATTGATGAATCACGTCAATATAAAAAGACGAAACACCGGCTGCATGCACGAAAAACTGTAACGTTCCTAACGTTCTGCCTGACCCTGTGCGTGATTATTAAATATATTCGAGCGGAATACGTTATCACGTAAAACTATCGTCCGTAAACCGACTTTACAGACAACCAATTTTTTTTCTGTAATTCTACACGTACAAAATTCTACCATTAAAGCTGCAACCAGATTCAATTAGATTTTTTTTATCGTTCGATTAAAATACTTCTGTTTCTTATCAATTGAATTTGCTAGTAGTTAAGGTTGGTCTGTTCAGTGTTTGATAATACTTTTCTGTCTTGTCTAGACGGACAGATAAAGTTCCTTGCACATAGCCGTTTATTAGGTACTACTTACCGAACGAAAAGTATATCGAAAGAAATGTTTCCGATTTTTAGTTTATTTTCCATTTTACTACTCAAATCGGAATTAAGCATTGAGTGTTTGTCAAATATTGAACTCAATTCGAGTAAATTCCTAAAAAGTCAAACAAAACTAGAATCTTTTTCAGAAAATATTTTTTTTGAGCTAGGTACTCAACTCGATTCGAAACTGTTCCAGTCATTTCAGCTCCTCAAAGGTGTTATGCTCTCTTTGAGTCCTGTAAAAAATTCAAGGTGCAAACTCAGTGCAATAAAAAAAATTTAAACCTACTCTCGAAATTAAACGCTATGCTTATAAACTATATCTGACAGGGGTTAAACCTGTACAGAACTCTCAAGGCACGAGTTCGACTTGCACTTGTCCGTCATTTTTTTTTTTCAATTCAGTAGACACTCAGGTACACTTGACCGGGATTTGTAAACAATAATTTTATTTACATTGTTTCAGACTACTTGAGTTTATCCTTCTTGTAACGGATTTGTGTGCCAAATTAGTTCACACTGAGATAGGTTTTGTATTGCACTTCATGTATAAATCGCTGTTGATTTCAACAAGCCGCGAATGCGGGTTGAATCCGATCTGCATCAGACTAACATTTATCGGACCGGGTATACGAGGGTAAATTCGCGGGTAGCGGATCGGGTTTAATTTCATTAGCACATTTTATTGATTTTATTGCTTCTGAAGGCTCTGTTACAGAATATATATTGAAAATAAATGCCTCAGTCTATACCAACACAATTTCCAAACAAACAAAATCCACGTCATAAAATCCGCTTGTTTAAAACTTATCAATTGAAAAAAAAATGGTTGTCTGTAAAGTCGGTTTACGGACGATAGTTTTACGTGATAACGTATTCCGCTCGAATATCATATTTAATAATACATAACCTAAATTTTAGCAGCTGTCAAACTATATTTTTACCGACTACCTAATAATTTGATCAACCAAAGCAAAATACATATTTTTAAGCAATTATAAAAGACATTTAAAAGAATGTATATATATTATATATTTGTTAACAAACCGTATAATTTATCTGGCCATCTGTCAGATGTAGCTTTCGCTGGAATAGCCGAAAAAAATGTTGAACGCACACTACTCTCTGACGTCACGCGAGAAGAGAGACTATCGCTTATATCGCGCTCGCACTTGCGGAACGTTACTCTTTTTCGTGCGTGCAGCCGGTATTTCATCAATTTATAAGACGTTATCACGTCAAAAGTAATAGAATCGCTTTGTTATATCTGTAATAGTTGATTTGTTTGTAATTGTAAGATAAAGAAAAAATGCATCTACTTTGTATTGAAATTAAGGGGTTACACTACCCAGGCGCGTCAAAAAAAAAAAAGCTTTTTTTGTGAATTTAAGACATGATAACGTCTTATAAATTGATGTAACACCGGCTGCATGCACGAAAAAGTGTAACGTTCTGAAAAGTGTCACGTTCCGCCTGACCCTGTGCGTGCAAGCGAGAGCGCAGTATAAGCGATAGAGAGTCGGTAAAAATATAGTTTGACAGCTACTAAAACTTCGGTTATGTATTATTAAATATGATATTCGAGCGGAATACGTTATCACGTAAAACTATCGTCCGTAAACCGACTTTACAGACAATCAATTTTTTTTACGAGTTTTAGGTGGTGGATCAAAAAAAAAATTAGGGCTTTTTTACGCATATATTACAGTTCTCAAAAATACTTGTTATTTATATATATATATATATATGTCACCGGGATATTGTCAAACCCGTGATATTGTAATTTCACTAGTGAAATTACAATATCACGAGTGACAAAGAGTCGTGATATTATAATTTCACTAAGTGAGATTATAATATCACGGGTTTGACAATATCCCGGTGACATATATATAACAAAATGGCGTCGTGGTAGTATAAAAAACAGACAACAATTTTTTTTAGGTGAAAAACGGTGTACATTGTAGCAGTCCTGGTGTACCATCAGGAACAAAAAAGATTTTTTTTTTACAATCGTTTTTCCATGGAAGTACCGAGGATTTTAAATTTTGTTTGAAAATTCACAAACTTGTATGAGATAGAAATTTTTTTTTTTCATTTTTGACGTGATAACGTCTTATAAATTGATGAAACACCGGCTGTACGCACGAAAAAGTGTCACGTTCCGCCTGAGCCTGAGCGTGCAAGCGAGAGCTCGGTATAAGCGGTAGAGAGGCACGATCGACCCAAGCGGCGGCTTGTACGCATTTCTCTCTCTTCTCGCGTGACGTCACAGAGTTCATCAATGTTTCTTTATGACGTTATCACGTAAAACTCTCGTCCGTAAACCGACTTTACAGACTACCATTTTTTTTGTAAAAGCAAAAACTCGAGCTTAAATTGTTAACTGGAAACGTCATAATTTTTCAATCATAAAAATCGTGTGTACTTCCACGGAAAATCTATCTAAGAAGTTGTCATTTAAATTTCAAGTCAATCGGACAAAAATTGAGCGAGATACGGTGTACACCAATTTGAAAAGCATAGTTTCGAGAAAAGTTTGAAAACGTATTTCTTATATGAAATTTTCAAAATTTTAAAATATGCGTAAAAAAGCCCTAAATTTTTTTTTGATCCGCCACCTAGAACTCGTAAAAAATTTACAAAAAAATCTTATTTTTTTGACGCGCCTGGGTAGTGTAACCCCTTAAACAATTGATAGTTGAAATTCAATTTCTCCTACTGAAGTTAATGGTGCGATTTTGTGTGGTCGTTATTTACAATCCTGTTCCCATTACAACTAATTTAGCAAACTTATTGGGCTATAAAGTATAAATATACATTAAACTTGAAAATCAAGGTGATGCTAGTGAAACTAAACAATAGTTGTTTGGGTTGTAATAGCCATGAGGATATTATAACTTCTTTTTTTTATTAAACAAGGAGTATAACTAACAAGACGGGGTTGCAGTATAGTTTGCAAGAGACTATGGCGTAATGTGTTGGGTAACTTGAGTGAAAACAAGATCTTGTTTCAGAAATTGCTGGTCTAACTTACAATACCGAACACCTGAGAGAGCCCATTAATTTACTTGTAACATTTTCCTTGCCTACACTCAATCTCTACTCACGTGTAGAACATTTGAGTTCAAATATTGGGGATAGTCCAACTTAACGACGTCTTTTTTTTGTATAATATATAATTTTACTAGTGTGACCTGTGCGAATTATTCGCAATAAATAAGTATAATAATTATCACTTTACAAAATTATTTTTAAAATATGATTGCAGGTATTCAATTCGTTTCTAATTTTTGCACACTGCTTATAACGTTCTTCTTTTTGTTGTATTAGCTCAGATGACAGATCGAAGAAATATTTTACTAAAATTGTCATATAGACGCGCAAGTAGCAAAAGCGTTGAGCTAAGGTGTCAGATGGCATCATGCAGCATTACTGTGACATTGTTAAGCGTTGTTCGCTGTTTCAAAATTAAAGCCGTCAGATGGCAGTATGCAGTATTGTGTTTGTTGTAACTTGTATTACAAAATATGAAGGTCAGAGACAGATCGAAGTAGCCGTCAGATGGCAGACGTTGTTCAGCGTTGCTGTATTTTAATTAATTTACAAAAACAAAAGCAATAATAAATTTTTTAGTAGTCGATGTCAGTAGAGCAAGCAATTATCTGTAAAATGATGTATAATTTATGTGGAGAAATTGTGAGGTTTTTTCTAAAAAGGGAGGCAAACATCTTAAACCTTATAGCGTATTAATAATATAATACTTATATGATTTTATTTATATCGCCAGAAATATATAAAATTACACTTTATAATAAAATAGATTATTTAGATCACAACCCACAGATTGTATGAGATGTTATTTCCAAACATTTTTGGCAGCTATTTCCTGACGACCCGATTCGAGATGTGAACACTTGCATATCCGAAATGAGTTAGAAACCTGGAAAAGATTGTTAAAATCGGTTTTTATGCGGTCTAATTTCCATAATACGAACTTAGCAATTTTAAAATAAATTCCGTTCCACTGCAATCTGCATGCGTTGAGATAGTATTGTTTCTAATTTGTTATTTATAGTAAGCGGCGTATGCAATGTTATATTTTACGTACCAGCTGCTATTGTAATTATGTCTAGCGCATACTAAAAATGAAGGACTAGCTGACTTAAATATCCGAGCTCCGGAAATCATTCAGCCATAAAAGTGTAAAGCTTGCATACATATTTATGTGATATTTCAACATAAAAGTCAGTACATTATCTAATAAATTTAAAGTCAATGGTAAATAATACACAGTACAAAGGATGTTCGTATTAGCCAAGTAAATTGTTTACTGTAAAGTATATGTTTCCTTACAGCGTTCAACCACCTATGTGTCTACCATTTACTGCTATCTTATTCAGAGGCTCTCAAAATTAAAACTAGATAGGTACGTTTGCATAAAGGAATAGATCCTCTATTTCAGCAGTTTGGGTTTTTTATTTTAATTTTTCCCAATTCAAATCACTGTTGGTTCTGTATTAATATTCTTTTGTTTTTTGCAGCAGGTATTTAGGAACGCCTCCTAAGAAATTGTTTTATTTTTCTGTACATAATATGTATAATTATTCTAATAAATTTTGTCTTATCATATATATTAATACGCTAAGTTTAAAGATGTTTGCCTCCCTTTTTAGAAAAAAACCTTACAATTTCTCCACATAAATTATATATCATTTTACAGATAATTGCTTGCTCTACTGACATCGACAACTAAAAAATTTATTATTGCTTTTGTTTTTGTAAATTAATTAAAATACAGCAACGCTGAACAACGTCTGCCATCTGACGGCTTTAATTTTGAAACAACGTCAACACTTCGATCTGTCATACTGCCATCTGACGGGTTTAATTTTGAAACAGCGAGCAACGCTGAACAACGTCACAGCAATGCTGCATGATGCCATCTGACGGCTTAGCTCAACGCTTTTGCTACTTGCGCCTCTATATGACAATTTTAGTAAAATATTTCTTCGATCTGTCATCTGAGCTTCATATTGTAATACAACAAAAAGAAGAACGTTATAAGCAGTGTGCAAAATTAGAAACGAATTGAATACCTGCAATCATATTTAAAAAATAATTTTGTAAAGTAATAATTATTATACTTATTTAGTGCGAATAATTCGCACAGGTCACTCTAGTCTTTATTTTATTTCAGCAATGTGGTCAAATTCCAACCATTGTGTAGGAGCGAAATAAATATCGACTTTAATAAGTCGATGGAGATAAACTAAATTGACAATGTTCTAAGCTTTTATATTATATTTATGCTCAGTTTTGTAATTTTTGAAACGTTTCAATATAAAAATAGGTTTTGGAGCGAAATATCACTGTTTACTGCGAGTTTTATTGTTTTTCCCATTAACATCATATATTATAGAATATTTAATCTTTTTGAATCTCGCGCGCTTTTTACGGCGTATTCTACCTAAAAAAAATGGTTTCTAATTGGAACTATTCCGCACAGTGCTCAAGGATAGACATCCGCTATCTATTAATATATATATATATCTATGGATTGCACAAGCGCAAGCCCGCATTCTCATCTAACTTCCGAGCATAATTGATAATGTTTTTTCAATGTGTGAATAAGTTGTTAAATAGTTTGAACTGGTAACATCTCAAGAACAAATTTCAGTGTGTATTCGTTTTGTATCTTCGAAGCAATTTAATCATCGGTTAATCAGATTGCTCATGAGTGGATACCTTTTTGCAAGCTTTGGTTGACGTAAAGTTACTTTTTTTTTCAACAATTGAATTCAGTCGATCAGTTCGAAACTTTCCCCCATGCACCCTTCATATAAAACCATATAATAGTAGTATATTGTTGCAACATCGGCGGCAAGTTAAGGTAGAAACGTACAATACTAACAGTTTCAGGTATGTAGTATACGGACTATAGAATATATTCTATACATAGACGATCGTTTACTGACCGTTAACTCCAGCTTGGACGTATGAGCATAGAATTTTAAAAACGTGTAACTCTAACCTAAAAATTGGCAGCAGTCAACAGTAGCGCCCACGAGTGCTTGACTTGCTAAAAAAGTATTGGTATATCAAAATCAACTATACTATAGAAACAATATTATAGTGTAATCATCACATTTTTAATAGCGACCTGCTTTCACCGTATTACATTGTCTCTGGAATCTGGACCCCCCCGTATATACGTCCGTGTTTGAGACATATCCAGGACGTGCGTATATGGCGGGTTTTTGATCAACTGTATAGACTTTGTAGTAGGACCACGGATGGCGGTTATACAATATTACTTGAGTCTTGCTTTCTCTCCTCCATATAGTCTCCCCGTTTTTGTACCCCGTTACACTCCTCCCTCTTTTGCGTTCCTTCCTCCATCTCTTTCTATTTCCTTCTCTATATCGCTTTGTGTGGGGTTTCATATTATTAAATTCTGAAATTGTTTTCACAAATGCTTAATAACTAATTGGAGGGTTTGCTCTTTATTCAACTCGAATAGATTTACGAGCTTTATAACATAGCGAATTGTTTATGAAAGTCGCAATAAAACTAAGGTTTTGAATTATTTAGAGAAATACATACGTATTGGTATTTGTGTTATAAACAAACGCTATGGAATTTGATCTTCTTACCGCCCCCGTAGTACGGTTCAGGACTTTTATAATTAGATTTTAACTGCGTCTTTCCGCGCGCGAATGTCTTTATTTGACAGTGAATTTATCTATTTTTTAGAATAAAATTTAGAATTGTCGTGTTTTAGGCCAACAGCGCATTGATATCACTAAAGCAGAAACACTGCATGGGTTTACTCAAGACTTACTTGAAAGTCTACGCTCTGCACATCGTTCTGTGAAAGGTGGACAACGCAATATATCGAAGGGCGGTTCAAGTTGTTTCTTGAAAAACCGTCAGTCGGTTACGGATGAAAGTACCAATACCAATATTATGATTTCACAACCAGAATGGTATTCATTGTATGGGCGCATTCCCCAACAACATTCAAATTTTTATAATCAAGAGACTTGGCAGGCTTAGAATGCGATTTTTACGTGGCCATCGTCTTCTCGGCGTTAGATAGGAAATAATCATTCCGCTCCCCAATGTAATCCACACAAAATTCGAGTATTTCTGGTAGTCAAGGAAATTGACAGGATTAGAATGTTTGATTATTCGTTGAAAAATATACAATACACTTGGTCACTTTTGTTTTTTTTTTTACAAAACTGTGGAGACGGAATAACCAGTCTCGTTAATTCGCTCCCACAGTTTTGTAGCCACTGCTAGAATATAAATTATGGAATTATGTAATCATGTAATTATGTATTAGATACAGAAGTTGACCGTAAAATATTCTATCGAACTAATTTTATTAGTGTTGTTTGAACCTGCTAAAAGCTTGTTTAATTTGTATTGAGTAATATTTTTATTTCGAGTTAATTAAAATACAATTTTGGGTGAATTGACATAGTGCTGTGAATAATGTGAAATTGTCACGTGCTTGGTATTAATTTTTTTTTACTGGAAGGAACATTATAAAACTTTCTTTTTATATTTTTTTAAACTTTAAAAAGTGTAGGAAATAATAAAAGTGCTGCAAACTTGACCCTTTTTTATTGAACGCTCTGTATACTAAGACCAATAACAAATTAAAATAGTAACGAGCGAATTTGTAAGTAACTATATTTTATTTCCATACTTTAATGTGTTCAAAATATATTCAAAAGTTTTCATTTGTTTTGTCACGCATTATATTTTAACTTGTGCGTGTTTTGTTTTAGCCATATTGTAAATAATTAACATTCTATTGTTTTGTTTAGCGCGGTTTTATTTTGTTTTGTTATTGCCGTTCTTGTTTTCATTGATAAAATGCAAGTTCGAGGTAGTCTGGTATCAAGTCGCGCGTAAAATTTAGCGTCATATAAATGTGACCATTTTGAAATAGAAAATAAGTTATTTCAGTTTTGCAATACGAAAAAATTTATATTCCCATCACGTTGATACTGTAATTTATTTTCATTTTTTCGTCGACAGAAAAGTACAACTATAGAGATTTAGAGGTTGGATAAAAAACATCGATTTTTAAATGAACGGGGGAAAAGAGCACTTAATGTCGGCGTATATACATCCTACAATTCTGTCAATAAAAGTAATAAAGGGACCAGCTACAGTTATATTAACTAACGGGTTAGATTGAGTTGAATTTGATTTTGCAATCAAATGAAATATTATAAAAAATCTTTTTAGACAAATCATAAGTATATATATATATAACACAGTGATGCACAAACATTTTCCTTCGAAGTACAGTTTTAAGGATAATGTTTTAGAATCGCAGGCATTGGGTTGAGTTGAATTTGATATTGCAATTTATTGGAAAATTTTAAAATACCCTCAAACAACTCGCAGAGGCGTTAATGGAATGATATGCAACATTTTTATTTAAATAAGACAGTAGCATTTAGGTTCATGAAATATATAAAATATATATTTTATCTAGTTCAAAACATTTTTCAGAAGATACTTATGTTATTAAGTATTTATGTTACCTCAGATGTCGAAAATTACTAAACCGATTTGAAAAATTACTTCTGCACAAGTAATAATTATTACAATACTTTGAAGAATAAAAAAAAATGCTTGAATGGTATTAACTAGTGATGTACCGGATCGTTAAAAATGTATATCCGCGGATACGGATCTGAATACGGATATTTGGTTTCAAGATCCGCGGATACGGATACGGATCTTAACTTTCTTAGAGTACGCGGCGGTAAATATTGCACATCGACCTTTGGAAAGAGACTATCTGTTATGGGAAAAAGTTATTGATCTCTTTAAGAGTTAACTCTCATAACAGATTGTCTCTTTCCAAAAATCGATGTGCAATATCTCATTATAAAGATAGTTTTTTAGTACCTTTGAGTTATGTACTATTGGTATGGTACTCACTACGATAAATGTTTGCAATACAAAGGTGCCAAATACGATTTAAAAAAAATAATCTGAATGGAATTTAATAGTTTTTCATTATTACCTAATCACATATATATATATAAAATTTCATCTATGAATTGAAAATTAATAAGGTAAAAGATCCGTAAAAGATCTGCCAAAAACTAACGGATACGGATATGGGTCTTTTTTCTCCCTCGGATATCCGCGGATACGGATACGGATATCCGGCACATCACTAGTATTAACATAGAAAAAGAATTTTTGCTTGAAACCCATTGAAAGTTATAAATAAATTAAAATTCTTGTTATAATAAAGTTAGACATAAACTTCATTGGAAACACATTACAAGCAAAAGTAGATCTTGCTTTTACCACTTTTTAACTTTTGTTTAAAAAAATGAAATCATATTTATTCTGTTTCAGTTTCGTGTTTTTCATTCGCGGTTTATAATAAACGCTATATTAATATATTCTAATTTATTAATATATTCATAGTCAGAAATTAATAGATGTCTCCATTATATACCACGCAGCTTTTCACACGTAATTTGTGTCGGAATGCTGCGGGGTGCTTTGTCTCATTATTATTATGTATTGTTTGTACGTATATACCAAATCAGGAAATCGGAAATTGTTCTGAAACATTATTTCGTTTTTAGTGGACCTCGAGATAATTTCTTCCCTTAGGTATGTTCGAATAGTACTCGAAAAATCGAGTACCAGTAAAATACACGCTAATGACCTCACTTGTCGAGCGTCTAAAGTTTACAAAGTGTCCCTTTTTTTTCCTAGTAAATTTCTTCGGATTTTAATAGATATCTATTATGTTAGTCTGTAAACTATAGAAGAAATATAATAAAATGCAGTTCTTCTAACAGTTGGCTGATGCGATTTTAATGGAATTTGCATAATTCTGTAAAAAAAACTCCTAAAAGTGACGTGAACTTTGTTCATCATTATCCGTTAATACTTTCGCTTCGAACGGTACCATTTAACAGTTATTTTTTGACAGATGGTAATTCTATTGACACTATTTTGCTCTTAGCATCAGTGTATTTATAACTAATCATATCATCAAGTCTTTGATTAACGTCTGATTAGAACTCTTCAATAAATAAAATTATCGACCAATTTTTCAGACAATATATTAACAAAAAATATCAATAATACATTAAACGATTAACGTTTCGATCCGGATTTGGATCTTCTTCAGAACGGATCTAAAAATATACAAAAATAATTAATAATTAGTTTCTATTTATTTTTAATGTAATTTGTGAAAGATTTTTTTGATATTTTTTTGAAAATCGGATTGAAACGTTAATTGTTTAATGTATTATTGATATTTTTTGTTAATATATTGTCTGAAAAATTGGGCGATAATTTTATTTATATCATCAAGTACTTATGATATTTTTTCATACGCTTTTTGTGACTTTCTCTGGTTTTGTATTTTGTAAGTTTAGTTCCATTCAATACATTTTTTAAATAAGAAGCAAATTGCTTCTAGAAAATAAAAATGATTTGAAATTAACACTAAGTTCTACTTTTTTTAACAACGGGAATTTCATTATACAAAAAAAATCAATCTTTCAGCAAAGTAGCAATTAAAATGTCTTAACTTTCATTTGTATAGCTCAATAATATTGCTTTTAAAATGTAAAATGAAATCGATTGGCAATTAAATGTAAGGATGCTAATTGAAGGATTAAATTGAATGCTTTAATGCAATATATACTAGTGCCTGCCTATAGGTACATTTATTGAGTGATGTTGTGAAAACCAGGATACATAATTACTTTGGAGACAGCGTTTCCAATCAGCGTATCAGTTCAATAAACATTGAAACATTCATTTAAATAAAAATATACATACTTTTAAAAACCGACTACAAAAAACAGATATCAAGCGTCCAATCAGGAACCGAAATCGAAATTTATTTTGCGGTTTCGGTTTTAGATATTTATGTGAGATTTCATAATTGGTTTTGGCTAACTAAAAATGAGTTATTGCGGTGCGGTTTTTGGTTTCGGTTCTTGCTTCAAATATGAAAAGTAGTCTGGTAAAAAAGTGTTTTTGTTATTTTTTAACCGACGAAAAACAAAAACGGAGGAGGTTCTCAATTCGACACGTATATTTTTTTTTTTTATTTATATATTTTTTTTTTATTTATGTATGACCACGCATAACTTTTTACAGAGTAGTCCGATTTTGATAATTATTTTTTTTTTTCATATTAGAAGCTTGTCGGGCTTATAGTACAGCTTAAAAATAAATGTTCTATGTTCTTCACAAGTTTGTATCATGTCAATAAATTCAATACAAAATATTGTTAGTACTTGTCTATTATCACCCATTGAAAACCTTGTGTAGACCATGAAACTCACATCCTTTCGTTTTTCGCACTCGGGTTAAAAAGACTTTATCAATACTAATAAGGTTCGTTCCAAGCAGCCAGAAAACGGTAACGAAACTGTCACCCGCATGCGCAGTAGCTAAAACGTGTTCTAAAATCACCACAGCTTCGTTTTACCTACTGCGCATGCGGGTGACGGTTTCGTTACCTTTTGCTGGCTGCTTGGAACGAACCTTACGTGTAAAATTGTAATAAACTTCTTTTTATAATTTTATTTTTTGATTTTAGTTAATTTAACGTTCACTGTCAGCTATATTAGACCCACTTTGATCAACTGTTAATTTTTTCAAAAGCTTTTACTTAACCAGTGTTGTATATTTACAAATTCTAAATGTCTATTAACAGTATAATTAATTGGGGAAACTCTACACTGGTGAATGAACTGTTCATCGCACAATAAAAATGCTTACGAGCGATAGCTAAAATAACAAGCAGAACCTCTTGCAAACAAATTTTTAGACAATATGGAATAATTACCTTGTTTGATTTATATATCTACAGTTGTGCAGTATTCTACAAATAAAATATGGAACTATTTGAAACTAGTACTAGAAAACATGAATACAGCACAAAAAGTAAATCAAATCAATCGGTTAATATATTGCAAACAAAATTAAATGTTGTCTATACTGGACCCTACAACTCAATAATAAGAATATTTAATAAACTGCCGTATTATTTAAAAAACCTGCCACTAAAGAAATTTAAAGTTAAATTAAAAAGTTATCTATTAAACGAATGCCATTACACTTTACAAGACTATTTTAACTAGTAATTTTATATTGTTTTTAATGATTGATATTATTTATAATGACGCATTTTATACAGCATTGTACTGTTTCCTAAATAAAGATTTTATGTATGTATGTATGTACCAGGAAAATGTTTTCCAAGAATTTTTGTTTGTACCAGCACCACTCGTGAACAGCTGAACCGATTTTGATGTATCCCAAATTTAATGAGATTAATGTTTTATCCAAATCTTTGATCTGAACTCTTCAATAAATAAAATTATATTTTTTGTTAATATATTGGTCTGAAAAATTGGTTGATAATTTTATTGAGTGAAATGTTTTATCCAGTTAGGGTAGGACGGGGGAATGGCGTTCACTTAAGGAAAACATGGTGTATTTTTAAAATTATTTATTATAAATCAAAATTAAGAAGAGTAACAAAGTCTTTAATTATTGAGTAATCAACAATTTAACAACAAAAGCATATATCTTTCATCTACTAGTAGTAGGAAAACATTATTAAAAAAACATGTTTGAGCGGCATTGCCTCCCCTACATGTGGATTAATGTAACATTGATAAGTTGAGCGTGCGATTAAACGTATGTTTCTATATTTTTGCGATTGGCATTAGTTAATAATAGTGTAACATTTGTGCAAATGTATGCACCGTATCTCAAACGTGTATTTGAATCTATTTGACAACGAAAATCTCTATTTACGATGCTTTTGCAATGAACGCTGTTATTTGAAAGCGTCGAAACGTATGATTTTTTTATATTTAAAACATTTATTTTACTTGTTTACCTATATTTTGTTGAATAGATTTGAAAAATATTGTAAGATACATATTTTCATAACAACTAGTGATGTAAAATTTTCGGTTTAGGAAAAATTGGAAATATATGAAAATGTTGGAAATATTTATTAATAACTATTATTATTATTATATATCGCGAAAACAAATAAAATTGGTAGGTTTGAATAACTAAAAATCATAATATATATTAATACGCTAAGGTTTAAGATGTTTGCCTCCCTTTTTAGAAAAAACCTCACAATTTCTCCACATAAATTATATATCATTTTACAGATAATTGCTTGCTCTACTGACACCGACAACTAAAAAATTTATTATTGCTTTTGTTTTTGTAAATTAATTAAAATACAGCAACGCTGAACAACGTCTGCCACCTGACGGCTTTAATTTTGAAACAACGTCAACATTTCAATCTGTCATCTGACCTTCATATTGTAATACAACAGACACAACACTGCATACTGCCATCTGACGGCTTTAATTTTAAAACAGCGAGCAACGCTGAACAACGTCACAGCAATGCTGCATGATGCCATCTGACGGCTTAGCTCAACGCTTTTGCTACTTGCGCCTCTATATGACAATTTTAGTAAAATATTTCTTCGATCTGTCATCTGAGTTTCATATTGTAATACAACAAAAAGAAGAACGTTATAAGCAGTGTGCAAAATTAGAAACGAATTGAATACCTGCAATCATATTTAAAAAATAATTTTGTAAAGTGATAATTATTATACTTATTTAGTGCGAATAATTCGCACAGGTCACTCTAGTAGGTATTAGTTTAATAATTTTATTAGTTAAAATTAGGTAGACATTTTGTTAGTAGCAACGCCAAATCAAAAGAGAGAAGCATTTCTTCATCACTGTCATAATTTGTTACACTTACAATTGATCTGCTGCCACTTTGTAATGTTTCCAATATTTCCGTTAGACCTTCGAAAATATACACCATTTTCGTTTCCACCGAAATATTCCCATTTACAACACTAATAACGAATGATGGAAAAGCACAAAAATACCAACACATTAAAATGAAATAATGATATTTTAATTAAACATAATATAACGGTTAATACCTATGTAAAGCGCTTACAGGATATTGGTTCTTTGGCTTGTTTTATTAATGACCAGTCTTTCAAATCCAATTGTTTTGGATTTTGGATATATAAATGTTAGTTAGGTAGTTTTTTTAAACATTATAAAATAAAATGGTGTTGCTTAAAGAAAAATTACAAGCTATAATAAATTACAACATAAAATCTTTTAAAATGCGTAAAATATATTATTTCTCATAAAAGAACAACATTCATTAATATTGTTTTTCTTAAAATTTTTACCAACTAAAAATTTTCATGTTTTATATAATACGCGCCACGAATCTAAAAGGCTCGGAAGTTAGATGCGAATGCGGGCTTGCGCTTGTACAGTCTGTTGAAAAACTACAAACTCGCAACTCAACAAAACTAAAATAGCAATAACAACGTGACAATAGCGTACTCGACTGTAGTTTGAAGCAGGAAAGTGACAAAGGCAACGAGCGATCACGGTCAATCACCGACGAGCGCACGTTCCGTGCAGGTAGCTGGGAGGTGGTGGGAGTATCAACGGGTCTAAAATGTGACATTGCGACGCTGTTTGTGACTAACTTCCGAACCTTTTAGATCCATAGCGCGTATTATACGTTTAAATCGCTTTACTTAAAACGAAAACTTTTTTTCAATCAGAGTTATAACTATTCTTTTGCTTGCAATTACTTATGACATACGTTATTCTCTTCACACGCCCGAAATCGTCGGCAAATGCTAGGGTTTGATACCTATATTAATAGGTAATTATTTACAGCACGCTACTGGAATTGAAATGAAGTGCGATCATGCCAGTTAATGTCAAATCGATTTACATAGAATGGAAATTGAGTCTTTGCGGTAATAATATTACTGTGGCGTGGTTATAATTAAAATGTGAACAAACCGCTTTTCAGCGACATGATGCTCATTTGCCTTCTTTTGTACTAATCCAAGCTTACCATTGTAAGACACATTTTTTTTAAGGAGGTTGAGCCGTTTTACGAAGATAATGAAAAAATCTGAAAAAAAGTTTTTTTAATAGATTTTTTTATGACAAAATTTTCTGTAAAAAATCCAAAATCATTAGGAGATTTATAAAGTTAAAAATTAAAAAAAACTTTTACATGTAGTCTTGTGGAAAATATGTCAACCTAGCATGCAAACTGTTCATTTTAATTTTTTGCAAATAACCAAATAATGTCAGCAGTTCCGAAAACTATCTATGTAAAGCATCGATGTCTTACGCATATTTTAATATTTTTTCCAATTTAATTAGGAGACTTTTAATCAATAAAAAAAATTATTAAACCTTAGTACTTTCCGATTATGGACTTTTATTCTTGACAGATTTAACAATTTGTAACTGATTTTTCAACTTTTTAATGATTTAATTTTAATTTTTATTACTTCTGATTTCTTTTTTCAATTATTTACTGCAAAAAATATGTAAAATACAGATATTTACATAAATTTATTTTTTTTAACCTAACTTTGTACAAAAAATACAAAAGTTAGTCCATTAAGTATAAAGTACTGAAATAACTACCTAATTAATATTAAAAAAAATTATTTATTTATGCCTTTATGACAATAATTTATTGGTATCATCGACTTATAACCTTTTATAAAAATTTATTATGGAAAAGTTCCCATTTAGAATTCGACTTATTTTTGATTGGGACTGTAACGGATCAACCTCCTTAAGCCTCATACACATTAGTGACAGAATTTCGTACCGTAATTCTCACGTCGCATTTATTGCTTATCTGACATCGTTATGCGGATGGGTGACTGATAACAGAGCAAAACAATTTTACATTGCGTCTGAGGGAGTCAGAAACAATAAACTATGTACATTCTTTCGTCAGACATACTTTTTTCGCTCACAGTATACAATGGAATTAGTACTCTTGTGCGCAGATTGACCGGTCAGCTGTATGTTACGATGTTATGGAGCATATAATAATACCAAAACCTTTATTACTAAACATATATTAACTATATAATTAATATCGCTACACATTCAAATGCGTTGTATGTAAAAAAAGACTTTTGTACATAAATTGAAACCTCTGTTGTCTAGCATCTATAACCAACAATATCTATCTGCATATATTAAGAAAAATATTTAAAATAAATAAAAACTAAATTGAAGCTTTATATTAATGCAACGAATGTACATTATTTTGCTTTTTTTATTTGTATAAAATCAGTTTGATGATGAATTTGCTTTATGTACGTTTTGATTGAAAGAAAAACAAACTTTATTGATGAACTGACCGACCATTCGACAAATCGGCTGTAGCTCTTATCGGATTATTGTAACACCACAAACAAATCGTTTTCGCGCAATAATATCAACAGTTCTAGCAGTATTACTTGCAACTATAGATATGCATTTATAAATTGTTGATTTATATTATGCATTACTATATGACATTTTATAATCTATAAAAACGATCGTGGCAATTATTACAATTCAATTAGTATTTTAATTAACTGATTTCAATGTTTATTTCTACGTAAATAAATGCGGAAGCTTTATAAAACTGTTGGGTAGACCACAGCTGCTGACCGCCTACTCTACAATCTAACTTAATCTTTAAAATGAAACATTCTTTCTATTTTGGCGTTTAAATTAAGCGCCAGTCGGAACAGGCCATTACTGGTGCTGCCGTCTATACAAGGAAAATGAACTAAAAAGAGATGAGTGATCTGTCAATTTTGCAAATGTGAATGTGCTACCATTAAAATAAATAAACCGATTATTAAATTGTGTGTGTGTCCATTGGTCTGTCTTGATACGACGAAAGTTTTTTTTTTAAAAAACATTGCTCAGTTGTAAGCTTAGAAAAAGTAACGGAGAAAATTTAAGCTATTTTTAATCGCAGTGTATGAAATACACCGACGATCGATTTTATATTATTACTCAATGTTTCATATAAATCTAATATTTCATTATAGTTCGTGGGAATCTGAACATACTGCGTTTACGATTTGGAAAAAAATATACAAATTTTCTTATATCGACATCATTAAACAAATCACATTGCATTGTGTTACTGGAGTTTTTATATACATTTATTGATTTTTTATGAATATAATTCTGTACATGATGAACCATGAAATGAAGCAACTCAAAATATAATTATTAAGACAGGAATCTTATCAGATCGTCACCTTTAAACTAGTATATAAGTAGAGTAAAATAATCTCTTTAGTTGTTCTAGGATAACTCCTATCGCTTTGATTTTATCAAGAACATTTTCTTTACGCGGTCAGAACTATAATCTATAGTGTAAGATTGTACCAAATTTCAATATAAAAGCTCTGGTGATGCTATGCAGATCTATTTGTTATACAAAATACCTAACCTCAAAAAAAGAAAGCAATCTCGCAGGTGTGCAGATGGAGTCCCGTCACATTTTGTATATTGTTATTGATGAAATGTTGACGGGTGTTATTTTTTGTGGTCATATTTTAACATTTTAAATGAAATATAGATACATAAAAAATATTTCTTATAGGTATTTGAATGAAATATACAATGGTAATTATTTTGTTTCAGAAATTACAAACAATCAGTGAAGATTTTTGTGGTTTGGATGTGAATACTCCACTTGGGGGTGAAAACCCAATCGTTGCGATACCGGTTCTTCAAGTAACAACTCATCTGACTGCAGTTGCTGCAACTTCCACAGGCGACTTTACTGTTGTTTTCTTAGGGACTGCTCACGGACATCTCAAAAAGGTCAGTTAATATAAACTATAAAACTATTTAATGTAACGTTTATATTCGAGGGTGCCTTTGTTAAAAATGTAGGAAATGAAAAACGTAAAAACAGGCACACAGCATCAAGATATAATATCGAATTAAAATTCTCTGGTTTTTTAAAACGGATGGATTGAATAATCACGTTTTAATAGTGTTACTACAAAAATCGCAATTTGAAATAGTACATTTGCTTGAAAGCGACAAAATTTTAGCGGAACCGGATTTTAACTGTTTAATAGAAATGAAACGGTATTTTTCTAGCGATTTAATAAAGTTTGTAACAATAAAAACCTTCTGTTTATTTTTAATTAATTAGTTACGACTATCTTAATTGTCTGTCGTCATGTTAGTAATTTATATAAAAAACATACAATCAGACCTCTTAAACTCGAACCCCTTTTAGTCGAATTTTCGTTTTGATAATCTCTACTAATAAACATAAACAGATATTTAAACCATAGCATCATTAACAGATTCATTCGACTGGTGTTTATTAATACATATTTTTAACACAGCGGAAGAAACATGTATGTATATGAAAATTAGCGAACTGTTTTAGCTGATATTTTTTAAGCTGTGGTAGAGTCGACCTCTATAACTCGGACGTAATAGAAGAACATTTTGCAATTTTGAATTTAACGAACCTCAAATCTATCAACTGTATTTCACGTACATCGGATTTCTAATAAGAAACTTTAAATTACTTAACTTAGTAAGTTCAACATTTTTTATTTAGCCTTCGTAAATGGAAACCTTGATAAGGCGTAAATCAGAAATATGTTGATTTTTCCTTAGAGTTCGACTAAGCGATTTCTGACTGTAGTTGCGAACTTTACAAAACAATAGGGATATGTAAATTATGTAATATTACTGATAGATTGGTTCTTTTATTCGAAATAATAGGCAATTTGGTTGATTGATTAATGAATTTGCGAAAATAGTTTTATATAACTTCAGTGATTATTTTTTTTATTACGCAATTTTAAAACGCTTTCGATTTCACGTAGTTGTTTCATCCAAACGAAGTAAAATCGGTTATTCTATTTTTTTCTGAACAAACCGTTTTTTCTATATAACTTCATTTTTTAAATTGTATATCAGTTCAAATTAATGCATTTATCGAAATTTTGATGCTAATGTAGGTATACTATTTGCAGAATTTCGGAAAATTGATTATTTGACCAAAATATAGCATATTATTTCAGTAACTAAGTATCAGTATAAAAAAAAACGATAATTTACCAAATTATTTAAATTAGATTAGATTTGTTTAAATGAAATATTTTGTTTTTGTTTCAGTCAATAAATATAAATGAATTATAAATTGGTAGATATTCAGTATGTCAGGCTAATTATATTTTTTATTGTTCAAGTCTAACATTGGAAATCGTTTAAATTGGACTAATGTTCGACAGTATCTGATCAGAATAAAATTATTGTTCATTATATTATTCCTTACGTGTTCGGAAGTTCGGGGGAGAAGTGCGATTAACACAGCTTTTACGTTGCCAGAGGGTGAAATACATATTTATATATTTTGATTATTAACCAATCGTAAAATTTATTCTCAAATATCGGTTTTATCAAAATGAGACCTGACTGCTTTTTTTCACAAAGTATATATTCAAGAAATCAACCCTGTATCAAATTCCAGTTTTTACAAAACACTAGGTTTTTAAAGTACGCCAGAGGCCCCGATCGCTATCTTGCTAAGTGTAGTATATTTGTTTATACCCTAAATACTAGTTAATTTCAAATTATTAGCATTTACAAACAGCGAGCTCTTGGACTAATATGCTAAACACACACGCAGTGAGTTAGTAGCTTTCTAGACGTTGAAATTCTCAGATGCTCTCTGTTAATGTTGTAGGAGCTATATATTGTAACAAAACTGCTGTAGTCCGTGGCGGAAATTATTTATTTACAAGAATAAATGTTTAACAAAACGGTTAAACACACAAACGAAAGCGTACTTCTTTAACTTAACCGAAATAATAACGTTAACAGAAATAAAACTAATAGTTCTAAATTATAAAATAAGAGAATAAAGAGTCACTAAATTATGTACAAAGAAATATTTACAACACACAGGAACACAACACAACGTTTATCAGCACACTTGTCTATTAACTATATTAAGTCATTTATTTAAAACCGGATTTATAATTGCACTCACTGGAGTTAATTTATTTCCACAGTAAAATTGAATAATTTATGTAGTAATGCCAGAGCACTGTCAACAAAACGAACAGCTCCAATAATTGACTCCTGACTTGCTCACTCTGCTTCCTTTAATAGTTTTCGGTCCATACTTCTAGAATGTTCGGGACGAATCGAGATTTCTTCTATTGTTCTCTCCAAGCGATTCTAAGAAATCGGGTTCAACTTGGCTACCTGCTTTACACACCGAGTTCCTTTCCTTTACATGTATGTGTGTCTCCAAGGTCGGGTGTTCTGATCTGTTTCCATTGTTGTTGGTTCTAGTAATTTCTACCGAATTCCATAGGCGTCCCATCAGGGCACGCAACAATATAAATACTGTCAGTTCATTATGAGAAATCCTGTTGCCTGGTGGATTATACATCAGGTTTGTTCTGTATTTTTATTCTGCTGCAACCCCCACTTCACGTTTTATTTATCTTACTGATAGGGACATTGCGTGCTGGTCGGTCACCCCTTCTGTGGTTCAGTTACCTACCTGAACCAGGTTCTTTAATAAAATACTCTATTTAATTTGACTACTAACCACACTTTTATCCAATATTTGAATTGCGCATTAATTTTTACTTGAGGTCGGATTTTCTTGCAGCAGAACCGACTTCACGAACTGTACAAGACGTTCTATTACGCGAGCTCTGCAGCTTAAAATGTTTACACTTATCGAGCTTCCATAATTTACAATATCCTTTTAAAATATTAACTGAAAGTAGTAATCACATTTCTGTAAACTTCTAGTCTTTATATAATAATAATAATAATACAGAGTTCTAAACTTCCTGGAAATTACAAACCTAGAAAATAAAATTTGAAACTGTTTCTCGACTTTATGTCATAACAGACACCATTCGCACCGTTACTATTTTTTTTTACCACACTTCCCGTTATTTTCAACAATTTTTAAGCTTCAACTTATTTACTAGCAATGGGCGAATGAAGGAATTTTTAGGAAATCAGGATAAGGTAGGCAAATTTTGAGCATAGGAGTTTGACAGGTAATCAGCCATGGCTTTGAGTAAGGAGCCATCTCGATATTTATCTGGAATTGTTGAGGGAAACCATGGAAATACTCAACAAGATGGCCGGTACGTTAAATAACAGTTCAACAGTTTTGGAAATGATAATAATTTGAAGTAGAAAATTATTTTGGTTGTATAAATTTTGGGAATACCCTCATATAGTCCTGTATACGTACTTATATTGAGAACAAACATTTTCACGGACCTTAGCATAGTTTAAATAAAATATTTTTCTTGTAATAATTCAAAAATACATAATTTCATATTCCTGACAAAAAAGAAAACTACGACACGAAAGGAAGGAAAGAAAAGTAAATACAATCATCTCTGTTGTGTTGCGTCTCTTTATGCTAACTAGGTGCGTTCAACATTTTTTGGTCTCTTTTTAAAATAAAACATTGTAAACTTTATTTAAAACGAACACCGTGGACATAAGTTTGGACACAGTGTGCCAAACTTCTTTTTATTTCTTTTGACTGCTCTTATTTTTTGAAAAATATTCACTCGTAAATTTAATTATGTTGGCCTTGCTTATTGGTTTGCGTCGATACTTTTAAATAGCGAAATCAGATCACAAAATTGGTTTGCGTCCAAAGCGATGTTTTACCCTTCGTTCAAGATGTTTTCTATGATGCCGCTACCGACTTAGTTTTTGTGTTTGTTTCCAAATTTGTTTACTGAAGTTATTATGATTATTTTAACAAGAAAAACACATTAGCGAGTATATTATTAACTAGCGGTCTCGTCCGGTTTCACCCGGGTGTAAAAGAACGAATGGGGAAGGGAGGAACATGAGTACACACATTCATCTTAGTTTACCGAGATGAATGTTGTGTCCAAATTTCATGATGATCGGAGTTACCGTTCAAAAGTTTTTGTCGATAAAAAACGGTATTTAAACTTTTTTTAACTAATAATTTTTTTTTAATTAATTAAATAAAATTAAAATAAATTTAAATGTAAGCCTTAGAAAAAGCAATGTAGAAAATAAAAATATATTCGCCCAACGTGGGGCTCGAACCCACGACCCTGATATTGACAGTCGCATGCTCTACCGATTGAGCCACCTGAGGTTGTGTTCTCACAACGCTAATATGAGTATATCTATAGTTAGTGCATTTCACATGAATAGAAGCTTATTTTTGAGATACATTTTGCAACATTTTTCATTAAAGCTCCGCTCCTAATGGTCGTAGCGTAATATTATATAGCCTATAGCCTTCCTCGATAAATAGGCTATCCAACAAAAAATTTTTTTTTTTCATTTTGAACCAGTAGTTCCTGAGATTAGCGCGTTCAAACAAACTCTTCAGCTTTATATATTAGTATTGATGTGTACAGAAATTTTTCTCTTAAGTACCACTCTGATAAAATTCTAAATAAGTGATAATAAATAATATCGTCCTTAAAAAAGGCAAAGAACAGCGGACTCTTTCATTTTGTTTTACTCAGACAATGGCGGACATATTAAGCATATTTCTGAAAGGAATGTGCGGTCTATTTTCTAAGTGTAGAGTTTACACTGCCAAGTTCTTTTAACTTCAGAGTGTTGTATACATTATATGAACGTAAAAAACGTTAGGGTAAATATATGTTTTTGTTTTATGTTTGGCGACAGCTGGAAAATTATAAAATTGCTATAATATTTCATATTTCACATATTTTCACCTTATTGTCTTCATAGTCGAAACAAAAAAAAAACTATTTCTAAGGTGAACGAAAATTCCAGACAAAGAAAAATCTGAAAATAGCATAAAGTTTTCTTATATGACATCTTGAAGGCAAAGCACTGAGAATATAGGGTGTCCGATGAATAGTCGGATGTAAAGCTAGTGTATTTTCCTTATAGTTTAGTAGCTGAACCTGAAATAGAACCAAATACTGGGTACTCAGTTCTAAAAGAAAAATTAATTTATTACAAAATCTATCAATCGAATTGCTTTTTAACCTTTTTGAGGATTTAAAATTTTCTCTTACACTTCTCGGCTGGATTAAAAATAATTTAAGTTCTTTGTAAAAATAACACATTCGTGGCTTTCCAATTTTTGGTTTGAAATTTTTCAAATCGATTTTACTGGCAATAATAATTTTTTTACTAGTGAGTTTGAATATCACAACACCCTGTAGCATGTATACTTTGTAGAAAGAAGCTAATCTTTTGTTTCTTGTACTTTCATTTATTTCTGCTTTGTAGCATTAAGCTCTTTAAATTATATTTTCGTTTGTTTTTATATTTATATGTTTATTCTCAGAAGATCTTTTTTAATAAAAGGCTTTATCTTTTTAATGTATCATATTTGAAAACTTATTTTTATGGGTTGGTTACCCGTTTATAAATAAAGAAAATCAAATAAGCTAATATTTTATTAGCACTATAATTAGTTTATGAAAAGTGCTATTTAAATAGTTAGATCGCGTATTTTTGTTTTTTATTACAGCACTAGTGCGGAATAGATCACTTTATACACGTAAAGCTGTTGTTATTTTATAGGGAGTAGTGCAGAAAAGTATATGCAGCGCAGTTTTGAATTCGTCGTCTACGCTCTAACCATTGTTAAACATGGTATAGGTTGTTATTTCAGTGTACTAATTTATCGGCAGAATTGGACTGTACAAAAGTAATTTTGTCTTTTTGATTTATGTATGATACGGTGACATTTGTAATTTCCAAAAATATTACTTTGTTCTTCGACTGTGTTTAATTCAGTGTATAACATTTTTGTTTTAAAAAGTTTAACGAGTTAAAGGTATATTTTACATGTTCTGTTTTTATTTTTTCCTTTTTTTACAGTCTTCAGACAGCGCATAAAACTTTTTACTTTAAAATTCAAATTACAATGAATAGATTTTCCAACATACTAAACTCGTAAATATATACAGTAGTGATGTGTCCACATGACACTTTATTGGGAGCTGGCTCCGTGCGCTCCGCTCACTAAAAAGAATCGCTCAGAGCGAGTCGTTCAAAGGAGCGACACTAGACAGTACGCACTACACAAGAGTGCAGACTGCAGAGGTGTGACTGTTGCTCAGGAGTCACGAAGCATTGCACAGCGCAATACACACTCAGCTCTGAGCTCATTTTAATATGATTCTGATCTTATATTATTTGTATTTCGGTTACAATATTATATCTTTGTCAACGACGTCAATGTGAATGGTTTAAGTCACTGTAAGCTTAGTACTATTGCACTTACAGTGAGTCATTCAATTTTAAATGATAACTTCGTACGTGCAAAATTCACCAGTGCCTCTGCGGCCTGTGCTGTGTGCGCTCTGTAAATGTTCGAATGCAACAGTACAGAACAGCTGAGCACAGAGCAATGGCGCTCGAGTCATTCACAAAATAAAGAGCGACTCGATCCGCTCCGAGAAGGGAGTCGTTTATTATGACGCGATTTGTCATTATTGGAAGTTTGTTGAAGAATTTTTGCAATAATATTGAAAAGTGACAGTTTTAAGACATTTAATTTGGCAAAAATTATTATTAAATATATAATCGTAAATAATTGCTGACAATATAATATTTTCAATAAAATTATGATTTATTTAATATCTATCCGACTATATAATTTTATTTATGGAAAATCCGAACGTGCTTACTGCTTAGTTTACCTTGTTTGTGAAAACAGAAGTCAAATTAATCAATCAGATTTTACATTAAAACAAATTTAAATCCGGATGTTACGGCATAGTTCAGCATGATCTCACATTAATGTAGTAACGCGAGGTTCTACTATACACGTTTGTATGTATTGTAAGAGAAATGGGTGACTCGTTTCATATATATTTAAAAAAGAGAGGGAGAATCAGATAAAGCACATTATAAATCAATATTTCAATTACAATGTTTGAATACCGCTGTTTTAGCGGCGCTAGAGGGGAAATTAACGCATATAGCTAGGGTATGTATATTATAATGTACATAAAACCTGTATACGCTTCTGCTCGTGTGGTGTGCTCGTGTTTTTAACAATTGAGTAAATAAAATGTCGGAAGGACATGAAAATCACCTTCCATATGCAGTAAGCTGAAATTAGTCTATATCTGGTGTCTTAATACCTTTACGTACATTGTATATAACACCATATATAAGATAGCTGGTTTTCGCTTCACTTTTGAGAAAAGCTCACGTTCTAAAAAAAAAACAAACGACAAACATTGTTTTAATGTAGAATAACGCATCCAGTTTTTTTGAAGTGAAAACTTCTTTAGCGGCGTTGTACACTTTCTTTGTAATGGGTAAAAAATGTTAAACTCGCGTCAGATCGAAAATTCGTAAGACCTGATCGAAAATGCGTAAGACCTGATCGAAAATTCGTAAGACGAAAACTTTTGTACACTTTTTTTGTAATGGGTAAAAAATGTTAAACTCGCGTCAGATCGAAAATGCGTAAGACCTGATCGAAAATTCGTAAGACGAAAACTTTTGTACACTTTTTTTGTAACGGGTAAAAAATGTTAAACTCGCGTCAGGACACGTGACCTGATCGAAAATTCGTAAGACGTTAATATTCAAGTTTTCACTTCTGCCGGCACTCCCGGAGTGCAACCCGTCTTTTTTTTAATATAATGGGTCACTTACAACAGTTATTTTGTAGAGGGTAGTGCTGTTTTTTTTTCGGTTTCGGTCTACGTAGAGATGCATAGAGTGCTTACACTTGTAATGATAACCGCTGTTACAAAAATTTAACATGAATCTCGTTTTAAATAAAAATGGGTTATGGGTCGGTAACGGACGTATGTAGTTCTCCTTTGTATACAGTGTGTTTGTTAAGTTTTTTCGACTACTTCCAGTAGCTATTTACTCTTAAACGCGAAACGATATAATTCGGGAATGGAATTAAAGGGTGAATGCAAATGCAGATGTTCACGATTTTAATGGGTTTTAATTGCTGTAAAATGTGGCTATTTTTTAAACCAATCTTTGTGTTATATGCGTTGTAGTGGTAAACCTTGCAATCGATTAAAACATTTCAAATAACCGCCGTGGTCTGTTAATAAAAAAAAATCGTATTTTGATTTTTTTTATATAATTAGTTTTGACCCAAAATCGTTGTTTTCGGTACGTTTTGAACTACACAAAAAAATAGTTGTATATGAAATTTTTGAATATGTATATACAGGTGATTCGGGAGTAAATGTCAATATTTACGTATTCGGGGAACCAAAATAAAAATAAAAGTTCCTATAAACATGGGTCCTATTCTCAACCGTTACGGAGATACGGGGGTAAACAAAAGAATAAATTCCTTGTAAATTTAACAATGCTTAATCTATGACGCGTTTACGAAGAGATAAAGTTATGCTAAAATAATAATAAAGATAACTGATGGAATGCGATTGCAATATATATCAAAAGTTTTGTATTATTAATTTATACATTTTTGTTCCATCAACAGTATCAAATAGCGATGCAATTGAAATCCGTCCACATTTTTCTTTTTTAAAATAAACAAAACGGGATCTTTTTACATTTAAAAAACGTTATAAATAGGTACGGTATAATTTTCCTGGTAATTTAGCCATGTTTGGTCTATTACGCGTTTATGAAAAGATAAAGTTATGCTAAAACAATAATATAAAGATAACTGATGGAATGCGATTGCAAAATATATCAAAAGTCTTTGTATTGTTTATAAATTTTTGTTGTATCAACTATCAACAGTATCAAATCGCGATGCAATATCCGTCCACATTTTTCTTTTTTAAAATAAATGAAACGGAATCTTTTTACATTTAAAAAACGTCATAAATAGGTACGGTATAATTTTCCTGGTAATTTAACCATGTTTAGTCTATTACGCGTTTATGAAAAGATAAAGTTATGCTAAAACAATAATAAAGATAACTGATAGAATACGATTACATAATATATCAAAAGTATTTTTATTGTTTATAAATTTTTATCGTATCAAGCTTCAAATAGTGATGCAATTGAATTCCGTCTACATTTTTTAAAAATAAATAAAATAAAACAGAATCCTTTTAAATTTAAAAAAACGTAATAAATACGGTGCATTTATTCATACATGTATGTTATAGGGTAATGCAACCATTTCTGGACCCATAATCAATTAATAGATTTTACGTAACATAAATTATATGTATACTGAAGAAAATTGTTATTTTATTCTATGGTTATGTATTTTTCGGTTAGATTCATCGATTCGAAAAACAAATAAATTTTAATTTGTAAGTGAGAGATATATTGATCAAATGTGTGACTTACTTGCAAATTAACGTTTTCTAATTTTTCTTCGCATCTATACCAATACGATTTCAAACACGGAACTATAGATTTAAAAAAAAACAGTTGTGTGGTTTTAAGAAACCACGACGCAAGTGAAACTTTTATTGGATTGTAGGCGTTGGATTGTAGACACTTATCCATCACGATTAATTATAAACAACAATATTCACATGAATACACGAATAAAAACATGTAAACACTGTACAGCACTTGCGCGCATGACAGACTATGTGTTATACATACTACACGGCCAGCTGATGCTAACCATGGGCGCCGCCATATTGGCCTTGGCTGCTCTACCGAGCGCCTTTCACTTTACTCCTACTCCGCGGCCGCCTGTAATGCGACATGCAACAGACGGCCAGAAAAATTCGGGGCGATAGAATAAAAGTTTCACTTAAATAAGAGTGTTTTAATTTTCTGCGTCAGTTTTTTTAATTGAATAAATAATAATTAGATAAATATAGTGTAACAATCTCTTCTGTTAAATGGCCGATCACAGGTGAGTGGACGGGAATTGGTGCCATTACCCTATTAAAACTCTATCTGCCATGTAATCTGTCACTTCAATGGCTGACTACTTCAACTAAATAACACGACAAATTTGTTGATGAACTCCATCGAAAAACACATTACAGTGATAAGTTCTTTTATGAAGATTCTTTTACGATAGTATAATATAAACATTATTATTTATTTAAAATCAGATTGCGTATCAAGTATCGAAAAAAAGTTTTTTAATTAAACAAATTAGTAAATAGATTTGTTTAATGTTTGTTTATTGAACATACTCAAAAACGAATATTTCGATTTCAGTTTTGACCAGTTATATGTGTTTCAGCCAAAAACCTGTCGAACTTTCAGCTGTGCCGAAACCATCTTAAGTTTTTAATTTTAACGATCTTATATTACGCTTATATTGTTCATTATTTTAAAGAAATACTTTTTTTGACGTGATAACATCTTATAAATTGATGAAACACGGGCTGCACGCACGAAAAAAGTAACGTTCCGCAAGCGAGAGCGCGATATAAGCGATAGTCTCTCTCTTCTCGCGTGACGTCAGAGAGTAGTGTGCGTTCAACATTTTTTTCGGCTGTTCCAGCGAAAGCTACATCTGACAGATGGCCAGATAAATTATACGGTTTGTTAACAAATACATATAATATATATACATTCTTTTAAATGTCTTTTATAATTGCTTAAAAATATGTATTTTGCTTTGGTTGATCAAATTATTAGTGGGTAAAAATATAGTTTGACAGCTACTAAAATTTAGGTTATGTATTATTAAATATGATATTCGAGCGGAATACGTTATCACGTAAAACTATCGTCCGTAAACCGACTTTACAGACAACCAATTTTTGTTATTGAAAGGATCCTTTGTTTGTATATTCGCAAACCCCAGGAAATATTGATAAATGATTATATTACGTAAGCCAGTAAAAATATTAATTTCTTAATCACAATACAGTGAAATCTCTCTTAAGCGGACACCTTCGGGACTATTAAAATATGTCCGCCTAAAAGAGGTGTCCGCGTATGGGAAAAATTTAAAAACACATATTATTATGTATGTACATACATACATACTACATATGTACATACATATTTTTTATTTACATAATAGGGTAGAATTTTATTGTTTTCTCATATACATTAATATGCATACGTATGAAATCAAAAAATCAAACATAAAAAATTTAACTTAGTTGGCTTGAAAAAATCAATTATGGTAGTTTGACGCGTATTAGTTTTAAGCATGTTGTCTTGAAAATGTAATTCCAAGTCAGATAACATCTGCATTGCTGTTGAATCTCCTTTAGTTTTGGCAAATTCTTTAATTGTTTTCAACATACCAATGGCCTGCTGATAACTTATAGCATTAGATTGATCAGTTATGGTTATTTCTTCATCGGATTCGTCAGATTCAACTAACGTCAGGTTGTCGCCTTTTTTTACAATTTTGTTAAAAGAGGTGTCATCATCATCTTCCACTAATAAGAGTAATAAGTTATTATCGATGGTAATAAATTCGCCTAAATCATGTTTTTATAGTGCAACGTGTTGCAACATTTTTAATTTTGTGTCCGTTTAAGAGAGATTTTTACAAGTTTTGTACTTAAATATTGCGTCCGCGTCCGCCCAAGAGAGAGTCCGCTCAAGAGAGATTATGTCTTATGGAATTCTCTTGTACTTCATTCCGGACTATCACATAGTGTCCGCCTAATAGAGCTGTCCGCTCATTAGAGGTGTCCGTTATGAGAGGTTACACTGTATATAATATATATATTGTGGACGTCCTTTTTTTACAAGTTATACCTATATCAACCTAATATAATCCAATTTCAGTCGTTCTAGATTCACGTTCACATACTGATAAATGATGACATTAGAATGATTCCAACGTTGTTTTAAAGAATACTTGAGTTGACAGTAAAGCTCCAAATCTCTTTGTTGCACGAAACACAAATATGAGTCAGCTGCAAATCAATCTGAATCCGATCACTTACAGTCATTGTCAATAAAAATATAGGTATCCTTACGTCTTCTGTTTATTGGATTAGGATTTATGTCAGTGCTTTTCAAAATGTGGTTTTAATCGAGTGTTGTAACATTTTCACGTTATTTGATCTCGAAATATTATTAAAAAATGTGAAATTGAAGTGGAATTCAAATATACATATTTCTTGTAAATCACTCGTAGCCGAGACTCACTCTTTATTACATGCTTTGTTGTATCAAAAGTCGTTTTTTGAAATTATATTTGATGAAATGCATTAAAATACGGGGCTCAGCAAAAGTCTCCCTTTAACTTACCTGATGTTAAATTTGTCAGAAAGTGACAAAACATTAACAGCATTGGCCATATAGAATGGTACCATTATTGTAGAACAAAACATGAAATAATGAAGCTTATGAATTACAGCTTGTGTTCAAAATGCAAACGTCTTTTGTTTTTATATAAGGTGACAAAATATATAACGCGTTATTAGGTATCAAGAAGGCTGTATTAAAATATGACCAATGGCCTCGACTGTTAAGCGTCAATAATCTACAGTCTATCTATTATTTTGTCTACTTTCATTCATTTTTGTTTTTGTTTTGTATAAATTGCATTTTCATAAATTCGAACCTTGTTTTAGGCATTCTTTTTATAATCAATAAAAATTACGCGGATTAGATGAATATTTTAGATTTGTAACTTACGGTTTGAAAATAATAATAATGTAAAAATTTTGTTGTTGGTAGATTGTCTCTTATCACTTTGTTTGAAAAATACTGATCGAAAGAATCCACAGGTTTCAGTATCCGTTGCAATGCCACTTTCATAACATTTTATTTAAATAAATACAATCAAATTGAATAAATTACAAAAAATGCAATATGAATGTACATGTTTAAAGCTTCAATATGATTGGAAAATATTGTGTTGTAGTTATTTCAAATTTTATCAAATTCGATGTGAAATTGCTATATTCAATGAGAGATATTTTCTGATCTGTCAAATTGGAAAATTTATTGAAATTCCTCACGTGTTTTAATACGTCAATAGTAAATAATATCGCGACTTGAAATTGTTGTACTTCATTTAAATAATATCAGTTGTGTTCACGTTGCCAGTATTATGTAGCTCGATGCAAGGATTAATGAATTGGTATTTTAATAATATCATTAACACTCTCACACTCATATCTGAATTTAAAAAAATGAAAATATGCACAATTTTGCACCCCAGGTCTGATTTAATCCCAAAAGCTTAGCACATAAACTTACTAAGCATTGTTCGATCAGACAAAGGTTGTAAATGTTTATTGCGTGGCGTTATTTTTGTCGACAACGAGTGTAATGATGGTAGAGAGGCAGGTTGGTAACCGTTATTAAATCTGAATGCCCAGTGGAATAGGCCCCATTTTCCATTTTCACCCTGATCTAAGTTGGCGAACTGAATCACCCCTGTATGGCCATGCCGTCACACATGGTGAACACGACCGAACTCGGCAACCAGAGGCAAAGCCCTAGCACACTACATATGATACTGAAAAGGGAGGATCAGCTATGCTGTGATCTCACTACAGCCGAAATTGTCACCGTTCCAATAACAAAGCTTGAATAAACTATTAAAAAATTGGTTGTCTGTAAAGTCGGTTTACGGACGATAGTTTTACGTGATAACGTCATAAAGAAACAGTGAAAATTATTAATGAAATCAATTACAGTTATTATAGGTATTTCTATACACACCATACTCGTAAAGTGTTGAAAAATAACTTTTTTTTATTTTTCACATTATACGTATACGTTTCCAAACATTTATTTTTATATATTTAAATAGTAAAATTAGAGTTCTAACCAACTGTAGAAACGGTTTTTAAATATAATGAACCGTTTTCAAAATACACGCAGTTTTAATAAACGGACGGTCGGGTGGTGTGGATTTTTCACTCCCTGTAAGTATATATACGAGCGAACTGTGCCAGTCTATTGGAAGTTTGTGTCTTGTGATCTTTAATAAATAAATTTTTGTAGCTGTCAAACTTGGGCAGATCGTGCCTCTATCGCGCTCTCGCTTGCACGCTCAGGCGGAACGGACACTTTTCGGAACGTTACACTTTTTCGTGCATGCAGCCGGTGTTTCATCACGTCAAAACTTGCACAAAACAAATCTATATTTCGGCTGTCACTCTGCTTTCTGTTAATAGTTCCATACAAACTTGGATTCACAGAGTTATTCTTCCGTTATGAAGCGTAGGTTCAACATCGCTTCTTTTTCATTTCTTACAAATCTTCATTTCAATCTTATTTTGAATTTTCGAAAAACGACGGTTTTGTCTCACAATTTTTTCGCTCATCTAGATTCTATAGTATGCGATGAAAATGCTGAAGTCATTTCCTTGTTTTCTTTGTGTTTTCAGGCAAGCTATAATCACTATTTTTCTTTTGATCGATACGTGGACTTCTTTTCAAAACGTTTTGCTAAGTCATTTATGTTCCCCGTGCGCATCCTTTTTTTTCACAGTTATTTTGATTCGAAGCCTTTTTATTACACTAAATTGGTTCGAATCTTTATTTTTGTTAAGTCGCGATTTCCAATATGAGTTTGCTTTCGTTTATTGCTAGAAATACAACTTTTATCCATATTTATGTTTGCTCTCTTTTTTAAATCCATTTTACCAATGTCTGCTGTATCAAATCAAAACACTACACATTAATAAATTTTTGAACCATTTTTAACACTTTGTATACATATTATATAATACATATGAAGAGAATGAAGTTAGTAGAATGCCAGAGCATTGAAAACTTAACGTGAATGCGTCAGACTGTGAAATTGAAGCATTCATATTCGTATTCAGACCTTGTTTCGTTTTGGTACTGTATATACCGGGTATTGGAAAAAAAATTACTTCAACATTCTAGTAATTATTATTAAAGATTTCATTGCAGACTAAAACATACCCAATCCGTGTTCGTTGAAATATGGCAATGAATTGAAAATAGCCGATCGATACTTTTTGTTAGCCCATCCGGCTTTGGTCATGTCTCAATTAACCGCAATCTTCGTTATTCGAGATCTTCTACTGCATTAGAAATAACGCCCTGTAGAAAATTTTCTCGAAAAAAATATTGATTTTTACTTTACTGTACTAGTGGGTAAAGAATCACTTTGCATGCTTGTATACACGCATGTAAAGTAATTATTTTATAGAGAGTATTGCAAGAAATGTTTCATGAGTTCTATTTCGTTATTTCAGCCGCCACTAGAAGTAGGCGGTGGTTAAACAATAATAAACGGGGTTAGTCGCGGGTTCAGTGTCCAAAAGTCTCAGCCGGGATGGAACTGTATGGCTATGGGGCCACGTCAACTCGTTTTAGTCGTGACCAATAATATTGAATATATGAACATCACGTACGGACAGTATCTATTGACGGGGGTTATGGGTCGAACGAGGCCAGAACTTCAGATGAGCAGGAAAGTCGAACTGTTCTCCGTTATCGAACGAAATAAATGTTTTTTTTCCAGTCAGAATAGTATAGTTTACTCAAGAAGTTCAAAGCATATATAGACGCTCGACAACATAGGTTAAAAGCGTCTTAAGTGTTTTTATTTATGCTTTGTTGCAGTTATTTATTAAATCTCGTGTTACAGGCTTTTCTGCTGAGAATTACAAAATTATTTTCGGGACGCACTTTCAAGTTTTTTTTACAAATTCTGTTTTTAATGTGGAGAAAGTAGAATTGCTTTAAATAGAAAGGAAAATAATGAAATGCGTTAATTGAACAGAAAATCCGATAAATGATACCAGCGATTTCATTCCCGAAAATATGATTTCTCTTAGAGAAGATATGAGCGAAATTATTGATGCATGTTTTTAAGGAAACGTTTTCTGGGGATGGTTTTATTTATATATAGGCGTGATTTTGCGATTGACCAGTGTAATCAATGTAATCATGAATACATAGTAAATGCGAGCGTTTGTGATACAGGTGACGGAAATTTGCAATTTAAATTCGGTTTGGTAATAACGTTCAGTTATATTAAACAGTTTTACTGAACGTATCAAATAGTATATATTATAGTTGTTAAATTGCTGTTTTAAATATGTTCATAACTTTTGCCACTGTTGACCCTTTACACTTCAGATCTTCCAACATCTTGTGGGGAGGGTTCTATAAATAAATGACTTTAAATGGTAAAAACTTTAAACTCCAATAAAAATGTTATGGGGCATTTTCGCCAAAAATTCCTTGGGGGTTTATCATGTCCCGCCATGGCCAACAAATGCTCAAAGTTTCATCCCGATCGAAGATTGGCCATATTTTTCATTTATGCATCATTCGATTTGGAATTATTGGAATAATATCGTGTTAAAATTAAAAAAAAATGTAAGAAAATTCACTTCGTGATAGAACTACATTAAGACTTTTCTAATTTCATCGATAGATTGTATTACATTCGGCAAAATGTGAAACTAGATTATTTTGATGTATTTTTTTTATTTAGACTCTAGTGGTCTTCGTTGTCGAACATCTGTAATCTCTCTTTCAAGATGTTACTATGAAATATATTTACTTCGTGCATCATTGTGAATTATTTAAAAAGGAAGAAACATTTAAAAATTATGTCGAATTTATTTTCCTGTCATAGATATATTTGTGTTTGAAATCAAACAAAATTTATCCGAATATTTGTTACAAAAGAAGTGGAAGTTTTTAGTAGTATAGGAAAAGTTCCTTCTTTTTCTTAACTATGTTCCACAATGTAGTATATCCACCTGCATCCAATGAAGCAGAATAATTTTTCCAACTTTCGCAAACCTTGCATTATGTTGGAAAAATCTACTTTGTAATTCCACGTTGCTCATCATGTATCAAGGCTTTATTTTCAATTCAACTCGCGACAGTAGAATTGTCTCTTTTCATTATCAATATATTTTAAGCATAAACTGCGCATCTTCAGTAATACCTAATTGACAAGAACCGAGTTTCTATTATAGAAAATATCTGTAGCAGTAGTGGCAAACTATTTGGCCTTTGGGATTCAAAATAGTTATAAGTTATTGTGACATTTTTCTGGGTAAAATTGTTCTTTGTAACTAAATGTATCTTTTAATGTTTTGGACTACATTGCTGGACTGCAATGTATAACCCATATTTGTTTTTAATTATCTTTGTGTTAACATAGAGCCGAACCTAAATCGACCTTCACCGATCTGATAATAGAATGAAACATATTTTATCATGAATTTAGTATATTAGAAAATTAAAATATATTAAAAATGGGTTTGCTTAAAAAATCCTGGACAGACTATTTTTAATTATTAAAAAAAAAATGATTTTTCATTAAATGTTGCAACATCAAGATAATAAGAAAATTTTGTCCTGACTTGAAGTATAAAACGTATAGAATGTGCAGCCGTTGGGTTGTCTATTATTTACCTGTGCGAACTACTGGGTTGTCAGGTATAAACAGGTATGTCGATGCAAGTTACTTTCACTTAATTGGATAATAGAAAAAATGTTATGTCATCATAAGCGCTGTTTTATTGCGAACACGTTGATATAGGGTTGTCTGCGAGAAATTCGGTCCTATTAGGGGTTTGCGAATTTTAAAGATTTTAATTTTGACGCGCGTGGAAGTGTGTGACAGAGAGATCCGAGGTAAGTAACTATGTAATAATAAAGAACCCAACATCGCAGTCGCTTGTGATGGCACCCTGAATATTAGAAAGTTTACATACCGAGCATTTTCTAATATTCAGGGTGCCATCACAAGCGACTGCGATGTTGGGTCCTTTATTATTACACAGTTACTTACTCAACTGTTGGTTGAAGTCGGATAAAGGGAAGCGTTTCATTTTTCGCCTGATCCAGGCCAATTTACGCTCCTATAGCGAGTCTTAAAAAGTTTCGCTTCAAAAATAAAAAAATAAAAATATGAATTGATATTACGTTCAAGGAACTAGCTGTCGGTGCTCTTAAAAAGACTAAATAATTAATCTAGCATATCGCTGATAAAAGCAACCATTTGAATGCAGTGATTTTATTGTCGTCAATAAATGTAACTATCGGTATCTCGGTGCAATCTATATCGTACATCGATCGGTGTATGTTGAACTTTTAACATTATCACCACAGAAGAGAATTGCAGAAGCAACACCCGCTACTATAGTTGAACAAGCGTTGAACTTGTATTATTCAAAATTCAATGACCTTGACATCATTAACAGAGTGTTCATGTTTACTGTAAACATTGTCAAAACAGAATATAAAAAAATGATTGAAAACGTTCTGCGTTTGATAATTTTTTATTTCCTTTATTTTTTGAAAATTGTTTGTCTTATAATTAGGACTCTACGTAGAATTTCTAATGCCAATGAACTTTAGAAATTATTAAAATGAAACGCATATAAGAAGCAAAATAAAAATGGTAGACATAATAATATGGTATCAAATGTCTAATGGATTGATATAGTCAACTTGCATAGTTTTCTTCTGTGGCGATACTAACCGAAAACATTCTATTGCCAGCTATAACGAGAATTCCACCTTCCGAACGTATCATTCAAGTTTTTTTTTCTTTTCGATATCCTTCTTCCTCCAAGTTCCGACCGTTTTATCCGTCAGACGGATCGTCTTGACTTTCCTATCTTGTTGAATTACTAGTAATTTAATCTTTATTTGTTTTTTCCTCTTTCAATTTAAACTGTCAGTTTGCTATATTCAGAAATATTGTGACAATTTATGTGTTGCGTAATATGGTGTATTTCTTCCATAACAAGTATTAATACTCCGCTAATATCTTTACCTACTCTTTTGAATACGTGGTTCGGAATGGCACATCGATTTATTCAGATTACTCTCTCAGTTTATCTTTACAAACTAGAAGCTTTATTGACCGACTAGCGGACCCGCCCGGTTTCACCCGGGTGCAAAAGAATGAATGGGGAAGGAAGGGACATGAGTACGCACATTCATCTTAGTTTATCGAATGTTGTGTCCAAACTTCAGAATGATCGACGTTACCGTTCATAAGTTTTTGTCGTTAAAAAGCAGTATTTATACTTTTTTAAGTAATAAATTTCTTTCAATATAATAAATATTTAATTGAAAACTCTGTAGGAAAATTATTTTCATATAGGTGCCTATAGTTGTAACAGTTTTCAAATGAACTATTATTTAGATTTATTTGATTTTAATTAGTCGTAATAAAATTTTAAAAAATTGAAATGTAAGCCTTAGAAGAAAGCAATGTAGAAAATAAAAAAAAAAAATAAAAATATATTCGCCGACGTGGGGCTTGAACCCTAGACCCTGGCATTTAGAGTCTAACGCTCTACCGATTGAGCTATCCGGGCTTATAAATTTGGCACGCTAATATTGCAATATTTAGTTAAGGCATTTCACCTGATAATATTTATCGGACGGACTAATTTTGAGATACATCTTGCAACATTTTTCATTGATGTTCCGCTCCAATTGGTCGTAGCATAATATTATATAGCCTTCCTCGATAAATGGGCTATCCAAAAATATTTTTTTTCAGTTCGAACCAGTAGTTTCTGAGATTAGCGCGTTCAACCAAACAAACAAACTCTTCAGCTTTATATATTAGTACAGATAAAAAGTACATTTTAATCGGTGATTTTATCCAACCGAAAAAGAGTCAATAACTAGAAACATACAACTATTTAAAATATGACCCTTGCGATCTTCAAGGATACATCAGTAGGTACCTACTTATTAATTCAAGAATTTTCATATTTTGATGTTTTCCAAGTAAAAGTCAGTTTATAATTTGCCATACTAATTCAACTTGAAATATTATTTTTATATACTTGCTGTTTATAAAATAAACGCGTTGTGCATGTGTATATTTTTTTATGCTAATCTTTTTATCGTAAAGCTAGGGAATAATATTGTCCACATTATGTATAGACTTTCCTTTTAATAACTCGATAAAAAATAACGTCAAAATGAAAGCTAATATTCAGTTACATTAATTGACTTTATATAAGTCATTTCTTATATATTATACCAAGGTAATAATTGAACTGGTATAAAATAAATAAAATACATAATAAAAGTAGTAAATTCAGTATCGTGAATAAACATTTTATGGGCCCAGTAATACTCATGTTTGCGACGTATATGTTTTTATTTTATTTTTTATTACAAAACTTATAAAATTCAAGTAGCTTGGTTTATAATACTTTTTAAAACAAAGAAATAAAATATAAACGCAACAAAATAGAGGGAAAAATACACCGACAGTCAATTGTTAAGCGTGTTAAAAATCCACAAAAAAACAGTTGCACTAAAAAGAGGTTAAAAAGGACTTACGTCACAAGTGCGCATAGTGTATACCATTTTCATGGCAATGCCGGCATTTTATTTCTTTGTCCAGTAACTTAACTTCGCCATGGACCCGTAAACCACCGAATGTCAACTCTCACTGGAGGAATCGGAGGATCATATTAGGGCTGAGAACTTTCCTTCGAATTCACCCTGAAAAAAATGTATTCAATGGATGATGTGTTAATGAAAAACTCATTGGGAAAACTAAAACCACCGCGGTTTGATTTAAAAGTTATTGAACGAAAAACGTGTCCATTGTTACAACGTACTTTTTAGTTTATCGATATTCGCCCGAATTTGTAGATTGCCACAAACATTTGTCGACCTACGTGTATTAAATTGGTATTCACGAAAAGCGCTTTTATTTTAACGCGATAATATACAGCCTATGTCCATACTAAAGATCCATTCTAAATATCGCTAAAAAATTTTGAAATCGTTTAAGTCAGAGGTCCCCAAACTTTTTTGTCTCGTAGACCACTTGCCATGTTTTTCGGTTTTGGGTAGACCCCCTGCTTATTTGATATTGATTTTTTGCAAATTCATTAATTTCAAATGTATTTTTGACAACCGGTGTAGTGCTACTCACTTTGAACGATTTAAATTTATAACGGTAGTGAAATGTTTAGTTTTATACATTTATTAATTAGATTCAAATTAAACGAATCAATTTAAAATTTACTTTCTGTTACATTAAATAATTAAGCAAAAAATAAATGCTTTTAGTGTGAGGGATGAATCTGATGCTTTAATAATAAATTTTCAACATTTGGCATCAATTTAGTTAGATTTAATCTTAAATCTCCTCAGTTTACGATGTCCAGTTTGTTTCTTTTTTTGTTAGGAGATTCACTATCGTTGACCCCCATTTTCATTTCATGGACCTCCAATTTTTTTCCCGCTGACATGGACCCCTTGCAAGTTGTCGTCGACCCCTGGGGGTCGATATAGACCACTTTGGGAATCACTGGTTTAAGTATAGATTCGGAAAACATTCACTTTGCCTCTTTATAATATTGTTATTATATTTTGAGTATTTACATTTCAATCTACCGGATCGAAAGATTTTAGTTTTCGAAATGAAAAAGGACATATAATATTTCGACGTATCGAAAAATTTGATTTATTCAAAGTTTTTGGCTTAAACGCAAGATAAACTTATTGGGTGTTCACTGAGGTATTAAACAAGATATTTCTAAACCCTGTTTCCAACATTTTACTTGTATACGCTACAGTTCAAATGCGAAGGTCTTCAAAAGTTCAAGTGTGTAACATTTTTATATGGTCATGGTTTAGTGGCATCCGGAAGTGACCTGACGCCACTATATATTGTCCAGAATCGTCACACCGAGTAGTGTTTACAGTAAAACTCCCGTAAAACACTATTATGTTATATGCTACCCCCAATCTTACTTCTCCCCCAGTTTGCACTGTCACTTGCCAGAAGATGAACTCGAAATTCAGTTAACGTTCAACTTTAGCACAGTGCCAGTATTCATATGTGATAGTAGATTTAAGATTACATGTCTAGTCTCGTAATAGATTTATATTAGGACGATGTTTAAAATGAGTGCCAGCGAGTTTTAAGTCATTCGGGTCGTAATACCATTATGCATTACGTATTTATTGTATTTTTGCAACGTACCGCCCATAAAATAACTGATTTTCACTTTATTTTAAAAAATGTTGACAGTTCACTTTTGAGCACGACGTCTAAAACTCGTTAATGTTCGTTTTTTTTTAAACATAGTATCAATGCTTGCCGTAATATAACCGATTACGACATTAGATATACAATCCACTATTTCATTTCGAGTTGAATTCAGTATTTGATAAATATTTGCTTTTCTTAAAATCACATCGCCTTTGATAATGTCTACCGCAGTTGTAGACGAAACGTTAGGTAGAAATACCAATGAACCACGGCATACAAGCCCGGAAACCAAGAAGATTTGGATTTTTAATAATTATTTAAATACCAATATTCGTAGCATTCGGCAATAATTTCTTGCACAATCTGTATATTAAAGTTCACCTGATGTAACTTTTCAGTTTGGGTAGTGTGTGGATGCTCTTATACAGCTGCTTAGTGGAAGAGGAAGGAAGTAGAGGAAGTGGGGGTGGCTTGTTCTTCAGAGCGAAGGCCAGCTACAGCTTTATCCTGGCCGAAGGCTACAACGCTCCCTAAAGTATGTTTCTCACAACGTTGTATTTCTGAACATCGTTTGAATATTATGATTAGACTTCTCGGATAGGAAGGTATCCTAAACACCTTATTCTGTGTGGGTTGAAACCATATACTTTTATCCTATACTGAGAATAGGAATAAAATCGCAATCGAACTATTAGGGTGCAAACATATACTTGTCTTTTTTTACGCCGTAAGCACGCGTATCCAGTAGGGCAAAACAATCACGGGGGACCCGGCTTAAGAAATTTCTAATCTGTCCCCTCCTGGGCCAAACGCTGGGTACGCCCATGTTAACGTCATAGTTTTTGAAACAGAGATACTTTATTCAGATTGAATGCAAGTACATCAACCAATCCTATCATCGGAAAAATCAAGGAATTACATCGAAGATAGAGACGCAGTCCTTCTTGGCTGCTCACAGCCTAGAAGGACACTTCTCCCGCTACCACATCGCCTTTGATAATGTCTACCGCAGTTGTAGACGAAATGTCAAGTAGTAATAATAATGGACCACGGCATACAAGACGGGAAACCAATAAGATTTGGATCAGCACCGGCCGCGAAAGCCTACACACTTGGAGTCGAAATCATTCAAATCGGTTTACCCTTCGAGGAAATAAGGCTGACGAAAGGCTTTGGGAATCTTTTTATGGCACAAGGAAGGTTGCAAAAAAAATGTTTAAAAATTATTTTAAAAGTAGATTCAACAAAAAATGTGAGACGACCTCATTTTGTCGTTGATTTGACGATTCTGGTTTAATTTTAGCCGGGTCGCGAATTGTTTTATTGATAAATGAGCACACTGTATATTTTTCATGTAGAAATGAACCTTGATATATGGGATGCCGAGCTAGCTTGGTTGGAGGATCATATTGTCTAGTCATAAAACAGATTTAATGGTGTCACAATAGGGCCATATACGGAGTGCTACCACCAGTATAATTCTGCTTCTGTTGTTATTGTTGTGTTGTTTAGCTACTGGCTGATAGTATGCCAGGGCACTGGTGCTCGTGCTACCAGAAATCCACTTTGGCCGGGATATCATATGCTCTTGACTGCTCTTTGTCTAGAGTTTTGTCGCTTTTCTTATTAAACAGGCTGCGTATTCACAATCCGCTCGTATACAAACAGGATCTTTCAAATTACAATTAAGTATGAAAAATTTAAAAAAATACTAAGTTAAGTGAAAAAAATCGTCTACAAAATATATGAAGTCTAAACAAAAAATCCGTGCCGGACCCGGGATTTGATTTTCATATTTTAACAGTACATAACAACATTTCGTAAATTTTAGACAGGGACTCGTAATAAAAACGACACAGTTTATATGCCTTACAATGTGTCATTTCTTCGCCGCTCCACTAAGCCAACCGTACTTTAATGGTGACTCACTCTCTAGAAACTAGTATAGTTACAACCCATAAGCTGAGATATAAATAATTTAGCCGTTTTACATATTTATTAGTATCAATATTGATTATTTCTGTTTTTCTAGGTCCTTGGATAAATAATTTGTACTCTGATTAGCATTTTGACAAAAAGCGTTGTGTCCTTTATTAATGATACAATCACTGACAGAAGGATGTGTTTATTTTGATTTCTTTTTTGGGATATACATATTTCTGGAAAGTGAAGCATTATTGGAATAGCGTACTGTATGTGGGGACAGTTTTGTAGAGTTGAAAGTTTTCTCTTTTCCGATACAAAACATCAAAGTTTTCTGAATGATAGAGCAAACAGCATAAAATATTCATCGACCGAAGAAATAGTTGAATACACAAATGAATTGCTGTTTTTCGAGAAATTTGAAACAAAATACGAAGAAAAATAAACACTGTCAAAGTGTTAACAATTTGTATAAACTTTAAACGCGCGAAACTTTCTTTGAATACGGTTAAATGGACCCATTTTATTATATAATAAACTAGCGGGGTCCCGTCCAGTTTCACCCGGGTGCAAAAGAACGAATGGGGAAGGGAGGGACATGAGTACGCACATACATCTTAGTTTACCGAGATGAATGTTGGATCCAAATTTTTTGCAGTTTTCGGCAGTTCCCTGCTTTATTACTTATTTTAAACTCAAACCTCCATTTTTGATGAAAATATTTTTTTTAAGTAATAATTATTTCTTTTAAATCAATAATTACTGTATAATTAATAAAATATAATAAATATTTAATTGAAAACACTGTAGGAAAATTATTTTTATATATAGGTATTGTAATAGTTTTCAAATGAGCTAATATTTAGATTTATTTAATTTTAATTAGTTGTAAATAAAACTAAAATAAATTTAAATGATAGCCTTAGGAAAAGCAATGTAGAAAATAAAAAATAAACATTGAAAACATGTTCGACCAAGGTGGGGCTCGAACCCACGAACCTGAGATTAAGAGTCGAGCGCTCTACTGACTGAGCTAACCGAGCTTCGGTACTTGCGCCTCTAATATTGGGATATTCTGTTCGGGCATTTCACCTGAATATAAGTATATGGTGAAAAATGTTGACTGACATTCTGCAACATTTTTCATTGATTTTCCGCTCCTATTAGTCGTAACGCGATATTATATAGCCCATAGCCTATAGCCTTCCTCGATAAATGGGCTATCCAACAAAAAAAATGTTTTTCAATTCGAACCAGTAGTTCCAGAGATTAGCGCGTTCAAACAAACAAACAAACTCTTCTGCTTTATATATTAGTATAGATAAGCAATTGACAAGGTGTTTAGCTTAACTGAGTCAACTAAAGTCATGTTACAATATTAGAAACTAAAAAACTAAATAAGTAACTAAAGCCATGTTTAATCCAACGCACACAAACGGAACGTCGTCCAGTAAAAGTATCGTGCCAATTTCACGGTTTTAGTACCAAACAAACGCGCCATTAAATGTTTCACATCAAAAAAAAAAGCGTTACCAAAAAACAAAACAAAAGCGGTACTACAAAACAAAAACATTACTAAAACGTAAAACAAAAGCATTGCTGATTAGTTTTTGTTTATAGAAACAAAACATAAACGGACTGTGGTCACAGGTTATCATATGAATACGGTTTATATAATAATAATAATATGAATCACAATTGACTTGCAATGTTTGCTGCATGTTATGAAAATCGTAATATTATGATACCATTGTTCGTGCAGTTTTGCATTCCATTCTTTGCTAATGAGTCAACAAATGCCTTACAGAACGCATACATAAATATGTGGTTGGAAATTTTGTATATGTCGCAGCTTAAATAGTTAAATTAGCCAGTGTGTTGAATGGCTTACCTAAAAGGCTAAAGCTGACTGGCGTTTAACTAATTAAACATACATTTTATTCTCTGAAAAAAAATAGAGAATTAAAATTGGGCCATATGGTTTAGTAATAAAATTATTGGTGTATATGTTACGGTCAATGTCCGGAATCCGGGCAATGTCGACAATGCCTGAGCCACATCGGGCAATGTCCGAAATCGGACAAGGTTCAAAAAATATATTTTTTATAAACATGAAACGCTGACATTTGATTGTATCTTTATCATTAACCCTTTTTGGAATTTTTATCACTGATATCAACTATTGTAATAGAAAGCTGAAAAATATATTCTTCAATAGTTGATATCACTGATAAAAATTCCATAAAGCGTTAATGATAACTTATCATGATAAAGATACAATCAAATGTCAGCGTTTCATGTTTATAAAAAATATATTTTTTGAACCTTGTCCAATTTCGGACATTGCCCGATGTGGCTCGGGCATTGTCGACATTGACCGGTCAATGTCGACATTGCCCAGATTCCGGACATTAACCGTAACATATACAAAGAATAAATTAATACAACTTCAATCAACAGAGAATATTTAAATGTGAAGAAAAAATGCTAGAAATGAATGAGACATCGAAAATAAATAAAAAATCCTTCTGAATAGTAATCCCGATTTAAAATACTTGACCTACGTAATAGTTCTTGTCGTAGTGTGGTATTTTGAACGCAGAATGCTGGAATAAATGAATGGAATGCATTTTCATTGAACATATTTACCTTAAAACAAAGCATTTTGTTGTCGCTTGATCTATTGTTTAGATTTTGTCATTATAACCTTACATTGTCTCGAGATCTGCTACTGAACATTACATGGAAAGTTGTATTGTTGATTTTCAATGAAATTAATAATATATTGGAATAATTGCCACATTTCCTGAGTTTTGAATAATGACTTTTTGATTGTTCAAAATTTTGAACCTTTACCCACATGTGTATGCGGTGTTAGAAAATTATAAATATTTTAGCATTCCTCAATCAACACGAGCAAAGATTTTAAGAGGCATATGATTTGTCGGATAATCGAGACTTTATTATATGTTAGTGATGTGCCGGATATCCGTATCCGTATCCGCGGATATCCGAGGGAGAAGAAAGATCCGTATCCGTTAGTTTCTGGCGGATCTTTTACCTTATTAATTTTCAATTCATAGATGAAATTTTATATATATAGGTGATTAGGTAATAATCAAAACTGTTAAATTCCATTCAGATTATTTTTTAAAATCGTATTTGGCACCTTTATATTGCAAACATTTATTGTAGTGAGTACCATACCAATAGTACATAACTCAAAGGTACTAAAAAACTATCTTTATAATGAGAATTGCACATCGATCTTTGGAAAGAGACTATCTGTTATGAGAGTTAACTCTTAAAGAGGTCAATAACTTTTTCCCATAATAGATAGTCTCTTTCCAAAGGTCGATGTGCAATATTTACCGCCGCGTACTCAAGAAAGTTAAGATCAGTATCCGTATCCGCGGATATATATTTTTAACGATCCGGCACATCACTAATGTATATATTCACCACGAAATATATAAACAACGTTATTTTTTGTGCCGTGTCACCAGTCTGGATTATGTTGAATCAGATTAATAAAATACAAAGAAATAAAAAAAATATTATTGACTTAGCGTCTTTGCACTTATACGGGTGATTTGTATTGCGTGAGTAGAGTTGTATAGGAAAATTGTAAAATAATTAAGAGTAAATATTTCATGTTTCGTAAGCTCATTATTTCTTTCTGGCATAATATATATTTTTATTGATTTTTTTTCCTTCATATTAATGTTGGATGTTCGTTTCGTAATTGACTGATTTTAAGATAAGTATTATAAACTTTTTACGGCGCCGATTTTTTTGTTGTGATTGTGAAATGGATAAATTTTAAAATGTATGGCGTTCGCGCTTACTATTCAAAGCGTACCGTTGTTAAAAATGTCTGTAAATTGCATAAATAAAGCTATTAAATAAGGCATAAGCAACAATCATTTGGTATAAATAAATATTTGATTAATATTAAACAAACTAATCTTCAATATCTTTACTAGCGTTTGTAACCAAGTTTCAAGTTAGCATTATTCCACTCAAACTATAATATAAAAGTGTGACACCTATTGTTTCTGTGGATAAGGCCCGTCCCCTCAAGACGAAACAATAAGTTCGTTCCAAGCAGCCGCGAACGGTAATAAAACCGTACACAGTCTTGTCACTGCGCAAGACTAATTTGCGCACTAGTTCAAAAATCGATACTGCGCAAAACAGTCTTGCCCAGTAACAAGACTGTACGGTTTTATTACCGTTCACGGCTGCTTGGAACGAACCTAATATTGCCAAATCGTGAAAAAATATTTTTGGCCATTCCCCACTGGTGAAGATGTAATTTTAATACAAAAAGATTTTCCTAGTTTTGTTGCACTTTGTAGATTTGTCGGTTGGATCTTTTATCTATTTAAAATTTATAAGACATTATAGTTTTATGATAGAACATATACAAATGTAAACCGTATTCACATATTCAACTTGAAACTATATGTGAGAATTTTACTGCCAAGCTTCTACTATTTTTACTGTGGATAGAAATTGCATACTGTGGTAAGGTATTCAGGTATCTTAACTCCTTTACTTGTATAATACATTGTAAAGAGTGTAGTTTGCAATATTTTGATACTAGGTATACCAGTGGCTCTGTGAAATGTACATCGCAGTCTCTCCAGGCGATTTTCTCTGAAACTGTTTGACGTAAAAGTTTGAAATTTGGCACAGAGATAGAGTGTGGTTGCTCAAATTCAGACGTGAAGTATAATTTTGATTTTAGGGGTTAATTTCAGAGGGCAAAAAAATTAAAAGAAACATTTTCTTTCCAAGGAATCGTGTAGGGTATCAAATGAAAGCTTATTAAAGCACGAATTCAAAAATGTATTTTTATTTGTTCATTTTTTAAACATTTTTAGGGAAAAACGTGTAAAAAACTTGACCGATTTCTTTTTAAAGCTTTTTAACAAAAAAACCATAGACCTACATGCCACACAAACAAAGATCTCTTTGATCATATTATGTCTGTCTCATGTCGTTGAAAGACTATTTTTATATAAGTAAACTTTTGAAAAGATTTATATATCAGTTTATATTTAAAGTCTCTGGGATTTAAATTTAGGAATGATAGTTAAGGAGCTTTTTATAAAATTGCACAGGACTTCATCAGAGCTTGAATAACGTAGACTACGACAGTTGTTGATTATCGAGCTTAAGTCGTAAGCTTAATAAAACAGTTTTTTGAATAAGATTTTATAAGGTATCAAGACATCAACAAACAATAAACCTGACAAAACAAATCTAAAAGTTCAAACGAATGTCGCGGACACAGCTAGTTCTATATAAATATACAATTGTTTTGTTGCTATGAATATATAGTACCTTGAGACATGAAATTTTATTATAAACTTGCAAAATGGTTTGTACTTACATGTTTAAAAGAAACAGCTTTTATATGAAATGCATCTTGTTGTATAACTTGAAAGGGTTGTTTCTCTTCATAAAATAACAGTGAAATATATATATATATACCTATAACCTAAAACTATTTTTAAAATTACATTTGAATATATCGTCTCAAAGACGTTACGTTATAGCAGAGTTGGACAAAGCACTGAATTTAAGTGCTTGAAGATCGATCAAGCACTTTAATAAGTGGCTAATTTATTAAGGCAACGAGTGCTTTCGTTTTCAAAAAAGCTTAAAAGCATCGAGCACTCATTAATGTGCTTGAAAAAATTAAGCATCATTGCAATATACAATAAACTCATTTATTGGGTTTTATTACTTTTTACTAGATATTATTTTTAATAACTAGATAAGTAAGATTTTCAACTCATTAATCACTTTGTCTAAATTTTGTAGATATTATCTATAATGACTGATTATTATTTACATGATAGCTAGATTAATCACTTTAGCTGTAACATATAGACTATTAAAATCATAACTCTCCTTTTTTATAAAAAAAGTAGAGCTTTTATGTAGTAATATTTGTGGTCGCCTATATATTTGCATTTGTTTTACTTGCTATAATAAACAAAGTACCAATCCACTTAAATGTATAATTATTTGTAGATATATTTACCTGCAACGGAAAAAAGCTATATAAAAATAAATAAAACACGTTGATGTTAACACTTCCATTTGCTGTTAGACAATTTTTAGTGCCGTATATAGGGATGAATTATACTAAATTTTAACAGATTAATAAAAAGTCTCAAATCAGTGGCTCTTAACATGTATTAGAAAGGCTGCTGCGCAAAACTTTTTCTAAGATATCAAATTGACAACTTTAGAATCGTAAGTCTGTTCTCGAAAAATGTAGTTAGGGGACTACTTCTGAAATAATGAGTATTAAAAATCAAAACATTCAAATATTTAAAATTTGCAAAGCAAAAATTAACAGTTATAATAGTCTTAAAATGCGATTTTTGTAAAACTTTTTAATTATGCAAATGAAAATCGATATTTATTTTGCATTCGAAACTTTACAAAAATTGAATCAACTGAATTTCAGTTGAATGGAGTAAATAAAAAGAAATATTTATTTGCTTTGTTATATATTTTTGTACATGCTGTGATTTGTACAATATTTCTATGAAAGGCTATAAAATGGTCGGTAATAAATGTGTTAAGTAATGTTAGTCTAGAACTGCGAAAGAAAGAAAGAAAGAAAAAGAATGTGATCGTAATTCAGTTTGATTTGTTGTCGAACATTTTAACCCTCAATACTTTGTAATAGTTTCTGTAATTACATGCAATTACATTGTAAGCCATTGAATTTATTTATCGCTACTGATTAAACAATTATATGTGGATACATGTAGACCTTATATTTCAAAAATATTGGAACATAATAAATACGGGATATTAAAAATAGAGGAGGCCTCATTGCAATAAAAAAAGAAGCCATAAGTATTGAACAATGGCTGTTATCATTTTTACATACATTTTGATTCCTTTTTTGAAGTCAGCCCATTTAATGAAAAAATCATCGACATATTTATTAAAAAAAATTCAATTTCATTCTATAATTCCTCACAAAAGGCAATTCAGTTTGTTGATCATGTGTGGATTTTAAAAATAGTGAATAGTTTTTGAGGAAAAAAAATGAATAGCAATTTTACATTTCGCTATATTGGAAATACATTTTATATAATACTAGCGGTCCCGTCCGGTTTCACCCGGGTGTAAAAGAACGAATGGGGAAGGGAGTACACACATGAGTACACACATTCATCTTAGTTTACCGAGATGAATGTTGTGTCCAAATTTCATGATTATCGGAGTTACCGTTCAAAAGTTTTTGTCGATAAAAAGTAGCTAGTATTTATACTTTTTTCAAATAATATTTTTTTTTAATTAATTAAATAAAATTAAAATAAATTTAAATGTAAGCCTTAGAAGAAAGCAATGTAGAAAATAAAAAAAAAAATAAAAATGTATTCACCCAACGTAGGGCTCGAACCCACGACCATGATATTGACAGTCGTGTGCTTTACCGATTGAACTAGCCGGCGTTGTATTCCGACAAAGCTAATATGATTATATTTAGTTAGTGCATTTCACCTGAATAGAAGCTTATTTTTGAGATACAATTTGCAACATTTTTCATTAATGCTCCGCTCTTAATGGTCGTAGCCTGATTTTATATAGCCTATAGTCGTCCTCGATAAATGGGCTATCCAACAAAATTTTTTTTTTCAATTTGAACCAGTAGTTCCTAAGATTAGCGCGTTCAAACAAACTCTTCAGCTTTATATATTAGTATAGATTACGGTAAATGAATTGTTATACAGTTTCGCTTAGGCGGTGTGTATGCAAATAGAGACCCCTTAATTGTTACAGCGAAACGGGAGACCGCTGCCTGGTGGATGAGATTTGAAGTGGTTCGTTGAGCTATTTCTCTCACCAGTTACCAGCAAACACCAGACTACAAACACTGAGTGAACTGCAGGGATTGCATACACAAGACTTATAACCTATTGTACATAGATATTATGCACGTTTGATAAAATAGTTTTAGTATGGTAAAGCTTTGATTATTATCGATCAGAAATTAACCTGACCCACGGTGGAGCAGGAACGTGACCCAAACTAGTGATTTTGAGCAATATATAGATAATAATCTGAAATTTTAATATGTTAATCACGGATATCTCTTAAATTCAACTAAGTTTTTTTAAAAATATCGGTCGTCTAGTTTTCAAATAATTATTAAAAATATGATTTTTAACACAATGATAAATGAGAAGACTCACCGGAAGTGTATATAAAAATAAAATTAAACCAATTTGGTTATAGATAACATTTTAAAAAAATAGTTTGACTCTTTTAGGTAACGTAAGAATTAAAAAAAAACAAAACTTTCAATTGCAATGTTGGGAATATATTACTTTAAAATTTTCAACTGTAAATCAAATTTCGTTTTATTTTTTACTAGTAAATTATTTGTTATTATATGAAATAACAAAAACTTGCCAATAAACGCGTTGTGACCTTTGTAGATCATCTACAAATTTATTTTTGAATTTCGCGCTTCATGCAGTGTGCCTAACATGAACTAAGTGTTATAATGGCTGAAGACTCTACGTAGTTCATAAATCTTACTGTAAAAACTGCACGTGTAAGTAGGTATGCGTTTTATAATTTTTTTAGTATTTAAAAGGATTTAAGTTTCAAATTATCAGTGTACAAAAAGTCTCGATATAGTCAACTGTGCGAAATTTCAAAGAATAGGACATTTTGGGCTAATATTTACCGTGTATTAAAAACCGCATTTTTAATATCCAATTACTCAAAAACTTATGGTCTACAGAATATAATAATTTACAGTCTTATAACATTTTTATTACAACAAAATATGGACTCAATTATTATACTAATACGGGCAAAGGGTATTTTATATGATTTTTAAGGTTGTATAACGTTTAAAGTCGTATCTAAATAGAATTGTATAGGCAATAAAATATATTGATGACCAAGCTGTCAAAAATGCACTTTTAATAAAGAAATATATATACCTATTGATATATAGTGATATTTTAAGAATATATTTGCAGTTAAATAATCAAACAGTATAATAGGAATTTGGACCAAAAATTTGTGTTTTATTTAATGTTCATAACCTAATTTTTATACGTTTCGACTTTATCAAGTATTCAATTAGTTTATTATAAACGTCTAAGAACTAATTGATATAGTCCAGATATATATTGATACAGTCTAGATATATCGACGAATCGTATAAAAATTAGCTTATAAACATTTGTTTGGTCCAAATTTCATTACCGTTTAATTACTCTACATCAGAGGTTCTCGAACTTTTTTGTCTCGTAGACCACTTGCCATGTTTTTCGGTTTTGGGTAGACCCCCTGCTTATCTGATAATGATTTTTTGCAAATTCATCAATTTCAAATGTATTTTTGACAACCGGTATAGTGCTACTCACTTTGAACGATTTAAATTTATAACGGTAGTGAAATGTAGTGTGAAATGTTTAGTTTTATGCATTTATTAATAAAATTCAAATTAAACGAATCAAATTAAAATTTACTTTCTGTTACATAAAATAACTAAGCAAAAAATAAATGCTTTTAGTGTGAGGGATGAACTTGATGCTTTAATAATAAATTTTCAACATTTGGCATCAATTTAGTTAGATTTAATCTTAAATCTCTTCGGTTAACGATGTCCAGTTTGTTTTTTTTTTGTTAGGAGATTCACTATCGTTGCCCCCAATTTCATTTCATGGACCCCCAATTTTTCCCGCTGACATGGACCCCTTGCAATTTGTCGTCGACCCCTGGGGGTCAATATAGACCACTTTGGGAATCACTGGTCTAGATATATCGACGAATCGTATAAAAATTAGCTTATAAACATTTGTTTGGTTCAAATTTCATTACCGTTTAATTACTCTACATTATGGACGTTAATCGATTATCTATTTGCAGTTAAACTTGGAATTAGTTTTGTTTTACGGATAAGTAAACCTTGCTTACAATTTATTTTTGAGCGAATAAATCTAGATTTTAATGTTTTATGTTTCCTTTGAAATAACATACAACAAAAATTAAATATATTATCTATATTGAAATTTAGAGACAGCTTTAGTTTAATTTAAAATAGCTTACGTTGCATAAATCGAGCTTCACTATATTTCGCATGCGTGCAGAGAAACGTGTATACCTGTAACACTAGATACTGTTGAGTAATGTAAGTAACTACGATGTATTTCACAAACGGAATTGAACATTCCACGGATACTGGATAGTAGCTGAATCTTGTGTAAATACATTATGCTTCATGCATATATGTTGCCGTTAAACTCAAAATTACCGGGAAACAATCGTATAGATTGCTAGATCTATCAATCAGCTCTAGTTTTAAATGATTAAAACTAGTAGATTTATTGATGAGAGACCCACGCTATGTTTTGTCTATTTAGATCGCGTTTTAACTGATTTTGGATTTCAACTGTAAAATACTTACATATATATTTTAGGAAAATAATGAGTAATCAGAAACGCAGTCAAGAGACCCACAGTGAAATGAATCCAACAACATCACTCGAAAAGGAAGTTAAGTACATCAATGCAATTCAGATAGGAAGGTATGAAATAGATACCTGGTTTGTGAGTCCATATCCTGATGAGTATGGCAAACAAAAGAAACTTTGGATCTGCGAGTATTGCTTGAAGTACATGAAATTGAAACGGACGTATCGATATCACATGGTATTTATTATCATCATTAGTATTGTTAAAGACATTTAATTGTTTGTGCTGACTGCGCCGTTCTGTTTTGGGAAAAAAATATATTTGAACGAGCTAATTGAGTTGTGATTTGTTCCAGAGTGAATGTACTCGCCGACGACCTTTGGGTAAACAAATATACAGGAAAGATACGATTACTGTATGGGAAGTGGATCCAAAAGACCACAAAGTAAATCATTAAAATTTAAATTATATCTCAAAGATGTATTAATATTTACTAGTGATGTGCCGGATATCCGTATCCGTATCCGCGGATATACGAGGGAGAAGAAAGATCCGTATCCGTATCCGTTAGTTTTTTTGCGGATCTTTTACCTTATTAATTTTCAATTCATAGATGAAATTTTACCTATATAAGTGATTAGCTAATAATGAAAAACTGTTAAATTCCATTCAGATTATTTTTTATTTTATAAAATCGTATTTGGCACCTTTATATTGCAAACATTTATCGTAGCGAGTACCATACCAATAGTACATTACTCAAAGGTACTAAAAAACTATCTTTATAATGAGATATTGCACATTGATCTTTGGAAAGAGACAATCTGTTATGAGAGTTAACTCTTAAAGAGGTCAATAACTTTTTCCCATAACAGATAGTCTCTTTCCAAAAGTCGATGTGCAATATTTACCGCCGCGTACTCTAAGAAAGTTAAGATCCGTATCCGCGGATCTTGAAACCAAATATCCGTATTCAGATCCGTATCCGCGGATATACATTTTTGACGATCCGGCACATCACTAATATTTACACCAAAATCACATGACGTCTTCGTGTATTTTAGATATACTGCCAGAATTTGTGTTTATTGGGCAAATTGTTTTTGGATCACAAATCGTCTTGTTTTTACGTGGCACCGTTTTTATTCTATATTCTCTGTGAGGGAGATGAGAACTCCGCGCATATTGTCGGCTATTTTTCCAAGGAGAAGAACTCTCAGGACGGAAATAATGTCTCAAGCCTTTTGACGTTGCCGCCGTACCAACGACAAGGTTACGGAAAACTGCTCATAGCGCTCAGCTATGAACTGTCTCGACGCGAAGGCTGCGTCGGCAGCCCTGAGCGACCGCTAAGTGACCTCGGGAAGTTATGTTATCAGTCTTATTGGTCGTGGGTTTTACTCAAGATATTGAGAGACAAATTTGGCACGTTGTCTATTGTACAATTAAGTTTAGAGACAAGCATCAAACAGACAGATATCATTTCGACACTTCAGAGGATGAAAATGCTTAAATATTGGGACCAACAGAATGCCGCCGTATGTGTGACGCTGGAAATGGTCGAGGATTATATCAGTGCCAATCACATAAAAAAACCACGACTTTGCTTCGACAGTACCGCTTTGAAATGGACACCACGAAAGTACGGGAAAAAAAAGCGTGCGAAAAAATAACTCCGATCGTTATATCTTGATAAGATGTAAATACATTTTTTGGAGTTTTGTTTTTTAGTTTTGTATACAAATGTAATTTATTGGACAAAAAGTTGAGCTCAGGTTTATGCACATTCCTAAAACTAAAAATGAATTGTGAGGAACACAATTTGTGTACGAAAAATTCGCTATAATAATAATTAATCAATCATAATTGAGACGCTACTGATGTGGATACCAGCGTCAAAATACATAGATTATAAAAGATCCTTCAAATCATAAGGCATAGTATTACAGAAATTGATTATTAAAATGTTCTGATTTTTTTTTATTTTTTATTGCATCAGGCAATTTATAGAAAATTTTGTAACCTAAATACAAGGGACTTTTCTCAAAAAAACAATATTGTTATTGCGGGTGGTATAAGTTTTTCTTTTTTTTTTTTGATTTTCTGAAAAATATGTGAGTGCATATCAATGCTTGAGTTTTTAAAAATAGAAATATCGTTTTTGGACACAAAAACGAAACTGAGCGTGTCCTAACTATTTTTAATAAAAAAAATGGAAATAGTATCCTAGAAAATAAACCTAATTTGTAAGCAGAATCTCAATAACAATGAACATTTAATAAGACAACCTGTATACATTCAGAGACTCGGACAATTGTTTCGTATTTTGTGAAAATTATACATAAATGCATTTTCATTTTGTCCATAAAACATTTACATAACTATTATATGCTTTTACCGCACGAGTCTTTGTCAACTGTGTGCATATACTCACAATAGAAAGCTATTATTATACTCCCGATCAGTGGTTCTTTATATTATTCACAAACCTACTATAGATCGTTTAAAAATGAGCTTCACTTGAATCCACAGTGCATATAAATAATGTCGGAATTGTATAATGCCAAGATAATAAATGCGCCACTATGATTTTTGGCTGTTAGTGCTGGTATCAGTGAAAATCGGCTGGTCCGATACATTATCAATTAATATTCAAACTTAAAATGTAACACACTTTTTGTCTAGTAACACGCAGGTGCTAAGTTTCCGTCAAACTTAACACAAATATAAATATACTTATCTAAAATTACATGACGCTGAATTTCCTGCAAGTACCCTTTTCGTCATGTAGTAACTACGTCCCTGTAATGATTTTCCTTTTAGGGTTCCGTACATTCGATTAAGAACGGAACCCTTTTTTGAAAAAAATAAGAAATATAGTTTACAGAAAAACCTAAGTGTCAAAATTTTCACAGAAAACTGAGTTTGACTCGTTTTTGAGCTTTTTTTAAAGTGAAACTTTTATTCTATCGCCCCGAATTTTTCTGGCCGTCTGTTGCATGTCGCATTACAGGCGGCCGCGGAGTAGGGGTAAAGTGAAAGGCGTTCGGAGTAGGCGCTCGGTAGAGCAGCCAAGGCCAATATGACGGCGCCCATCAGCTGACCGTGTAGCATGTATAACACATAGTCAGTCTGTCATGCGGGCAAGTGCTGTACAGTGTTAACATGTTTTTATTCGTGTATTCATGTGAATATTGTTGTTCATAATTAATCGTGATGGATAAGTGTCTACAATCCAACGCCTGTAATCCAATAAAAGTTTCACTTGCATCGTGGTTTCTTAAAAACACACAACTGTTTTTTTTTTAAATGTATTTGACTAATTTTATTTTTGGCTATAATATAGGTGATTTAAAGTTTTTTCTAATTCTTTTTTTTCTTTACAGGTAAGTTTCAAACATCTTGTGAACAATAACAGGTATCTTCTTTTTATAATCAAATGCTTTAATAATTATTGATCCACTTTTTAAGTTTTTTAAACTTAAATGATGCACGTTTTTACTTTCTAAACAGTTTTTTAGCTTTTGTTGTATTCTATAAGATTATTGCTATCAAACACAGTAATTATTGTTACGTCGAATTTGCCAATTTAATTTAATATATTGCATGTCCAATGTCATTTTCCATTTCGTGAATTTTGTTTCGGAAGTGATTATTGAAAGATTTGTAATGTTATATTTGAGCATGTTTTATTGTTACAAATATAAGCATCATATTATTATTTAAAAATAAAAATGATGGCAAATAATTTTGAACATGGAAATTCTGTATGATTTCTCATACCATTTTTGCCCATTGTGTTGTTTGTCCTACTGTCTGTATCAGTCATTTTATTTAGAGTTTTATATATATTCCATTACAATTAATAGTTAAACAAATGTTATTTCTCCCTCGTATTCATCGGAAAATAGAAAAGTGAATTAAAATGGTTTTCTAATAGTTCTTTTATCGAAATATTGAACTGTTTTTATATATTGAAGTCGATTAGATTATAGTTTATCCACTTATGAAACACGACTTCAAGATTTTATCTACTCTAATTTATAAAAAATGTAACATTCGAACTGTACGACGTAGAAAAAAAAATCCGAAAAAAATTCCTTAAAACAAAATTAAATAGACAAAGGAATGTTTTAACATTGATAATGTAATTTTTAAATACTTTGTAAGACCTCTTTTACTTGGTCGATTGAATCCTCCATCGTCCCAATTGCTTCAAACATTCAGTCTGTATTTGCGAACTTATTACTTATTTTTTGTTGCATCATCAAAAAAATTAATAATAATAATAATATTTTTTTTTTTTTTTTTTTTATTTAAATCAAAAGAACATAAAATACAAAACAAAAAGAAATAAAAAATCGTGCATCAACTCGCAGAGTTATTAGCACTGTAGTTCAGTACATAAATATATAATAATGTGCTTATAATAGTGAAAGAAAAGAAAAAGATCAATTTGTTGTAGAGAAGAAAGAAAAAATAAATAAAAGAAGAAAGGACTAATTACTAATAATAATTTTATTCAACTAAACGTAATAAAAAAAAAAAAAAATTACAGTGCCATCGTTATAAAAGTTACAATCACAATAATTGGTTTAAAATTAATTATGAACTCCATTCAACAGTCTCGTCTAATGAGTAGATACATTTTAATAATAACGTTTTTTTAATTTTTTTCGAGAAAGCAGCTAGGTCCAGTTTCTTAGTCTCTTGTGGAAGATTGTTGTATGCATGAATTGCGTTTAGATATTGTTCAGATTTTTTTAGCCTATGGCTATGTGAAGATAATTGAAAAATTTGACTTACTTGAGCGCTTTTGCCTTTTAACCACATAATATAAGACTGTAAAGTAGAATTAACATCTAAATTGACGTCACTGGAGTTAGCTATAAAATGAAAATTAGACAGGTCAGTTAATGGACTATGGCAAGTATTCCACATCAGAGTACCTATTCCCCACAGGGACTGAACATTTACTGAACGTGGTGTTTTAAACACCTTTAATATACGACGCTAGCCTATACTTCAGAGTTAGACTACTACATTGTATATAAAACATTATCTAACAGAGCTCTGAACTTGATGAGTTGTGGCAATGTTTTCTATATTAGCGATTATAAAAATATAAATTACTCTGAATATTTGAAACTCTTTGATGTTACTTACTGTGAATATATTAAAAGCCAAACCGTTAACAACTACACTAAGCGGCCCAACATTGTTCCAATGGACTAATCTGTAGTTATATGGACAGAGGATATTCGACTGCTCTACAATGCCTGAAATAGGGTATAGAATTGGCAGAACCGCGTACCAACTGGGAGTTCCCCGTGTGCCAATTTAAGTGACAATTTTATGCCGGCACTTCACATGGCTATTTGTATTTGGCATATTTGGCAAACAATTACCAAGTGTGGACAGTCTATTTGACAAATAAGGCCAATATCAAATACGCGTTACCGTGCGCTTGTCGGTTTTTCGAGGCACATTAAAGTAGTCAAATAGACAAATACGCAAATAAACCGTCCACACAATGGCCATATTCAGAAGCGCACGCGCCGTGAACCTGTACGGACGTGCAGTATTTTTGTGTCTGTGCTGTGAGCGAGAACTGGAACAATTACTATTGAAAATGAATTGGGACAATGAAACAGTGCTAAAATTCCTGGAATTTTAAACCTTGCGTTCTGCTGCCAAATGTTTGTGTGTTTGCTATTCGACTGGCATGTGTAGATGGTCGTATTTGCCTCTATTTGCATGTTTGTCTTGAACGTCATATATTTTGCCAAATACAACAAATACCCAATAGCGAACACAAATAGCCATGTGAAGTGCCTCCTTTAGCAAAAGATATTTGACACGTAAATAAAGTACATAAAGTTTTCTTTTCCAATGTCAAATCTGCCTTCGCTCGAACTCAGAAGCTACGAGTGACAAGTTTCGAATATAAAATACTACGTTTTTATAGGTTTTCAGCTGAACGCTGTAAATTAAAAGTTGTTATTTCACCTTGATGTAATTTCCACATTCCTTCCCAAGTGAAACCTACGCGTTGAAGTCGGAATTCAAGTTTGGTTTGCAAGGGTTGAGGAAGTAAGTGAAGACCATCGCTTTCTAAATATGCGTGTACATTATACACTCACTTAAAAGCAGCATTTAATCCGATTAACATTATAAACAGCCATCGAAATGTAGCATTGCGGATTTAAGTGAAGTGCTTCAGGATTACTATTAGAAGCAACTTGTTTACTTTATACTAGTGACGAGAGGATAATGTGACAGTAACAGTTATTTTGGAAATTAATCGGTTCCAAAAATAATAGTTTCTATCATTCTTTTTTAGAAATAACAGGTATTTTGACAAGTTACCAAAGCGTTCCAGATCCCAAAAAAATTCCGATTTCTAAAAACGTTTTTTATCCGATTACCTGTTAACCTTTGACTGTTGCCTGTAATTTATTAATTTTTACTACTTTGTTAATAAAAAAATTGGGTGATTGGGAACCGGAACTCGAAATGTTTATAAAACCAAATTGTTAACTTTACATTTATTTTACGTCATGACAATAAATATTATAAAAAGGATAATTCAATGCGCTTCTCTGATTTTGAACGTTACTAAAAATGATTTTCATTCGCAATCATTGTCCAACAAAATATTCAAGTGGGGCACGCGATCACAAATGAAGCCGTTGATTTTTCAACGGGTATAATGCAATGCTAGTATATAATATACATATATCATTATCTATAACTTAAGAGTTTTTTCCATCGTTCGATTCGATATAACTACTATAAACACTTGAAATAAATTACGCATATAACTCGAACGAAAAAACCTCTATCAAATATATCGTAGCAAATAAATCGGGTTGGGTTCAACTTCGCTCTCTGTACAGCATACAAACAAAATAAGAGTCCCTCAAATCATAAATCACATTAGAGCCTATTTTTTTTGTGGGTACAATTTTCAAATCATGGTGGTATTCTGTATGGTTAATGAAGTTATTTAGTGCTTTTAATTTTGACAACAGAGTAGCGCCAATAATCTAATTAAAAGTTTGCTGCCAGTACTGGGTTTTCTTTTTCAAGTTAATTTTGTACTTGATTTTCGACTCGAATAGTTCGACATTTTTTATTTTTTCATATATAAATATAGAAGAACTTGTGCGGTTTTAATAAGCAAATGCACAATTTTTTAACATATAAGCGTTCTCTACATTCAGCAGCTACAGAAATCTTTTATTTCAGTATTTCTTGCTGCTCTTCGTTCTTACTATTTACCATTATGCATGGCGCATGCAGTAGTTGCTAGGCTAGACCATCGTTCATTTTAAAGACGACTTTACCAATCTGTAAGCTTGAATCCAGACTCTCTTTATGTATTTTGCATTGTCTATTTTTAAGTAATTTTATTCGAATTACTTTTGCACATTTCTTTTTGATATGAATATTTACCTGTGGAGTTTTTTTTTGTTAAAATAACAGTTGAGTATTATTAAGGTTTTCTTTCCATGTACCATAAAACAATGACGGTTTTGGCTATTGTCCTTTTTATCTAATATAATTAACGTTTTATGTAAGGTTTGGTTCTTACAACTCAACTGCAGGTGGCTAGAGAAGTTCATTTGGTAGTGTTTGCAGTTATTCTGCGAAAATATTGCGAGCTTGAACGAGGAACTCTTAAAAAGTATTAATAGACGATCGAACTTGGTACGGACCGGACAGCGGATATGGTCCGCTCCGTACCAAATCTGCTCGTCTAGACAGTAGTCTGCGTGTCCGCGCGGTTCGTTGGTTTGCACATCGTACTTGGTCCGTGCGTGTGTATACAAGTACGATTGAACTTGATACATGTAACCGTATAATGACGTTATTGTAATTCAAAACGTTGTGCAACATGACAGAAATTTTGACAGAACGCGAAGTTCTTGATGAAGTATTGGTATTATATAAAGATTTCCCATGTTTGTGGGATCTATCAGATAAGTTATATTGTAACAGAGAAGCGCGTAACAACGCTCTAGAAATTCTTCGGGAGTGTTATTCAAAATATGATCTTTGCTATCAAGCGATTTTATTAACTTCATATGACTAAATTCATCGCGATCTTTCAAATAGAATTTTGCCCACTCCTTTCTTTTCTTCCTTGTTGTTTGTGGTGGCATTAACGTTGCCGCTAGAACAAACGCAATTTTCGCGCGCTTAATCGGAGGTATGATGTTCACGACCTGTGTACAAGGAGACTGACAGATTCGGTCGTCTGTTGTAACCAGCGAACTTGATTCGCCGTACCATGTCCGCTCCCGGCCCGTACCATGTTCGATCGTCTATTAATACTATTATACGTGTTAAATAAGATAAAGCGCAAGTCCAAAGAACATGTATGTATTTGACGTTGACTGATGCGTCTGATTATGTCTCATCAAAACTAGTCATTTGACAATTTAAATTCGAGAGCTCGAAAAACGGGCATTTTTTCGATTCTTCTTTTTGGATTGAAGTAAGAAACTTTATAGTTTATTCTACCAGACATTTTTTAACTTGAATTATTTGAGTCAAATGCACGAGCGATGACTGCAAGTTAACCGGGATGTTTAGTTTTATAGTCCTAGTTTATGCAAGAGGAGTAGGAAAATGCTAGAGAAGTCAACTAGTCAGTAAGGAACAGACGTGTTCATTTATTATTCAATGCTTCCAGAAATTGCATACAAAAAGTGATGTTGTTAGAGACACACATTTTGAAATTTATTACATGACTGTTTTTATGAGCTTTTTGTGGCTTTTCTGGGTATTCTGTAAATCTCATATACTACAGGAGAACTATCATTCAGTGCAGGTATCGTAATTCATTTTTTAACAACAAATAAATTTATAAAAAGGTAATTCAATATTTCAAAAGTGTTTTTTGACCATTTGTATATACATTTTTCCAGTTTTCTACAAAGGCGTAGATAAGGGGGGGATAAGGATCATAATAATACAAAAATAAAACTGAAAATAATACGAAAACCTAGGCTAAAAAATAAAATTTAGAAATACTTCTTGAAAAAAAATTTGTAAAATTAGTTTGGGAATTAATATTTTGCTTGACACCTTCCTTCGTGAGTATTCTTGTGTGATATTAATAAAACTTAAAAAAAATATTGCATTTTGTTTTGCTTTACCCCCCCCCCCAGAAAAAAATTATCTGCGCCCTTGGTTTTCTATAGTCTATATTGCGTTATGGCCAATAAAAATTACAGACATGGGTAAGTTTGTCGTTATGGACATAAGAAAACGACATTAGTGTTATAACAACGTCAAACATTATTTTATTATTGTATACACAGCTGTTGTCAAAGTGAAAATTTATTACTAAACATAGTGTCACTATAGAAACATGAATATTTCAATTTTTTACACCCGGAATAGCGGCAGCTTCGACGATACGCAATAGGTCTATATTTTTGTCGGAAAAGTAAAACAAAAAATTGGTTGTTTGTAAAGTCGGTTTACGGACGATAGTTTTACGTGATAACGTATTCAGCTCGAATATCATATTTAATAATACATAACCTAAATTTTAGTAGCTGTCATACTGCGCTCTCGCTTGCACGCACAGGGTCAGGCGGAACGTGACACATTTCGGAACGTGACACTTTTTCGTGCATGCAGCCGGTGTTTCATCAATTTATAAGACGTTATCACGTCAAAAAAACTTTTAATTTAATTGTAATCGATTGATTATTCTGAACTGTGACTACATAATATTTTAATATGTTTATATGACATTTTCCTTTGTTATAAATAGCTCAAAACAACGCTTTAAATGTTTGTGGCCTAAGTAAATTATTATACCCGTTTTATAAAACATCCTTTTTTTTAAAAGCATGCTGCAATATTAATATTCCGACTTAATCTCCTAATTAGAGCATTTAAAATTTATTTCTTTTTCACTTCCCCTTACCACACTTGTATAGTACATATAGTTACTTATAGTGTTAGCATATTAAGACCGCTGCACACGAGCGCTACAGCATGCTGGAAACCTAGCAGTCAAATGTAGCAGTAAGCTAAAAAATATAGTTTAAAAAAAAACTAAAAACACGTTTTATATCGAACTAAAAAGAAAAAAATATTTTTTTTAAAATAAGCTTAAAACAATAATGAATAAAAAATACTAGTATTATTGTGAAAAAAGCGTGGGGCGCTTTGTTCCACATTTTCGTACATCGAGCCCCCCACGCTTTTTTCACAATATTACTAGTATTTTTTATTCATTATTGTTTTAAGCTTATTTTAAAAAAAATATTTTTTTTTAAACTAATTTATTTTTTACTTTTTAATTTGATATAAAGCGTGTTTTTTAGTTTTTTTTAAACTACATTTATTTTCCACTTTTTAATTCGATTTATTGTCAAAACTCAAAAATTTGCCGAAAAAAAACAAATTTTTATTTCAGCGTGGACGGGATTAGAACCCACGACCGGTGAATCCGAGAGTTGACGTCAGCGAAGACTAGCGCCTTAGACCGCTCGGTCAACGATTGCTCTTACAGTAGTGGCATAACATACTAACAGTAATAAACCACTTGCTGTAGTCCAAACGAGATCACAAACATACATACAAACTTACAAGTGAAACTAATATAAAGCGTGTAAAAAAGATTTGACTGCTAGGTTTCCAGCGTGCTGTAGCGCTGGGTTTCGTGATGGCTTTTGTGTGTTCGCTTCACAGTATGCTTGTTTTGAAGCTGGTTTTGCTGATGAGTTTGGTGCGAGCGCAGCGACAGTTCGAATGTTAACAAAAGTGAAAGTGTATTGTCTCTGAACAGAACACACACTATGACGCCATGTTTGTTTGTGGGCGTTTGTCCATGTCGCCCACGTGACAAGATACTGTGTTCTGATTGGTTCTTGCTCAAAATAAGCAGAGAAACAAACACAAAAACAGCCCTGGTTCTTTTGACCACACACACGCGTAATTTCCATCTTCGCAGCCAGCAGTGATTCAAGCGGCAAACTAGCCTTGTGTGCAGCGGTCTTTAGGGAGTGTATAAAGGTCAGCGTTGCCAGTTTTTTTTTGCCAAGTCGGGATTTTGGAACTGTTTGAGTGAAAACAGCGGGATTCTTTCGTCGAAAGCGGGACATAGTAAAAAAACGTATATAATCAGAAGTTTTCAAATACCTATTTATCTTTTTATTTGAATTAAAATTACGTTTACCTGACAATAGATAGCAAAAATAGCCATAGAAAATGTATTTTAATAAAAATATAATATTTTAAATCAGATTTACCCTATCGTTAAATAGTTGAGTCTTATTCTTCAGAATAAAAAAAAAAACAGAAATCAATATCAAAAAAGTTTAATTCATTAGAAAAATATGGCGTTTCAAACAATAGTCTGTGGAGTGAGTGTTACAAATTGCAACTTACAATAAGAGAATAATTACCTATTTATAAGAATTACTTATTCATGATATTTCTGTGAAGATTTAACTTCTTTTAAAGTTATCCCCGAAAAGCGGGAATGAGCCTGTCCCGCGCGGGACATTTAATTTTGATTTAAAAATCGGGACGTCCCGCCAAAATCGGGACGTCTGGCAACGCTGATAAAGCTGTACCACCGCAGGAGTGAGTCTAGAGAATAGAGATTGACAAAACCTGTTATTTTTAGATGACATGATAATTAAACAATATGTGCTAGGAACTTGAACAAAAAATATTTTTTTAAATTAATTTAATAATGATGTGTATTTTATCACTTAACTCGGCTATTATGAAAAATACCAAAAATTCCCAGGATACAAAAATTAAAGGATTTTACATAAGACATTTTTTACGCACACGAATTTTTCAAATAAAGCTGCATTTACAAGATACGATATGAAAATTTAATTGTTAATGGAATTTCGTATTTTTTATTTAATATTCAGATTTAGGTTATTTTTCTGAACAAAAAAAGTTTATCTTCAATAATGTCCAAATATTTAAAATGAACGAGTTAAAACTAATTTTCGGTACCTCGTCTTACCAAGCGTTGAAGTCTTTTTGATCATACAGTTTTCAATGGTAATTTGTATTTTGTTGCTTATATCGGCTGTTATTAAAATATGAAAAAATAACAACTTACGAAAATTAAAGTCATTTGTATAAGATATTTTTTGGTAATGAGCAATTTTTTTATATAAAGCTAGCGTTTACAAGATTTGGCAGGCAACTACGTTTTTTGAATGAAATACTTTAATTTATTGTGTCACAGTTCGATACAATTAAGAGTTTTGAGCCAAAAAACCTCTCAAATTGACGATCTTGACCTTAACCAACAAAATTAAAAATTGATTTCCCATTCTTTTTTATAAAAAATGCAAAAAATTACGAATAACTGAATTTATAATGAAATTGCCAATAAGAAAGATATAAAAAATAAATACAACCGTAACGTATTTTTGTAATTCCAAATGAGAACTTCTTTTGACGTGATAACGTCTTATAAATTGATGGAACACCAGCTGCACGCACGAAAAAGTGTAACGCCGTAACGTTCCGCCTGACCCTGTGCGTGCAAGCGAGAGCGCAATATAAGCGATAGAGAAGCACGATCGGCCCAAGTTTGACAGCTACTAAAATTTAGGTTATGTATTATTAAATATGATATTCGAGCGGAATACGTTATCACGTAAAACTATCGTCCGTAAACCGACTTTACAGACAACCAATTTTTTTACATGAATAATAAAGCGCCGTTTTTTATTTTAATGTAGGTAGGAGAGATAAAAATAAGTGAAAAATTACTTTATTATTTTTTGAAGTCGATTTTTCAAAATCAGTGTTTTAAATTGCATTATGAATGTAGTTCTCCTGTATATACAGTAAAATATTTTTAGGCCCTTTGTTGACACGGGCCAGGATACACAATATCTGAATGTGCGGTATAATTGGATAGATTGTTTAGTTTGGCCTTGTGCGTGCTTGTGTGTATGTATAGTTTCCAGAGACATTCTAAGTTCGTCACGTAATTATGTTGCTTGGAGCTAAAAAGCAATCTTCGTCAACACTATAGCATCTCGTACTTCCTTAAAACGTGATGAACATTTTACATGTACATAATGTAGTATGCATGCTCGTAGTTTATTCCAGGCAGCTTTACCATGATGCAAGCTTTTTGGAACTAAAGCTAGCTACACGTTTACACACCGCAATTTTAATGAAACAAACTGCACATTTATTAGAATGTTTTCACTTTGATATATCTATACAAATATATGAAGCTGAAGTGTTTGTTTAGTTTGTTTGTTTGAACGCGCTAATCTCAGAAACTACTGGTTCAAATTGAAAAAAAAAAATTATTGGATAGCCCATTTATCGAGGAAGGCTAAAGGCTATATAATATCACGCTACGACCATTAGGAGCGGAGCATTAATGAAAAATGTTGCAAAATGTATCTCAAAAATAAGCTTCTATTCAGGTGAAATGCACTAACTAAATATACTCATATTAGCGTTGTGAGTACACAACGTCGGATGGCTCAATGGGTAGAGCATGCGACTGTTAATATCAGGATCGTGGATTCGAGCCCCACGTTGGGCAAAAATATTTTTATTTATTTTTTTTTTTATTTTCTACATTGCTTTCTTCTAAGGCTTACATTTAAATTTATTTTAATTAATTAAAAAAAATGATTAGTTTAAAAAAGTATAAATACTGATTTTTATCGAAAAAAGTTTTTGAACGGTAACTCCGATCATCATGAAATTTAGACACAACATTCATCTCGGTAAACTAAGATGAATGTGTGTACTCATGTTCCTCCCTTCCCCATTCGTTCTTTTACACCCGGGTGAAACCGGACGGGACCGCTAGTTTTCTAATAACGCTATCGACAGTTGCGGGTCTATATTGAAAAATGAAAAACTTCCTTATAAACAAACATAATAGGATTAGTGGACACTGTGTGGTAGTAACCTGAAACAAAAATACATCGCCCCTCTCTTTTGGCCTTTGAACGTATGTCTGAGATTGAACGGTGTGTTCATGGTCGAAGTTTGCTGTTTCCAATATTAGATTCACTATCGCATGGTCTACCCTGACTTTTGAAGCCGTTTGTATTCATTTGAAACTAGATTGTGTAAATTTGCATATACCGTGTGATCAACTCACGCAACTGTTTCCAATATCTTTTTTTTTTTTGCAGTGGAACTTCTTTAGGCACGGTAGTTAGAAATTGCGATCGGATATGGAATAAGCGTGGGGTGAAAAGAAAAAAAAAACCGCGGTACAGAAATGGAGGAAATAGTTGATTCGCTAACAAATGACTGTAAAAAATAAATGCAGACAGATTTCATTGATAAGATTTGCAGACCATCTAATATGGTTATCAAAGATTTAATATCTCATAGCCTCTAAAACAGCACACTCGTGGAACACATTTTCATCATAAAGAATTTTCAAACAATATGTCCCTACCTATGATGCTTTCTTAGATGGCAGCGTTCTAAAAGAGTCCTTTTATGATGCTACAATGCTTTTTGTTCTGTTGCAGTTCTTTTACGAACATATAATTATGTTTTTGCGTGCTTTACGTTGGTTTTAATATGAGTTGCATGTTAAATGCAAGACACTTGCCAAATGTCACGTCACTTTAGTGATCATTCGTATATTAAAAACAAACCGAGCGGGGTGACGTAGCGGTGAGAGCACTAGATTCGTATTCGGGAGGTACCGGGTTCGAATCCCGGCGCGGGCAGATGTGGCTGGGAGTTTTTCCCACTGCCTCTCGCAGAGAAACGATAATTTCTGTACCGGCCATCTTGTTGAGGTTTTCCATGGTTTCCCTCAACAATTCCAGATAAATATCGAGATGGTTCCTTATTCAAGGCCATGACCGATTACCTGTCAAACTCCTATGTTCAAAATTTGCCTACATTATCCTAGTTTCCTAAAAATTCCTTCATTCGCCCATTGCTATTAATTAAGTTGAAGTTCAAAAATTGAAGAAAATAACGGGAAGTGTGCTAGAAAAAAATAGTAATGGTGCGAATGGCGTCTGTTATAACATAGTCGAGAAACGGACGTTAAACGCATTATTATTATATTAAAAACAAACTGCGTAAAATAATCAAAACAATAACAAAATTTTAACTTTTTGTAGATAAACTATATTATTGAAATGTACTAAAAAAACAAAAAAAAAATTAATGATTTAGATTCATTAACTTAAAAGCATAGGTTGTAAACCGTCTGACTAGTCACAACCCACGCTTTTATAATTAAATTAAATTAATAAAAATTAGTTTCTCTTTTTTAATTTCATTTAAATGTTAATATTTATGTAAACACTTCTGAGTTTTTAACGATATCGAGATTTTTTTTTATATTTCAAAGTTTCAAAGTTTTCAATTAACTTTTCGCAGTCGAACTGTAAATTTAAGAGAAAAAAGCCCATCTTGCACACCGTGTGCTTCAAGCCTCCTCTATATGTAGTCGAACTTTAGTATAGCAGAGGTTTTGATCACAAGGATTTCGTTAGTACTACCATTCAATCGATGTACACCAGTGCGCAGTTCTCTGAAATTGAATTCTATCGATAGGGTAACCTAGAATAATATTATGATCGTATGCGGCCAGAAATATAACATAAATATAATACAAAAGCATATCTTAAATACGTCTATATCAGTGACGACACTAAGTTTTTTTCTTACTTTAGTTATTTTTCTAAAGCTTTTATATTTAATTAGCGGTCCCGCCCGGTTTCACCCGGGTGCAAAAGAGCGAATGGGGGTACATGAGTAGTTTACCGAGATGAATGTTGTGTCCAAATTTCATGATGATCGGAGTTACCGTTCAAAAGTTTTTGTCGGACGGATACATTTTGAGTTATATTTTTCATTGATGCTCCGCGCCTTTATAGCCTATAGTCTTCCTCGATAAATGGACTATCCAACAATAAAACATTTTTTTCAATTCGAACCAGTAGTTCCTGAGATTAGCGCGTTCAACCATACAAACAAACAAACTCTTGAGCTTTATATATTAGTCAAATCTTTGATTAACGTCTGATTTATTTATATATTAGTATAGATAGAAGATAGGTACAAAAAAATATAAACAGAAAGTGATAGAAACTGAAAATTCGCTCTAGGAGTCTTTAAAACTGTTCAATTACAGACTAAGTTACGGTTTTATTTATTTGAATTCATGCAGCTAATGTCTGTATATTTCATTAAAAAAAACAACTCTCACAGTATGTAGATTTTGTAATCCGTTACTATATATACAGACACCGGACAGCAATACCATATTATATGTAAAATATATTATAAACAAACTCTTCAGCTTTTATATATTACTGTAGATTTGTTATATCGTTCTGTCTGCTACAAATCTTGCAAGTCGATTTTCGGTTTTCCGATTCGATTGAAATTTTGCATACAAGTGTAATTACACCAACGATTTTATTAAAATGAAGTATTCAATTAATTTTAATAAATTAATGTTTTTTTCAAATTCACGAGAAACCATAATAAGCAGGTGTTGCTTAAACAACAGACTGTGAAATTTATTTTTTTCTACTGGTTTCAACTCCACCACTGGTTAAACAGTTCTTGTGATAACATTTTACTCATCTTACGAGAGCTTAGTTCGTATCGATTACTAAAGTATATTTATAAGATTTTGTATTGAATATTTTTAGTATTTTCCTTTTTATAGAATTGGTTTTTAAATTATTTCCTACGTGTTTTTGCACTTTTTGTGAAATTTACAAAAATTACATATTTGTAGTTTCTCTCCCACGAACATGAGATTTAGCGACTTCTAATTTTTTCATGTACTACTTTTGCTACTGACTTGGTTATATTTTTATTTATCTAACAGATTTTTGTGTGTTTTTTCATAAATGAAATCTAGTATGAAAACCCGTATCTGCTTTGAAAATTTTACCAAATATCGTAAATTTATTCATGTTTTCTTGCGTTTTGTAAATTTGCAACTTTTTAAGACACTATGCGTTTTTTGGCCCGTTATATATCAACCGACTTTATAGAAAAATTCAAGCTGAATCGATTCCGACAATCCGCAACCATGTATCACTTTTGGTTTCAGAGATACGAGCGTTTTTGTATATTATTTGGGAAAAAAATAAAAACGCTTAACTTCTAAACGACGAATGATACAGATGTGGGAGTGGTTGGAATCGATTCAGCGCGATTTTTCTAAATGAAGTTTGTCGTGTGTAAATAATATCCAACAGAACTTAGCGTTTTTTTAATGGAGACAGTAAGATGGATGTCGCAAAGGCACATTTTAGAGCTGTTGTGACTCCCACCACCTCCCTGCTACCTGAACGGAATGTGCGCTCGTCGGTGATTGGCCATGATCGCTTGTGGCCTTTGTCGCTGTCCTGCTTTAAAGTGCAGTCGAGTACGCTATTGTCAAGCTATTGTTATTTAGTTTTGTTGAGTTGCGAGTTTGTAGTTTTTCAATAGACTGTACAAGCGCAAGCCCGCATTCGCATCTAACTTTCGAGCCTTTTAGATTCGTGGCGCGTACTATAAGCTTGTTAGCGGTTAAAGGGAGAATCGTATTAAATTATTCGCTAGAATTTCCGTGCCTAAATGGATCTTTAGGAAGAAACTCTAATAATGTTATGTTCTGAGTTTGTTTTCATGAAATATTTCTTAATATAGATAATTTTTTGAGTGGTTCAGATGTACTTGGAAATAGAACAAGTTTGGCAACATTGCAGATGGCTCTTTTTTTCTTCGAGCTGGGAAAGAACAGATGCCGTAGGGGACACTGGTACTGGCTCTGGCAGTCAGAAAACAACACAGCGTTCCCTCCGTCAGACTATGATGGGGGTGGAGTTGTGACGTGATAGGAGATGTCTGTGAATAAGTATATAGGTGTATAAAAAGGGACATAAGGGTGTGACGATGACAACGACTGTAGAGGTAGATCCTCTCTACCTCTGTCCTGTACCTAGCGACATATTTGCGGTCGTAAGAAAACTAGCTCATGTCGGATTTTTTATATATGATATTTTATTTGTCTAATCTATATCTATACTTCTATACTAATATATAAAGCAGAAGAATTTGTTTGTTTGTTTGTTTGTTTGTTTGTTTGAACGCGCTAATCTCAGAAACTACTGGTTCGAATTGAAAAACATTTTTTTTTGTTGGATAGCCCATTTATCGAGGAAGGCTATAGGCTATATAATATCACGTTACGACTAATAGGAGCGGAAAATCAATGAAAAATGTTGCAGAATGTTAGTCAACATTTTTCACCATATACTTATATTCAGATGAAATGCCCTAACAGAATATCCCAATATTAGCGGCGCACTTACCGAGTCTCGGTTAGCTAAGTCGGTAGCGCGCTCGGCTCTTAATCTCAGATTCGTAGGTTCGAGCCCCACCTTGGACGAATATGTTTTTAATGTTTTTTTTTTATTTTCTACATTGCTTTTTTCTAAGGCTATCATTTAAGTTTATTTACAACTAATTAAAATTAAATAAATCTAAATAATAGCTTATTTGAAAACTATTACAGTACCTATATATAAAAATAATTTTCCTACAGTGTTTTCAATTAAATATTAATTATATTTTATTAATTATACAGTAATTATTGATTTAAAAGAAATAATTATTACTTAAAAAAAATATTTTCATCAAAAATGGAGGTTTGAGTTTAAAATAATTAGTAATAAAGCAGGGAACTGCCGAAAACTGCAAAACATTTGGACCCAACATTCATCTCGGTAAACTAAGATAAATGTGCGTACTCATGTCCCTTCCTTCCCCATTCGTTCTTTTGCACCCGGGTGAAACCGGACGGGACCGCTAGTCTTATATATAAGCGAAATCCACCTACTGATTGACTCACTCATTCACCAAATCTCAAAAACTATAAAGCCTACAAACTTGAAAAGTGGCTTCCTTTTGGGGCGTAATCATCCACTAAGAAGTGAGTTTTCTAAATTTAATCCCTAAGGGACTCAAAACGGGGTCTGGGTTTTAGTGTTCCTCCAAATCCATCCCTGGAACACTTAAAACTTTTTAAAGCTTATTAGAAAGAGTATATAAATATGTATTGAAGGAGATTTATTTGGTTGAGGAACATAGAAAAATAAGCTTTACCAACGTTTCGAAAATTATACTTTGGTAAAGCTTATTTTTCTATGTTCCGCAACCAAATAAATCTCCTTCAATACAAATTACAAATTTTGGAACAAAACTTCTACTAATCTTAGTATTAATATGCTAACGAATTGTAATTACCTTTATACGCCAAATCAGATGTAATTTGTTAACAGTGCTAATGATCGCATGGTCGATGCACCTTTTTTCGTTGTATTTGTGTGTTAATAAAAAAAAATATGCTAACCGTAAAAAATGAGACCCTTGTTTACAGAGAAAAAAGCGATAGTTCGGGGGTTATTGTTTTTTTTCCTCGGATAGCCTTGATACTGTTTTTGCTGAAAAGAAATCTTTAAGAAACACCAGAATAAAATCGTAAAAGTTTTGTCATAAGTCACTTTACCTTGATGACTAGAAAATACACAGATAGATGAGTTTTGTGATGACCTGCTATATGCCTTATGATTTATGAATTTATATTTGTCTTTAGCAGACGACCTACCTGTAAATTTAAATATTGTTGTATATAGTTACAGAGAAAATGGTACATACTATGCGATCGTCGTTGATAATTTTATAAGATAACAAGATATTGTGACTTTGTTGGTATTTGACCGATTTTTTATATATTTCTGGTGGTGTCTACGAATTAAAACTTCTTTCACATTCTGTATAGTCAAAGTGTGCTGTGAATTTTTTTAACATCACAGAAAGCAAGACAGAAAGTTAACTGTTCTGTTAATTTTAACATTGACCGTACAGAATAGCGCAATAAGTTGCATTGTTGAAAATAGCCAAGTGAAGAAATCTAAGAAACACATTTACACTGAACCAAAAAGGGACGTATTAACCATAGTTTCTCAGCTAGTAACTTTTTCATGCTTAGAATGAAACTAAGTTTTTGTTCATCAGTGAACTTGGAATAAATGCGATGTATTCCTATAGAATATTTTTTTTTCAGGGTTGAAAAGTAAATTTTCATGAGGTAGTCATTTTATATTATACACAAAATATGTTAAACAGTTCCTTATAATTTAAGTTGTTTAATGTACTGAAAAATAGTTCGTAGGGTTTTTGATTTATAATAATTATTACGTTTTATTTGTCTCTTAGGTGTAGTAAAAACCATCTGTTGAAAAAGACTAACACGGATAGATATAAAATGCAACAAAACATATATATTGTAGAATGTGTAATTTGTAACATTTGTGTTAGGTAGGGTTCTTATATTAGATATTGAATTAGATTATGCACTTTTAGAATGTGTCTGTAGAGACTAAAATTCCATTGTCTCTTGTTATTTGTTTCCCTGGATAGCTGTGAAATAGGCAATTCATTTTTATATATTTTGAATTCTTCACATACCTACGCGTTTCGGAGACAAATTTTTTAAAATTTATTTTTTTCTTTTGACAAATGATTTTATAAAATTACCTTGCGACCAGTTGCTGAAAGTATTAGTCTCTTTTTTAAATTTAAGTTATGTTTCGACTTCTTTTTATACCAACAAAATATATGACTGTAAAAATAACAATAATAATAATAATGCGTTTAACGTCCGTTTCTCGACTTTATGTCATAACAGACGCTATTCGCACCATTACTATTTTTTTCTACCACACTTCCCGTTATTTTCTGCAACTTTTAAACTTCAACTTAATTAATAGCAATGGGCGAATGAAGGAATTTTTAGGAAATTAGGATAAGGTAGGCAAATTTTGAGCATAGGAGTTTAACAGGTAATCGGCCATGGCCTTGAATATGGAACCATCTCGATATTTATCTGGAATTGTTGAGGGAAATCATGGAAAACCTCAACAAGATGGCCGGTACAGGAATTACCGTTTCTCTGCGAGAGGCAGTGGGAAAAACTCCCAGCCACATCTGCCCGCACCGGGATTCGAACCCGGTACCTCCCGAATGCGAGTCTAGTGCTCTCACCGCTACGCCACCTCGCTCGATATATGACTGTAAAAAAAATATGATCATTCGCATTTTTGTATCGGAATTTCTTCACGTCCAGTATTATAAAAAAAAGTATGCCTATGCATATCAAATTTAAAACAGAAACGTTGTATAAGAACAGAAACAACTAATTTTTAAATTATAAAACTTCTTTCCACAATTCGAATTGACTTTCATGAGTGAATTACGATTTTCAAACCACAATGTTGTCATTAATCTTACAAGATATATCCTACGAAGAAAGCCAAACGTCACTGCCGTGAGACTCGAATCCAAATTAATATTTATATTTTGTACTAGCGCTTTAGTGACCGGTAATATTTTAAAAATCAGTTGTAGAATACAGGCACCAGAAATTCGCTACGGTGTTTATGATTGGTTATTTAAGATTATGACGCAAAGATTAGAAATTCACTGGTAAAACTGTGGGTTCTTCTTTAGTTTTATTTGCTCCGAGTTCAAAGCACGTCCGATATATTTTTCATTCAAGGAAAGAAGGTACTCCTAGACATAGTTTATTAGATGACAGCTTATGTAACGAGCGATCCGGGGGGTGAATCTGTATGTCTCCGCTTCGCTATCCCCCATTACCCTATCCTGTTACCCCTTTAGTAGCCAATATCTTCAGAGTTGCCTGTCTTCTTTTCACTGCAGGGGTGAGTTTTATGCATACGAGGCTTGCATAGTAATACCAATATACATTCTCGTTTTTTGTTTGAATGCGCTTCATTTTTTAGTGACTGCTTTTTGACATGCTACACCGGGATTTTATTATTTTGATATCTTCATCAAGATTATTATAAAATAGTATCATATTACATAAACTATGTTATAATATATTTTTTTTTGTGTTTTTAATGATGCGGTTGCAGCTGTTATCCGAGTTTAAATAGTGATAACAAATCGATTAAATAATTGGAAATTGAACTTCGACGAGAAATATTTCTCACGTCCGATTTGAACCCAGAGCCTCCCGAATATGAGATTGCAGACGTATCATACAGAATTGATATATTATGTGTATTTAATTTTAATAAACACGTCGTGTTGGAATAGTATGTAATATTTTTAATATCCGAGAATCATTTGTTTGTTTTTTAATTCCCAATTGCATTTTCATTTATTTAATCTCTTTAAACAAAAAAAACGTTTCCTGAAAATATTAATTTACACAATCTACCCTCGTTATAAAAATCGGGTATTCATAAATATAAAAATAAGACAGGATAGATACTTCGTCCTTTTTGAATAGGAGTGTGGGTATGGTGAATGGACATTCAGTAGGGTAGAGCTGGGTACAGTTGGTAGGGGATAAGCGTACAAGGATTAACATTTATGGCATGATTTGGGATTACACTGGAGCGTTTATTTGCGCCACTACGCAATATTTAGTGTTGATAAAATGCCGGGCCTGAATGCAACTTCTCCCTGAACGAAAACTTTGTAGCTCCTACGAGAATTCCAACTGCTCTGTAGTTAGTTGGATGAACAGAGAAAGGAAGATGTGTAGGTGTATTGTTGCCTGTACGCCATTGTTATTGTAGAGACGTTCAGGACCGTAATATGAATTCAGATCAACGAAAATAAATTGTAAAAGGTATAGTATACATTTATTATATCGAATAATATCAAAATTTCTGACAAGAACATTTTTTTACTTGCAAGAATTGTGCAAGAAATGTATGTCAAACAATCAAAATCAGAGATTTTGATAAAATGAATTGATTTTTTGTTTCATAATTTGTAAGTAATACATAATGTAATTTTATTTAATTTTTAAAAACATCCAATAACTTGGTAAAAAACAAAATTTTAAGAAAATAATTGCTATATACACATAAATGCAAAGTCCAAAAATATTAAAAAATTGAAATTATGATGAAATGAAATGTGAAATAGCTAAATTACTAGATAAGTATATTGTTATAATGATTATTCCATTACTTTTTTATAACTAAGTTGAAAGTATAAAAAAATATGATCTCTTGAAAAATGATTATCTACCATTGACTAGGACTCCCAAATTTTATAGAAATTATTTCTTTTTGAAGGCTCGCATTGATTATTTTGCCAACAGACTACAGAGTGATGCTACTAAATTCATAAAAGCCAATGCAATGCCATTATAGGGTAATGTTTTTTTGCTATTTTAAATTAATTTGTAAATTGCATCATTATTTTCTCATCTGAATTATATTCACTGAGTGCGGAACTTTGCAATTAAAATTATAAAAAAAAACTAATTGCTTCGATATAATTTCGAAACTAATTCCAACCCTGTGCACAGCTTGTGCCATTCACCGTTTTGCCAGTTGATGCTTTACTTTACCCACTGGTTGGGTAACTACTACGGAAGAATAAGGGTTGACACTTAGAATTCTAAGACACATTTAAATGATACCGATTGTTGGAATGTTATACTTACGCTATACTATCGATAATAGAGATTTATAATTTTTTGCGAATTTTAACATAAATAAACGTGATTGAGATAAAAAACCGGCCAGGTGCGAATCGGACTCGTGCACCGAGGGTTCCGTACAAACTTGTAGGCATGTAAATAGTTCGTCCATCACGGGAATCGAATCTCGAAGATTTTTCCCGCTGTGCCGTTGGAAAACTGTTGTTCCCATACATAGACAATGAGCTCAGATGGACTACCCGATCTGTACTGTATGCCGTCTATTTCTCCGACCTGTCGCGTGTTGAGACTTTCCGACTTGGTTTCTTCTTTATAGTTATTAATTTCATTTTCTTCATACCTCGATCGAAAGCGCATACTTTCGGAACAAAGTCTAACATTTACTTCTTAGTATGATTACGCGCACCAGCGCGGGAAGTCCGTACATTTGGGCGGTTGTAAAGCAAAAACAACCAATTAACTACTGTTTAGATGTCGTTTCCATTTTACATTTTAGCTAATAGTCGCGACCAGCTGTCATTCGTGTTTTTACGTATAACCTCAAAGCTGCTTGTTTGGAATTTATCTGTGTTTTTATGTAATTAATAAGTAATTAATTAATTAATGGATTTAATAAGCGTACGTCTTAGGACCGAAGTCTGAAGAAAAATAGTATACACCACACTGACTTAGGACCTCAGGAATCATGGCGCGCAGGGCAAAAATATCAAACTTTCGGCCCTTGTGGTGTAATATTTGTGCAGTCGGGTTCTTACCAGTTTATGTGACTAACAGTAATAAATTAATATATTGTATTTCAATAGAAAATATCATTTTTATTGTATTATACACTTATTTCATGATTATTATATCAATATTTCTTGTTTTTAATAAATAGTTAAAAATAGTCGATAATAAGCATTTTAAAAATCAAGCTCTACGACCTTATTTCTGAGACAATCTAAAGATGTATGACCCCGGTGTCTCATGATACAGGTCCCTATTTTTGAGACAGTTGAAAAAGTAACAAAACAATATTTATACTATTCATTTCTTATTATGAGATAATTTTATTTATAAAGTAGGTAATTAATTTAATTTTTAAACGATAAATTACGCATTTTTCATAAACTAAACGATGAATCAACACGGTTCACTCATATACTTCTTCTTTTATTCGCTTCTGGAGTTTTTTAACTTGCTCAATTAATTTTTTTTTGCAATTTTTTTAAAATTTGTGGTTTTTTTCTTTCTCTTTCTCTTTCTATTATTTTCTTTTTCTATATGAGTATTATATCATGCATCGGAGATCCCTATACCGATGGTAACTTTGACCTGCTTTTTCAACTTTAATTCTCCTTTTTTTGGCAGATATTTCAACGGCAGAGTAAATATTTCTTGTAAAAATGTTTTTTTCGGAATTATCTAAAATTAAGACTTTATAGACTGTTATTTTATCTAAAAAATGTTTAAATAAAATAATTTATAAAATATAATTTTACGCTACTTTTATCAACAGTTATTGGTGAAATTTCATTATTCGTAGAACGATATTTATAAATAATTTATCTCAAAGAACTATCCATATGGATAACTCTGGATGACGTTTCTTGAATCATTCGTCCTGTTTTATTTTTTGTTTTCTCAGGATCAATTTTTTTTTCTACCTATAGTGTGGCTACAGGTATATCATAAGCAGCAGCTGTTTTTTTTCTTAAATAAAGTCCTGTCTTTCACGGTTTTTTCGATATTTGCCGGATCATAGTTAATCCTTTTGGTTTTGGTTGCTTTCTTTCCCTTTTTCAACTCTTACTTTAAACCCGTCAATTATATACGTTAAAATATTAAAAAAATACAACGAATCATACGTGTACCAACGTTGTGTTTCTATTTTTTCCAAATGCAAACAAATTTATTTCAAATTGAAAAAAAAATCTTTTTAAAAGCTCCTTCTAGGGTGAAAATATATCAAAATTGCCTGCCCAATATTCCACTACCACCACAACCTGTTATGGTTAAGGTGGGGCACTTGGCTAAATACGGCCATATTTTATGCCGACCATTTTGAAGGCATAAAAAACGTGATTTTACAATTAGAACCAACAGAATCTCAATCAATAACAAAAGCGCAAGCTGTATTAAAAAACAGTGAAATTAAGAACGATTTTCTAAATATTAAAGAGCATTATGCTATTCTATCAACAATCAAACAATTAGAAAAATCGTATTTACCTCTTCACGATTCACTTATGTTAATTGAAGAAATAAAAAAACGATTTTCAGATTTGAATAATCATATAATCGGGAAGAATATAAACTCAAAACTTAATAGTGTGTTACTAAACAATCCGGAATATGAAATAATATCTAAAATTAATATTTTAAATGGTGACAAGGAACATTTTCCGAACATTCCTTATAATTTATTTAATTTTTATAAAAATTCTTCGGTAACATCGGTAGATGTTGAACGGTCGTTCTCAATTTATAAACTAATTTTAAGTGAAGGAGACATAGACTATTAATTTCAAACATTGAAAAAAATTTAATAATATACTAGGAAGAAAATTTCGCAAATCAAGGATAGGTTCGTATAATGTTTTGGTACTTCTGTTTTTATGTGCCTGAGAACTATTTATACACACATATAAAGCATACTGCTCTGTGATTGGTTGTTTTTGCCAAATAACTTCAAAGCGTCAGGCGAAACGAATGATCTGCTATTATCAAACAGTGGTTCGATTTAAAAAAAAAAATATTATGTTCCTTCGGGTTTTTTCTGTTATTTAATTATCTAGAATCTAGATTGATAAAAAATGTTACGTTAGACTAAATTTTAATAAAAGAACACGTTTCTACCTGTCACATTAAGTTCTCATGATGTTTTTTAAGATTTTTTTTTTTGTATAATTAGAGGCCGGTCCTGTTTTATTACTGAATGTCGGATGTACAATATGCACACAAGAGAATCTGAATAAACTTTAACGTAAGTACTTACATGCTTACATAACTTTACTAAGTTGAATAAAAACGATGATAGGGCAAATAAATATTAATGATTAGATTAATTATCATGTATTTTGATCGTGGATTCTGTTTTAAACGTCTTTTTAATAAGCAATCTTTCTGTTTTTTTAAGGTTATACGCCCGATAGAGCAATGTATAGATAATACGCTGAAATTTTAATATGTTAATTATGAATATCTCGTACATTCAATTGCATTTTTTAAAAAACATTGACCGTCTAGTTTTCAAGTTATTAATTATTAAGAATGCGATTTTTAACACAGTGATAAATGAGAAGACTGACTGGAAGTGTATATAAAAATAAGGTTAAACCAAATTGGCTATAGACAAATTAAAAAAAAAAAACTGATTATTCGAAAGTTTGACTCTTTTAGATAACGTAAAAATTAAAAAATCTAAACTTTCCCGTGTAGTTTTGGAGAAATATTAAATGAAAATTGTCGAAACAACTCTCAAAATCTCTATTTTATAGATTTGAATTATATCACCATGAAAACCAGATTACACGAAAAGTTTTTCATAAATTTTGTTTTTATTAAATAATTTTTTTGACGTTGCTAATAACTAAAACTTGAAAATTGGATGTAATTTCATTAACCGTGTATTAAAAACTGGATTTTTAATATCCAATTACTCAAAAACTATACGTCTAACGGTTCAAAGGTTTTTAAAAACAAAACGTAAGATAAAATCTTTCGTGTTCATTGAGCTTAATTAAATATACTGCTGCAGTCAAAACTTTATGATAATATGTTAAATTTTTAAATATTAATTTCTTAAATATTGAAAAATAAAGCTATGATCTACAGGCTATAATATTTCCATTAGAAATAATAATTTATCAAGTCATAACATTTTTTTATTACAACAAAATACGGACGCAGTTTTTACTAATACGGTGGTCGTGGGTGTATAACCTTAACTATATTATAATAGTTATCTTACGAAGTTGTATTAAAATGTTTTATTTAAAAATCCGAACCTAGTGCTTATAAATAACGCCAGATACAACATTATTGTAGGTTTGTGCTATTTAAATACTGAAAAAATTATTGGCTGTACCTGTAGTATCAGAACAGTTTTTAGCATAGGTACATTTTTATATTTCTACAGGAACTTTTTTCAGTGGCGCCGGAAACGTGAGACTAGGTACGTTGATTTCGAAAAGGTTTGAGTATGTTTTTATAAAAGAAATTACTCCTTTGAACAGTTTGCGTATTATCTATCATTTTTTTTAATATATGGTTTATTGACCTCTACATCCTCTGACATAATCAGCCATGTCAATACGCTCGGAACAATTCCAGTGTAAGAACAGAAGAAAATAATATTAAAAAAATTATCTATCATATAATCCACAAACTAAATTTTTGTCAATTGTAACGTCCAACACCGTTTTATATATCAACTGTGGCACTCATAGACGCTGACGACATAGCCTGTCGAGCATCTATAATTGACTATCTTTAATTATGGCATCGTAAAAATTGAAAAACGCGGTATTTAGTACGAATGTTTAATTTTAGATGTCAGTAAAGAACAAAACGTATATGGCCGCTGAGAATGCTTGGATGAAGATTTTGGGAAAGAAATGTCAAGCATTGAACTGATTTAATGATATTAGTTTAATATAACCAGTTGTTTAAAGTGTGTGATAAGAGTTTATATAATCCATATTTGGAACATTTTTTTTTCAATTTTAAGTTGTGATATTATAAGGGGCTTCGGCTTGTGCTATGTTTCTATATGTCAACGACTAGCGATTCTGATTCAGATAACCCAGACTGGGACAGCCGTTATAGCTTGCGAGCACCAAACGGTTCGGGTCATACACCTTTTTTTTCGTATAGAGAACCATACGACTTTTATCTTGAATATCAACAGGTAGAAATTTCACCGTTATCTTTTGGACCTCTACCTGGTTTGTTTCCTCTGGAGCCTATCGCAGGAACCTCTGGAGAACAAAGAACTTTCAACGATCCGCCCACAGTAATCGAGAGTGACATATCCGGAGAACTCGACTCTGACTATTCTGATTACGAGCTAGTTGCCAGCCCGACCAAAAGAGCAAATTTCTCAGCCCTTGGATCAAACTGTATCAGTCGTGTGCCTACTCCAGCTGCTGTAAAACCTGGGCAAACTAAGATGATAACAATAAAAAACTTAAAAGGTAATTATCTTCATCGTTTGGTACAATTTAAATTGGTCGAATAGAAATCAGCTGAATACGGTTGTTACATACAAAATAAAATTGTTCATATCGTTCTAATAGGAAGGTACAAAATAATGTAATTTATGTAATTATTTATGTAATTATTGATACGGAATCGTGGCATAGACTATTGCCAAATCAGAGCAGATCTAACGAAGCGTTTATTGGCAAACCTGCTAGCTGTAGCGGCTTTATTTTAAAACAGTTGCTATACATACATAACCTCCACAATCATAGCAAGCGAATTATATTTCCTATATAAAATTATTAAGATTTTTCATTTATTGGTACACGCTGTATACTTGTCGCCCGATGGTGGAAATTTTATTGGAATCGATTATTTGATAACATTGCGGTTTCGGTTAATTATTATTATTGCACTAGTAAATAAACCTGTCTTCACAAGATAGCTATCGTTATTTGAAATATTGAAATATAGAAATCAATTGTTTTTAAACCTGCATTTCGACATATTGATAAAACTCACCTATTTGTGTCTCTGAGGAGAAATTTGACTCCGTTAGGTTCAGTCATATATATCCAATACTATAAATATGCGTTTCAGCTTCCTAGGTCAACGGGGGTTTTCTGGAGGTCGTGGTAAGACAGTCATACAGTAGGAAATTATGTATATATATGTTGATATTTTCGCTCATGGTGATTTAAATAGTAAATTCTAACATTCCTACGAACTTTGCATGTTTATTTATAGTACATTTTACTAATGACAATATATTCGGTTATAATACAGAATGTCAAAATTACACGTATTAGAAAATAGCTGTTGTATTTAATTTAAATTGTAGAACAGCCACAATTACCCGAAAACTATGCCGATCAAGCATGGGAAAAGCTGCGGGAAGCTGTTGTTGCTATTCAAACATCCAAATCGATAGAATATTCTTTAGAAGAATTATATCAGGCTGTAGAAAATATGTGCAACCATAAAATGGCTACAACAATTTATGACAATCTGAGCAAACTAATAGAATTGCATGTTAAAGGAAACTGTGAACAGTTTCTGGCTGAATCTATGGATCGACATTTATTTCTTGTTAAAATAAATGATTGTTGGCTGGCTCATTGCCATAAACTGTTGATGATTCGTAATATATTTTTATTTTTGGATCGTACCTATGTGCTACAAAACCCAGCTATCCCTTCAATTTGGTAAGTTTTTACTTCTTTTATACCACCCTTATATAATACCCAGCAAAAACATAAATGTTAAAAAAGGGCCAAGTTCAATAAAAAAACAAGTGACTTTGCCGAAGAAAAGAAATGATATCTACCGAGGTGCCGAGTTGCCACTTGACAAGTTTACATACACGAGTCATTTATAAAAAACTTGCCAAGTGAAGACCTTCGTAGATCTCGTTTCTTTTTTTCGACCAAGTCACTCGTTCTGTGTATCGAACTTTTTTATATCTATGTTTTTGGTGGGATTTCAATACTTTTTGTATAGTTATTTTCTTACTTATTCTACTTAAATATTTTCCACATTTTGTGTCTTCAAACTTCTGCAACTTCCACCTCCAAGCAAAATTTTCAAGCCTGAAACTTCCATGTTTTTATTCCCACCACTGACATCACGCGTAACCTTGCTAGCATACGACCGCGAGCCGCCTAGCCCTTAACCTTGAGCCTCTCAGCCTCTACCAGCTTCAACCCCTAATATCCAACCCCTAGTCCTCAACTATAGGATTTCTGGCTTGCAAATTTTGCTTGGTGATGGAGGAGGTTGCAAATCCATCCAAAGTGAACTACTTTATGATGAGTCAGTGAATGCTCTAAATCGTGATTTTTGAACAATTACATCTTGGGAACTATTCCATCTAGGTGTATGAAATTTGGAATACAGATTCTTTATAGTAACTTTAACCCCCATTGAAAAAAATCAGTTCTGTAATGTAACTAGCTTCGGAGATGGAGAGGAGGGGGTCGCACCTAGACTTGGACAGTTAGTTTTTTTCTTTCTTTTTAATAAATCTTTTAAGAATGGTTTTTGGTTATGTTCAGTTAACTCTGAGAAATATACTCAATATAGCTGGTTATTTGTTTATTTTAACAGGGATATGGGATTACAAATGTTTTGTATCCATATTGTGATGGATAAGTTGGTACAGACACGTACTGTGGAAGGGCTGTTAATGTTAATTGAAAAAGAACGCCAAGGTGAAACAGTGAATCGATTCCTATTGAAATCATTACTCAAAATGTTGACTGATCTTCAAATTTATAAAAGTGCATTTGAACAGAAGTTCTTAGCCGCTACGGACAGATTTTATGCAGCCGAAGGTCAAATATTAATGCAAGAAAATAATGTATCGGAATACTTGAAGCATGTTGACAAGCGTCTCAATGAGGAAAATGAACGTTTGCTGAATTATTTAGACCCGAGTACCAGGTAAGATTGAGCGACCAAAATGATGCAGTTTTGTTAGCAATTTACTAATGTAATTTTTTATAGAATGCCACTAGTTCACACTGTCGAAAGGCAACTCTTGACTGAACACGTAACTGGTATTCTACAAAAAGGCTTAGATACCTTACTGGAAGAGAACCGTTTGAGTGATTTGTCGCTATTATATATTCTTTTTAGTCGAGCTCCTACTGGACTAGACGAATTATGCTCATGTTTTACCAGTTACATTAAGGTAAATAATTATAATTTCACCAAAGTAAAAAACTATCCTCTGCACTTGTGTTAAGCAAGGTAAAATTAATGATAAATCGATTTGTATTTTTTATTTGATATGTGTAGAAACGTGGCCTTACTATAGTCATAGATCCAGAGAAAGATAAAACCATGGTCCAGGAACTGCTAGATTTTAAAGATAAAATAGATAATATCAACACTCAGTACTTTAAGAATAAATCATTTGACGATTCATGCCGTAAGGCATTTGAGTTCTTTATAAACCAGCGTGCCAATAAACCAGCTGAACTTATAGGTAATTACCTTGATTTGCATTGCTTCGACATCTTTTTTTATATAGCTATACAAGATAATTGTCAATTAGTACTAGTTTGATTGGTAGAGTGTAATGTTTTGAATTTTGTTTAATTTTTTAAAATTCTCGCAGCAAAATTCGTCGATACAAAATTAAGAGCTGGAAATAAAGAGGCAACTGAAGAAGAATTGGAACGTCTATTGGACAAAATAATGGTTTTGTTTCGATTTATTCACGGGAAGGATGTGTTTGAAGCATTTTACAAGAAGGATTTGGCAAAACGCTTACTGGTTGGAAAATCAGCCAGTGTAGACGCTGAAAAAAGTATGCTAAGCAAATTAAAGCAAGAATGCGGTGGAGGATTTACATCGAAATTAGAAGGGATGTTTAAAGATATGGAACTGAGCAAAGATATCAATATCGCGTTTAAACAATACATTACTGGCCACTTCAATAAAGACTTATTTACTATTGACTTGACCGTCAATATATTAACGATGGGATATTGGCCCACGTATCCTGTACGAGATGTTGCGCTGCCATTCAATATGGTCCAGTATCAAAATATCTTTATAAAGTTTTACCTGAATAAGCACAGCGGCCGTAAACTTCAGTGGCAACCAACACTGGGCCATTGTGTGTTGAAAGGAAATTTAAGACGGGTAAATTATTTATTTGTTTATTTTGACCCATATATATGCTCTTTAAAACATGTTACATTTGAAGGTTTTTCAGGATATTGTATGTATGCTTTTTTTTAAAGGGTAACAAAGAGTTTCAAGTGTCTTTGTTTCAATCACTAGTACTATTACTGTTCAATTCGATTGATGAATTATCATTAGATGAAATCCGTTCAGGAACAGGGATCGAAGATGGCGAGCTGAGAAGGACCTTGCAATCTCTGGCTTGTGGAAAAGCACGACTTCTCCACAAAATTCCGCGTGGTCGCGATGTTGAAGACGGTGATCGTTTTGGCTTTAATAGTGAATTTACAAATAAATTGTTCAGGATTAAAATTAACCAGATTCAACTTAAGGAAACGGTAAGTGATCCCAGTTTTTGTTGTTTGTGAACTGTATTTTTTATTTTAATTAATCTCTTCTGAAACAGGCTGGGGAACAAAAGGCAACAGAGGAAAGAGTCTATCAAGATCGTCAGTGTCAGATTGACGCGGCCATTGTCAGAATTATGAAAACGCGCAAAACATTGAGCCATAGTTTGCTCATAAGTGATTTAATTTCACAGCTAAAATTCCCTGTCAAGGTAATTGTATAATTTAAAAATCAATATATTGTTAGTGAATCTAATGTATACTTCTTTTATTTCAGCCTGTCGATCTAAAGAGACGTATTGAATCGCTAATCGATCGTGATTATGTGGAACGTGATAAAGATAATCAAAATCAATATAATTACGTTGCATAATTGGGAAAGCTAAGATCAACCATCATTAGGTTTTGTAATTAAGAATTTTTTTGTCCATCTTTCATTGAATTTTTCTTTTGTTTTTGTTAGATAAAATATCCAGGTGAATAATTCAAAAACGAATTAATAATTCCAGATTTCAATTTCAGTGCAAGACGGTTCACTTTTTTTGTGTTCGGTAAAGCTGTGTCCTGACTATGCTATGTTCACACTAGTGCGGCTTTGCCGATCGGCATAGTCAGGATACAGCTTAAATCACTAAAAAAATCTCCGAAGTTCAGTGACTTTGATATATTTAACGACAATGAAATACATTTTGTCATCTATTATAAATATATGCGATGTAATGTAATGCTTGTTTTCATTCCATATTAAAATTCCGATTGGAAAAAAAAAGGACGAAAATTTTGCCAATTGATTTTAGATCATTTTTGTGTGTTGACAAACAATATCTCATTGTTTAATATTTCTATTTTGCTTCAATAAGTTACTTCAACACTTTGATTCTAGTCTTCAAATTTGTAATTTTCAAATTTTGATTATAAAATATATTATCAATGCAAATAAATAAAATCGTTACTTTGTCTTTAGTTGTAAGTATTAAAGGACATTTCAACTCGAAGCACAGCTTATTACAATGAATAATTATTATCTATTACTTTTTCTCTATCTGTTTATCTGTCCCGGTTTTACTCAAACGATACAGAATAAATTCATTAGACTATTTATTAGATAACAGCTGAAATAGGTTGGGCTTTATTCCTAATCGCGCATCTATATCAAAAGACCGACTTTACCGCGAGCGAAACCATAGATAAAGGGCAGTTGTATTAATAAATCTAGATGATTTAAAATAAACAAATGTGTTTTTCTTCAACTGTTACAGAATAATAAAATAACCGGAGGTGGTATATTATTAAAATGTATCCAAATTATAACAAAAAGTGGATATAAAAGACAGGCTCATATTATTTGTGTACATTTAAATCAGAGATCCCCAAACTTTTTTGTCTCGTAGACCACTTGCCATGTTTTTTGATTTTGGGTAGACCCCCTGCTTACCTGATATTGATTTTTTGCATATGCATTAACTTCAAATGTATTTTTGACAGTCGGTATAGTGCTACTCACTTTGAAAGATTTAAAGGGTATAGCAGGTTAAGCATTAAGAATGTGCCCCCAGAGCCAAATGTAATGAATATCATATTGTTATGTACGTTACTCATTTACATTACTATTTATGTAATTTTTGACTCCCGATCTCTTACTGTCACTGCGTGACCCTGAAAAAGGACCTGATAACAGCAAATTTTTTAAACTTTTCGTTCTCCAAAACTAATAGAGCTAGGAATGTGATTCCAAAGCCAAACTATAGACAACATTATGACAAATATTACATATATTTTTCTTAATTATTTTGCTAATAATAAATACATTTTTTAATAGTAATATTTTTTTCTTGGCTATAATTAGTAAGTTCTAACAGAGTGACCACTTTCAAAAAATTCTGAAAAATAGCACTTAATGTGTAGATTTTATTGTTATAAGTTTCATCAAAATCGGATGCCTGCAACATCTACAAAAAAAAAAATTTTTATCACTCAAGTCCCTATTTATGACTACATATTGAAATTTTGAATGATATGTTTAATAATAATACTTCAATAAATAAAATTATCGACCAATTGTCTGAAAAATTGGTCGATAATTTTATTTATTGAAGAGTTCTAATCAGACGTTAATCAAAGATTTTAATAATAATAATACAAAATAGGAAAAATTAACGCTCCATCCACTCTGCTAACCCCGTAAGAGTCTGGCATGTTTTGTAATCAAATAATTCATTGCTTTGAAAAAGATATTTTACCATCTTATTTTGGATTTGATGCAATGTTACAAGAAGATCTTATTGATAATCACACCACTTACATAGCTAAAAAATTATATAACATCACACATGAGTTGATGTTGATTTTCGATGGTACATATGTTCGTCACCAAAAGAGTTTTAACAACGAGTACCAGAGAAAATCGTATTCGGGACAGAAAAAGATGCCTTTGTGCAAGCCATTTACAATTAATTGTACTGATGGTTATATTGTCGATATTTTAGGATAGAATATATGAATGCAAAAATGAATACGTTAAACACCCTGAGCGTGGAAGTTCAAACTCAAAATTGGAATAGAAGAAAAAAACCATTTAAAACTTTAATGGCATCTGAAGTGATGGATTTCCCGAAACTCGGTGAACCTGAATTAAAAATATTATTCACGGGGTCATACCAACTATCTCAGGCGGTTTCATATCTGGCAGAGTTAACTGGAGATCAAGAAAGTCCTCAAATACAATATATAAAAGATTCACCTAAATCCTTAAAATTGAAAATCAACATCAACTCATGTGTGATGTTACATAATTTTTTAGCTATGTAAGTGGTGTGATTATCAATAAGATCTTCTCGTGACATTGCATCAAATCCAAAATAAAATGGTAAGCAATGAATTATTTGATTACAAAACATGTCAGACTCTTACGGGGTTAGCAGAGTGGATGGAGCGTAACTTTTTCCTATTTTGTATTATTATTATTAAACATATCATTCAAAATTTTAATATGTAGTCACAAATAGGGACTTGAGTAATAAAAAAATTTTTTTTTGAAGATGTTGCAGGCATCCGATTTTGATGAAACTTATAACAATAAAATCTACACATTAAGTGCTATTTTTCAGAATTTTTTGAAAGTGGTCACTCTGTTAGAACTTACTAATTATAGCCAAGAAAAAAATATTACTATTAAAAATGTATTTATTATTAGCAAAATAATTAAGAAAAATATATGTAATATTTGTCATAATGTTGTCTATAGTTTGGCTTTGGAATCACATTCCTAGCTCTATTAGTTTTGGAGAACGAAAAGTTTAAAAAATTTGCTGTTATCAGGTCCTTTTTCAGGGTCACGCAATGACAGTAAGAGATCGGGAGTCAAAAATTACATAAATAGTAATGTAAATGAGTAACTTACATAACAATATGATATTCATTACATTTGGCTCTGGGGGCACATTCTTAATGCTTAACCTGCTATACCCTTTATAACGGTTGTGAAGTGTAGTGTGAAAAACTTAAAAAAACACAAGCTAAGTTTTATACATTTATTAATTAAATTCAACATAAAACGAACCAAATTTACTTTCTGTTACATAAAATAACTATGCAAAAAATAAATGCTTTTAGTGTGAGGGATGAACCTGTTGCTTTAATAATAAATTTTCAACATTTGGCATCAATTTAGTCAAGTTTAATCTTAAATCCCCTGGGCTAACGATGTCCAGTTTATTTCTTTTTTTTTTTTGTTACGAGATCCACTATCGTTGATCCCCATTTTCATTTTATGGACCCCCAATTTTTTTTTCACTGACATGGACCCCTTGCAAGTTGTGGTCGACCTCTGGGGGTCGATATAGACCACTTTGGGAATCACTGATTTAAATTGTTGTTTCATAATGCAAATGTATCTAAAATACTACCTATAAAAACACAAACAATCTTCGCAAATACGAATAACAATTTTTATTAATTTGTAATAATAACGTCCTTGTACAAATAAAATATAAATAAATACAAAATCGAGCGTAAATAAAAATATATTTAACCTTTCGTGTTTGTAAAAATAATGTGGAGATATATCGTCATTGGTGTATTTCTAAAATAAACAATTCATGCCATATAACAAAATACTAGTCGAAAAAAAAAATGTGAAATCATACAAAGGTGTGCAGTTAAATAATTTTCAGTATACGATATTGTTTTAGTGTAACAATAAATCATAATGAAAAGTGATTATGGATTACTCAGTGTACGCTTACACTGCCGCTGGTGGAAGCGGTCCTCCTCATTACGCACCTCCGCCACCAAGCTATTTACACGGGCATCATCACGTACAACCCTTGCAGACGCAAGGACCTATTGCTTCAGTTGGTTTACCTTCTGATTTAGTAGATAGTTCAAATAGTATAGGTCACTACACCAAACGAAAGAGGTTAATATATTATCATTATTTTTGCTGGATGCATTGTTTTCTAATCATATGGATTTCGGATAATTATCCAGTTCCTATGTACGGGACTTGAAGTCTTTTAGAAACGGCAGGAAACCGTGTAGAATGAGATGAAAATTTGTAGTGATAATTTAAACGGAAAAACACCCTGCGTTGTAGACATTTACCTAAAATGGTTTGACAAATATCAGCTAATCCCAACGTTTTAACAACCCCCTGGTTTCCCAACAAAATATCCGCTTGGTTTCTTTCAAACTGGCGTAATATGTTATACATATTATGCCAGTCAAATGTTTTAAACCCTGTACAAGTATGGTCGAAGAAAGGGTGTGAGCAACAGCTATTCGGTCGAGTACATGCTGTTTTCGTGGTACATCTTTTCTTAGACTCGTATTTAGCCTTTCTCTGTGTCATCTTTTCTGTAATTTGTTTGCTAACTTTGTTTGAAAAATGAACTGAGACTTCTTTTATTATCCTCGGAATAAAATGTTAATTTAAATTTTAATATAGTCTTTCCGAACAGACAACCCAGAATGAAAAATGTAAGGTGGAAATAGTCCTCTCTTAACATTTTCCCCCTGTCAAATCGATCTAGTAGTGTGTATCATATATTTTTTTTTGTAGCGATTCCAAAAATATATACTTTTTATGATTTATATTAAAATGTTTCATAAAAAAAACGAGTATGCTTTAGACCTCACGACTGAAGTAAAACTTCTTCCTGCCATAATTTGTTATTATTCACCCGAAAATTCACAAAATATAAACTTTAAAATGTTTTTACAATTTTATTCACTTTAAACGTAGAATTTTTAATGTATTGAACAAAATATTAATTTATAAAATTGTTCAAGAACGAAATGAACAGTCTAATGTAAGAAGAAAGAAATATAAACATAAAGATAATGAAAACAAAAGTAATATATTGCAATTACTTAGCTCTCGTTGGATTTTAAGCGTAAATCTTTATGAAATATTATTTAGCTCTGCAAGTTAAGTAGGTTTACAAAACTTTTTTTTCTGGCAAATAAAGTACATATGTCATTCTATTGTTAGTACTGCTTATGTTTTCGGCCACCTGATGGCGCCACTAGCCAGTGAAGTATTTGCCCGATCACACTTCCGTAAATCTCTCGTCACGCATTCACCAGCTTACTCCCCAAGTCAAGCGTGCGTAAAGAAGTTTTACTGCAAAATAAATCTCATGTTTTCATTTGCTTCTTTTATGTTGTCGGATTCTATAGTTTTTTTTTTTTAATTTGAAGTTATTTAGTCTTTTCGATTTTACTTTGTGAGAAATGTGAGTACAATGTAAAATAGCTGCCGCTAACGATAAAATAGTCTCATTTAACAGTCAAAGTGTAAAAGACAAAGACGATAAAGATATGTTCAATCGTCTTTCCTTCTCTTTCTCGTACCAATCTTCACGTCATTTTCGTCTTTGCTCAACTTTTAAGTAGACTATTTACAGTAAAACTGCTATCAGAGACACCGCGCTAATGGGCTCAAATCATTCACAAATCACAAATGATCTTTCAGTGTCGGAGATTTTTATTAAAAATATGTATATTCTATTGTTTTCAATCATGAATAGACAGGAATTAATTAAATTCGGAATCAATGGCTGTTATAGATTAAATTGTGCACGGTAACCAGTTAAAAAACATTACCTACAGTATACAGACCGGGCATTGAGAAAACTCTGGCTTATAAAATCCGGTGGAATAATTCCGATTGATGATTTCGGTTTAGAAAAACCTTAAGGAGGTTGATGCGTTACAGTCCCAATCAAAAGTAAGTCGAATTCTAAATGGGAAATTTTCCATAATAAATTTTTACAAAAGGTTATAAGTCGATGATACTAATAAATTATTGTCATAAAGGTATAAATAATTTTTTTTTTAATATCAATTAATTATTTCAGTATTTTACTTAATGGTTTAACTTTTGAATTTTTTGTACAAAGTTAGGTTAGAAAAAATAAATTTATGTAAATAATTAAAAAAAGAAATTAGAAATAATAAAAATTAAAATTAAATCTTTAAAAAGTTGAAAATTCAGTTAAAATTGTCAAGAATAAAAGTCCATAATCGAAAGTGCTAAGGTTTAATAATTTTTTTATTGATTAAAAGTCTCCTAATTAAATTGAAAAAAATATTAAAATATGCGTAAGACATCGATTCTTTACATAGTTAGTTTTCAGAACTACTGACATTATTTGGTTATTTGCAAAAAATTAAAATGTACCGTTTGCATGCTGGGTTGACATATTTTCCATAAGACTATATGTAAAAGTTTTTTTTAATTTTTAACTTTATAAATCTCCTAATGATTTTGGATTTTTTACCGAAAATTTTGTCATAAAAAATCTATTAAAAAAACTTTATTTCAGATTTTTTTCATAGTCTTCGTAAAACGGCTCAACTTCCTTAAGAATGAAATTCCGAAGGTCACTGGAAAAAATCAGAGCGCATTTTTGTTTAACCAGATTATGGGAATCATTGATTAAACCGCTTTGTACGTTTGTATGTCCACTAAAAACGCGACAACTACCGAACGGATTTGAATGCGGCTTTTACCATTCGATAGCTGATTTAAGTCTATAGGCCCGGATTCGTCCGATTACTAATAAGATTGATGCTAAATTCGAACGACAGAAGCGAGCGAATAAGGTATTAACTAGATATGAGACAAACGGGTCTTTTTAGTGATCTGCATCTTTGCATCTGGATCCCGTATGTGAGCCGGTTCAAAAAGAGCCGAGTTCTGAATATGTTATTCGAGTCAACTGAGCCACTGAGTTAGTTGAATCAAGTCAATCATATCACCTTATTATGCCAGTGACTGACTCATATTATAAGGCGGGGTTTTACAGGTTGCTACTTGCTATGTTACAGAAAGCATATTATATTGCAATATGCAATACAATACCTTAAAATAGTTGTGACTTAAGTACCGCCTAGTGCATAGTGAGTACACTGTATAGTTGTATAATGTATGTATAGAATGCATAGCCAAACATATGCATGAGTCATTTGAGCTGACAGATACTTATTTGTGTTAAGTGTTTCACTGAGTTATACGGATCCGTTGATCCGTCGGCTCAAAAAAAGTGAGCCGGCTCTCACGCATCTTTTGTCGGAGTCGGCTCTTTGAACCGGTTCAGATCTGAGTTATAATTTTTATGGATAAGTTTTGACAATCGTTATGAATGTATTTACCAATAGGATTGCAATTTAATTAAGTTTCTTTTTAACTACAAAACATTATTCTACAATCTGAATTACACTTTCAAGGTCTAATTAAGGAGAACTTTATATTATAATATAAAGTTCTCCTTAATTACACCTTGAAAGTCGCTTCATTGTTCAATGATATTAATTAATATCATTGAACAATGAAGCGACGCCATTGTCTATACAAAAACTGTCATCAAATGTATCATCATTCCCGTGTGTTTCCCGGGATGCTTTTCAGTGGCTGCACTAATATCACAAATAGTGCTGAAAATGTATTGAATTCAACCATGTCATGTTTTGTAGTCAATTAAATCGCTAATGGAAAACCACATGGAATATAAATGAAGAATATTGTTCATATAAAATCCGTTCATAAATAGAACAGTAACCATATAATTAAATGATGTAAAGAATCGAAATTGAATGAAATAATACTACAATCGATAATGATGCACGAAAATAAACGATATTTTTTTACACAATGCTATTTAAATTATGTATTATATTCAGGAAGCAAAAAAAAAAAAAACGTAAAACAGGTCAAATCTTTCATTCTCCATCCATTCACTGAAAAAAATTTAGCCAATTAACGTTTAATGAATGTTAATGGTTTACAATATGTGGTGTTAACGGAAAGGTTAGTTTCATTGTAAGTCTGAAAAAAGAATTCCAGCTGAAAAACTACGACTATTTTTATGGGGACACAAAGTACCTTTTGGTGAAATACAGCACCTTATAAAATTTTTGTTTAATTTTAAACTTAAGATTCTGGTCGTTAGAAAGTAAAAAAAAATAATTGTTGATTTTTAACATTAAGACCTGATAATAGTGGTTCTGTTCATTTATTTATGATAAGCGGCGATGCAATGTCTTTCGGTTGTTATTGAAATTACGTAAGTATATCTAACGCGTACAGTTCGTCCGTGTTCCTGACCTCTTGTTAGTTTTGCCCGCCGAGTTGGATCCGAGCACTTCCGTGGTCCTGATTCCTATATCCTTATGATCCATCCATCATGTGTCCCAGTTTTATATATGTGGTAATATATTTAGTCAGAATTATTTATAGTTAAGTTAGTGTAGAATACACAAAAGTGTAAAAGCCAAAAGTTTATAATAAAAAAAACGCGTACAGAAATGAAGATTGACGAAACCTTTATTTTTTACAAAGTCGAAACAACATTGTAAATTATAGACGCTTGATAACATAGGCCACAATTAGTGTCTGAATAACATCTCTATATAGATAATAGATATAATATGTAAAAAAATCATAAACACTAATGTTTTTTTCTTTTTTTTTCAGGTGAGAGAGAATTAACTTCTACAAGCGTAAGTCTGTTACTAGATACCATCTTATTGACACTATTTTAAACCATATTTTGACCAGAAAGGTCGGAATTTTTTTTATAAATCATAGAAATAAACCCCCAACAAGTCCAAGTGTTTTTCATATTGCATTCTTATGTTGTCACCCTGATAAAGTTCTTATTTTATTTATTTACCAGTTACGATCAAAAATAAGAACTTTTTTTGAAGCGTTTTAATTTGTTTTTAAATCAGAACTTGACATTCACATAAGATAACCACAAAACCGTAAACGCATACCAACTGTATTATAGAGCACGTGTCGTACTGCCGACTCATCTTATGACTTCCGAAAACGTTTTACGACATACATCTACCGTCTTCCGTTTCATTGTAAAACGAGGCTTACAAATGAACTACGGGAACAGAATGTTAGACTCTTTCATAATCTCGTATGCATCCAAGGAACATTCTCCAACTTTTTGTCATCTACCGTTATTAAACCGTGTTGTGTTTGACTAGAGAATTTGTTAGTACGTATAGTACGCGCCACGGATCTAAAAGGTTCGGATGTTAGTCACAAACAGCGTCGCAAAGGCACATTTTAGAGCCGTTGATACTCCCACCACCTCCCAGCTACTTGCACGGAACGTGCGCTCGTCGGTGATTGACCGTGATCGCTCGCTGCCTTTGTCACTTGTCGCTTTCCTGCTTTAAAGTACAGTCGAGTACGCTATTGTCAAGTTGTTATTGCTATTTTAGTTTTGTTAAGTTGCGACTTTGTAGTTTTTCAACAGGCTGTACAAGCGCAAGCCTGCATTCGCATCTAACTTCCGAGCCTATTAGATTCGTGGCGCGTACTATAGCGTCGGTCTGTTTGCATGAAATTCGGCAGTTATAAAACTCAGATGACCGAATCTATTCTAAAGCTACGTTTATACTAGAGATTTATTTCCCCACATTTCTCTCTGTAATAAGTATATTTAAGTGTAAACCTTGCTGACATAAGCTATCGGAGATTTATTCACAAAGCTGAGATATATTACTTGACATAAAATGTAGTAAATATAAACGCTGCTGAAACAAGAATCAAGTAGTCTCGGACATAAATATCAAAAGTTGAACAGTCGTCTACTTTTTCTAGGATCTCTCGAGATATTTTGTGATTGTATGTATGCTAATTATACGTGAACGAAATGTCGGAAAAAAATAGTGGACCCGTACAGAAGTTGAATCAATGGCCCAACTAGATTTACTAATTCGTAGAGATCCGTTGAAGACATGCTTGCAAAATTTTGTAATTGTATTGGGTCTTCAATTTTCAATTCATTGCATAACTGTAAGCTCCTAGGGCACTTCTTCTCAACAACCAATTTCGCACACAAATTTTCCTTTTCTTTCTTTTTTTTTCATGCAATAATAAAATTATTATTGCAACCGCCTGGCGTTTAGTGCAAGGCATAATGATCAAAACTGTGGACATGTGGAGAGTAAAGTGTCGACATATTTCTCTACCTTTGGTCTAACTCTAAACACAATGCTACACTTATATCGACATTTTTTCTCAACCAGACTGTCAAGCAATTTATTCATTCACATTTATGTCATAGTATAAACACATCAAGAAAAATATCTCCGATGGTTGAGATTTCTATCATGAAATAAATCTCTAGTATAAACGTAGCTTAAGAGTCAGAATCACAAATTGAGAGTAAAAAACATGGCGTCAGAGCGTGTGCTCTATTCATAGACAATAAACGTTCACTTTGGTGGCACACACCAAACCATCAAAGCATCTCTGAAACTATACTCATCAAATTAATTTTTTTTTCACTAATATTTAGAATGGACCTTGAGGATGAACCATAGACTATATATTTTGGCGTTTAAATGAAATCGCTAGTTAAAAATAAAATTAAGTAAACCGAAAACAGCCTGTATGTATTTATTTTGCAAGAGGTTCGTAGTCGCAGCATGGAGAAATCACTCACTGATAACTTGTTTATGATAAAATGTAAATGTAATCTGATTGGATTAAATTAAAGTGCTGAACGCTCTTTTAAACTAGTATATTCTCATGGAAATTGAAAGTAATTTATATTTGCATAGTATTATTACTCGGTCGGTAGAATCGTTAATGTTATCTTCCATGTCTCGTAATGAAAATAAGTCCTCGGGCTTTGAAAGAATCGACGTCTCTTCTCCTATTCACTGCCTTCGGAGTTCTCCTTTCTTCCTCAGTTTGTACACCTCATCGCTGTTTCAGAGTTACAAACATGACGTCCGCTCAGTAAAACATTGCCATCATTAAAATACTTTACTGTCTCTTAAACATAAAAATTGCTCCCCTCTAGAGGAAGACTCCAAAGTTTGAACTTTGCATCTAACGCTGGGGACTGAGTGATTTCAATTGTTTTTACGGTTTTTTTTATAGAATAATCTAAAAGCTACGGTGTTAAAATATTTTACGGGTTTTTGAAACCTCACGAAATCAATAGTTGACCATTATTATTCCTGATGTCGAAAAAATATTTATTAGAATTAGAAATAATTTATTCCAATAATAGTTATACATTCAAAATCAAAATAAAATAAACTTTCTTTGGAATTAACCTACCCAACTTGGCATAGCCAGTGCTAGGGTAGGATTAATTACTACATGAATAATAAGTTAATAACTCTTAAGTATTGAATAACGATAATCAGATATTGTATAACTGTAGTTTTGAACATACTTTTTCTCGTTGAAATGTATTTCCTTTCTTTTTGTAGTACTTTTGCCAGTATCGTCTCCTCGTAAATTTGTTTATTGCATATTTGATGTGAAATTTATTGCATCCTGCGGTTCGCCTTCTATAGTACATTTCTTTTTTTATGATTTAAGATACAATTTGAAAACTGTAGATTTTTCTCTATTGCACTTATGTTAAAATTAAATACATTGGAGAAACAGTTAAGGAAAACCAGAACTCTCGTCCACTTTTCTCGAAACGTGCTTGTATTTTCAATTTTAAAGTGTGGTTTTAGTTTGATATATTTAACGAAATGTTGAAAACGAAAGAAATGTTTGTAATCTATTTACAATTTGAACTGAATTAAGCAGTCAAATAAACATATTTTTAATTTAAGAGTTACTTGTCGCGCGCGTGGCCACAAAATGGTATTTTTAGTTCATACGTAGAGACGGAGTGGTGTTTTTAGACGATGATTAAATGCATTAATTAAAAAATAGACGTTGGTAAATATTCATCACAATAATTTTATGTGCAAATAAAAAAGGACAGACGAACTGGCAGCGAAATTTCACCAAAACTATTTGGTAGAGAATCGTAAAAATGACAATAATATGTATTTTTTTTTATTTTTATGTGCAAAGCTTAAAATTACACTTATGTGACCTTCTGCGCCCTTCATTTGAAAATAACGTTTGACAAATATTGATATAAAATGAAAAACTCTTGTCGGTCGTCAGATATAAAAGATACAAATAATAGAAAGATATTCCACGCCATTGAACAATAAAAATGCATCTATTTATTTATATTTTATGGACAATATCGATGAATGATCATTTGTTTATGTTCACTCACATCTGAAATGGCTTCTCATGAACTTTCTAATACTCCTTGTAATAATTTTACTATCAAATATTGAATCTTTCGCTTTTATGTTTCGCAAACAACGCCGGTTTATTGTAGTTATAGCGTTTGCAACTTCGCAGTTTATTGAAAAACATTGCCTTCTTTGTGTACGCTATTTGTCGTGAAATTTTACTGACGTCAAGTTCAAATAACATTTTTGAATATATTTCAATCTTTTTCATGTCGTTTTTTACATTTTTTATGAAATGACTGGACTGAAAAGTAAAAAAATAAATTGTAAAAATAAAGATTTTGTTCAACAGCGATAGGAACGAGTTCAGGGACTTCCTCTCGCTATTGAACAGAATCTTTATATTTAAAAAATATTTTTTTACCACAAACTCTCAGCTGGTTTCTCTGGCTGACTGAAATTGGTAGGTGTCAGTAATGTTATTTATAATATCTACTGTATTTAAAGCAGCCCCAGATCTAGGATTTTTTCGAACCGGGGCAGAAACTTGATAATGGCGCCCCCTCTCTCCAGCGTTTGAGATAAATTACTTAAAAAACCTCACAAATATAAAATGGTTGGCATTTTTCGTGAACGGGAAACCGTCAGAAAACAAGTAGATTGAGTAAATCGGAAAAAGGACAGATTGGGTGTGGTTTTCAACCACATTCTATCATGATTTTGGCGCCCCCTGAAACTGCCGCCCGGGGCGGGTGCCCCGTTTTGCTCCCCCCTAAATCCGGGGCTGATTTAAAGTATATACTTTAAAAGGCTATGTACTTCAGGTGTACAGTAAACATATTTCATCAAACGGAGCTACGCATTAACCTGATTTGCATAATAAGCCTCATCTAAAGCCTTTAAATGTATTCTTCAAAGCATACGTTTTAAATTTAACAAGTACCTACTTACTTCTTCTCTATATTATCACTAGACTTTTCCACGATTTTGGAAGGAACATTTGACTCAATCATACCCTGATGAAAAATACGATTGTCAGTTGGGTAGTGTATCAAGTTTCTTCTCTAATGACGCTTGTACTAGACAGATATACAAGTAACAATTATTCTGTAAGCAAATTTTTCTGTGTAGGAAAAAAATCGACATGAAAACGAAATCACAGACAGAGATTTCGTTAGAATTATAAGTGTTAATTAGATCATTTGAGCGTGTCTTCATTTACTTTGATCTGAGCCTGTTACATCAGTAAAAAGAAACATTTTTTGTTTAATTGTATTGACGAACCATAAATATAAGCACCGATATTTGATCTGCCAGTACTGATATATAAAGTTGTAACGCGACCCTTGTCTGTGATTTAGTTAAGTGACTGTGTAAAGTTTATTTTTTTATTTTTGGGTATTGATGATTTTGCCAAAGTTCTGAAAGATTTAGGTTTTCGTCAAAAATCGCATTTTTTTAAAGGAGTATGCCTTGAATAAATTGTGAAAATCGAATTCTTTAATACACTTTTGAAATTGAGAATGCTTACAGGAAAAAATACACTGAGTTCAATGAAGGTAAGCAAACGTCTGTATCTCTTTTAGTTTGGAAACTACGGCCATTCTGAGGTTTTATGTGTTTTTCTGAAAACTATAAACGCACGAAATTTAGGTTAATAACACCTATGGCAAATAATAATATTTTTAAATATAGTCCGTCAAATATTTCAGCCCATTTATACAATATACTGCCTGCAGAATGCAGAAATTTAGCCTCTTTCACAAAATTTAAATCTAAAGTTAAAAGCCTACTTGTCAATAATGCATTTTATTCTCTTGACGAATTTTATTCTTATTTTAAATAGTATTATGTCTCTGTGTAATTTTGACTAGTCAAATATACTGTATATGTACAGTTCTATTGACAATAAAGTTCATATTCATATTCATATTCATAACTTCTAAACCAAAGGTCATACAGACGTTTGTTTGTGGTCATTGAATTCAGCGTGTTTTTTTCTATAAGCATGATGATTTTGCCAAAGTTCCGATAGATTTTGGTTTTCGTCAAAAATCGTATTTTTAAAGGGTTATACCTTGCAGCAAATCTTTAAGAGCGACGGTGGTTCAGTGGTAGAATGCTCGTCTGCCACGCGGGCGCCCTGTGATCGATTACTGGCCGATGTAATTATTAACTTTTTTGATTTTAGAATTGCAAAAAACTTGATTTATTTATATTTTTTATTTTTAGAATTACAAATCGCTTATTTTTTTTATACTACTGGCACTTGTCCGTCTTTTTTTTAATATTATTGACTGTTCTCTCTTTTATGAAATAAAAAATGAGTTTATAGAAATAGACATATGGGTCATTTAAAAAGCCTGCGTGGGTCAGTATCTAACCCGCGGATTATAGGTTCGCCATCACTGATCTAGTTTCTAGACCATTGACGTCATTCCTGTAAATATAGATATTAGATTTAGACCGTCGTCTTTTCGAGCGTAGTAGGATAAAAAATTCACTTTAAGTTTCGACATGAAGTTTCATCAAAATCGATCCAGTAATTCCGGAGTAGACCGATTTTGATGAAACTTGATACCGAAACATAAAGTGAAGGGAATTTTTTGCCCTGCTACGCTTGGAAATGTGATGTTCATGTCCAAATGTCATTGATAAAGGTTGGTATAAAGCATAATAATTATATATTTGTTCTAAATGGTAATTGACTTTGCTTTTGGAATGAATTAGGTTCAGTACACATGACGTAGTACCGACATAGACAAAATGTACAATTGAATACAAAAGACGTGGTAATCCGAGAATTGAAATCCTTCTGTTAAAGCCTCCTCCTACCGATTATACATCCGATCTAAAAGTAACTTTCTGTTTTTAACCTGCTGCCTTTATCTTGAACCATCGGTCAAAAACTACTGTGCAAAGCTTGGTTTTAGTCTTACCGCTGATCATCTTAAACGAAACAAATGGTCTAGTAACAAACTATCGTCAAAATAATGAGATTAAATTGTCTGTTTGGCGTTTGAGGCTGTTAGGTCCTTTAATTGTTACCAGAACGATAATATAGTTGTTTTATTTACTTTTGAGTCAAAGCATCAAAACGAAATTCGTAATAACACCGACCCTCCACCCTGTGAGCTGCGACAGTGTTGTTGCCAAAATAAAGTTCTGATTTGTGTGAGTAAGCCTATGAAATTTCGTTCCGTTAAAATTCCATAACGTAAAAACAATTAGACAAAGAATTGTACGGTTCACTGAACTAGTAAAAACACCTTTAGCTTATTTATCATTCTGCCATTTCGTTTGTTATGTACGTCAACTTTAAAAAAGCACTTTAAGCCAGGTTTTTTAAAGTGAAACTTTTATTCTATCGCCCCGAATTTTTCTGGCCGTCTGTTGCATGTCGCATTACAGGCGGCCGCAGAGTAGGAGTATAAAGTGAAAGGCGTTCGGAGTAGGCGCTCGGTAGAGCAGCCAAGGCCAATATGGCGGCGCCCATGGTTAGCATCAGCTGACCGTGAAGTATGTATAACACAAAGTCAGTCTGTCATGCGGGCAAGTGCTGTACAGTGTTTACATGTTTTTATTCGTGTATTCATGTGAATATTGTTGTTTATAATTGGTCGTGATGGATAAGTGTCTACAATCCAACGCCTACAATCCAATAAAAGTTTCAGTTGCGTCGTGGTTTCTTAAAACCACACAACTGTTTTTTTATTTACAGACTAGATAAAATTAAGTGTTTGTGTCAACAAAATTTAACCGAACACATAAAATTATAATATATTCCTGCTAATATAAAATTATAGAGATTAATAATTTTGACTGATCAATTTTTTGTCTAGTTCATCAGTGAATCGTTTTAAAAATAGAGAAAGATTTTTGTATCATACTGTACCAATATAATAAGTATAGTATTAGGGTGCATGGGACCTAGCCTAGGCACTTTAATTTCAAAAGACAATAGGTTATTGTGATACGGCAGTTAGCTCGGTTTGGCTTACTGCCATTGAAAATAATACCCTGTGAATAACCACTGTGTATCTCTATAAAGTATGCAGTACAGTTCCCTGCCTTAAAAGCCATTACACACGCATTTGTCAATATAGGATTGTTAAATTTTTGACCTCAACGTGTGCTTTAATATCATCATGGTGTGCCAGAGTACCTACATCCTGCCACAATCCCTTGGTAGCTCAAATTTTTTTTTCTTGTGTCATCGAACACATAAAAGTTGACGTCAAAATGTCGATTTCAACCATAGATATATATATTAATAGATAGCGGATGCCTATCCTTGAGCATTGTGCGGAATGGTTCCAATTAGAAGCCATTTTGTACGTGGAAAACGCCGTAAAAAGCGCACGAGATTCAAAAATATTAATTATTTTATAATTTGATTTTATTGAAAAAAACAACAAAACTCGCAGTAAACAGTGGTATTTCGCTCCAAAACCTATTTTTATATTGAAACGTTTCAAAAATTACAAAATTGAGCATAAATATAATGTAAAAGCTTAGAACATTTTACATTGTCAGATTGGCATCAATGCTTGTCAACCTTGATGCCAAATTCACAATGTAAAATGTTCTAAGCTTTTACATTATATTTATGCTCAATTTTGTAATTTTTGAAACGTTTTAGTCTAAAAATAGGTTTTGGAGCAAAATATCACTGTTTACTGTGAGTTTTGTTGTTTTTCTCAATAAAATCAAATTATAAAATAATTAATATTTTTGAATCTCGCGCACTGTTCACGGCGTTTTCCACGTACAAAATGGCTTCTAAAAGGTACAGGAGGCGCTAGTGTATCCGCAATCTATTAAATATATATATATATATCTATGGTTTCAACGAGTAGATGTGTTCATATAATCTATGCTATAGTTCATTTTGCTACAACACCTTGAAAGCCCTAATTTTTTGATTTTCGCTAAAATAAAAATAATAATAATTAAGACTCCATAATATATTTGTCATGCTAACTCACACAGACAGTCTGTGTATTCGATGCGTAGGAAATCCGACAGGCGGCTCTTGGACTATTTATGTTTTTGTTCGCGTATTTTCGGTAGGGTAGTATAAATCCCAATGTTCAACACAATACATAAATGTAGACAGGTTCAGTATTTTGTAACAACGCGAAAACAACGACGCTATGTTATCGAAATACCTGATAATGAGGCGTCACACTTTTGGGTATTACAAAATATTTAACATTGAAAATAAATGTTGATGCTCTGAATTGAATGTTTTTAATCCTCATAAATAAAACAAAGAGGGTTTTAAGTTAAAATGAGCACACTTTATATACAATGTGTTTAAGAAAAAGTACCCGAAATCAAAAGATAATTTTAATATAAATTAAAAACGTTCTAAATGTTTTTGTTGCATTAATTTTAAACCAATTTAATGCACTTTCCGCTAACGTTGATGGTAACTTAATACACTTTTGAAAATGAATTGGTGTTGTTGAAAGGGGCTATAAGCATTTATTATTTTAAACTAATAATAATATTATAATATAATTTACTTTTTAAGGCTCGCTATTAAAATGGTGTCTCACTTTGAAGATACTATAATATGTTTTTTTTTTTGTATAGTGTGATAAAATAGATTAAAAATGTAAGGAAAAGCTGCAGTATAAGTATACCGTATACTGAAAAAATCGGCAGTAGAAACCTTAATAGAAAGGTGGCGGCGAGGTAGATTGGCTGCCTCGTAACCTATAGGTCGCAAGTTCAATCTCGGCAATTGGTACCATATTTTTTTTGTTTTTGTTTTTTGACGTGATAACGTCTTATAAATTGATGAATCACCAATCTTATAAATTGATAAAACACCGGCTGCATGCACGAAAAAGTGTAACGTTCCTAACGCGTAACGTTCCTAACGCGTAACGTTCCGCCTGACCCTGTGCGTGCTTTTTGCTAATTTCTCGCTCAATTTAAATCAGATCGGTTTGAAACCAGTCTTAAACGAAAGAGGAGAACATTTTACATAGATTTCGTATAACAGAATTTCCCTAAACAGTTTTTTTATACAAATTTATATAGAAAAATAGCTGTATAAATGCAATGTTGTCTAATGCATGGCGCGACGCGGTCGGTCGTCTTTGTTTGCCGTACATGGAAATTAGACGATAACGTATGTCTTGTCTTAACATGAAAACGGCTGCATTTCTAATGTTTAATTCAATTTTTTGACATTAGTATTTTGTGAAATGCAACGCCTTCTAAGTTAAGTATTGGAATAACTAATTATTATTAGAACATAACACTTTGACAGTTGCAAACGTCACTTTTGACATTTCTTATCATTCCGACACCAAGGATAAGCGGATTGAAACAAAATTTTGGGAGGATGTTTGATATGCAAATATGAAGTGGCTTATTGTTTTTGGGGAACATCGGCGCATGCGTAAAAGAATATATCTCTTATAATGATGTTTTATATAATAATAATATAGTTTTTAAAACGGTTTTTACTCTATCTATTTTTACTAGAAATTTTTGTAAATTTTTTGGGGAAAATCGGCGCATGCGCAAAAGAGATACATGCCATAGTTGTTTTTTATATAATAATAGTATACTTTTTATAGTGTTTTATTATTCTACTTAATAAAATTTACCTAAATTTGAAGCGAAAGATGCAATATCATAGATTCGAATTATTATAATTATTATATAAATTTAGGTTATGTATTACGGAATACGTTATCACGTAAAACTATCGTCCGTAAACCGACTTTACAGACAACCAATTTTTTTACAATTATACTAGTTTTACGTCTGTATGCGTAGTGTAAAATATAATCTCTTTTTAATGAGCCTTTTTTATAAGTTATCATGTTAAAAAACTGGGATATTTTGTAAATTGTAACTTTTGACTCTTCCGTCTCAAAAGGTTGCCGACCCCTGGCCTAAATCGTTAAATATAGGTATATGTGAGCTATTAAAGTCGTTTTGATTAAAAATTTTAGGAGTTAAATACACAAGTTTTTAGCAAGGATGGCACAAATTCATGAAATATCACCCTGTATTCGTGAGTGTAACGGAAAATCTTAAATATATAGAACCTTTTGAAATAGAGTTTCCGTATGGTAACTGTGTCTGCCTGTACACTCAGGCCTCACTGTGTACCTAGCCTAGCCGTTCCTCAATTCTCAATTCACGGCGAGTTCCTCTTTACAATTTCCACCGGTAGTGACGTATTGTGTTTGTTCCATGAATGAATACGTATCTTGCTTCAAAGCGAATCAGGTTCATAGTTCAAACAAATAGCTTTTTCATTTGGACAATATTGCAACGACATTCTAAAGGGATGACCCAAAATGAAAGAAATAAAGTACATCTCAACATGATAGCAAAGTAAACAATGGATGAACGTAAAATTATTAAACATGGCTTTAGTTGAAGGTGACATCTAGATAACAGAGCGAAATTTAGTTACTAGTTGAGTTTTTTAGTTAGACGACGAGTAACGTTTGCTGTGTGTATGCGTTGCATTGTGACATGGATTTTGTTGACAAGGCATCTAAAGGCCGCTGCACACGAGGCTAGAAACGCTGCTAGGAGTTCTGCTAGCCGGTACGTTGGGTACGAAGCTGGAAATGACGTCACTGCGGGCTGCCTTGCTAGCTCAGAAGATAGGTTTTAAAATTAGAACAGGGGCTATTTTCCCTGGTAGATTTGTTGCTAGGTGTGAGCAAGAACCAATCAGGAAGCAGTATCTTCACGTGGGCACTTGTACACCCACATGGCGTCATTCTGCCAGACAACAGACACGTTTTGCTCTGTGTTTATATTCGAACTGTCACTGCGCGCGCACCAGATTTATCCACAAAACACGCTTGAAAAATACGCTCGTGTGAAGCGAGCACTTAACAGCAATCAAGAAAACCAGCGCTAGAAAACTAGTAGGCAAATCTAGCAAGGAATCTAGCTGCGTTTCTAGCCTCGTGTGCAGTGGCCTAACTGAGATTTATTAGTTACTAGAATATAGTCACTTGAGTGGCGCTGGCAGTGCCGGATTTATATTTTTTATGAGTGTAGGCCACTTTATTTCCGCCGCCCCATGTACATACCTTTCCAAAATAATAATTTTTCATTTGTAGTCTTAAAGTTAAATAAATGAATGAATTAGTCATTAAGAAAGAGTGTAAAAAAGAAACAAGATATACAATTTTTTACGGGACTATTTAATAGTCCTCTGAACTCAAGTGACCCTCCTCTGAAATCTGCCGCCCCTAGGCCGCGGCCTATACGGCCTATTTATAAATCCAGGACTGGGCGCTGGTAGTAATTAAAGCTGCAGTGTTCATAAGAAATGTTTGCAGAGTGTCCATAGGTTTTGTAACTTGAAGTTGCATTTGCCAAGCTTAAACTTGTGTTTCACATCTGCGAGGCGGCCCTTAAAGGCTCCTATTTTTTGTATCTATTTTTTCAAAATGTCTTTAGTGCGGGACGCGAAACTTGGCTACATTTTTTACATGAAATGGTTTTGATGAGATATTCATTTCATATTGAGAACTATATTATGTTCAAATAAATAAAACTAGCGTGACCTGTGCGAATTATTCGCACTAAATAAGTATAATAATTATCACAAAATTATTTTTTAAATATGACTGCAGGTATTCAATTCGTTTCTAATTTTGCACACTGCTTATAACGTTCTTCTTTTTGTTGTAAAAGAAATATTTTACTCAAATTGTCATATAGAGGCGCAAGTAGCAAAAGCGTTGTTCAGCGTTGCCCGTCAGATGGCAGTATGCAGTATTTACAATATGATGGTCAGATGACAGATCGAAGTGTTAACGTTACGCCGTCAGATGGCAGACGTTGTTCAGAGTTTAATTAATTTAATTAATTTTCAAAAACAATAGCAATAATACATTTTTTAGTTGTCGATGTCAGTAGAGCAAGCAATTATCTGTAAAATGATATATAATTTATGTGGAGAAATTGTGTGGTTTTTTCTAAAAAGGGAGGCAAACATCTTAAACCTTAGCGTACTAATATATATGATAGTCGACCAATTTTTTTCAAACCATATATTGACAAAAATTATATAAAAATATAAATCAAAATAACAATTTGGATGACATTATTATATAATTTTTGTCAATATATGGTCTGAAAAATTGGTCGACTATTTTATTTATTTGAAGAGTTCTATTCAGACGTTAATCAAAGATTTGAACTATATCTTTTGTTTGTCTTTCTGTAAATATGACAACTAGTTTTTAAGTTGTAAATATAAGCAAATAAAATTGTCGACCAATTTTTCTCAGACCGAATGATATATTGACAAAAGAGGATAAAATTACAAATCAATATAACACAAGATGACGTTTCGATCCGGATTTGGATCTTCTTCAGAAATATCTAAAAAATATAAAAAATAATAATATTAAGTTATTTATTAACTAATCGATTGTACGTAAAATAGAAAGTTTGAAAGATTAAAAAATAATGAAAAATTAATAACAAACAAAATTTATAAACCGTAGTCATGGATATCAAAGTACCCATAAAGAAAAAAATATTTGAAAAAACAAAATATTATTTCAAAATAATATCATAAATATTACTTAAATTTTCCGTATCTAATTGAGCATTAAGAGAGTTTTTATTAGATTTTATATATAATATATTTATTTACTTGAAGAGTTCTATTCAGACGTTAATCAAAGATTTGTAAATATAAGTATTCGAATATCCATACAACTTTTTGTATATAGTGTTCCGTAAATTTCCCTTACAATAAAAGTGTTCATGTAGTTATTCGTTATTGTCTTTCCCTACCGACTCTCAAGTCCAAACAGCATTTTCGTAATCAACAACAAAAACATAAATGCGAAACAAGAGAAATTTTCATCCTCATAGAATATGTCATAACCATAATGCTACAATGATATAGCCTCTAGCTATTACTGGAGCATAGACTTTACTTGCAAGCCCAACTTCCATTCCCAGTTCATTATTAAAAAATGCGTGACACAGTACAATACAACTGTAGTGATTTTATTTTGTATTCTGACCACTGACACACATTAGTTAGAAACAAAATTAGATAGACTATGTAATATTCACTTTAACAACATAACAACCAATACGTTTAAGCAAAATCGCTCCAGATGTTATAATACGCGCTACGAATCTAAAAGGCTCGGAAGTTAGATGCGAATGCGGGCTTACGCTTGTACAGTCTGTTGAAAACTACAAACTCGCAACTCAACAAAACTAAAATAGCAATAACAACTTGACAATAGCGTACTCGACTGTACTTTAAAGCAGGAAAGCGACAATGACAAAGGCAACGAGCGATCACGGCCAATCACCGACGAGCGCACGTTCCGTGCAAGTAGCTGGGATGTGGTGGGAGTCACAACGGCTCTAAAATGTGCCTTTGCGACGCTGTTTGTGACTAACTTCAGAACCATTTAGATCCGTGGCGCGTATTATACTTAGTGAATGCGATATAGTAGCTGAAAGTACGGGACCCTTTGTGCACAAACGGAATTCGCACTTGACCGATTCTTTTGAAAAATAGCTAGAAATTAATTTAAGATTATTATTTTGACGTGATAACGTCTTATAAATTGATGAAACACCAGCTGCACGCATGAAAAAGTGTAACGTTCCGCCTGACTCTACGCGTGCAAGCGAGAGCGCAGTAATGTATTATTAAATATGATATTCGAGCGGAATACGTTATCACGTAAAACTATCGTCCGTAAACCGACTTTACAGACAACCAATTTTTGACGTGATAACGTCTTATAAATTGATGAAACACCAGCTGCACGCACGAAAAAGTGTAACGTTCCTAACGTTCTGCCTGACCCTGTGCGTGCAAGCGAGAGCGCAGTATGCTTCGGCCCAAGTTTGACAGCTACTAAAATTTAGGTTATGTATTACGGAATACGTTATCACGTAAAACTATCGTCCGTAAACCGACTTTACAGACAACCAATTTTTTTTTAAAAGATTTTTTAAAGGGACTGCATAATGTACTATAACATTATAGCATAAAAGATGGGCTATACAGAACTGTTTGTAATGTGTCGAAAAGTGGAAGCCATTGGGTACTCATTAAGGACTGTAATGGTCATGAGAATTAAGCAAAGGTAGTCGTATACAAGAACCACTGACATGATTACATATGTACAGTTGTACTAATGTAACTGTGCATTTTTCTGTTTGCTTTGGTGAAAAATGTCTGATATCACTGTGATCCTGCTTTTAACTCTATTTTTAAAGTTAACGATTCTTGTTTGACATTTAAAAATTCAAATAAAAAAAACTCTTTTTTTAATTGATAATATATCATATTGTTTATTTATTTTTTCGCCAGAATGCTAATGATTATTACTAAGTAACTCAAACACCATCCGATTTTTATTACATCAGCCAAACTTTATATTAGAAATTATTAATAAATACCGGTAAATGTAATAAGTACAGGTTGATCACTTTTACTAGGTAATTATTAATATTTACCAGTAATTATTTATACCGACCGGATTATATACCGCAATGTATATTTTACATAAACATTAGACGTGATCTATGCATAAAAAAATTACTTACATACGAAGTTTTGCACTGTAACTGTCGATTTGAAAATGCCCAGAAGTCGGTGTTTTGTTTGTTGTGAAGTTCATGGCATAAATAGCGCATAAAGTACTTTCCCACAAATTGTGTCATGAATTATTCTAATTTAGTGGGTAGCTGGCTCATACATACATACATACATACCTACATACATACATACATACATACATACATACATACATACATACATACATACATACAATGTTAGGTGTTAATGTGACTCTGTGTGCAATGTACTTAATATCTCAACCTCTGTTTCAATTTACAAGATAAATCGCCCCTCACTGCCTCAACCTCTTATTGCATATATTCTACGACACGCGTTTTGTACCTTACGCGTGTGTGTTTTGGTGTGTGTGTATAATCATGGTTTCAAGGCAACATGCCTAGTGATGTTTTATTTCCGTTTAGTGCTTAGAAACCTCTCGCCTCTTGTCCAGCTGTACCTCTGCGACTCGCACTCTCCGCTTTCTCATTCTTCTTCATTCCGGAGGTGTAAAGCTGGAGGTACATTTGTAGATCACATTTGCGTTTAGTTTAGTCACATCTTTGCGCTTTTTACATTCACAAGGAGAACAAATCAACGGAATAAATATTATTGTCTGGTTAATATGGCCCCAACACACATAAAATATCAGGCTTTGCCTCTCAATAATTAAATTTCAAAGAAATAGTTTTATATTTAACCATTGTTTGCGGAATCTAGGAAACTTCATGTCAGCATTACTATAAAACTGGGTGGCAGAGTTGAGATTTTTTAACATTGTTGCAACCGTAAAAAAAATGAAGCATTCAATGTTAGATCATTTCAGAACACACTTTTAATTATCCGTTTTATAATAAAGAGATGTCTTGAAAGTAACTTTTTCTAATAAATTTATTTTGATGGACGTGTTATTTATGTGTCAAAAACAATTTTACACTTTATAGATCTAGTTAACTATGATTTATTATCATATTACAAAGTAGCTTGTGTAGATTATGAAATTTGAATAGTCTTGTAATAATATTTTTATTTGACTTTGTCCGTTTTCTTATTCGTGTAAAAATAAAAGTACAGAGGTACTTTCATTTTTGTATCTATTGGTTTTGTAAATAATGCAAGATGTAATTAGTAAAAATGTGTTTTTTTCTCATCGTTATTCATCTATCAATAGACCTCTTTTTACTTGTATTTCAATAATAATTATGTACTTACCTATAGTATACTTTGCTAACTTTCACGTTCTATTGTTTTATTGAAATACAATTCTACATAATATACAAAGTGGTTCAAAAGATATGGTCGTAACTTTATACATAGTTTCAAAACGCCCGATTTTCAGCTGTTACTGAGATATTAACAGAAATCGTTGTTGGCCTTATCCACAATCTACACAGAAATATTTATTTTAAGTTATTAACAACTAAATTTGCACGAGCCAACTAATTTTTAGGTTTCTAAATCAAAATACTGCTGACATATCATCATATATATTAATACGCTAAGGTTAAAGATGCTTGCCTCCCTTTTTATAAAAACCTCACAATTTCTCCACATAAATTTTATATCATTTTATAGATAATTGCTTGCTCTACTGACATCGACAACTAAAAAATAATTATTGCTTTTGTTTTTGTAAATTAATTAAAATACAGCAACGCTGAACAACGTCTGTCATCGGACGGTTTTAATTTTGAAACAACGTCAACACTTCGATCTGTCATCTGACCTTCATATTGTAATACAACAGACACAATACTGCATACTGCCATCTTACGGCTTTAATTTTGAAACAGCGAGCAACGCTGAAAAACATCACAGCAATGCTGCATAATGCCATCTGACGGCTTAGCTCAACGCTTTTGCTACTTGCGCCTCTATATGATAATTTTAGTAAAATATTTCTTCGATCTGTCATCTGAGCTTCATATTGTAATACAACAAAAAGAAGAACGTTATAAGCAGTGTGCAAAATTGGAAACGAATTGAATACCTGCAATCATATTTAAAAAATAATTTTGTAAAGTGATAATTATTATTATACTTATTTAGTGCGAATAATTCGCACAGGTCACACTAGTCTTTTTAATTACACCTGAAAAATAAAATTCCCGACGTAATAAAAATAATGCACACAAAAAGCATATTTTTAATTTTGTGGCATCATTATATTTTCTGTTTTGATAATCATTTTTTTAGATATGACGCAAAATCTAACTTTTCAATACGACCCCTGGGCGTGGATGTAGTTAAAAAGATCGTTTTTCTAACTTTTAGATAATACATTAACTATAGGTACCTAGTTTAATTTAATGCAATCAGTTTTGGAGAGTCATTATCATTATTCCACCAATAGTGTACCTATATGTGGCATATATACTATGTGTAGGCAAATAGATTAATAAGCATTCCAACTTTTTTGTTCAGAAATACATAACGCAGAATATACTATGTAACTTTTTTTTCATTTTTTTTTTTTTTTTTTTGTTTCAGGTTGGTGGCAATATGATATATTATGACATAATGTCTACATGTAAAGGTATCAATTATAATTTTCTATTTATAGTTTTAGTTAAATTATCGTTCCTTCAACTTTCTCATGAATTATTGATAGTCGAGTTTGATCGCAGCGGTTGCACAATATTTATTTGTACATCAGTGCCGTTTTTTAACTATTCATCATTATTATTGTTTAGTTTTTTTAATAATATAATTCGTTTTTTTCTGGATATCCATTACATTTAACCGTACTTAAATGCTCTTTTTCTTTACATATTTTGTTTTTAAAATAAAATTTAGCAAATTTTATGTATTTAAATGCGTATTTCAACTGAGATTTTAAACTTTTATTGTTAACGAATTAAAAACTTTATAATACATGGCAGTAATTGTGGTGTAGCTTTTTTTGTTTAAATGGTTATCAAACGCAATGCTGTATGAACATGATCCAGAGAACGGCAGATAATCATAAAATATATTATTTTGAAAACCGTCTTGCAAAATAACTTTACAAAAAGTGCTGAAAGATTGTCTGTTGATTACTTTCTGTGGAAGAGACAATTTTCTTTAATAAATCGAAAAGAAATTTTCTTATATAACTTATATTCCAAAGCCATCAAATCATTACACATAGTATACTATTTATTTTCAAATAAGAGTCTGACTGTAAAATGTAAATAAAAACCAGCAGCGTTCAATCTGTATTTTATAACTTTTTTTATTGGACGGAAATCAATCCTTTTTTTATATTATGTACAACGAACTAAATAACCGAACATCTCTAAAGAAAAGTTTAGTTCCAAGTTTCGTCCGATCGTTTTCTAATAGTACGAGTCGCCACGTCGAGTAACAGTCGAGGTGTGCGCAGTTTCTTTTAATTTCCAGTGGCGCCCAAACCCTTCTTACAGACCGAATAGTTGTGTCTTTACTGATAGAATAGTAGACTTCGGTGCAGTGGCGGATTTACCAACAGCCTGAGTAGGCTTGAGTCTAGGGCGGCAAATAAAAATTATTTAATTAAGTTTATGGTATGTACATTATTGTGTAAGTAGCATCAGCCCCGGATCTACGATTTTTTCGAACCGGGGCAGAAACTTTATAATAATGGCGCCAAGCATTTGAGATAAAATACTTAAAAAAAAAAACTCAGAAATATATAATGGTCGGTATTTTTCGAGAACGGGAAACCGTCAGAAAACAAGCAGATTGAGCAAATCGGAAAAAGGACTGATTAGATGTGTTTTTCAACCATATTATATTATGGTTTTGGTGCCCTCTAAAACTTCCGCCCGAGGCGGGTGCCCCGGTTTGCCCCCCCCCTAGATCCGGGGCTAAGTAGCATACATTACCCCGCTTTATTAGTCGTACGTGACTAAGCTTTGATTAACTCAGAAATATATCCAAAAATTATTTCTTGTGCAATTTCAACCAAATTGTTGGATTGTAAAAATAATCTATAAGAACTGACAATTGCTGAGGTAAGGGCGGCAAAAATTTAAAAGCCTGTACTTGGGAAATGTGTAAATCCGCCACTGCTTCGGTGGCTCCGCTGGACCCATTTCATGGGAATTGTCCTTAAAATGTGTAGCGTTGTATAATAGCTATGTTCCCACCTCTTCGCAAACGGTTATATTATCACCATGCGCAGTAGCTAAAACGAAACTGTTTTGTGGCTTAAAGGACAGTTCTAGTACTGTTCTAATCTCGGTTTTGAACTCGTTTCAGTTACTGCGCATGACTGACGATAATATTACAGTTCGCAGAAAGGTTGGAACAGAGCTAGCCATCGCTGTTAAATACAAAATGGACACGGACAATGCTTGGACAATGTGCTAATTAAAGTTACACCATTTTCGCATACCTAATTTCTGTCACTATAATTTTACTTAACTTCATATTATGTATTGCACACGAATTTAATTTTATTTTTAAACACATATATCTATAAAAGCACTTATTGTAATTGCCATTAAAAAAAGGATAGTATTTTTTCCAGATATATTTTTTGAACGGGAAAACAATTGCAATTTCCAAATATTTACATTAAAAAAACGCATCCATATGAACTAGTAATATATATTTTTCCCAGTTATCCCTTTCACAGAAATTAAAATTAAATATACAAATTACTTATTTTCAAATTATTGCGACGCTACTGATTTATTTAACAGACTGTCTCGTTCTTTCGTGAAAAAAAAAACTGAATTGGCAAAGTTCTAATTTCCAACGATGTCTTAAGGCTTGTTGGACTCATTATATGTAAGATCCATGTTTTTATTTGTATTTTGTTTCGTTAACAATTTGACTAAAAGTTTCAGAGTATATTCTTTTTAGTATTAAGTTTTTGAATGACTAATTCTAAAAGTGCAATCCAATTTGCGATGTAAAAAAGAAAGTAAATACAACTATTTTATTTAGTTTTTATTTATCTCATTTCCTAACACTATACAACGTTCATCAGCTGTCTGGGATTTTATTTTCGGGCGAGGTGTAGGGTACATAATATTTTGTATATCTAAACCAGACCTGGGCAAATCCGGCCCGCAATAGAATTTTCTCCGGCCCGCGAAGCATTTTATAAATGATTATTAAAAGCAAAAATATTACGGTTTGCCAATACAAATTGGCGCATAAAAAGAATTTTAGAAAAATTGTAAATAGCGTTTAAACATTTGTAATTGTTGTTTCAAAAAAACTATACTTAAAATTAGAAAAAGAAATTGTTTGGCCCACGGTCAAATTTTCATTCGCAATGTGGCCCGACGATCAAAAGATTTGCCCACCCCCGATCTAGACGGAAGAAGTTTCCAAAATTTTTATCTGCCAATATATTGAATACGAAATGTTTTTTCTTGAAGAATTGCACACTGAATAACTTTGAAGAGTATAATAATTGTTCAGTTCATTGTTAAATATTTATTTTTCTTAAATCTGTACGGAATTGCAAGTTGCACAAACCAATTATAGATAAATATATGTATGTTGTTGGAAAAAGAAGCTCTTCGTATTCAAGGAATAGTTTGTACTTTGAAAGTAGAAAGAACGTGAAATTATCATAAAATTATATTACATTTCAACACTTCGGTACGTTTGAAATTATTACAACTTGACAGCATGATAAAAAAAAACTAGTTTCTCTCATTTTCATACTGTAAACTTTTCCAACTTGTCTGTTTTACAATAAATCCCTAGGTTTTGAAACAAATATAAGCTTTGGAATTTATGCAAATACTGATGTACTTCTAGCAGAGAATGCCAAATGGTAATAATGCTATCAAAAACATCCGTTTTACAATGATAATTTTTTGTTAATTGCTATGGTTAGTAATTAATGTTTATTTTCATAATTATTGTTTTAATAATTTTCAACTTGTACTTGAAAAAGTCTAAATTTATAGACGAAACGTCGTACAATTAATAAATCTAATATTTGTCCACAATCCTGCGATTTTTTATTTATAATTATCTCGATGGACACGATATCTAATATATATAATTTTTAAGCATAATTAAAAAGAAAAATCGCAGGATAGTGGACAAATTAGATTTATTAATGTACGACGTTTCGTCTATAGATTTAGACTTTTTCAAGTACAAAAAAAAAATTAAAACAATAATTATGAAAATAAACATTGATTATTAACCATAGTAATTAACAAAAAATAAGGTACATAATATTATTTTTTATTGTTTAAAAATTTATACATAAACTTGTTGCCATGTTTTTGTCTTAGGTACCTTATCTTTTGTTAATTGCTATGGTTAGTAATTAATGTTTATTTTCATAATTATTGTTTTAAATTTTTTATTGTACTTGAAAAAGTCTAAATCTATAGACGAAACGTCGTACATTAATAAATCTAATTTGCCCACTATCCTGCGATTTTTCTTATTAACTATTATCTCGATGGACATATCTAATATATATTTTAATTTCTTGGGTTAAGCGCTTACAAATTTTGTTTTTTTTTTCAGTTTGCTTATAAGGGACGCTATCTGTAAATTTTCCAAATTTTAATTTCACCACTTATTTGCAAGTGGGTTGCAATTTCCAGACACAAATTTTCAGCTTTATCCAACTATGCTTAGAATACAAAAGAACAAAAAAATGACATTGATTCATTGAAAAATGCGAAAATATCCAGTTCGTAAGAAGTGAAGCACATTGTATATTTGCTTGAATATTTTTTCTAAGTTTATAAAAAGTCATTCTCCATTTTAATTTATTTTGTTAGAGACACTAGCTGTTTTTTAAAATTAAAATATATGGAACGGTGTCTTTGAATAATGTGGATATTACGGTATGGGTAATAAAATGTCATATGGGTCGTTAAAATTAATATAGACAGCCAGTCAGTTTGAACATATAAAACATTTTATTGTTTATAAATTATGCGCCATATTGATCAACTCTAAACATGACAAATTTTAGAGTCAGCTTTTAATGACTTATGACTAAACTTGTCCTGCATCAACCCTGCTAATTATTGAAACCACTTTTAATAATTCACAATGTTGCATATACAATAATTCCATTGTAGTTTAAAATCAGTTTCGGAGTTCCAGCAATAGTAATAGACAACTAAGTAATTTTATAGTTTTTCTTTCCTTAGAAATATGGATGAATATTCATGATTTCGTACAGTTTATGATTGATTTCTGATTGATTGAAATAGCTAAACACCTTTTCATTTATTATTATCTGCCGTCTGTTAGCGAGTTAAATATTTTTTTTACTAGTGTGACCTGTGCGAATTATTCGCACTAAATAAGTATAATAATTATCACTTTACAAAATTATTTTTTAAATATGATTGCAGGAATTCAATTCGTTTCTAATTTTGCACACTGCTTATAACGTTCTTTTTGTTGTATTTCAATATGAAGCTCAGATGACAGATCGAAGAAATATTTTACTAAAATTGTCATATAGAGGCGCAAGTAGCAAAAGCGTTGAGCTAAGCCGTCAGATGGCATCATGCAGCATTGCTGTGACGTTGTTCAGCGTTGCTCGCTGTTTCAAAATTAAAGCCGTAAGATGGCAGTATGCAGTATTGTGTCTGTTGTATTACAATATGAAGGTCAGATGACAGATCGAAGTGTTGACGTTGTTTCAAAATTAAAGCTGTTAGATGGCAGACGGTGTTCAGCGTTGCTGTATTTTAATTAATTTACAAAAACAAAAGCAATAATACATTTTTTAGTTGTCGATGTCAGTAGAGCAAGCAATTATCTGTAAAATGATATATAATTTATGTTGAGTAATTGTGAGGTTTGTTCTAAAAAGGGAGGCAAACATCTTAAACCTTAGCGTATATATATGATACTATCACAGCTATCTTTACGCCCGGCACTGAGTCTATCGCACTTTTTTTTTACAATGTCTATCGGAATCACTCCTACGTATATTGCGTTTAAATAAATAATTTGTAAAGTATACACATCCTTGTTTAAAACTATAGGAACGACAAGGCTACTGTTTTTGTAGATTATATTTTGATTATATTTATAATCCAGATTAGACGCAGCGAAGTAGTCTGGAAGAGGGTCCTGACTTTGCCGAAGCAGTCGGTAGGTTACTATTATGAATTACGGGTCGTAAGCTAGGCAAAGGGGGGATGTCATTCATCTTTTGTAGTAAATTACCACCGTCGTTTCCACCGTCTCCGAAACACTGACGGACGCGACGCAATGTAATGGAAAGTTAGAAATATAGTCAATTATATAAAATTGTATTGGTATCTCTCAGTTCCTGTAATTTCATTTTTTTTTGTATTATTTTATAGGTACTTTTGTATGATATCTAGACGGGTATAGTTTATGTATCTTGAACATTTTTATGTACAATGTGTGACGTACGAGCGACCAACGAATTTTACGTTACATGAGTCATAATAGCATCATTTCGTTCGAGATACATACTACATTTTTTGCACGTAAAATGGTTGATTTTCACTTCATTATATATATTTGTTATTATAAAAAATGGACATTGTTTGATAAGATTTTAAATTCTCTCGGAATTTTTATTTTTTCATCTACATATAGGTATAGCTAATTGTATTTTATTGATTGTCGTAGCGCATTTTAAACGAAAAGACGCAGATATAATTTTCGAGTTGAAAAGACCGAACGTAAACTTAATTTGCAATCAGAATAATCCTATTTCGTTGTTACATTTTTATTTCACGGGTCGTTATTCTGTAAGCTGTGCTACACAACTGCAGTGTTGTCAAGTTTGTTATTTTGGACGTATTTTTTGTTCATTTTTTTCCCTACTAAAGGCATGTAACTGAATTTTACTGGTCTTACTCAAAACTTTGAGTACCTATTGAAGAGTGCCACGACACATATTTTTTTTTTGTCGTATACTTTAGTTCAAAAACTATTTAGTAATCAGTTAGAATCTATAATCTGGCAACGCGGCATATGAGAATGTATTCATGTTTTGCATTTCTTTTAATACAAAGCAAATCTACATAAATGTCTACAATACTTGAAATATCTCATTTTCATATTACTACATTTCGTTAGTAAGATTAATTTTTATTTTATTGCTTGCTTTATTTGCGGCTTTGCTTGCGTTAATGACGATTTTTTGGTTTTTTGGACTGTGTACTCCTTAAAGTATGGCAAACACCATAATGAAAGTTCGATCAAAATCGGTTGAATTACTAATTCGAAGCAAACATAGAGAGAGACAAAAATTGTGAAAATAATATATTCGGTGTAGACGTTAGATCTAAATTAAAACTTTGGTAGCTATGGTTATTTTAAAAATTGAAATTACAACAATCACAATATGGAATTGTTAACAAATTCGAAAAAACTCGTCTGCCCCCCCGGCGTGAAAATCGAAAATCCTACTCCCCTTAAGTCCTATACTGTACATGTGGGAGTTTCAGTTTCGTATAGGGGAGCCTTCTGAAGGGCATACAGACAGACAGACATGCATTAGCATGTTATGTAGTATGTATATAGATTTTTAATCTAGTTTTCTTTTCACGCAGTCAATTTCTATGCTTATATGTGAAAGCTTTGCTATTAATTCAGTGTAGCTTTGTTAGAAACAATTTTTCGGGACACCATGTTTGTATAATCCTATAACAGATGTTAAAGAACTGTTGACATAATAAACAAAAAATGAATGCCAATATATACACAGTCCGTGATTTGAACAATGTTTACGAACATTATTATCATGGATTTATTGGCAAAACTGAACAAGTCTATTTTCATTTCAAATCCACATAGATTAATTTATTGAGTTCATACTATGTTGTTCTCATTGAGCGTCTATTTTTACCTATTGATAATTAGTCCTAACTTACCCCTCAATAAACTCAGTTCCCTAAAATATAAATATTGATATATTTTTTTGCAATAATAATGTTAGCCTATTTGTGCATGAAAACATTTTTTTTTAAATTTTGTATCGATTTTCTTATAATAACAATATATTTTATAGGTGTTTTATGAAGGATCTTATCGCATAAAACCACACACTTAAAAGAACTCCTCAATAACTCACGAAATTGGAATGAATTAAAATTTTGTTGAACTAAATAAATACAGTACCTATTGAATGTTTTTTATCTCGTTTTACTGAAAAATGCAAACCTTGTACAGGCTCCGAACATTTTGCAAAGATCAAATAAAATTTTAAAATAAACATGCTTTAAAAACTTTACGGTGAAAAACGTAACTTAATCAAATTATTGTGGATAAAATTGATCAAGAAAAGTTTTATAAAATCTAACAATGTGCAAAGAGTGATGATGTACACAAAAAATGCTGTTTCCATTTCTCTAAAAAAATTAGACAATTTTCTAGTATCTCGTGACATTTAAATTCCTTTAAAGCCTGTAAAAAAGGGCTTACCTTTTATATTAGAGTTTCTAAAAGTGACTGAGTCAAATACATACAGTACGTTTACCCTCTTTTAAATGAAAATAAATGAAAATTTTCATATTATTAACGGCGAAGCCATTGTACGAAGAAGGGTCCGTTAACGATACCTATTTATCTTTTTGACTTACCTGTGAGAAGACGGATGCTTTTGCTGCATATAACCACCATCTTTCCCTCTCATGTTTTCCTCTTTCACTTCATCTTCTTATCTCTTACAATCGTATCTTATATGTCTTATAATTTACTCCACATGAAGTTCGACTACATACATGTACAGCAGACTATCATTTACCCTTCGGAATATTTAGATCACATAATCAAATCAATAAATTGTCTCCAGAGTTTTGTATTCAAAAACAACTTCAATAACTGACATCTTTTCTGTAAATTTAATAAATTCAGAGGTATCATATATATATTGATACGCTAAGGTTTAAGATGTTTGCCTCCCTTTTTAGAAAAAACCTCACAATTTCTCGACATAAATTATATATCATTTTACTGACATCGACAACTAAAAAATTTATTATTGCTTTTGTTTTTGTAAATTAATTAAAATACAGCAACGCTGAACAACGTCTGCCATCTGACGTCAACACTTCGATCTGTCATCTGACCTTTATATTGTAATACAACAGACAATACTGCATACTGCCATCTGACGGCTTTAATTTTGAAACAGCGAGCAACGCTGAACAACGTCACAGCAATGCTGCATGATGCCATCTGACGGCTTTTGCTACTTGCGCCTCTATATGACAATTTTAGTAAAATATTTCTTCGATCTGCCATCTGAGCTTCATATTGTAATACAACAAAAAGAAGAACGTTATAAGCAGTGTGCAAAATTAGAAACGAATTGAATACCTGCAATCATATTTAAAAAGTAATTTTGTAAAGTGATAATTATTATACTTATTTAGTGCGAATAATTCGCTCAGGTCACACTAATTATATTCTATTAAGTAAACTTTCGCATGTTACAGAAACGAATTTTTATTAGTAATTTAAGTTATGAAATCAAATTATTTTTATTAATCTGAATGCGATTGTTATCGATTAAATGCTTTTAATTTTCAACATTTTCTTAATGTTCGATCTGTACTATTTATATAATGGCATGTAACGAATTAGGAAACAAGCCAGTAATCTGTAACGTCAATAGGTTTCATTAAATCACTTTATACCCCAATATAAAAGAGTATCCTTAGCAAACTCATCGCTCAACTTTAGCTCAAGTATTTATACGTTCGAAGAGTAAAGTATGTATAAGTGTAAAAGTCACGTTTCTAAATGCCAAGTAAAATACTTGTCAGTCATTTGAAGGTAAATGAAAATGAATCCATCGTTGAAGCTTTTTCTAACTACTGCAATCTCATCTGAAACGAAAAGTACTTTGTCTGCGATTTTGAGCTGTATTGATTGGCAGTTTATTTCTTTTTAGGTTCTCACAAACCATTTGCACGGACTCAGTGATGACTAAATCTCCACTAAACATAACATCCGTGACACAATTTCTCATATTTTTAACGAAATTTTACTATAATCTTCAGTATTTAATTAACGTCTGATTAGAACTCTTCAATAAATAAAATTCTCGACCAATTTTTCAGACAAATATATTAACAAAAAAATATAATTAATACATTAACGTTTCGATCCGGATTTGGATCTTCGTCAGAACTTAAAAAGTAATTAATATTTAGTTTCTATTTATTTTTAATGACATCCGTGAAAGATTTTTTAATACACCTATCCCCCGATTTACACGGTAGATACGTTCCTGAGAAAAACGTGTAAATCGAAAATTAAAAATTTTCAAGTCAAAACCGTGTAAATCGAAAAGCTTGCAGAAAATGCATAATTTTGCTATTTAACAGTTGTGATTTTTTTCAATATTTTTAGGTGTACACAGAAATAAAAATAAAATGCATTGACAGGTTAAAATATGTAATATATTACGGAAACACTGTTTTTTTATTTAATTACAATACATTAAACAGAAGAACAAAAAATAAAATACAGACACAGTGTGCGTGTGCAGCAAGTCAGCACATAAGCTCGGGATTCCCCGTGAGATGTGTACACAGCGCACGTGTTCAATCACAGTAGCATTTAGTAGAGTGCGATAAAAACAAAAAAAAAACTTATTTGGAAAACCGTGTAAAAGCGAAAACGTGTAAAACAAGTACCGTGTAAATCGGGGGATGGGTGTATTGAAATATTGAAAAAATATATAATCGGTTAGACGGTGACATAGACGAGTTTTTGGAACCTCAAATACAAAAAAAAAAATGTACCTCAGTATTTTCCGGTAGTAAATCTCGAGTTGAACAAAAAAACTATTTAAACTTTTTTTTGTATCTAATAAGACATGAATTATTCACTGATACATCTTTCGGTGAACACACGGTATATATTTTTTGTGTCAAAATTTCTGGAGTGAAACAGTTCTGTACACTTCCTTTCATATTGCAGTCGTAATCCTACTTTTTCCTTTATGGCTAGCAGTTTAAGAATTTATAGTTGTGTTAAGCTTTTTATTATCTTATTTGTGTTCTTTTTATTTTTGATGTTTTACATCTAATTTTTATGTTGACAAAAGTGATGTAAATATTTTTTTGCACACCTCTTATACATATATAATATGTATGCGGTCGTAGTGCATATAAAAACCATAGGCGATCAATTCAACAACAGTAGGCGCGAAAAATAATTTTCATAAATAACGTAGTAGAAGTAAAGTTTATTACACAATTAAATTCATAAAAAAGACTTAAAATTTTCAAAAATCTCGCGTCCAGTTTAAACTAAACTTATATGACGTATGAACTATGAAGATACAATCTATGGCATTTAAAAATTACATAATATCTACCTGCTTTCTTGCAGATGAATTTAATAATGAACAAAAATGTTCCTTTGTCCGATTTTTTCGAATATTTTTCTTGGCGATCCAAGAATTTTGCGACTCGATCACTACACGATTCAAAATATAATACCACACCCTTGCCATATCTAATAAGATTAACTTCTGTAGTACATATCGTTATTTTTTTTCTCCAAATAATAATCGGTCTGTTTAAATAGAGTGCCAAGTATTTATAATACAAATTACGAATTTAAAAATGCGATAGAAAAATTCCGTAAAGTGTGCATCCAGCTTTATTCACAGCCAATTCTACCAATTACCTTGGTGTATCGTCGACTTCTAGAAACTTCTTCGATTTTTCTCCTCTGTTTTTCAGTGCGGTGATCAATTTATACTTAGTTTTAGGGTATGTCACATTAAACAGTGATGAAGTAAAACTTGTACAAATCTACGGTAGACCTATCAAACTAAAGTTCCACAAACATATAAAGCCTAAGGTCAAAGGACATTTACGGCTTGTATAGTACGTGACTCACAATATTGACTCACAATCGTGATGCATGATTTGTGTATTTAAACAAATAAACTTCTAGACTTCTGAGGAATCATCATATATATTAATACGCTAAGGTTAAAGATGTTTGCCTCCCTTTGTAGAAAAACCTCACATTTTCTCTACATAAATTATGTATCATTTTACAGATAATTGCTTGCTCTACTGATATCGACAACTAAAAAATTTATTATTGCTTTTGTTTTCGTAAATTAATTAAAATACAGCAACGCTGAACAACGTCTGCCATCTAACGGCTTTAATTTTGAAACAACGTCAACACTTCGATCTGTCATCTGAGCTTCATATTGTAATACAACAAAAAGAAGAACGTTATAAGCAGTGTGCAAAATTAGAAACGAATTGAATACCTGCAATCATATTTAAAAAATAATTTTGTAAAGTGATAATTATTATACTTATTTAGTGCGAATAATTCGCACAGGTCACACTAGTTTATTAATAATAATTTAAAATGGCTGAAATGACTAACAAGTGTGAAAAAGGTTCGAAAAAGATACAGAAAGTTGAAGGGATATATAAGTAATAAATATGGGAATAAAAAAATTAATGGTGGGAGTGACGGTTATGGTGGTGGGAGAACGTGTCTTCAGCAGTTTAAAATTTGATAAAAATGTTATTTAATTATTATTATGACTAAAAATTTTAAAGTTTTACTTTCAATAAAATCCAAAAAAAAAAACGCTTATATTGACGGACTAAAAATAATTTTCTATAACGATTAAGTTAAATACAGGGTAAAGTGAGAGTTTCGTGCCTCAGAACGTTACAAAAGAAAAAGAATTTTTTTTTTCTACTTTTTTGTGGATTGTTTTAATATATTTTTTTTGAGAGTATAAATTTTATTCAAAACAAATTGATTGGCCTTATTTGTAGAGATACCTGTACTGGTATTTAGTATTTCAGCACCGTATTCTAACACCATTATTAATGTGTACTGTGCATGATACTTCGTAGTGTTTGTTACAAAGATCGTTGTAAGTTTATTGCCAATCCATGCGCGCGTCTCTAGGATTAGAAGATTAGAGTTCAGTTAGCGCTTAACTGGTATTCGATGGACTTTATATGTACAGTGTAGCTTCCCCATTGCTTCACTGTTAATGCGCTTGTCTTCCGTCACCTAACACATACATTTTATACACTTTTACTTGGATAGATTTGTTCAGACAGAAATGAAGAACGACCCTACATCGCAAATAATGTACCTACTCCGTTCCCCATAAGATTATGACTTAACTACAGACAGGGTTGCTCAATGGACTATGTCTCTAAAGCATCAACGTTCCATACGGCATTCATAACACTCTCTAAACTTGAATCAGTGATTTTTCACTAATTACAAGTGCATACCTTACTCACTATTGTCAATGCTAGAATCGTACCACGTAGAATTACTGAATACTCACAATATAAATTAGTGAATATAATAATTCACTAATTATATAAGTGACACTAGAGTGACCTGTGCGAATTATTCGCACTAAATAAGTATAATAATTATCACTTTACAAAATTATTTTTTAAATATGATTGCAGGTATTCAATTCGTTTCTAACTTTGCACACTGCTTATATAATGTTCTTCTTTCTGTTGTATTACAATATGAAGCTCAGATGACAGATCGAAGAAATATTTTACTAAAATTGTCATATAGAGGCGCAAGTAGCAAAAGCGTTGAGCTAAGCCGTCAGATGGCATCATGCAGCATTGTTGTGACGTTGTTCAGCGTTGCTCGCTGTTTCAAAATTAAAACCGTCAGATGGCAGTATGCAGTATTGTGTCTGTTGTATTACAATATGAAGATCAGATGACAGATCGAAGTGTTGACGTTGTTTCAAAATTAAAACAGTCAGATGGCAGACGTTGTTCAGCGTTGCTGTATTTTAATTAGTTTACAAAAACAAAAGCAATAATAAATTTTTTAGTTGTCGATGTCAGTAGAGCAAGCAATTATCTGTAAAATGATATATAATTTATGTGGAGAAATTGTGAGATTTTTTCTAAAAAGGGAGGCAAACATCTTAAACCTTAGCGTATTAATATGATTTTCACTATTTTAGTTTTAGAGAGAAAATTTATCAGTGAAAATTCACTAATTTGTTGTGAAAATCATTGATTATCAAGTAATATCAAGCAAGAAGTGAAAATTTCACTGGCTAGAAAGCAGAGAGAGAAAATTCCTGGAAAAAGCAGAAATTCTTTCGTGGTGTATTAAAAAGGTAAAAAATCTGGATTAATTGTTCCTCGATGATTAAATTCCTTTATTACTCGACCGCTATTCGAAGTTTCGAGCCCTCGCACCGTCTTTATATAATTTTAGTGTGAAAAGAGGTAATTCAAAATATTGTATAAAATAGAAAGTGCCAACATTTTATCGTTTTTGAGAAAGAAAGCGAAATTCGATTGAACAGTCCGTCAAATGCGTCACTCAATTGTAAGTCCACGCCACCTCGTCGCGCCGGCGGGCTGCGGTTCGTGTCCGGGAAATGTAAAGTTGGTTTACAGTGTAAGCTTCTTCTCGCGAACTTGAGCTTATGATAACGTGGTTGTCGTCCTTAACTTTTCACTTTGGATATTGTCTGTCAGGAAATTCTGTAGTTGTTATTAATTGTTGTAGTTTGTAGACGCTCGACAACTAAAGTCATTAGCGTCTAATTAAATCAAATTAAACTAAACGACATAATAAAACATGCACGAACGGTGATGGAATTCGAACCCACGACGGTTTGATTCAAAAGTCAGCACTCTCTTACACCAAGGTGTTTTCTCTTTAAGCATGAATGAAATTATTTCTTTGCGACTATTACATTTTTTTTATTTCTTGTTAATTAGTTAATTATGCAACCTATATCTATATCTTCAAGTAAATAAAATTGTCTGCCAATTTTTCTCAGACCATACGATATATTGACAAAAAATAATAAAAATACAAATCAATATAACACAAGATGACGTTTCGATCCGGATTTGGATCTTCTTCAGAAATATCTAAAAAATATAAAAATTAATTAGTATTAAGTAATTTTTTTTTATTTTAAAAGGAGCGAATCGGCTTCTATGGCCATTATCGCAAAATATTAAGTAATTTATTATCTAATAGATTGCACGCAAGATTGAAACTTTGAATGATTAAAAAAATAATGAAAAATTAATAACAAACAAAATTTATAAACCGTAGTCATGGATATCAAAGTACCCATAAAGAAAAAATTATTTGAAAAAAAACAAAATATTATTTCAAAATAATATCATAAATATTACTTAAATTTTCCGTATCTAATTGAGCATTAAGAGAGTTTTTATTAGATTTTATATATAACATTTCAGAAATACTTCTTTTAAAATAATTACTTTCATTATCTAAAATTTTAACACTATCCCAATTAATTTTATGGTCGTAATCAATTTTATGCTTAGTTACGACATTATGTTTATCAGGGAGTAGTTTATAATTGTTTTGATGCTCTTTAACTCGTGTTTTAAGCGGTAATAATAAAAATACAAGTCAATATAACACAAGAAATATCTAAATATCTAAAAAATATAAAAATTAATTAGTATAAAGCTGAAGAGTTTGTTTGTTTGGTTGAACGCGCTGATCTTAGGAACTATTGGTTCGAATTGAATTTTTTTTGTTGGATACCCCATTTATCGAGGATATGTAATATCACGCTACGACCAATAGGAGCGGAGCATCAACGAAAAATGTTGCAAAATATAATTAAAAATTTGTCCGTCCGACAAAAACTTTTGGACGGTAACTCCGATCATCGTGGAATTTGGACACAACATTCATCTCGGTAAACTAACGTGCGTACTCATGTCCCTCCCCCTTCCCCATTCGTTCTTTTGCACCCGGGTGAAACCGGGCGGGACCGCTATCGTATATATAACTTTTTTCCGTGGAAGTTCGCTCGATTCTCCTTGTCAACCCTACCCTTGTGGGGACTTGTAAAATCGTTCAAGTTCGGCCGCATTTAAGCTTGCGCGAAAACGCTTGCACTGTAACCACAGCCTAAGGCGATGGGGTGTCAGGCGTCCCCTGCCGGTGCTTTCAGTTGCACACGTTTGTCCCTTGTGCAGCTTGCTATACAATATCGATTCTCGTTGTGAGCTGGTTGCGTATGCTATTAGCGTGTGTGTGTGTGTATTTATGTGCGTGAACTGTGTAGACTGTACTCAGATCTGTATTATATTATGGAACTCTACTGACAAGAGTCTAGGGATCGAACCATGAGGAGCCCCGAAGATTCGCGATTGCACGAACACACCCCGGAACTCTTCAATAAATAAAATTATCGACCAATTTTTCAGACAATATATTAATAAACAATATAAAATTAATACATTAACGTTTCAATCCGGATTTCAGCATTGATCTAAAAAATATAAAAATAATTAATATTTAAATATAATTCGCTTTTTATAGAATTTTTCAAAATTAATTATGATTGTCAAAATAATTATTTTTTCATTAATTAATTTTGAAAAATTCTATAAAAAGCGATTTATATTTAAATATTAATTATTTTTATATTTTTTAGATCAATTCTGAAGAAGGTCCAAATCCGGATTGAAACGTTAATGTATTAATTTTATATTGTTTGTTAATATATTGTCTGAAAAATTGGTCGATAATTTTATTTATTGAAGAGTTCTAATCAGACGTTAATCAAAGATTTGAACACCCCGGAACTCTTTTCCTTTAGAAAAAACACCATCGCATAAAGATCTCTCCTCGCGTAATTCTAAAAACACCATCGCATCAAGATCTCGCGTAAGTCTAAAAACGCCATCACACCAAGATCTCCTCGCGTGAAAGTCTGCCCCTGCAAGAAACAACTTTAAAACGTTGGTTTGATTATAAATAAATAAAGACAATATTTAAAAAGAAGAAATTAAAAAAGTATATCAATAAATATAATCGGGATAAAATAGTGGAAATTTGGAATCGGCTTCTCCGTGGGTTCCTCATGGTTTGTTCCCTAAATTATTATATTCTACTATACAATCTACACATAAACTTCGAAAAAAGGGATTTCAGGAAGATGTAAATATGCGTTATATTGGGTTTACGTTTGCGGTGCAGGCAATGAAGCGATTGAAATGCTAGGATTCGATTTTTTGTTACTTATAAACAGAATTAGACCTCCCATACAGGGATAGCAAGTACGTATATCGTTAAATCTGTGCTATTTATCATCCGACTTCGATGAAATTTAAAAAGGTTTTGCAGAGACACCTTTTCTCTCGATTTGGACCATTTCATAGTCATTTACATGGTTGAAATTGTGTGGAACATGAAGTAAACATTTTGTAGTTTGCATATACAGGGTGAATTTTAAGTTAATGCTTTTTTACAGCGTGTAAAAATCAAATAGACGAGCAAATATTTCAAATAGTTTTTTTATCGAAACTCAAAAATAAGAGAGAAACAGCCTTTCGAAGTTTAAATAAATTTTCTTTAATTTTGAGGTCGGTCCTGGGGTTATATTATGTCACTATGGAAATAAGTTGTTATTATCAAGTATGTGTATTGTTCTGTTTTTGAGAGAATTGTGTGTGCCTCAATTATTTTTGATAATAATAACATATTTCCATAGTGACATAATATAACCCCAGGACCGACCTCAAAATTAAAGAAAATTTAATAAAACTTATTTAAACTTCGAAAGGCTGTTTCTCTCTTATTTTTGAGTTTTGATAAAAAAACTATTTGAAATATTTGCTCGTCTATTTGATTTTTACACGCTGTAAAAAAAGCATCAACTTAAAACTCAGCCTGTATAAATTGCCCAAGTATAAAATTTAATGTAACCCGTAGAAATAGTTATTTTTTCATGTAAAAGAAATAAGAATGGTTTTTCCTAAATCTATTTATTCGATAATACACACATTCGTAGGTCAGTTGACCCCAAAATAAACGATCTTTAATTGTATCGCCGCTGAAGTTGAACGATACAGGCTCACGTAATGCGTGCATTGCCTACTGCCTATTGCCAGCCGCTCGTTCGACCGAAAACACATAAAAACGTTCAGCCGACTAAAAATTAATGCCTTCATAAAGTTTCCTTCAGAAAAATTTCTTAAACTAAACGGCCGTGGCTATATTTATAGTTAAATGATATAATATGAAATATTGTTTTCATTTTGAAGCGTTTATTTACTTATTTAAAAATGAGAAGGATTATTTATTAAATCGACAGTTTTACTGATTTTACTTTGACATGATTTTTTAAAATCAAGAATAAAAGTGTTTGCTGCCATTTGCGCTAATTACTGCAAGTCAAAACACTCTTGTCTTTTGTAATATATTTAAATATGGCGGAAACAGTTTATTACAAAATTGTTTGGCAGTCTTTTGTAGCAGATTTCATCGTATTTTGTATACAATAGGTTAGTGAAAAAGGTAGACAAATTTAATCTAATCTGATTAACCATAAAACTGCCGAGTTTGAATAGGTAGCAGGTATATATATGTATTAAATAGCATTTTAATACAATATTTAAGTATATGCATCATAAACTGGTAGTTACGTCAAATAGAAATCGTAAACATAGTGCCAAATTACCTTGAATATACAGAATGGCCCATGACTCAACTAATAATGTAGACCAAGTTCGGGATACACAAATACCGGATGACACAACTACGCACGGACAGGTTTGTTAGAACGGTGAATATATTTTTTTTTCATATTCTCAATGTAGTTTTTATTCTAATACACCTTTCGTAATCGCAATATTCTTTCTGTTCCTAACAAATGATTTATTGCAGGTTTACTTAGAAATATTCTTTTTGTAAATTGTTTAAACGTATCAATTTCATCTCACTGCAATGCTAACATAATTAAATCAAAATAAATATTTTATTGCAAACGATTTTGCTAAAATCTTGACTACTTATACGGAGACATTACTCTAATATAATTTTGTATTATAACTTTTAAAATTGAACGAGAACTTTCTGAATCATCTTGTATAATACGCCAGTAGTATTGTAAGTAAATCCCAAACATGTCATCTAAAATGGCAGTAGATTAATTCAAGATCAGCTCTTATAAGAAAAAAGCCTATTACAGAGACTTTACAACCATCCTCCTTACATAAGAACCCCTGTAAGAACAGCACCTTTATCCACCGTCTTCCTTGACCCCTAACGGCTCCATCCCCAACAGCAGTGTGTACTGTGTGTGTGTGTGTGTCTGAATACAGGGTGGGAAATCCCACCACCCACATCCACATTGCATGGCTCTAATAGTAACACTACGGCTTGACTTGCCTTGCTGTTTTAAAGACTGATAGACTCTTTTCATTAACGAAGAATAATTAACTAAGGTTCATGTTATTCCTCGGTAAATTATGCACTGATATATATTTTTTTTGAAACTTTTCGGTGTATAATTTGATGAACGTTTCACAAATACTGAATAGATAGATTTAGTTGATTATAGACGCTTGATAACTGAGACAATAAGCAGATTAAATAAGTTGAAGTAGCAAATGTATTGGAATTAGTATTTGACGGAATACAAAGTCATAAGCGAAGAATAACAAGAATTGATGTAATACGTTCGTAACAATATATATAGTAAAGTATAATAATTGTTAGAAAAGAAACTCTTATCTATAAAAAAATGCTGGTGAAATTATTACAGTTAAAGTTAATAAATAAATGATATTTTTCATAGATAGATAGTTTATTATAATATATTACAAGTATAAATAATTTATAGTGTCATAATATTATTCTCAAGTTCTTCTTAGTGATAGTTATTTGTAACAGTGTTTTATTATTTTTTATCGAATAAATTCGCTAATAATAGTTGAATATTTGAAGAGAAATTGTAAAAAAATTCTTGAAATTGTATGCGAAACTTTATAATTAAAAAACTTTGATTATAAATGTTATTTTACTAGACGCAGAATCTGTATTTCTGCACGAGTAAGAGAGAAAAAGAATGAGTTTGTTTTTAATGATACCTCTTCTACTGGAATTTTCACGCTTATAGTCTAAGTCTATAGGCTTTGATGACTCCAATCAGTGCCGTAGTATTTTATTTATATTTATCACATTATTTATTATTTTTGTACCGCCCCAATCAAAAGATTAATTATTTTCCGCCGTTGAAACACATAAAAGTCACTAAAGTCTAGAAATGGAATTTCAAATTGAACAGATATGTCGTCCTGGAGCCCTTAAAAATACGCTCCACCTAGCATTCATCTTCTTTGTTGGCGTTTAGTCCCGGCCCTGTCAATAAATAATTTTAATTAATTCTAAATGATGTCAGTAAAGTAAAAATTCACAGCGGAAAAAGTTATTTGGGAAAGTATTATAGTTAATTGAAAATAAATTGGCAAGTACAGAAATAAATTGTTTAATTATTCAGAAATGCCATTGATGGTGAAAACATTGTATATCGAGCTTTATCTTCTCCGCTAGTCTGGCGATACGCGACGGATTGAAGTGGTAAGGGTGAGAGGTATATAACTATAAGGCGCGAGAGGAGTTTGAGAGGGGAGCTGTTAGATCTTGGGGGTCGTGTATGGGTGGTGGCCTCCCTAATTCCCAAGAGAGCCATCCACCTAGAAGCAGTCCGACCTGACCTCACGATCTTCTCTTCTCCTTTCCTAGAGTTAGCTAGCTTGTTCGTGCCATGTACGATGTTGATGTTGTCATTGCCAGCGTCGTTCGTCATACCAGATCTACCGCCTCACCTGCGTGACATGTGTGATTTATCGAACGTCACAAACTTTTATTTTCAGTCATAACTATACCCAGAACAACTCGAAATTATTTATTTACACTCCAATCATTTAATATACTGTGATCGTACTAAGTACATTATGAATTTATTTTTAATAAACATATTATTTTTGAAGTAAAACTTCTATACGCACGCTTGACTTGGGGAGTTAAGTGGTGAATGCCTTACGGAAGTGTGATCGGGCGAGGCGAACGGAAGTTGAGAGGGAGATATAAGTTAGTGAAGATAGAAAGAGCCTAGAGGATGACAAATACTTCACTGGCTAGTGGCGCCATCATGTAGCCGAAACAAATACTTGATTGGCTAGTGGCGCCATCGGGTGGCCGAAAATATAAGCAATACTAACAATAGAATAACACATACTTTACTTGCCAGTGGCATTATCGGGTGACAGAAAAAAGTTTGGTAAACCTACTTTAAATAATATTTCATAAAGATTTACGCTTAAAATCCAATGAGAGGTAAGTAATTGCAATGTATTTACTTTTGTTTTCATATATTTATGTTTATATTTCTTTCTTCTTACATTAGACTGTTCATTTCGTTCTTGAACAATTTTATAAATTAATATTTTGTTCAATACATTAAATATTCTACGTTTAAAGTGAATAAAATTGTAAAATCATTTTAAAGTTCATGTTTTGTGAATTTTCGGGTGAATAATAACAAATTATGACAGGAAGAAGTTTTACTTCAGTCGTGTGGTCTAAAGCACACACGTTTTTTTTTTTTATTTATGATTCGTTAATTTTACATATATCACTATAATCAGAATTAATTCGATTTCAAATCTATACTTTACTATACGCATCTGAAATACGTAATTTCAAATGAATTGGAATAAAAAATTGGTTGTCTGTAAAGTCGGTTTACGGACGATAATTTTACGTGATAACGTATTCCGTAATACATAACCTAAATTTTAGTAGCTGTCAAACTTGGGCCGAAGCATACTGCGCTCTCGCTTGCACGCACAGGGTCAGGCGGAACGTTACACTTTTTCGTGCGTGCAGCTGGTGTTTCATCAATTTATAAGACGTTATCACGTGAAAAAAATTAGTGACTGCAATATTGTATGAAAAATTTATTATACATTGGTACTACGGCATTTATGATCAGCTATCAGCTAATCTATTTTTGAATTTAAGTTAGCTAGCTAATCAGTGACACACCCGTCATATTGTTAAAGAGTCGCCCATGTTCATAGTACGTGTGGATCGGTACATTTCAGCTTTGAGTTGTTACACACATGTATGTCTTACTTGTGCTGAATATTCGTTAGGTTCTAACAGGGCGTCCTAACTCAAATGGACAGTTGTGTGATATAAGTCGGGCAAACTAAAAACTGACGCAACTAAAAAATATCGACTAAATTCGAGAAAATTCTGTGCATTTTTATGGGGAATTAAATTAGACAGCTAGAAGATTTTCTTTGTCGAAGCGTATTCGAGTTTAAAATAAATTAGTATTTCAAATCTTTGATTAACGTCTGAATAGAACTCTTCAAATTAATAAAATTGTCGACCATTTTTTTTCAGACTATATATTGACAAAATTAAAATAATTAATCAATAAGCCAAAAAATGATGTTTATATCTGGGTTTAGATCTTCTTCAGAAATATCTAAAAATATAAAAAATTAATTAGTAAAATCTCCTTATTTTATAATAGAATGCAGAAGTTATTTATCGAAAATTTATAATTTTATTTTTGTCAAAATATAGTCTGAAAATTTTTTTATTTATTTAAATAAATTAGTAGTTGTTTCGAAGTTTGCACGTTATTGAATATTAACCGACTTTTTGATATGTCATTACTAAACTTAAAAGCGCAGTGAATTGGTTATAGCCCTGGCTATTTTTAAGTCTGGGTTAAAAAATGAAAGATAAATATGCTGATTGGAATGTCTAAACAATTGGTTTTAAATAACCTGTGGTTTTATTTAGAGCCGAAAGAAGCTGGACTAATCGGTACATTGAAATTCAAAGCTGCTATAAAATTATTTTTTCTGTAAAAACTGGTTGCTTTTTTTGGCGAAAGTGTTGTAAATATATAGGATGATAGCTGTGATGATGTCGTGCTTGCGTTTTCGTACTTCTAGAAACATGGGTCTTCCTAAAGAATAGACACCAAAGATATCTTTTAATGATATAGATTTTTTTTATCAACTTCGGTGAAAATGAGGCAAGACACACTTTCTGAACTCGCGTAAATTTAATTGAATGCATTTTTTCCGATTTGTTTTACTAAAGAATTTGGCATATTAACATTACCGGGTCTATATATATTAGAAACAATTTTTTTGTTAAAAAAAAAATGAAAAATTATATTTTAATAATGTGAACAGACCACACGATAAGTATATAAATAAACATCGCTTGGAACTAACTGCTAAATCTCCTTCAATCCGTGGCCCTAAACTGTTTATCTCTTTACCACCTGAATTAAAGGAAATAAAAACATTCACCAAATTCAAAAATAATTTAAAGATCTTCCTAAAAAATGAAAACTTTTATTCAGTTAATGAACTGTTCACGCTCTAATTTAATTATGCTCGTTTTTTTATATCTATGACGTTTTTTGTAAAACTTTTTACAAAATAAATTTGAATTCGAATTTTTTAATGCTAAGTATTTTACACTTGCACTTTTTCTGTATGAGCTGTTGGATTATTTATATCTACCCTGAAAGTAGCTCTGGTTAATGTAAAGGCCACTGCACACGAGGCTAGAAACGCTGCTAGATTTGCCTACTAGTTTTCTAGCGCTGGTGTTCTTAATAATGCTGTTAAGTGCTCGCTTCACACGAGATTATTTTTCAAGCGTGTTTTGTGCATAGATCTGGTGCGCGCGCAGTGACAGTTCGAATATAAACACAGAGCAAAACGTGTCTGTTGTCTGGCAGAATGACGCCATGTGGGTGTTCAAGTGCCCACGTGAAGTTACTGCTTCCTGATTGGTTCTTGCTCACACCTAGCAACAAATCTAGCAGGGAAAATAGCCCCTGTTCTAATTTTAAAACCTATCTTCTGAGCTAGCAAGGCAGCCCGCAGTGACGTCATTTCCAGCTTCGTACCCAACCTACCGGCTAGCAGCATTTCTAGCCTCGTGTGCAGGGGCCTTTACAAAAGCAAATTATTTGGGAATGTTAATGTTTACGATTTAAATCACAAGATCGTGTGTGAAATTTCATAAGATTGAGAAATATTTTTAGTGTATCAATCTATTTGTGCGTTTGAATATCGTTGTGAGACTTTATCTGCCCTGTACCCATCCTCTTGACATTTGCTTGATAACACTCCAAGCTATTTCTGACATCTCTGTCGAGTAAGAAACCAGAGAACCCGACCGGAAACCGGCGAACGCTCGGACCTTATAGGAAATAAAAATAAAGATGATATTCAAGCTGTGAATCAATACGGCTAGAGTTCAACAATCAGTATCATATTTAGTTGTTATATTAATCAAACAATACTTCATCTCGCGTCAGTAAAGCCTGTTTTAGATAGAAACAATTGTGTAATCAAAGTTTGCATTCTAAATTTTTAAATGAATACGTAAATTAATAACTAGTAATGTGTCGACAATTTATCACGTTGGAAATATTTCCGGAACGTTGCCAGGACTCCTATAAATGGACGAAATTTGGGAATATTAAAAATGACAACAGTGCCTGTAAATTGGAATTATTGTACCAAAACAAATACGAGTCATAAGACGTAAAAAAATATTTAATTAATAAAAAGTAAGCTACTCTATATTTTCATTTTTCGACAACGTTGCTTTGGTTTTTAATTGCTTGCAATTTTGTTGCCCATTAATTAATTGTTCGACGCTGTTCTGCAATTACTGTGAGAACAAAAATAAATCGAGGGGATGTTATCGAACGCACACGCTTGAGTCCGGCCTTGGTAGGCCATATTCTAATTAATATTATGTATGTTCCATTCCCCAGTCGCTGCATCTTCGATTAAGTTGTCTCATGTAAGAATCCCGTTAGTGAAATATCAATTAAGAGCAATATTGTTACTATTAATTTTTAATGTGGTTGCGTATACACTTATACAATATGTAAACACGTAAGGTGCACATAGGGAAATTAACATTGGGAAAAAATGACTGGATCAGAGTGAGCCTTGAAATCTTGTTTTTCAATTTGACAGATAATATTCTTTTGCAAAATGAATGTGTATACTACCGAAGAAAATATTCAGATGATTACAACATAATCGCACTTTTTTTATTAATGGGATTTTAAATTCCCAAAAATACTTAAATATGGTGCGAGATCAAATATCTCCGCCTATTCGTGTTGAACCTAAAGACATTGGGTCACTGACTTACCAACGCCCATACGTCATACCAGTCAGACAATTTTTGAATGAAATGTTTCCAAACAGATGGAGTTGTTTTTTTGTTTTATTTTTGTACAAAAAAATTAAGAGCTTCTTATTATTAAAAAAGCCAAGTAAAATAAAAATAAATCAAAATAAAATAGAAATTCTCAAGATTACCACGACAATTCAATAGAAATAACAATTAATGCAGTCATGGCTAACTCTGATCCAAGTATTTTTTCCCAATGCTAATTTCCCTATGTGCACCTTACGCGTTTACATACTGTATATATATTTCTTCTAATAATTTTTCTTTGAATGGAGCACTAATAATATAGATTAGAAAAGCCTGCTGTTCTCTACAAGCTAGCGTAGCCAACAGACTGTTCTAAATAGATAATCGTCTATATACGGGATGTCTTGCGAATCTCATATAATATGTGGTCCTGACGGCCACATGAAATCATACTCTATAACCGTTGCTTGATTTAGTGCTCATTTCGTCCGCCGCTTACGCTGCGATCGATTCAGTTGTCCCTACTCTATACTCTCCACCCGACCAATAGGGGTGTGTGCGAAAAAAGATTTTATGATATAAAAGAAACTTCTGTTTTTTATTATTATTATTTTTTGTTTTCTACTTAATTTATATATCAATAAAAAACATTGTTAGTATGGTCACAAGCGAAAACCTGGTTGTAAGGAGATACACGTCTTTTTCTCGCGGGGTGAAAGTAATAATACCTATGTTTTTGTTGATAATAAGTTTTTTCTTGAACAGTTTATCGTTTCGAGAGTTGAGGGATATAGGTAATAAAAGGTGTGTGTGGATTCGGGATACGTTCAGGACAGACCCGTGCTTTTTTATATAATTATACTCAGGCATCGGATATTTCAGTCTAAAAACATTTTAGCCAGGGGAGGATTTATTTTATTTGACAGTTCTAGATATAGATAGATAGATATCAGTAGGTATCTTCTATGCTAATATATAAAGCGGAAGAGTTTGTTTGTTTGTTTGAACGCGCTAATCTCAGAAACTACTGGTTCAAATTAAAAAATGTTTTTTTGTTGGATAGCCCATTTATCGAGGAAGGCTATAGGCTATATAATATCACGCTACGACCATTAGGAGCGGAGCATTAATGAAAAATGTTGCAAAATGTATTTCAAAAATAAGCTTCTATTCAGGTGAAATGCACTAACTAAATTTACTCATATTAGCGTTGTCAGAACACAAAGTCGTATGGCTCAATCGGTAGAGCATGCGACTGTCAAGTGTCAATATCAGGGTTGTGGGTTCGAGCCCCACGTTGGGCGAAAATATTTTTATTTTTTTTATTTTCTACATTGCTTTCTTTTAAGGCTTACATTTAAATTTATATAAATTTTATTTAATTAATTAAAAAAAAATATAAAGTGTAAATACTGCTTTTTATCGACAAAAGCTTTTGAACAGTAACTCCGATCATCATGAAATTTGGACACAACATTCATCTTGGTAATCTAAGATGAATGTGTGTACTCATGTTTCTCCCTTCCCCATTAGTTCTTTTACACCCGGGTAAAACCGGACGGGACCGCTAGTAATTAATAAAAGCGTTACGGCACCGTAATATTATTTTTTTCTGAAAATCTGGATAACATTTTTATTAGAACTGTTTGTATTTTATTTAGTTAAGAAAAAAATCGTCCTAGGTTTTTTTTATATTTTCGCAATTTTTAAACAATCGTTTTGCGGATTTGGATACAAGATAAGCTAAATCCAAAGATTAGTTGAAAACGAAATGGCTAATTCGGTTTAAAATCAGTAACCCTTCAATAATGCGGCGGAAAAGAATTGGTAGAAAATTATTATCTTTTGAGTGGGAATGTTTTAAAACACTAGGCGTTCGCTTTGATTGAAAAATCTAATTTCTTTCGGACCGATAATCCGGCTCTGAGAGAAATGTCCTCTACGCAATGCTAGCTGCAATATATACAGAAACATATCCCATCATTTTATTTTCGACAGTTATTTTTAACGAGCTTCTTTAGAAGCAACGCTTTAAAGTTTAGCGGATATAAATGGAAGGATAATGGATAACGGAGAGAAGATTCAACAATGATGACTTTACGAACAGATTAAGATTCCATTATAAGAATCTATCAATTCCGGTTTTCATAAAAATCACTTTTAAACTTTCATTTCTTTTCATACCACTTATTTTTAATACACTTTGCGGTACTTTTATATATTTAAACCCGGCTTAAGACTGGTTATTATTCACCAAACTAAATTTTATAGATATTAAATAAATGTGTTTTTTATGTTAGCTATAATGCGACCTTAATGAAAACCTATTGTTATGAAATTTGTTCAGCTGTAAATTTTTTATAATTGCTATTAAAAACTTCGCAAACTTGGTTATATTGATTTTTATAGACCTGCCTATAGATGAAAATCTTTACAGATCTATTACTGTCATTTATCCTTTAAAATACTATATAATCCAGTTGTTTTGTACATTTCCTTCTAGACTCTGGGACATGCTATGAGCAAAGGATGAAGTAACCCATTGTTTGAAAATTATTTTTAGAGAAAACCTTTTCCAATGAGCACACACCCGGCCTCGCATAGGACACGTTGTATACTTTGAAATATGTATCAATAAGCTAGTTCAAAGGTTGCGGTTTCCTGTATATTGTGTTAGCAAACCTGGAATGAGGAATAATATGGCATAAGTGGAATGCATCAGCCAGCAGAACATTCTTTATGTGTTGTTATGTTGTCAAACTTGTACATGACGTTACGTTCGTAATTTACGTATAGGTCATAAACTTGAGATAAATTAGAAGCTTTTGTTTAAAAAGCTGTAAGCTTACATTATTTTTAAACAAAACCCAGTGCTACTGACAAATTTTTGAAGCGTGTTTTGTGGCATAGTTTTTATGCCTTACATTGTACCGCTCCATTAAGTTTGTTAGTAACTAGCTAGTATTATTTCGAACTGAAGGCATTTTCAATTTTCTATATTTAAATTCCTGTGTAACGTATATATTTCAAGTTCAAGTGCTAGTTGTGTAATATATATAGGTGTGCGTCATTTCGGCTTATCAACATGCACGCCACAAATAGTTCAAAATGTTACAGCTTTTGATCTGTTCTTCCTTAATTAAGATATTTCTGCTTCATCAAAACATTACATACATAGTTCATTCATGAAATAACTTATGGCGAGATTATAAGTTAAATTCTATTGAATCTTATAGAATTTATATTAAAACTAATAGATTTTTGAGAATATTGAAGATCGTGTAAAATTTCATTGAAGATCCTTTGATTCAAATTTTGAATCCTTTTTGATCAAACTTCGTTCCGTCACTATATCACATTAAAACGTTTCAATACTAAAACAACAACAAGAAACACAAGATCGATTTCTACTTCTAGTGAGTTTAATTTTTTATCGACTAATGTTTTAAAAAATAGATAAAACAAAACAACAGTGAATTCTAAATCCAACGTTTAAAATTAAGTGACTGATTTTAGATCAAGAACGAAATAACTAAATTTAAAAAAAAACATTTCGATCAAAGTATATTTTATTCTATTTTGTGAACTTCGTATTGTTTTAAGTGGTGAAATAAAATGAGTTTTATATACCTTTTTTTAACTTTTTCGGTATACGTAGCTAGAACTCGGGGTTCCCTGAAGCCGTTTAAAATATAATTAAAAAAGGTACATAAATTCGCGTTTAATTATTTTTGTTTAATATTTAATGGCTGCCGCTGCTGTAAGTTATTTGATGGTTGTTCGTATTATAGCGGCAGTTTTGATATGCCTTTTTACTGACAGGGTTCTACGTTGTTTACATTAAGAATATTTTAAATTCGATTGAAGACTTTTAACTTCCGAAATTAACAACTTCAAATGATCTGTTATAATAATTCGTTAACTTTGTTGATTATTCAATAATTCTGTGAACAGAATATCTCGCTTCTACCACATTTTTAAGTTATAACAAAACGAAATTTTGTAGACCTATACACCGTACAATCATTAAATATTCAGATCACGATGGTTTACTATATACAGACCAAATTGACCTTAAAATAATGTTCCTATCGAATTTTATTAAAATTGGTAAGCGAATTGAACCGTAATTGTATAACAATGGAAAAATCAAACAATATTAAATATCTAGTTAAAACGAGACATCTATCGATTGTCTTGCTCGAGCCAGAAGGCACTTGTTTTTTTTCTCTCAACATAATCGGCCTTGTTTACCAACCCCTAGCTCGATTTTTTTGTCAAAAGACTCTTAAAATACATAATTATGTATTATATAGATAATATATAACACAAAATCATTTTTGTGGTATGAGTTCTTCGTTAAACTGTAGGTTCCCTTTAATTTACTTGTCTCTAATTACTATAAAAAGGCTCCGTTCATAGAAAATGAAGATTATTTTTGAAAGAGAGGCCTTTTCCGTGTTTTATAAAAATGTAAAATGATTTTAAGCGAAGCCATGATGTTTTTCTTTTCGTTTTGTCGACGATAAAGTTTGAAACACGTCCGAGTTGCGGTCGGGGAATCAACGGAACCAGGACAGAGTGTCGGGGAGGTCCGGGTGAAATGTACATAAGTAGGATAGGGTAAGATAGGATAGAAAGGCGGTAGGAGGAGTAGACTGGGGTGTGTAGGGATTTTATCGCCAGGCCTTGCCGTCATGAATAATTACTGATTTAATAGCTCTAAGTACGAAGAACTGTAGACTTCATTCATAATATCTACTTTTCAATGTATATTGTCATTTAGATGTGACACTGTGCCGGTTTCCCCTAAAATATTCAATATTTAAATTCTTCATAGCAATTCGCCGTTGCGATTTCACCAACATTGAATTGTAGTGCTCTTTGCGTCGTTAAATGTACCTTGGAAGTTAAAAGTAAACGAAATTTAAATAAATTTCAAATGTAAATCTCTTTTTCGTGGCTTAGCATTTAAGTAAAAATTGATGTTAATTATTTTATAGTGAAATCAAGCGGAAATTTTATGATAATATAGGGGACACTTTGGTTTAAGAAATTTTTCACTGGCTTGAGTGATCCAATCTACCAATGGCGTCAAAATGAATAATACAAAAAGAAACACCTATTGTAAGCTCCGGAAAAAATGTAATAAAAACAGTTGTGTGGTTTTAAGAAACCACGACGCAAGTGAAACTTTTATTGGATTGTAGACACTTATCCATCACGATTAATTATAAACAACAATATTCACATGAATACACGAATAAAAACATGTAAACACTGTACAGCACTTGCCCGCATGACAGACTGACTATGTGTTATACATACTACACGGTCAGCTCATGCTAACCATGGGCGCCGCCATATTGGCCTTGGCTGCTCTACCGAGCGCCTACTCCGAACGCCTTTCACTTTACCCCTACTCCGCGGCCGCCTGTAATGCGACATGCAACAGACGGCCAGAAAAATTCGGGGTGATAGAATAAAAGTTTCACTTTAAAATAGAACATACGAAATTGTCATGTAAAATTGAACTGGTATGAATATTGGCTCTTCTTATTATTTTAAACTAAAGTGGATGAAATATAATACAAATATTTTTGTAGGTAAATCATGTAGAAGAGTTTATAATTATTTCTAAAATTGCTTTTTCTAAGACGACGGAAAACAATTTAAATATTTTTGATTTTTAAAAATTAAAAATCTATTGGCTATTACAAAAATTGAATGATTTATTTTAATGAAGGTATTAAAAAAGAAAGAGCTCATAAATATTTTATAGACAGATTTGTTATAAATAGCTACGTGATACTAAACAGTTTTCTCCCCTTCTTTATACCTCCACGATTTATTTAAAACATGAAGATAATACAAGAGTATGTTAGTTTGTTTTTATGCGCAATTTCCTGGGCTATTCGACACATGGTGTAATAATGTACAATTCGTATGTATTAAACGTTTCTTTTCAGAACTCATATTTGTATAGAACTTCGATGTGTGTTCTGCGATCCCAAGCCTTAATGGCTCATGTCAACATTTTTTTTTTTTGATAAAATAAGATTTTCAACAACAGGAACCGTAACATCTAGAACGACTTTCAGATTAAAAAAATGTTACTGCCAAATTTCGTTGAAATTGCTTACCATTTATCATACAGACAGGTAGATATAGATTATAGACAACAAGGGGCATTGGGGAATCGGAACGAAACGCCAAACGGTTGAGGTAAAATGGGACATTCCTCGCCTCTCTCGCCCTCATTTCAAAAATTTGACATAAGCTACTTTACCTCCGGTCTATAGGTATATTGAGGTTGCCTTTCCCAGGCGAGGGTTTATTGATAATGAACGTTATTCTCCCCTCTTCCCACACTTTTCTTCACCCTCGATCGTTTGGACAACCGAAATACACCAATATACTAGTTAGGAGCGGAGTTTCTCATGTTCTTTAACAATTACCTACGTAATTTACTATCTACAGTTAACGCACCAAATAGTGACTGGTTTTCTTTCCATATAACGCTTCTGCCACTCCAGACATAACTAAGAAAATTTCTATTGCTTGCATGTTTGGAAGTTAATAACAATTAAAAAAATATTTGGGCTGGATATCTTCTATGACAAAATATGTGTTCAGGTAATTATTTATTAAAAAAAGGGGAATTATAAAACGGTCGAATAAAAAAAATTTGGCGACTGATAACTTGAGATATTAAAATAATAGTTGGGTGACTAAATTACTAAGTGAGCCACTAAATTACTAAGTGAGCGACTAAAATGCCTTCGGTAATTTTGAAGCAGATATCTTCTTTTGTTTTTACTTTTTATTTTTTTTTTCACTTTGAGACTACAATTTAAAACTCACATTTTCATGAAGATTGAAAACCATCGCTTATTTTGATAAAGGGGTATGCGAATTTGTCTCGCAGTGAAACGCGATGGTGCAAAGGTGGAGTTTTTAAAAAAATAATTCCGGGGTGAACTTATAAACGGGTATGCGATTTGTAATTCCGGGGTGAACGATAAAGGGGTATGCGAATTGTCTCGCAGAGAAACGGGAAGGGGCAAATGTGGAGTTTTTAAAAAACAATTCCGGGGTGTACGATAACGGGGTATGCGAATTAAATAGTTAATTGTTTGAATAGAACTGCGTTTTCTAAAAAATGTATATTTAATTGACAGTCAATTAAATATATATTTTTTAGAAAACGCAGTTCTATTCAAACAATTAGCTATTAACAAAATGGCGCTCAGAATAAATAAATCATTAGCCAAATTTTGAAAAAAATGCAGGACGTAACGTTGACACTCAGACAAATATTAGGTCGCTCAAATATTATGAAGTTTCCCATTTTGTATTTTAAGTAACTCAAATGGATGTTTGTAAGTTGCTGTTCTGTTGATTTCTCGTCACGCGAAGTCAGTCGCTCACTTAGTAATACAGTAACCCAAATTAATTATTTTTGTCACCCAAAATTGTAATTTACAGTCACTCGTTTAAATACTACCCTTAAAAAAATAGATATCTGACCAAAAGAGGACATCAATTGATACATTAAATTACAGACCGATGTCCTGTTATTATTATTATAAATTAGTATTGATTAGTTTAATTCAATTTTGAGATAATTTATGTGGTGGTGTTACTCTGTTATAGTAAATATTATCAGTATATAAAACACAATAAATCCATTTTTGTGTCAGCAAGATAGACCTGAAATGACATTTTAATAAAAATGTATACATATTTATTACTGTAATAAATAAATCTTATGTGAGAATAAATATGATTTTATGAATGGAATATATCATTGAATTCCATTACAATAAAAAAAAGAAAATGTGATTTCTACTAACGTTTTTTTATCACAGTACCAACCCTGGAAAATCGAACCTCTCTCACACTTGCGAATACAGGAAAGAAAGGGATCCTGAAGAAAATAACCACCTACAGAAAGTAGAAAAACTGTTCTCGAGAAATCGTACAGGCGGCGGTTGAATGAGTGAAAGTGAAAAAGGAAAACGAAAAAAAAGTTTTTTCTCTGTATATCGTCGTGAGATAGAATAACTACTTGTTCAATATTTGAATAATTTTTATATACGTACTTTCATAAGTTTATTAATGAAAATAAGTCTTTCCAATAAATTTAGTCGTGAGTAAACATTCAAATGCTTACATAATATTTCTTTAGAGCACCGTTTCCGAAAGTGTGGCTCGCGACCTGGAAAAATTTTGGCGGGTCTCGAGAAATTGTAAAAACAACAAAAAATAATTTAAGTAATAAAGTTTTAAATGAATATAATTGTTAATTTTTTAATTACATATATTTTTCTTATGAGTATAATTATTTTGCAATTTTTGTGTGTGAAATAAGCAAACAAATAACTTGATTTCTATTAAAAAATAAAATTTGTTTTGTAAATAAATGTTTTTTTTCATAAGGTGAGTCGCGAAAAATTTTATAACCTCGTACCGGGCCGCGATAAAAAAAAGTTTGGGAAACGCTGCTTTAGAGTATATAAAGTTATATCCCCTATATGTATTATTAATCGAGCTAATCTTGTATCTACCTATGTACCTACCTATGTCCCTAAATATTTTCTCGAAAACGGCCCTAACGATTTGGATGATATTTACTGAAAAGGGATTTTGGGGGGCAAAAAATCGTTTTAGCTAGGTCTGATCTCTCGAAAAAATCGTTTTCTTACAAATTTTATCATTAAAAAAATCAATTTTTTGACGTATGAAAATACTGAAATATTGTAAGTAGGTTTTGGAATTTTATACAAACAATGAAACAATTGTTTTCAAAATATTATGAATTCCGTCTCACAACTAATATCCTATTTTTCCCAAAAAAATAGTGGTTCTGAAAACGTACACTTATCGTCCTGTCTCCAATCTCATCTTAATAAGTCAACGTGGTTTATTAAGATGAAAGGAACACGTAGATTTTTATCCTTGATCCCCGCGCCGACACAAGTCCGATAAAATCTTACCACAGCATATCAGTATTTTATTTAACTTTCCGAGCAAAGCTCGGTCACCCAGGTACTGAGTCTTAAAGCGATTACCTAACCATTTTATTAAAAACGCTAGCATGTTATAACAGATCAAATTATACTTATTCAATTATGTAGTTTTATTTAATATTGTGTTATTTAGAAGTTTTAAAAATGATGTCAGTCGTTAATTTATATTTCATTATATTTAGAGTTAATTAATAATGAAACTGTTGACGGTTCTTCGTACAAAATCGTTTCGGTTTATTCTGAATTGTTACACAAGTGTTAGAAGCGGAAACTGAGAAAGGTTTTTAAGGTGAAATTTCTTAATTCCAGTCTCGTCTAATATCTACAGTAATGACAAGGAATTGTGTAGTTGTAGTGGTACAGTGGACCAAAGCAATAGTGTACTATGGTAGCAAGGAGAAACGGATTAAGGCCTAGCTCACATGAAGAGCGTTCAACGCGCGTTGGGTGAACGCGTGTTGAACGCTCTTCATGTGAGCTAGGCCTTAGTATATCAATTTGGTAAGTTTTTCTCTATCTTCAGATGTTGTCTTAAGGCCTAGTTTATATGAGAGGCGTTCAACGCGCGTTAGCCCAACGCGCGTTTACAGTTTCTGTACAATTATTGTATATAACTGTTTACATGATAACGCGCGTTGGTGGCGCGTTGAACGCGCGTTATCATGTAAACAGTTATATACAATTGTATAGAAATTGTAAACGCGCGTTGGGCCAACGCGCGTTGAACGCTCTTCATGTGTGCTAGGCCTAAGGGTCCCATACCTCAAAAAGAAACAAATGGAAAAATCACTCGTTTATATGTTCGTATGTCTGTCGCTTTTCTCTGGATTAAATAAAGATATCAAGCTAATATTTACAAAAATGATGCCATATTGTTCAGGAGGGTATGAAACGTCGAGAGATTTTGATCAGATCCCACCATCCCACCGACGGCATTGTGTAAATACACTAAAAAAACACGAAGTGTCGATGACACATTTACAAACAAAAGCATAGATGCATATAATATTTCTTTGATGAGTGTTTCGCTGTTTACGTGTTTATATATTCATTGTAAAATTATTTAAATGTGTGTTTACCAGCCCTAGACAAGTGAACAATCTCCATTATCTCGTATTTTAATATTGCTCAACGGCATTTTATGTTAATATCAATTGTATATGTAGGTACATTTATTCTGGCACAATGCCACAAGAATTTTTCAACGTTTGTACAAATCAACAAGAAAAATACTTAGTTTTGACATTTATATTAATTTTTTCTTCTTATTGGTTGTATGTTATGCAATATATTAAAATTCTAGTTTTCATATTTTCTGGAAAAAACTAAATGTAACGTAGACATTTAAAAAAAAATCATTGTGGCCTACTTTATTCAAAGAATATTGAAAATAAATATGACATATTTTTAATGATAGAAGACGACGCTGTCAATCATAAATATATCTACTGCGTAGCGTCGCAGATTAGTCGAACAAAACCAAATCACCAAATCTAAATAAACCCTAACTGCACGACTATGGGTCATTCCTACAAGAGTATCAAAATATGGTTCATTGTTTAAATAAGAGTCGTTTTGTGTATGACTACTAAACTATGAAAAAAGAATGACACCATTATTTTTTAAAGATCTTGGCTCTAAACTTCTAAGATGATGAGGCTACCTTAAATCTTTAATATCTACTGTCTAAGTACAAACCTTCTCTCCAGTATTTTAATGTTATTGACATTTTTCAAATACCGATGTTTACTAGTTACTACTAAGTGATAAATTTAAAATTTACTAGCATTTGATCGATAAAAAAGAATGGTTCCATCTTTCGACGTTCTTTTAAACGAAGTACGAACAAAATGTCAAGAATTCTGTTTATAAATGAAAAATACTGTAGTAGCTTTTATGGCATCGTTTCTACTGTAAGAAAACAATTGAGTACGGCAAAAATGTAGAAGTACACGTGGCACCTTGGTTAAATTGCAGACATTTGGTTGAGTTAACGATCTAGTGTTGTTACTTGTTAGCGTTACGTATTACAAAATATGCGTACCTGCCGTCCTGCAGTCTAGAGATGGGATAAACGGGTCTTTTTAGTGATCTGCATCTTTGCATCTGGATCCTGTATGTGAGCCGGCTCCCTGAACCGGTTCAAAAAGAGCCGAGTTCTGAATATGTTATTCGAGTCAACTAAACCACTGAGTTAGTTGAGTCAATCATATCACGTAATATTATGCCAGTGACTGACTCAGATATCGCACGTTGAAAACAATAGTGACACTATATAAAAAAGTTAACTTTTCACCTTTTGTAAGATTCATGTTTTACTGCAAAAGTGTCACTATACGAAAATTTCCGTTTGCTCATAAATCCACTTACTTCCGCTAGACTGAGCTAGTGTCACTTTATATTTTGAAAGAATTGCCCATGGTCATGACTGATATAACGACACTATTTTAATTGTGTCAAAGCAGTTGTTTGGTAGAATAGAATAGAATAGATTTTTATTGTTAATTGGAAATTACAAAATTTCATCTGACATGTCAGTACAAGTAAATTAAAATTTAAAGTTAATAAATTCATTGATAGAATAGAATCCATTTGAAAGAAGTAAATCCTTAATTTTTTTCTTGAAAGCACTCGAGGTAATAGTGCGATAGTTATCAGGAAGTTTGTTATATAAAGTTGTGTTATACTGATAGGAGCTATTGATTTGCTGATAATTATTTAAGTTTTTACGGACCTCTAATAGACAGTAATAAATATAAATGCACGGTAAAGTCATAATACGTCTATTTATAAATGTGCCTTTGCAGGATTCATAACTATTTAGATTAAACATAATTCTCGTAATCTTTTTCTGCATTATGAAAATTTTCATCGAATGCGCACTATTACCCCAGGCGAGGATACCATATCTTAATATAGGATATATTATAAAACCATAATAGATATTATTTAAAATAACGCTGTCATTAAATAGTATACGCACGTCGCTGTAAGTGAAAAAGTGACACATTTTGTTAAACGACAGTTTACCGATTACAGTTGCTACAAAAATTAATGCAAGTAAGTAAATACATAAAATGACACATTTTGTTTAGTGACACTTTTTGCAGTTGAAGTCTCCAATTTACTGATTATAGGTTATGACAACAACGACACAAAACAAAAAATTATTGTAAAAAGGTCTTTTTTTTAATAACTTTATTTTTAACATTGTGGTCAACAAATAAATTAAAACAATAATAAATTGTCTCATTATTAACAAAAGAATCTCTATAAGCAGTATTTTAATAGTAACTTTTTTAGGACAAAACAATAATATTAAAACTAAAAAATGCTCTACTGTAAAATGTCAGTTTTTGCATAATGCCACTTTTGTTTTCAACGTGCGATATTATAAGGCGGGGTCTTACAGGTTGCTACTTGCTATGTTACAGAAAGCATATTACAATATGCAATACAATACCTTAAAATATAGTTGTGACTTAAGTAAAACACTGTAATAACTGTACCGCCTGTGCGTAGTGTGTACCATAGCCAGACATATGATGCATGAGTCATTTGAGCTGACAGATACTTATTGGTTCTGTGTGTTAAGTGTTTCACTGAGTTATGCAGATCCGTTGAGCCGTCGGCTCATAAAAAAGTGAGCCGGCTCTCACGGATCTTCTGTCGGAGCCGGCTCTTTGAACCGGTTCAGATATGAGTTACCCAACCCTTAACGGCACTAATACAGTGGGTGTCTTGTAGAAATATTTGAAACACTCAATTAACTCTAGAATCGCACACATCGGTCTGCCAGACCGTGTTGATTTTTAAAACGGTGCTATAAAAATTCCAGTGCTTACTTTAAAGCTTGACACTCATCTGGGAACAATTGGAATTTTTTTTAATGTTAGAATCACGTACCTGTGTCTATTGGACCCGGTTATTTTTTCAAAAGATTCTGTAAGGTTCTACCAGTCTTGCGTGTTAGGTAATTTTTTTTTCTCAGAATAGGTAATACCAATCTTGTTTTCACTTTTCTGGGACGTTGTTCACTTTTCTGGGACGTTGTGCATTACTTTGTATGTTTAATATCTTTGAAACTTAATTTTTATGGAAATTACTATAAAACTAAATGTAAGTAAAAATAATTTTTTGAATATATTTGTATAACATTGGTAATATAAAAAATTGTCTCTTTTCATTCTAAATTATGTGTCAGTAGTCTGCCTAGAAATCCATTCAGATAGTTTTAGACTTAACGAATTAATTCGTTCTTAAGTGAGAATATACGCATATTTAATTTTATTTCAGATACCTACGTTTATATTTAAAATGTTGTTGATACTTGATATACGTAAAAAAAAATTGGTTGTCTGTAAAGTCGGTTTACGGACGATAGTTTTACGTGATAACGTATTCCGCTCGAATATCATATTTAATAATACATAACCTAAATTTTAGTAGCTGTCAAACTATATTTTTACCGACTAATAATTTGATCAACCAAAGCAAAATACATATTTTTCAGCAATTATAAAAGACATTTAAAAGAATGTATATATATTATATATTTGTTAACAAACCGTATAATTTATCTGCTGTTATGAAATGCAGATATCTCCCAAGATTTGTTTTTGATACAAAATGTAGCTGCGTTTGTGTACAAACTATCAATTGACAAATAACGATGTATTATCTGAAAAATTGCTTTAAAAATTCGATAATTTATGACATTTTTATTAGATATCTTGACTTTAAGCCTTAATTTCCACGGTTTATAAAACAAAGGCCATCTGTCAGATGTAGCTTTCGCTGGAACAGCCGAAAAAAATGTTGAACGCACACTACTCTCTGACGTCACGCGAGAAGAGGGAGAAATGCGCACAAGCCGACGCTTGGGCCGATCGTGCATCTCTATCGCTTATATCGCGCTCTCGCTTGCGGAACATTACTCTTTTTCGTGTGTGCTGGCGGTATTTCATCAATTTATAAGACGTTATCACGTCAAAAAGAATTCATAAAGCTTGAAACTCGTAAAGCAGGAACTGCCTGCACTATTAGACTAAGAAGTAAGATCGTTATTTTAAAAGAATTGATGATTTTTCAGGTTAATTGATAATCATTAATCTTGAATCAGGGCAATTCCAAAGTGAGTCAGTCTGTATTTTTAAAGTAGTCATTAGTTCCTCACCTTGAAAGGCACCACATTGCATCTCGATACAGCGTTGCCAGATCTGTCTCCCCAGATTTTGAACTAATAATTTCTCTCGATTTCCCTTGTCGTTCGCTTTAAAGTAGTATTATTAGTTTTTGACCATATTTGGAGACGAATGAGGCACCACTACGTAAAGCTTTTCAATAGTAACAATTATTGTAATTAACTAGAGAGACATGTGAATATGATCAGAATCTAAAATTTTCCTAATACTAGTCATTGCTCGATTAATAGTATAAAATACTTAAATTTCGCATCTACAATTATAACAGGTTTTTTCGAAAAATCTTTCAATTTTTTTAAGACCCCCAATAGATTTCCCTTGATATCAGTAAAAAAGATGACTGTATTTTTCTCCAAACCGATCGGAATTTTTTATACTGAGGATTTTCCTAGACGTGGCAACACTGTTTCAGTCCCAAGTCAGTTGTATTCAGCGTACTTTACAAACGCCACCTTCCCTTAGTCCTTGTATTTTACCATCTTACCGGCAGTTACTAACATGTGCTCCAGGCTTCCGTAGCCTGTAAAAGCTTATGTTACATCGTTACTGTAAATCTAGTAGAACTCATTTTATATTTGAATGCGTAATCTTGCATTCCTTTATTGAAAGAAGCGTCTTAACAACTGTTCATTAATTACATTAAGAAATACTATGATTTATCGTTTCAGCTAAATAGTTCCATAAATTCCCTCGATATTTTTATTTATGCTTACGAATTTTAATGTTACGGAATCTCGTAAGTCTACTTTGCATTTTAATATTAGTAATGCGTCTTATGGAAGGGCAAATAAGTAACTTATTATTCTGAAACCTCTGACTTAATTTAAGATCACTTGATCATCATGTAATTAGGTCACCGTGTTCATCAATAACTTAACAGGTATTGAAAAATATCGATGTTTGACACTAGTAGAAATCAATATTGTAGTGAAGCGGAATAGAGATATGTAGTAAATACCCTTTCACAGTCGAATGCGTATTAACTTGGAAGCTTTGTGCTGAGCTGTATCAGCGACAGTACACATTGACTGTAATATTGTTTGTACATAACGGGGTAAAAAGAAGAAATACATGGAGCCAACTTTAATCTAGCTCACAGTTAGTGCTTTTCCTATAAAGATAAAACGTTTTTTATTTGATTTCGATTCACGTTTTGCTATTATTATTAGTTACTTTGATTTGTTTTCGACGTCCAGTGAAAATAGTACCAAATTTTATTTAATTTTTGCATAATTAATTTACCAACTTTTTGTTCGTGGTTTCACTCGTACAAAAATTAATTTTTACCGAAAAATCGATTTTGGCGTGAGGCCGATCGTAGTCGGAAAACTAGACTTGGTTGGAAGGATAGCCGAGTGTGTAGCGATACAAGCCCCCAGTTCCCAAGTTCTAATCCGAGAACTGTAAAAATACCAATTGCATTTTCAATTTGTTTTTTATAAAAATAATATTGAATTAAAAATATGAATTGCCAATTGGTACCTACTAAGTTCAGACAAGTCTGTCTTACAAATTTGATAATTACACTTTGAAGACAAAAATAGTAAAAGATTTCACTTCTCAGATTTGTCTTAATATTAATTTTTGAAACATACTGTATATATATTTTGCATCCATCCATACTGTCTCACTCTCCCAGACAATGAATTGTTGCCCTCAACTTCTTTTGTACAGCACACAAAATACCTTTGCCCTCTGAACCTGAACACAAACTACCTTCTTCTTTTTGTATCATGTACGAGGTTGGGGTTAATTTTATTATCTTACCGAAACAAACAGTTTCGGTTTTTTATAATCCAAAGGTCTGGCTGGTTTAATTGTAAAATCAAGCTTTAATATACTGTATATATATTTGACCAAGAGAGCGAAGCAACTGATGTCCCTCGTTAAGTCGCTGCTTGTTAAGTCAGTGCTTCTAACTAGACTTCAGTAATTACGGACGAGTATATGTCCAGGGAAAGTTTCCTATCTTACCTGGGAAATTCATTCTTCGGCATTTAGTCCGATTTCATCTGTCGTTATTCGTCAATTTAGACAACGACGACAGTATGAGTATTAGTTCGTTCCCGAATGTGAGTGTATAATACGCGCCACGAATCTAAAAGGTTCTAAAATAACAATAGCAATTTGACAATAGCGTACTCAACTGTATTTTAAAGCAGGAAAGCGACAAGTGACAAAGGCAACGAGCGATCACGGCCAATCACCGACGAGCGCACGTTCCGTGCTGGGAGGTGGTGGGAGTCACAACGGCTTTTAAATGTGCCTTTTCGACGCTGTTTGTGACTAACTTCCGAACCTTTTAGATCCGTGGCGCGTATTATATATGTACCTACTGTATCGGACGTCTGGCGTGTTTAGGTATGCTTGGTGTTTTATGCTACGAAGCATATTCCTGTCCGTGTAGATTTTCGGAACTGTGGAACAACGACGGTTCGCAATCCGCGGACACTCATCATTTCTTCCTCCAACGCAAAGATTTCAGTAAAACAATGGAACGAGATCGTTCCTTGGATATGTTCTCGGAAACTTGTTCACTCAACAAAGGAAACATATACCGTCTTTGGAACTATTTTACCAATGTCACAATTATGTTAGTGAGTAAGTTTACGAATTTTTAAAGTGAAACTTTTATTCTATCGCCCCGAATTTTTCTGGCCGTCTGTTGCATGTCGCATTACAGGCGGCCGCGGAGTAGGGGTAAAGTGAAAGTCGCTCGGAGTAGGCGCTCGGTAGAACAGCCAAGGCCAATATGGCGGCGCCCATGGTTAGCATCAGCTGACCGTGTAGTATGTATAACACATAGTCAGTCTGTCATGCGGGCAAGTGCTGTACAGTGTTTACATGTTTTTATTCGTGTATTCATGTGAATATTGTTGTTTATAATTAATCGTGATGGATAAGTGTCTACAATCCAATAAAAGTTTCACTTGCGTCGTGGTTTCTTAAAACCACACAACTGTTTTTCTTTTTGTCTTATTGTGGAAAAAAATTGTTGAACCTCGTATGTAGTGTACATAAGTGCTGCACATTCTTCTTTCCACACAACACAGACGTTTGATATCAACCTACCGGTACGTGAAACAAAGAAAGATAATGTTCTTTAGACAAGCGTGTATAGTACCATCTCTGTCTGTTACAACTCAGGTCGGTCATCAATATCCCGATGAACATTGCAACCTGCTAGCAGTTTAGAGGCATCGCACAACCGGGAGGGTTTTTTATTTTATCATTAATGTCTGAAGGGCGGTAGAATGAGTTTTTAGGACGAGCAGGACGATTCTAGGTGTCGTTTCTCTTTCCTCCTTCTCTATCTCTCTCGTTTATATATACTTTGAATGGTCCAGCGATAGGTTACTCGCTCTAATAAAGATTGAGTGGAAACGCAATCGTACACCTACGTCCATTTCTAACTGCATGCACTAGAAAGCAGCCATTTTAGTGTTAACTATTAGTAACTTTTTAATTTTTAATGTCACAATATCATTTGATAGGTTTTATCTGTTCTCTACCATTTAAATATTTACAATTCTCATATACTTAACAAACATCCGATGGTATCTGTAACTTTTTTTATTTTGTATTTTAGAGTCAAAATCTTTTTTCGTATCAGCATTAAAGTATACCAGGATTTGAAATAAGAAAATATTTTTTAAATCACCTTGAAAATATGAAACTCTGTTTAATCAAAGTTATATAAATAAATAAAATTATCGACCAATTTTTCAGACAATATATTAACAAAAAAAAAATATATTTTTTGTTAATATATTGTCTGAAAAATTGGTCGATAATTTTATTTATTGAAGAGTTATAATCAGACGTTAATTAAAGATTTCAAAGTTATATAGCAAAAAAAATGTTTACACTGACATTGGTGCATCCCTATGTCCCAGTTCAGATCCCAACAATGCTGTATGCAATGCGCACGATGCAAGTATGTTTTGCCTTTGTCCATGATGTATATTTCGTGCACAATTATTGCTGTCTGCACTTAAATAACGATTCGTATAGTTTGTCCAATTGAAATTGCATTTGCTACAGATCATATATTTGCTTACTGTAGCCCGTGTCCACGATAGAATCGATTCTGCACTGATAATAGCCGTTTACGACATCAGAAAACACTAATGTATAAATATAATATTGACACTTTCAAAAATTCTCTTACCATTAAACGAAGATCAGTACTTTCTCATGGCTCTTGTCAACGATCGTTTTAGTCGACGGGTAACGGGCCGACGCGAAACGGTTACCTTTGTACACGATCCGCTAATATACGTGAGCGCGTCCGTTGTTATCGATATCAGTTCTATACTTGAAGGGCGAAGAAGTGCAAGTACGTTATGTCTTGCTTGTTTATTTTTGTGATTTTCTAAAGTCTTGTCCCAACACTGGCCTATTATGAACAAGGCTAATTAATAAATCCATATCAATATCAATTGTAAACTCCATATTCACAATGAGCAACACAAGGTAGGTAGGTGTAGGTAAAAACGTGCGCGCACATCTGTTGTCGTCAACAGACTTCTACGAAATTACGTGGTCCACTGCATCGGACCGACCGCCGTCGCGCCGAGGAGCGCCTTGCGGGTATCCGTTGAGTTTTGTTGCAACGATAAGATAGATTTTATTTCTTCGCGAAGCCATAAGCGGATGCGAACGTCATACACATAAAAGTACATTAATTATAAAAAAACAAAACCATATATTAAAACAGTAATATTAGATGCCCGTCGCGTTAACAAACCTATTGAACACTGCGCATCGGCCCGTCGCCCGTCATAAAAATCGGGCCGTTATCCGTTGTCAGACAGGTGCATCCAACGTTAGACACTCTCGAAAAATCCTTCCGGTGCTTTAAGAAGTTATAAAAATAGAGGCGACTCAATTTGGGATGTGATCCAATATGGGCTAGTCTACCTTATACAATTCGTTGTTTTTGCTTGCAACTTATATTTCGGGGTACAATCGCATTGGTTGTCTACACTTCAACGGCAGTAACAAACAACCCTGTCTCCAAAGTCTGTGTATGTAATATGTACATAGAACGCATGACGAAGGGAACGGGGAACTTTGTGGAAAAAGTAAGTTGTTTAGGGGTCATGATGGATGACATTAAATGTATTTTGTATCATGTACCTTGGAGGCTTAGATACTATTAATCGTAATATATGCTATACGAACGAAGTTTGTTATGTCTGTATAATAATAATAGTGTAGAAACTGCAGGGTTCAACAAACGTAATTATAATTTAACTTGGTTATAACATTTATTTATTAACGTCCGTTTTCACAGCTTTTTTATTTATTGGTGATACAACGAATATTCGAGTTTCAGAAGAAGGACATAAGTATCGGCTCCAACGTTAGGGAGGCAGCGGCGGCCGAAATATTTGAGCAGCCACTTTTAACAGTCAACGGACGGTCAGTTGTGACCCTTTCGTCGAGCGATATGAACTTCGAAGAACTTGTAATTTTGTACATATCTCGTAAAAAACGCAAAGCTGAGAAAAGACATTTGATTCTAGAACGGCACTCAAAAGGCTTATTTCATTCCTATTTTAGAGATCTTCGTAAATACCCAGACCGGCTTTTTAACTACACGAGAATGTCAGTGCAATCGTTTAATAACCTTTTGGAGAATATAAGAAATTCAATCAAGGGCACTGATACACCTATATGAGAGCTTGTATAACTCCAGAAGAAAAATTGGTCTGACTGTCGACAAGTGCGCGGTGACTGACGGCAGCCATATAAATTCGTCCACACTAGCTCTGGCTGCGCGCAGCCAATGGATTGCCGTGCAATCAGCCGCGCAATCAGCCGCGCAATCAGCCGCGCAATCAGCCGCGCTTTATGGCTTCCGCAGCCGGGAGTTCGTGGCTGCGCGCAACCAATGGGCTGTCGTGCAATCAGGCGCGCTTTATGGCTTCCGCAGCCGGGAGTTCGTGGCTGCGCGAAGCCAATGAGCTGCCGTGCAATCAGGCGCGCTTTATGGCTGCCGCAGCCGGGAGTTCGTGGCTGCTTAAGTGCGCGGGCTCCCATATACCGTCATATGTTCGACTGGCTGCCGCAGCCAGGCTGCCTAGTGCGCGAGGGCACTAAAAGTATAGAATATTTTTTATTCCACAACGCGTGAGTTAATAATAACGTTCCTGCATTAAAACCGATATACTGCAACGGAAATTGTGAGTGAGAACTAGAGAATACAATCCCGAGCATGTTTTTCAATCCCGGGATTACGGAATTTTTGATGCGTAATCCCGGGATCTCGGGGCTATCCCGGGATTAGACTATGTGGATTCTAATTGGGCTCAAACGAAAAAAAACTTGAGTAATTTCTTAAAAAATGTTTTTAGTATCGTTGCACAACATAAATCACAATATAGGTAGTAAGAAAAGAAAATAGACAAAACAAAAAAAAACTTTACTTTTGTAAGAAATCAAAAAGACAACACAAAAAAGCTATTTAGTATTTCGAAAATACAATCGCAGAAATATCAAAGCTTGAATTCCAACCTGCTTCGTAGTTTATTGCCAACATAAGCAGCAGCTGAAAACGCTCGCTCAGGTTCTACGCTGGTTGGAGGAATAGACAATAGATACTTATATGCTGTTTCTAAGTGATATCCACGAACTCCTCCATTTTAGAACAGGCTTATTTCACGTCTAATACTATTTGCCAACCCCGATTCATTTTGTACTTGTACTTCAGGATCCGGAGTTTTCATATTCTTACATATCGTACCGCGTATTTAAGGATTGTTTTTTGTCGTTATGTAACAAATAATATTAATATAATCTAGGCAAGGTAATTGTCAAGGCACAACGGATTACGGAATTCAAACTAGATCTGTTTGTGGCAATCCCGAAAATCCCGAGATTAGCCAAGTACGATCCCGGGATTTTCGGGGCCAGAAAACGGCCGGGATCCCGAGATTCGGGATTCCGGGATTGTATTCTCTAGTGAGAACTGAAGAATAATAAAAAAAAACTTTTATTGCAATCTGAGGTCATTGTAAATTCAAATTTTCTGACAGTGAGGTTTGCAACCCAACATTAAACTGTAAGATTAAATTTAACTAGGGTCGGTGAATGTGATCTTTAGTAGAAGTGAACTTTGTGTGTGTGTATGTGTTTGTGTGTTTGTCTCGCGCTTGCAACCTCATCCTTCTCAACTCCTCAATTCCGCCCGTCGTATATTAATGTACTTCAACAACTCGACTTAGTGGTTTTTGGTAATTAAGTTTATCTCAACAGGTATGTTGACGACATGTATTATATTTTTTGTTGCATGAAACGATCTCCTCACTGCTCTAACTTTTCTCTCTGGCAACACGTAATTAATTGTTCGTATCTCGTTTATTCTGAACGCCTCTTGTAATTATAAAGTATAAATTATGTAATTAATTGCCCCAAGCTCTTTTGAATGTATGTAAGTGTAAAATCAACTTCCTCTAAACTATATACAGCGAGGTTGAGAATAATTAACACGATCAATGTATTTCTTGCGAAAAGGGGAGACCAGAACTTAAGCATCGTCGGTTTTGACCAATTTATTAAACCGCGATAAATAGTGATCCCGATCGGTTATGGAGAAAGTGTGATGGTAAAAAGATAGAAATATAACAGCGGTACTAGTATAGACGAATAACTCAGTAACAGATGACGCGGTACTCATGCGAATTGATGTGTAAACTGGTTTCACTACACTTGCGAATATAGATATATACTAGCGTGGCCTGTGCGGATTATTCGCACTAAATAAGTATAATAATTATCACTTTACAAAATTATTTTTTAAATATGATTGCAGGTATTCAATTCGTTTCTAATTTTGCACACTGCTTATAACGTTCTTCTTTTTGTTGTATTACAATATGAAGCTCAGATGACAGATCGAAGAAATATTTTACTAAAATTGTCATATAGAGGCGCAAGTAGCAAAAGCGTTGAGCTAAACCGTCAGATGGCATCATGCAGTATTGCTGTGACGTTGTTCAGCGTTGCTCGCTGTTTCAAAATTTAAGCCGTCAGATGGCAGTATGCAGTATTGTGTCTGTTGTATTACAATATGAAGGTCAGATGACAGATCGAAGTTTTGACGTTGTTTCAAAATTAACGCTGTCAGATGGCAGACGTTGTTCAGCGTTGCTGTAATTTAATTAATTTACAAAAACAAAAGCAATAATAAATTTTTTAGTTGTCAATGTCAGTAGAGCAAGCAATTATCTGTAAAATGATATATAATTTATGTGGAGAAATTTTGTGGTTTTTTCTAAAAAGGGAGGCAAACATCTTAAACCTTAGCGTATATATATGAAAATGATATATCCTACCATCAATATGACGGCCGTACATTGTCAATTTACCATCAATACGAAAGCAGTGCGTATACGACGGCCATATTTGGCCGTCAAATAGACTGCCATGTAATTTTTTGCTCAGAGGCTAGAAACACGGCAATAAGTCGGTACACGAAAATTCATTTTTTTTTTAACTATGTATATATAAGGCAATAGGTGTATCGTGATCGTGTAACACAATTTTTACCAGTTTTGCAACGTAAGTCGATGAAAAAAGGTGACAATCTACAAATTCGTGCGAAGCCGGACCGGGTCGCTAGTTTATAATAAAAAAATATAATTTGAATTTTTTAGAAGCCCTGTTTCAAATGATTAAATGGAAGCTGTCTTATATTTTGTATTAATATGTAATATTTTTCCAACGGCATATGCACCTTATCTAATGCATAATTTAATTAAAAAAATATGCATCTTTATATACTGTGCCATACACGTCGCGTGTTTTAAGTACAGGGGTGGAATGAGGTTGAAGAGAGGGGGCATAGATGTTGTTATGAAACAATTCTAATGTTATGGAAGAACATGTGTTGCAACTCATTACGTAACATCTTTATCATGTACAGTATAATTCCGATTGTCAGACATGCGTATGTCATATCTACCAGTCCCGTTTTAACTGCTTCAGTTTTTAATGAGCAGAGACTTTATTCCTGCAAATATTAAATGTAGCCTTATTTTAGCGAAAAGATAGAAAATATTGTGATGAATTTTTAACTATTAAAATATGCATACAAAACTTCGAAAAAGCTGTTTCTACGCCAAAAATCATCAACAAATTATTTTTATTTTTTTTTTTATGAATCTGGGCGCCTTTATTATTTGCTACAGCCTTCCCGTGATCCTTATCGGGCACTTTATGCGCTTGATTTTTTTCAAAATCTTAAGCCTAATACTTTAGAAGATATTAATTAAGGGAGAGACCAGCTTTTTGGGCGTTTGATGTGACAAAAAGCATGTCTCTTCCTTCTATATCTTCTAAAGTTTTAGGCCTAAAAATTTGAAAAAAATCAAGTGTATAAAGAGACAGATAAGGATCACAGGAAGGCTATAGAAAATGATAAATTCGGCGCCAAAATTCATAAAAAAAATTCAAAAATATATTTTTGATGACTTTTGGCGTAGACACTGCTTTTTTTGTTACCTTTACCAGCTTCTTTATATGCCTTATTTTTTTCAAATTTTTTTAATAGTTTCGTAGATAAAGCGGGACATTGGACATTGTTACGTGACTGAGGTAACCGCAGTGACGTCCAATGATTATTCCCGCTGTATCTCTGAAACTATTAAATTTAAAATTTAAAAAAAAAAACAGGCATATTAAGAGGTTGATAAAAAGACGAAAAACATTACGGCCGAAGCCAAAACTCGTCAAAAAAATATTTTGTAAATTTTTTGATGGGTTTCGGCGCGGAATTTTTTGTTTGCTATGGTCTTTTTGTGATCTTTGTCAGCTTCTTTATATGCCGTATTTATTTCAAAATTTTAAATCTAATAGTTTCGGAGATAAAGAAGGGAGAGACATACTTTTTTGGCACATCAAACATAAAATCTAAAATTTTAAAGAAAATAGGACTTAGAACGAGGTTAATAAAGATTACTAAAAAACTCTACGTTCAGTGGCAAAACTCATCAAAAATATTTTTTTATTTTGTTGGTAAATTTTGGTGCAGAATGTATATCGTATGCTATAGTCTTCCTGTGATCTTAGCATCTTTTGATGCACGATTTTAGACTTAATATATTCGGGGATATGGACAGTTAAAACCCCTTTTTTGGTGCTTGGTGTACCAAAAAAGCATATCCCAGTAGTAACTTACGGTTAGATATTCGCGTTTTCATATATCTAATGGGAAAAATTTTGTTTAAAATAATGCGTCAACGCGTATTATTAGCGACTTTCGGTAAAAGGTGTGCGCTAACTTTCGATTATTCCCTGTATATTATTGTAAAACTGATGTATCTCACCGAATATTGATTTTTTTCTTCATATAATATATAACAACTTTATCGTAGATCAAGCATGTATTCTCCACCACATATGCCGGGTCGACCTTGCGCTTCCACCACGAACGTTACCTTTTATTATAATAGAACAATCTGTCATATGAGTTTATCATCATTGTAACACTTCTTTGCATCCATAACATGATAAATTCCATGTGATTCTACAGTGAATTTATTTTAGCACTAAACGTATCATATTATAATACATTTTATTAATAGTGACAATAGTCAACTCTGAATCTTACTGGCCAATTAATGATCTGTAAAGATTATATAATTTAGTTCGAATATTATTGCAATGTAGTATTATGATGAAAAAAAAAATTAACTTCTAAACCACAAGAGATATAGAAAATTGCATGTGCTTATTGCAATCAGCGTCTTTAGGTTTTCTTAAAATCATTTTTAAACATACAGTTTATTATACAGTATGTAAACACGTAAGATGCACATAGGGAAATTAACATTGGGACAAAATGACTGGATCAGAGTAAGCCCTGAAATCTTGTTTTTCAATTTGACAGATAATATTCTTTTGCAAAATGAATGTGTATACTACCGAAGAAAATATTCAGATGATTACAACATAATCGGACTTTTTTTATTAATGGGACATTAAATTCCCAAAAATACTTAAATATGGTGCGAGATCAAATATTTCCGCCTATTCGTGTTGAACCTAAAGACATTGGGTCACTGATTTACCAACGCGGATACGTCATACCAATCAGACAATTTTTGAATAAAATGTTTCCAAACAGATGGAGTTGTTTTTTTGTTTTATTTTTGTACAAAAAAATTAAAATAATGATTTATAAGAGCTTTTTATTATTAAAAAAGCCAAGTAAAATAAAAATAAATCAAAATAAAATGAAATCCTCAAGATTACCACGATATTTCAATAGAAATAACATAATTCAGTCATGGCTAACTCTGATCCAAGTATTTTTTCTCAATGCTAATTTCCCTATGTGCACCTTACACGTTTACATACTGTATAGTTGTCACTGCCCTGTATGGCTGTGGTATTAATTTAGTAATAAAAGAATTCACTACTGCACTAAGGATGTTGTGATAAATTATATTATTTGTGAGACCAAATTAAGTTCCCCGTATTATTTTCTATCAGTCAATTGACGTCAACACTTTTTTATTTGATTTGTCGTAAAAATTCGATAGATTTATAAATGTTACGCGAGACAAAAGTTCCTAGTGTTGTATATAATATAAATCTAACGATATAAATATTGCAGTGGCTAACAACTCGTGTCTAACCTATACATATTTGACCTCCGCTCACGCATTAGCTAAGTTAAAAAAGCAATTAAGCAGCCAAATAAGAGTTTACCTATTAAACTGGAATAGAAATAGAGCTTTGCGTGTGAACCGACTGAATGCGGTGGGCAGGTAAGGTAGCGCGGGGTAAATGCGATACAGTTTTATGTCCGCACGTGTATAGTTTATACCTTGCCCCACACTTACCCTTACCCCAAACTCTTGTTATATATAGGGATGGAAACAATTCCGTTGATGCCTGCTAAAGTTTCGGTTCATTGTACTCTGTTTATTTTATCAAACAATACACGTTTTCACAAACCTCATACTAAAACTGGCCATGTCAGATTTTCTTTATTTTTCTGTTTCACCTAAAAGACGTACTGATTCAAATATTCGCGCGCTTATTTATCTCTTTCGATTCTATTTTTGTTTTTTGACTGACTCAGCTATAAAGTTTGAAGTGACACAGAAAAGCAAATGTCAGTTAAATTGTTACTTAATTTTGTTAAGAGGGATCTAGTCTCCTTTTACCCAAAAACAAAATGTTGCGAATTATAGATGTTTCATCTGTAGCTTTTTATTTTATTTTTGAGTGTCTGATTTATTGATGCGATAGAAATTGGAAAATCTTAAGTTTCCTAACACTTCAATTACCGATTTTATTTTATTTATTTTTTAAACGGAATTGGAAATGTTTGGTCATCCCTAGTTGTGTATAAGAATATAAGTCCACGCTAAAAGTATAAGAATAGTATATTGATTTTAACTATTGATATAGAAAACAGTGCCCTAGATTCACAGATATTTTCATTGATATTTGACAGTGTTTTTGTTATGTTTACTTTATATAACATAGATGCATGATAAGTATATTTAAAAATACTAAACTTGATTTATTGACTTTGAAGTATTTGGGTTATTTTTGTAAGTAAGATTTAAGTAATTTGTATTTATATTTTTTAATTATCTGATTTTCCATTTTGTTCTTGGAATTTTATCCTCTACCCGCGTTTTTGCTTGCCTTACGACGAAAATGTATCTTACCTGATCATTTGAATGTGTATTTGAAGATTGAGTTTCCATGACGCCTGAATTAAAAACCCCCAGTTCCGAGATTCTAATCCGAGAATTGGTTAAAGAGTCAATTCATAATTGAGTTTTCCATTTTTTTTAAATGTTATAAATTTGAAACAATAATTGCTGTTTAACTCAAATGATCTCAGCTGTTAGTGTCCTTAAAAAGTAATAATAAATTTAAAGTTGAGCGATTTCAGTTGAATATTTCCAGTTCATTTACTACAGATAATGTGAAGACGGAATTCCCCTAATTTAATTAGTGCAAATTGCTGTAGTTTAACTGTAGATATATTATGGGTATACCTAGTAGGTATTGTTTATCGTTTTGTCCTAGTAATTTATTTCTTTTTGCCGTCGGACACTTGATAGTATTTATATTCTGTTAGGGCTATCATTTATTTAATACAAGGTGCAACAGACAAATATATATTCTATTTAAAAGAACACTGACATTTTTTATCAAAATTAATTGTAAGTAGTACGGAAAATACCTCATGATAGCCCGCCGCAGACGGGCAAGAATGTTTCATAAGCAACGGTGCCAGATAATTGTTTTACTAAATCGGGAAGTTTAACATGCAAAATAAAAAAATCTAAATTTAAGTGTAGAAAGCTGGATAAATTAGAAAAAGCAACGAAACTTCTTATTTATATTAAGAAATCACTTCGATATGAAAATAATAATATTAAATAAGTGTCTATATTGATATTTGTTTGTTTGGACTTGACTGCAAATTTGGCCTGTTGGAAATTTTTTTTCTGGTCTTTTAGAACCAAGAGATGCAAAATTATAAAAAAATGGCAAGAAAACATGTTGCAGTCTCAGTTATATTTATATTTAATAATATTACACCAAAGCAAACATAAAAAATATATATATGAAGATATTGTAAGATAAATTACTGAAATTTGTAATAATCCACTTCACATTGTGGTCACAGATATATTTGTGTAAATGGTTTTGGTTACGTAACGTCAAGGAAGTAACCATAATTTTCAGATGCGACAGCTTTCAAGACATTATTCTGATATGAACTTGATTAAGTAGGTATGTCATATTATGTATAGGTTTTCTTGTTATAGCTTTCATTAGGGTGTCTTGTTACATTTTCTGATATAGTCTGTCCCGAAATTTTATTATTTTTTAGTAATTTCTAAACCAATCCGGTACATTCCATCGACACTTTGTAATCAAAGAGAAACACAAGGGCCGAAAATTTCAAAATACTATTTTAAAAAATCATTTCAGGAACAATATGCTTTGCTTATAATTTACATTCAATTTTTTTTTATTGTTAAAAAATCCAGCTAATTGGCCATTCCAACTTCAAAATGTTGAAATTTAACATATAATAAATAATTTCTGTTAACGCGTGCGGCGACGCGAGTAACGACTAGTAATAAATATTGTAATTGCTATCGATTTGCATGGTTACATAATTTAGTTTCACATGTAAAAATTAAACAAAGCATGCTTGTCAGCTACCTGATTTCTTTTTGGCAGATATTCGGAGCAGGAGAACAGCTGATTTTTTTAAAAATATTTCCGAAACTAACAGGCAAACAGACTTTTTTCAAAAATATGTTTTTTGAACTTGGGGGACCTCAAAACGAACAAGCATTGTAAAATTTTGAAACCTAAATAATTTATTGTGGAGTTGGAATGGTAAAATCAGGAATTTTTTAAGTTCAAAATGATAATAATTTGAGTCGCATTTTATCAATTCGACCATGGATGTCCAGAAACACTTCTTGTCAAACGTATGTGAAAGCATTCAATTTTTGTCTTTATCTTACAGCTTTCCTTACACCTAACTTTTATCTACGCTTTGTTTATTCTTTATTACTTTGTTGCTTTCTTTTTTATGTGAATTCTATACAACATATGTACAGTTAGAACATTCAATTTTCTCTTTATCTCACAGCTTTGCATAGGTCTCATTTTATCTTCGCTTTGTTTAACCTTTTTTTATTGTTTTCTTTTTTCTGTATGTAACGAAGGAAAAGAAAACAAACACTTGACGTGCTTAGTGCATAGAATGATAGAATCTTGTAACTGTTGGTCTCGTACTGTCGTTCTATATAATTTAGCGTTTTATGTTTTCAAACTACAGTAAAATCTCCCTTGACACACGAGGCTCATAATAAAATATCACTAGTGTGACCTGTGCGAATTATTCGCACTAAATAAGTATAATAATTATCACTTTACAAGATTATTTTTTAAATATGATTGCAGGTATTCAATTCGTTTCTAATTTTGCACACTGCTTATAACGTTCTTCTTTTTGTTGTATTACAATATGAAGCTCAGATGACAGATCGAAGAAATATTTTACTAAAATTGTCATATAGAGGCGCAAGTAGCAAAAGCGTTGAGCTAAGCCGTCAGATGGCACCATGCAGCATTGCTGTGACGTTGTTCAGCGTTGCTCGCTGTTTAAAAATTAAAGCCGTTAGATGGCAGACGTTGTTCAGCGTTGCTGTATTTTAATTAATTTACAAAAACAAACCAATGATAATTTTTTTAGTTGTCGATGTCAGTAGAGCAAGCAATTATCTGTAAAATGATATATAATTTATGTGGAGAAATTGTGAGTTTTTTTTCTAAAAAGGGAGGCAAACATCTTTAACCTTAGCGTATTAATATATTATATGACGTGATTATTAAACTGTGGGTTGTGAGTCGATTTTGAATGATTCGCGACGAAACGTGTTTCCATTATTTTTTTTGTACCAGCATCATCAAAAAACGGCTGAACCCATTTTGTTTAAAACTATTATTTGTTTCCTATACTTAAAACATAGGGATACTTTTTATCTGACCTCTTTTAGGTTAAGATTGCTCTCAAAATCAACAACGACGTGAGCAAAGCCGCGAAATGAAATTGTAGAAATTTGTTATAGTTTTTGAGGACAAAATCAATTAGTGTCAACGTGGTGAATGGTTGAGGCCAGTAAATTGATATTACATGTTTTTTGTTGTTGTTCTGGGATGTTTGTAGATGTTTTGAGACGAGTGTGTGTGTGTGTACGTCATGTGTTTCCCTTATTCGGCTCTTCCCTCGTTAACAACAGTATTTACCGTATGTAATGTAGGCAAGCGTTGTGTCTGCGAGTTAGTGGTGAGCTGTGAGAGCTCGACGAGGCTATACGAATTCCATATCTCATGCCTGTCTACATACTAGTCGTGCTTATTCTTGTTACTAAAGCAGCGCTCAAACGTAGCGAACCAAAAGTATCCACAAAATGTGCGGCTAAATTATAGTTTCATTCCGGGTCGAACGCATTCTCGGAAAATCTGTTTTAATTAGATCTTCGATTTTGACTACACACGTTTCCCTATAAGAAATGTATTGTAGAATTTCAAATCGATTTTATTTAATCGGAGAATCTCGTTAGAGATTCTCTTCTGTGCTATTGTATATACATGTATTTAACATACTTTTTTGTACAATTGCCTCATCGAACATTTTCTAGGCATTTTGAACTTTTATCTTTAAAAACAATCGACATTTGTTTTCTGTGCTGACAACCTCCTACATACACAAAAACTGCATTTATGTGATCAAAAAATAAACAAGATTTGGTTAACCCAAACACATGTAAGACTTAATGAAAGAAGACTGCGTTGCGGACGGTATTGTTTACATTTGACTTTTTTCAGTGTATGTTCATCAAAAGGCAGTAGCTTAGCAACTAGAATATTTACAAAATGTGAATGTCTAAAAATAATGCAAAAACTATGCTAAAAAAATCGGTAACTAGATGAATAAAAAATGTAAATTATATTAACCCCGCAACTGTACATGACTTTGGAATTTTATTACTCCAACAAGTCTTACCCTACGGCCAGACTATACTTTTCGCACTGCTTCTCGCTCTGCTCATCGTGTTGCCGCGATGTTGCCCTAAGCGGCCACACACTGCTCTACTCGAGCTACTCATATTCAGAGGCGGCCTTACCCTTTGCGAGGCTCCGGGCGGCAGGTCTTTGCGAGTCCCTTTGGCCTTCGTGAAAATTATGTGATGCGAAAGTAGGTCTAAATTAAGTTGTGAATTATATCAGACAACACTGCGGCTGTCCTGATTGTTAGGCTATATTTAAGAAAAAATCAAATGCCGCTGTCGGGCCTAACAATCAGGATAGCCGCAGTGTTGTCTGATATAATTCACAACTTAATTAATGTGAATATGCTGTGGACTACGGGAGGTAAAAATCATTATTTATCTAATAATCCGTCCACCAAAACTCAAAACAATCTCGAACTTTAAATTTACCGTTATGTTATAACCTTAATAAATAATTAAGGAGCAAAGTCAAAAGTTTTAAATAAAAAAATATAGCTAAAAAATCTATATTTAATAAAATTTGCTCGGGTTGTTGCGCGAGGCCCCGGGCGATTGGCCTGTTCGTCACCCCTAAGGCCGCCGCTGCTCATATTCGTGCTCTATTGCCGGTCTTTTGACTCGCGCACAAAAAACCGACAATAAAAGGGAGCACTGGGCATGACGAGCAGCATGACGTGCGGCATGGCGAGTAATGCGGCCACACTACGTTCCTGCCTCCTTTCCTCGCCACTTCCCATGCCACTCGTCGAGTGTGTGGCCGTAGAACTAACTGTACCGGATTATCGTCATTTCGTAAGTTTAAAGTCATAATTGTATGCAATAGTAAATACTTGTAATTTTAAAACGCAAGAGATTTTTAGCATATTAAGATGAATAAGTCAGTTGTATAATTATGTATAACCTAATGGTTTTACGCGCGCATGTAAGGTAAAGTTGGAGAAAGGGTAACTCTGGAATGGTGTTGGACAAATGGAATGAACAAGAACGGACGTTGGAACAGACGTACAGACAGACGGTAGAGAACAGAATGCGTTTGTTTCTCCCTAAGCCCTTGTTACATGCTCGTTAATTAGATGTTACGACGGCGTACATGTATGTACGTAGGATGATAGTACCTACACTTACAGTCGGTGAGTTGGATTCACACTGAATGGACATCTATGGTCTTAAACAGTCCTAATATTAAATTCGCCAGAGCTTCATAGCTCTTTATTTAATCGAAAAGTAGATATGTTCTTGTTAACGTTGTCAGAAGGCCGGAGTTCGTCGGCTTAAGTCGTATCCAGGAATTTAAGATTAATTCTGTCCCGCAAATGAATAATTCTAATTAATTCTATAAAGTAATTACTATATGTAACTACATTTTCGACAAATATTGGTGTCTTTTCGATTACTAAATTAATTAAGATATTTAAACATATAGAATTAAGCTTTTATAAAATTATTCTAAAAATGTAAAATGAACCGCATCGTTATTTTGTATTTTTAAGCTTTGCTAATAGCATCCTGCGAGCAGGGCCCGATCAAGGGGGGGGGGGGCAAACCGGGCATTTGCCCGGGGCGGTAAAATTTAGGGCGGCGCGGCGTCGGCGGCGAAAATTTGAAAGATGGTTAAACAAAAAAAACCACACCCTACACAAAAGTTGTTAGAATATATTATTACTATTGACATCACTGAAATTTCACATCATATCTTAGTAGATTACAAAAATAAAATGTGGAATATGGAACAACGCATGGGTAAAAGGCGGCAAATATTATTTTGCCCGGAGCGGCGAAATAGCTGGATCGGGCCCTGCCTGCGAGTAGAGTCGCAGAAAAATATGTAAGAAAGTTTGGAAGATTAAATGTGAATTGAAGACTATAAAATAACTGTTTGGTATACCCTGTATGTTTCATGTATTTTAAATTAAAATGCAAACTTGATAAAAAAATACAACGCCTTTGGTGTTATTGAAATAAATATGAAAAGAAATAATAATAAAGAAAATAAAACAAAAAGTTTGTTAATGACATTAACGCTTCTTTATGGTATAAAGTTGATGAAAGATTTATTTAATTTTAATTCATATTCCAAGTAACGCAGTAATGTCATATACGAGTATAATGTCTGCAGAAACTAAAAGAATTTTACAGAAGTTCAGACGAAACGAGCAATTTATGCAATTAGTTATTTATTTTATTTTTCTAGCTACAGACTGGCTCCCTTTGTCAGCGTGATTTCTATTTTAAAATTACTAATGAAATGCTAAAATCCGCTCTAAATAATTAGCCGTATTCTGCTATTTGAGTTCTAATCACTGTGCTTAGGTAACCACAGTAATTAAAAAATGTATAAACACTGTCTGTAATCACTTATGTTTAACATGGTATTCAGGTAAAGCATTAATGACAAGTGATTAGGCGAGTGTTTACAAAATATCTTTTTTATCACTGGTTTTCAAAAAACGCACCTATAAACTGTCATTTCTGTGTGGCTACCATGGTTATAGTGGTCACGTGCCTGCTTCTATGTCAGTTTATCGTTATCAAGTGACAAGCACGCTGTACGTTTGTATTCTTGTAGGTGCTAAAATAACTATTTCTAATAATGGCGATTGAAATTGCGAAAAGAAGACAAAAAATGCCAGTTTATCAATACAAATTGATCTTAGATTATATTGACGCTATTAAAAATATGTTGTGTGGAAAACTATCACCAACAGAATCAATCATTGTGAATAAAAAATGAAATATTAGAGCGCTATAATTTGAGTTTTCGAACAACAAAAAACTGTTTTCATTCTCATTTAAATCCAAAATAATTGAGTGAAATATTTCGCTATCTGTTTTTATTCAAAAAACTACTATAGTGACAGCTAACAACACCCATTTACCAGTTACAACTTATCCACTCTTATAAAGACGTCACGTGATCAATTTAAACACTCGTGCTAGTCACGTTCCTTAGCAGAATACGAAACATACAAAAGTGATTACACAAAGTGTTTATTTTGATAAACACTTGGTAATCACGGTGGTTAACATTAGCGGAATAGTCCTGAATATTATCCTTTTGAAATTAAAAACAGAATGAACATGTTCCGGTATAATTTTGTATGTTAAAATGAGGTATGTTTTCTAGTATTTTATAAAAATATTTCCGGACAAACTATAATTATTTACACTACCTACGTTTAAAATAATGTTCTATACACTTTGTATGGGATAAATTAAAAACTATAGCTTTATTTGTAAACATTCGGTATAATGCATTGAAAAACTTTCAGAAAGGAACAGTGTTTGTGCTTTTGCATAAATGACTTGAGAATCTGGAGTATACTTTGTGCAGAATACATTATAATCATTATATGTGTCTTTATGATATATCGATCAAAAAATTTTCCATCGGATTTATGCTGGAGCTTTAAGTTTGCCAGAAGATGGTGGAGAATGAGTTTGTTGTGGAGAATGGAAACTTGACGTAGGGAGGGAGAAGAGGTGAATATGAAATTGAATGGAGATACAGCGAAGAACGAATAGCATTTTGTATTTTTCAGACGTTCTGCGTAAAGTCAACCATCCATCTTCGTTTAAGCCTGTATAGTTAGTCACCTATGATTAAGTAACAGTTTGCTTCAAAAAAATATTTTCTAATTTAAGTATTCTTGTTTATTGTATTGTTTTAATTGACAATCAATTAGAGAAAACATTTTAAAGATATTTTTCGGTATGTAAAGTTTTTTCTCGTAATCTCGACATGCGTCGGGTCGAAAATCGGGATATTTATTTGCTCGACTTGATAAAGAAAATCTAATGCTCGATGTTTTTGCCTTAAATAAATAGCTCACCGATCATCCCCGATTTTGTCGTAGCGTAATTATGCACCAAGAAGTTGGTTGTTAAACAGTGAAAAACATTTTACAAATCGGTTCAGTGATTCTCGAGTATTGAGGTAACGTAGATACAAACTTGTTCTTTTCTATATTATTATTATATACGATAGAATTCGTAAAATAAAGTCATTAAAATGAACTTGAATTAACCGTTTTTACTCTTAAACAATAAATTCTACTGTAGTTATTTTGTTTTATTAATAACTGTGTAGTTTTTATCAACTCTACTCTACGAAGAATATTTTAATCGTTGTCATTTGATTAATAATTTTCTGTTGAAGCATTTTATGTCAACTTAATATTCAGAATTAATTCAATTTACTAATTTAGTCCCTATAGTGATAACGTTCTCGTTCTTAACAAAATATAACGCTCGTGATTAAATTTTCCATAAAACTTTGACAGTGACTGTCAAAAATAATGAAAATATGCATTATACTGAGCTTTTCAGCCCGGCTTCGCTCGGCTACGAACTACATTATATTATATTTGTATCTGTTAACACTCTCATGTATAATAAATGCCTTTTATTTATTTTGCACTAGCGGTCCCGCCCGGTTTCACCCGGGTGCAAAAGAACGAATTAGGAAGGGAGGGACATGAGTACGCACATTCATCTTAGTTTACCGAGATTAATGTTGCGTCCAAATTTCATGATGATCAGAGTTACCGTTTGAAAGTTTTTGTCGATAAAAAACAGTATTTATAGTTTTTTAAGTAATAAATTTCTTTTAAATCAAAAATTACTGTAATTAATAAAATATAATAAATATTTTATTGAAAACTCTGTAGGAAAATAGTTTTTAGATAGATACCTATAGTTATAACAGTTTTTAAATGAGCTATCAATTAGATTTATTTAATTTTAATTAGTCGTAAATAAAATGAAAATACATTTAAATGTAAGCCTTATAATAAAGTAATTTAGAAAATAAAAAAAAAATAAAAATATTTTTGCCCAACGTGGGGCTCGACCTACGACCCTGAAATTTACAGACGCATGCTCTACCGACTGAGCCAGCCGGGCTTGTAAACATACATCGCTAATATTGGTATATTTAGTTAGTGCATTTCACCTGAATAGAAGCTTATTTTTGAGATATATTATGCAACATTTTTCATTAATGCTCCGCTCCTATTGGTTGTAGCGTGATATTGTATCTATAGCCTTCCTCAATAAATCGGCTATCCAACAATTTTTTTTTCAATTTGAACCAGTAGTTCCTGAGATTAGCGCGTTCAACCAAACAAACAAACAAACTCTTCAGCTTTATATATTAGTATAGACTATAGATTGATCATATAATATTAGTGGCGGTATTCTGCATGGTCAATGTTAAAATTAACATCGCTGTTAAACTTCTATCTCATATTTACTTATGTAATGTTTGTTAGAAAGTGACAACACTGCAAATTCTTACATTGACAATAGACTAGCACCGTTGATTATATTTAAACAACCTTGATTTTTTTTGTTTAATTTTCCACTTTTTTACTACCTAACAACATTACACATGTGTTAACAAAGAAAGTATTGAATCTTACAAATAAAGAAGAATTTATTATTATTATAAACAACATAATATTCTTATATTAAATGTAGATATATATACCTAATGTATATTTTGCTGAGCGCCATGCTCCTTATAAGTTCTGAGCCTTGCCTTGAAACAAATCTTTCACACCTGACTTCTGAAAAGTTCAGACGCCTATAAAGTCTGAAGTGCGAGGTGTGGTTTTAGAATTATCTAACAAAATAATGTACAGTCTTTTGTCAACGAGCTCGATAAAATGTATCCAGAGCGCTCGAACGTCTAATACTCTATTATTTAGTATTCGACTTGCAGCAATGAAATTATACATGAAAAAATTGGTTCCATACTGGCAACTATTACCTCACGAGTGTCTAAAGCGCTTATGTCAGAATTAACTTGACTTATTAGTAAAGATTTACTAAAGCATGTGTCAGCTACCTAACTAATTTCTTTTTGACAGACCGCCGCACGGTGCTGGATAAACATCGGCGTTATGTTATATTTAGTAGAATGAAGAACTTTGAGATTATATGAAAATACTGTACAGGTTAATAAAATTACTGTCACAATACACATTGTATAAAACTATTAAAATATGTCCTTTAGGCCTCTTGTTAACGACAACGGATAATGGCCCGATTTTTATGACGGGCCGACGCGCAGTGTTCAGTAAGTTAGTGTGGATGTTTGTTAACGCGACGGGCATGTAACCGCTGCAACAAAATTCAACGGATACCCGCACGTCGCCCGTCGGCGCGACGGCGGTCGGTCCGATGCAGTGGACCACGTCATTTCATAGAAGTCTGTTACGACAACAGATGTGCGCGCACGTCTTTACCTATACCTACCTACCTTGTGCTGCTCTTTGTGAATATGGAGTTTAAAATTGATATTGATATGGATTTATTAATTAGCCTTGATCATAATAGGCCAGTTGGGACAAGACTTTAGAAAATCACAAAAATAAACAAACAAGACATAATGTACTTGCCCTTTAAGTATAAAACTGACGCGCTCACGTATAGAAGCGGATCGTGTACAAAGGTAACCGTTTCGCGTCGGCCCGTTACCTGTTGACCAAAACGGTCATTAACAAGAGCCCTTAACGTGTTAAATTATTATTATTTAGATCAGCTCTCTGGCACAACTTTCGATATAGAGCTTTGTGGCACACCGGAAAGAAGGCAACCTGTATTCTATACAGTTATATAAGACGGGGCATGATTGTAAATTGCATAACTCGTATAAATCTTCAGTTTCACTAAGTTGAAACATACGCACCAACTTTTAGTGGGTAGATAGAGAAAGTAAATACTTAGGTACTTTTGCCTGTTTTGTTGTAATAATGCTAGTCTCTCTGCTGCTAACTTTTAAAGCAAAGACGACGAAACCCGTTAATATTTTGAATCAATTAATCCATTATCCGATTGAAAATATTTGTTTTCAATAATTATCCGACTGTCGTGTATAAATTAAACAAATTTTAACTAGATCAATAAAAATGCAAAGCAGATGAACTTATTGTTTATATTATAATTATTGTTGCATGGGTGTTATTTGAATATTGAACGCTTGTGTTCAAAATCAATACACAAATTTGTACCTTGATTTATTTATTCATCGAATATCTATATTAAATTCGCAAAGATCATGTATGTGCCAAAGTTTACCTCGTACTGTAATTCAAAATATAATTGTTAGATATTAAAGGAATGCTTCATCGAAGTGTCTAAGTATGAATAAATAAAGATAATTGATAGTTCTCTCTATAATTACGTGGTTAACCTACCATCCAGAATAATATTAATAGCATTTGAACACAGCTATACATCTCATATTGTTTAGCGAAGCCTGTGGCGTGCTGCCCACTTACCACTAAAATGTAGTTAAATTAGACAGGTGACCAACTTATAAAGAGTCACGAAGTCAAAGGCCTTTCATATGGTTCCTAGCAAAATTGGCTAATTTAAGCAGGTGACCAACAGTAAAACATTGTCTAACAGCAATTTTATTTAATTAAACTTCAGGGAATTAGGTACATTCAGGTTAAGTAGTAATAAATTATCTTCTGTCGTAATCACAGGGAATTGAACATTTATCGATTTTGAGCCGGGTACTTGTCGTTATTTTTGTTTACAACTTGGAATTATATATTATATAGTATAGTATCAATAATAATAAAAATGAATTATTTCTGTATTAAGGACGTTCAACCTCGTTTTCAACCCTTTTTTCAGATTTTTTTTTTAATAACAAAATAATGTACAATCATTTCAATTTTGTTACATGTTTTTACTGACATCGTAAACAAAGAAAAAAAATTTTTTTTGCTTAATTTTACGCCATTTTATAATTGTTTTTTTAACCTAAAGTAGACAACTTTAAATGGAGGTAGGTGGGTAGCGCGGGTAATAACGTCACTTATCTGAATCATAAAAATTAAATTGGTTATTGTTTCGTAGGCTTGCGGCTCTATCCTGTACTAGAAAAAAAAAATTTTATTGATAAATAACAAAATGGCGGATTTAAAAAAAAACGAGAAAATCGTGATTAAAAAAAATAGAAATAATTTTTATAATTAAGTAATTCTAGTACCGGACGGAGCTATTGTTGTTTAAAATACCCTGTGCAAAATTGAAAACAATCGGTTGTATACAATTGTTTCAATCACCCGCGCCGCTTACAAAAACGTAGTTTTGAGAAAAACGCGTTTAAAGTTTCGATTTCAGATTTCTTACAAAAAAATAAAAATGAATATTTACACTAATCAGCTATGCCTGGTGTATATTAAACCTTCCGTTTCTTCAAAGGCATCGTTTTCTGCTAATTTGTTTGCTCTACTCTGCGAGAGTATAAAGGTAACGTGATAACAATTGAGAGGTAAGAGCAGGTAAGAGTCTTACCATAAGACCGTTGCTGCTCTCGACTATATGCTATAGCTTTGTTTTTGTAAATATTTAATATTTCGGTCTAAAATTTTTACGGTATTTTCTCAATATATTATACTACTTACTAAAAATGTAAAAAAAATTAATTCGATTTTCCGAAACCCGAACACCAGACTACGTCCTTAAATAATTCATTATACGATTTATGTAATTAATGTTTGCCTTTCCAATAACCTTTAATATAAAAATTTTTGCCTTTTTGAGATAAAACCTTTCATTCTTTAATCATTACAATATAAAATGTTATAACTAGAAATACAATAATTTAATTAATTAATTATCTGGTGATGACTTTTTTTGGTCGAAAGCGCTTATAATAAAGAATTTTAATAAATAATTTTAAAGCTGGTTTTTATAAAAATTTTAACATTTACATTTAACATAAAATTGTTATTTGAAAATACGTGCGACGGATTTTTCTAATTAAAACTTTTTTGATATTCGCTCTAAAAACTTGTGTTTCTCATAGAAACTTCTTTTTTTCAAGATATACAAGCAGCGTTGTAATTGAACTTTTTTAAAGTGAAATTTTGTCTCTGGATTTTAAAACAGTGTCTTTTCGTGATTATGTTGAACCAGTGAATATTCACAAGTAGAGCTGTAAAAGTAACGAGAAATTGTGTACTCGTATGTATTCGTTACTTAAACAACCAGTACCCGTTACTTTCGTATCGTTACGTTACTCGTTACTTTTTATACGACATACAATCGTGTACTAACCAGGCAACAGCATCAAGCATGTACCATCGCATCCAAGCGCGTCGCATACGTGATAAGATATGACTTCGTTCGTATAACATATAACCGCATCAAACGTGTCGAACTGACATGGATGCGAAAGATGCGAGTAACGAAATGAATTTGTAAGTAACGATTCGTTACTTCGAGTCAGATGATGTACCCGTTACTCAGTAACGAATACATACGGTTTGTTTCAGCTCTATTCACAAGGTAAAGTTAGTAATAAGGTTTCTAAAAATATGCTTTACAGTTGCTTATTTTTTGTATCATAGCTGCAATTGCTCTTTTTTTTTTGTAATTTTAGAAGTTTGTCCGTACCAATAATTTAAGCAATGTACATTAAAATAAACCATGGAATTAAAAATGTCTTAAAATTAATATTTATGATGTTTACATTTTTTATATAGCTAAAACCAATAGAAATATAAGCAAATTATTCTGGTTAAACTTTTTTCTAAATATAAATCTAGGTATGATTACATTTAATAGTTTTTTTATGAAGATGGTAAAATATTTACTAACACTTGTTGAGTATTAGTCATTGGAAAAAATAATATAATAAAGTATTTGATCATTAATTGTAGAAGGTCATGGCCGGTCATTGTCTTCACAAAGATTTTTTGAATACTTTTTTTGTGTTTTGTCGGCTGATACAATGTGTTTCAAAACTTAAAAAAATATATTTGGACTAATATTTTTACAATAAAGTGGAAATGTTAATTCTCTGTAAATAACTTATTTCTACTATTTTGTTTTTGAAATAAAACACGAATAAAGAAGTTTTCACAATTATAATAATTGTAATAACTTCATTGAATGACATTTCGATACGTATTTCAAACACAAACAAGAATTAAAGTTTCCTTTGCATTTAAAAAAAAGAAAATTTTGAAACACGCTTAGTGTATTTGTTAATAGTGGTTAAATATGACCTTTGTTTAATTTACATTTTTTTTATTAAACAAAACCTATCAAAATATGTCTCAGATATATATTTTTTGTCGATAGGTTTGAGCGAACTATTTTAAATAAAGTAGAAAGAAGATTTCTTAATTTATAATTTAAGCTCAAGTGAAATGTCGGACAAAGTTTTTTCAACGAAACTATTTTCAAACATTTCTTGTAAAAATGTGTAAAACTAGGTAATCTTTAATAAAAAACACGATCGATGAGATTATATAGCAATCTTAAATCGGAATATGCACCTTTTAGTAATAAATTATAATGAAGGTAGTTTTTGGTTATAAGCTGTATGATTTCCGGTAATTTCCGGGCAATGTCGAATTCATGATTTATTTTCTTTTAGCGAAATATTCACACGCAACGCTAGTGAAAACTATATGGAAAAATGAACAGCATAGATAATTTTAATTCATAACAATATATAATACGCGCCACGGTTCCAAAAGGTTCGGAAGTTAGTCACAAACAGCGTCGCAAAGGCACATTTTAGAGCCGTTAAGACTCCCACCACCTCCCAGCTACCTGCACGGAACGTGCGTTCGTCGGTGATTGGACGTGATCGCTCGTTGCCTTTGTCACTTGTCGCTTTCCTGCTTTAAAGTACAGTCGAATACGCTATTGTCAATATTTTAGTTTTGTTGAGTTGTGAGTTTGTAGTTTTTCAACAGACTTGTATAAGCGTAAGCCCGCATTCGCATCTAACTTCCGAGCTTTTTAGATTCGTGGCGCGTATTATACATTTAATTAAGAATGTTTTAAATAAGCGAACTCTGTGTCTGCAATACAGATGTGTTGTACACATTCTTTAATTTCCAAAATGAATTTTTAGACTTAACCTATAGAAGGAAAAGTAAACCTTTGATATCAAAAGCCTCGATGTTATATTATGAAGCTATGTTATACATTGGTAATTTTACATAAACGTTTTTCTGGAAATAGAATGTGTAGACACCATGAATATACGGAGAAATATGCAATCTAAAATCACTTTTATGTGACAAAGGTATTGGATTTACAATTTTATAGTATAAATAAAAGGCCAAAGGAAAAAATATACACAAAGGTAAAATCTGCGTTCGTCTCATATTGTTATAAGTTTATATTGAAAACTGTTTGTGGAAAACATCTTGTATAATGCTTATTAGCAAAAAGATACATGCATCTAGAATACCGAAGAAAAATATTTATTGCATTTTTGTCATTTCTCGATAAACATGAAAAGTATATAAATATGAAATTGAACAATCTGCTTCAAAGTTATTCAAATAATGTTTTATATAATATGTATCGGTTTAATCTTAAAGTTTTAATTAAAAAAATTGATTCGATGTTATTTTCTGTAATTTTATTTTAAAGGATTTTTTTTCAATTCAAAAAAATATTTATTTTCCGTCAGTTTAAAATTTATAAGCTTTATTTCGTTTTCTTATGTACAGTAAACTGAAAACCTGAAAACTATACTATTAAAGTGACTCATACATTATAAGCCACGTATTTTTTGCATGGTGCGAATATGATTTACATTGTTTCATAGCTTTAAAGCTATGAAACAATGTTATCCCGTTCCATTAAGCGAACCTATAAATTATAACTCACAGGTCTAGGAGTCGGACCAAAATTGCACTAATTTGAGATCAGCGGGCAATAACTTTCGAAAGAGTGTATAGATTGTAACGAAAATTGGTACACATGTTGGGATTCATCACCACACGAACCCTATTTAAAATGGACCCCATCTGACCATTTTTAGGGCCTTTTTTAGAGGTTCAAAAATGACATTCTTATTGGAACTATATACGTGTTTTAATTCAAATAGGGAAAATGTGAGAATAACTATTGTTACCAGTAACAATAAAACAAATCGATATCGAATAAAACCGATTATTTATGATTAGTACTCTAACAATCATGTACCAGTTGATTTTCCTGTAGAGGATTGCGTGTTAAACGAACATGTTCGACAAACTGATATGCAAGTACTTTTTCTACAGTACTAACTCTTCAATGAGCACGTCGAATACAATATATTGTAGCTGTTCATTTCAACTGCAATCGAGTACTGCAGAATTATTACACAAACAGTGCTTCTAATCTATGAAATAAATTTAAATCCTTCAAACGTTGCATTCTTATAATAGTTAGATTAAGATTATAATAATAGAATTGTATACCTATAAGAGTCATAATGGCTTAAATGTAAAGCAGCTATTTTATACGAGGTAGGCTAAAAAATCACGTTTCTGCAGTAATGTATTTTCGAATCTTTAATTAACGTCTGATTAGAATTCTTCAATAAATAAAATTATCGACCAATTTTTCAGACAAATATATTACACAAAAAATAAATAATATTTTTTGTTAATATATTATTTGTCTGAAAAATTGGTCGATAATTTTATTTATTAAATGTATTTTCGAGTTTGTTTAGTTTTTTTAAAATCACAAAATATTCTACAAATAAATAAAATTGTCGACTAATTTTTCTCAGACCAATATATTGACAAAAAAAAAATAACATAAGATCCGGCTTTGGATCTTCTTCAGAATAATCTAAAAATATAAAAATTATTAGTATTTAGTTATTTAATATTATGTAATAGAATGCACGATGATTGAAATTTGAAAGAATCTTATGTTATATTGATTTGTTATTTTTTTATTTTTTGTCAATATATTGGTCTGAGAAAAATTGGTCGACAATTTTATTTATTTGAAGAGTTCTATTCAGACGTTAATCAAAGATTTGAACAAAATATTCTAATTTCACACGACAATATTTTGATGAAATGTCAAAGATTTCTTTGCCGTCATGTTGTCATTACAATTTTCTTTTTAACAAATAGCAGCGAAAGCGATTCTGCAAACAGTGAAGAAGCATGTCTGGATTTATTGCTAGAAACTGTTGGAAAGCTTTTACAGAATATGTTGCTAAAATAACGACGACCCGCTACTGAGCTAGTGTTTGAAAGCGTGTATGATGTAGCGACATTCTCTTAAAAATGACTATTTCCTTTGCCTTCTTCTCACCCTATCGATTGGCTTCCTTTGCGATACACGGATCAACTATTGTAGAATACCACTGCGCTCACCTCACACGATCTGCAACGCTGCCTATACTTCTATACTGCAGTGCTCTACCCAAATTTTAAGGACATACCTTTCTTGGAAATGTTTCTATAGTTTCAAGCTAGCGTGTGTAAATTACTTCTTCACTGTTCTTACATCCATTATAACATTTAATGAATTACGTCACTATAGTCAAACCTGCGTGATCAGCATCTGATCAGTCGCTTGAAACTCAACACAGCAGAACACAGTATGTGAAAATAGGGTTAGATAGTAGCGCCATTTCTGCGCACAAACGAGCTTTGGGTCTGGCGGATTTGTGTTTTCATAAATGGTCATTTAGTTGATCGCCGTTAGTCAAGACTCATGATCGCTTTTCCCACTTTGCTGCTATCCTCTCTAAGCGATACTACTTTTTTAATTTAAGAGCAATTTGAGAGACAAAATTAATCTCCCAAAATATAATACAAAATACAGACTCTCTCAAAGGGCAGCTATCTTTCACTTGTCTGTTTTTTTGTGTTAGTGTACCATTTTTTTTTCGGGTAGGTCATTGTAAACTTCGTGCAAATCTAGTTTGTATACGTAGTTGGTATATATAATAGTACATATATGCTATTAACTACCTAGTGCTTTCAGTGCAATTGTATGGCTACAATATACATTAGGTAACATTACCTATATGTCTGATTTTACTGTAACTGTTAACAAATTGTTGCCAAATTGGTAGTTTTATTATTTTAAGTCGGTGAATTTGATTTTTTCGTATTATGTAATTAATTTTGTGAGTAATATGTTGATGATTATTAACGAATTTTTTTCTTTTCATTTTCAGGTGGTCGTGGAGAGTTCTGAATCGGCTTTGGAGTACGGAGATTTAGCTGTTGATGAAGGATCACCTGTAAATCCTGATTTGCATTTTGATTCCAAGTTGATGCATCTTTACGTGATGACAGAAAGAAAGGTATGTTCTATTTTATAACAGATAACGCTTACGATATATTATAATTATATTATTTCAAATATATTCTTTGTAACACCACGTCTTAAAAAGCCACGCCGCCACTGGTGTACCCTGGTGGTCATGTAGAAAAAACAGAGGCAATATGGTAGCAGAGCGTATGAACTTGGAAGTAGTGTTGATGTTAAAAAACTTAAATTAATAAATGTGTTGAATTAAATAGTATTCATGCTGCAAACTTATGTTAACAAATATGTTGAATAAAATAATAATAATTGTTACATCTTTAAATATACAGTTAGAATTAGATCTTGCTAAAGTAGCTATTAATATTGTTAAGTCACCCTCATAGCGCGATATAAGAAAAATTTATTTTCAATCAATGTCACCGTCGGGACTTTAACGATTTTTTTCACTTTATGAATATCATTTGTTGATGTTACGCCGCAGTCATTTTGATCAAGTGTACCCTGAACTGTCACACTTTCGATAATTTTGACAAAGAATGAGTTATCTGACGATGGCCATTTCTGTCAAAAAATGCGTTTGAGCTACGGGCAATTATTAATAGTGTTGGGCATAATCGATATATTTCAATAATCGAATGAATCGAAATAATCTGTTTTTATAATCGAATGATCATTCGAATTATCGATTATGAATGATGCGCAAACTAGGAAATTATTTATTTCGTTTTATTTACTTTTACAGTATAAGCGAATGATCATTCAAAATATCGATTATGAATTATGTTCTAACTTTGCAATTTCGATTTGTTAATATTACTTAACACAATATTAATAATGGAATCACTGGTATGATCGAATAGAAATATATTTGTTATGCCCTAGATGGATACATCGTCAATAATGAGTTAAACATTAAAATTGAAATTTAAAAAATCCTTAATGTCATAAAAACATTTTTTAGGAATTTGATTTAAGTTTGAACTTAAATTCTTTACCACACTGAATTTCAGTTAAGCTATTTGGTAGTTTATTAAATAAAACACTGCCAAAGTAGGATGGATTTTTCTGAGACGTTTTCAATCTGCATTTCTTTAGTCTAATGTCTTGATTGTTTCTTATGTCATGATTATGAATATCATTTAAATTAATACAAGCACCGCGTCACTTCATTATTCAACTATAAGTACAACAAAGTATGTACAATCGAAACACCCCCACTCTCCAGTGCTAGCAAAGACTTCCCATCCCAGTGCATGTAAATGCAGAAACCGAATGATATATCGATATATCACAATATAATCAGCAGTCGACATAGCAATAGTACTGTGTCGGGATTAATATTCATTTCATATTTCATAATCGATTCAAGCGAATGATATCTCGGTTGCCATAATCGAATGATCGATTATTCGGCCATAATCGAAATATTTCTATTATATCATTCATAATCGCCCAACACTAATTATTAATATACAATTCGTTTTGAATTGATGCGTTTTAACTGGGTTCAATTTTAGGGAAACGCAGCATGGCTGACAAATGCCATACAACATTTAGTCAAACGTCAAAAGATAGACTTGGCTTTCGTCTTAAGGAAGTTGTAACTTGTGACTTATACGAACCTAGCCGACGTATTCCCAATCCAATTAAGAAACGAGCTGCGCGCTTTTGATCATGTCTCTTTTGAAAGGACTTAAATAGATATTGCACTTGCTTTGTCTTGTATACAATAAGGATTTACTCATCCGCGGTTATATTTTTTTTTTATCTCATTTCATTGCTTTTATTAATTAAGGTATTCATTGCAAACGAGAAATGACTTCAGAGTAAATTAGGTTTTCTAATGCAAATGTTAACTTATTATTAATGTCTTTGCTTATAAGAATCTTGATTGCTAGCGAGCTATACCTAAAATAAGTTAAACAGTTTTGGATCTAAAAACTGTCGATAATAGAGGACGTCCGAGAGCTTATCCGAAATAATAATTTAGGGCGTAATGACATATATTTTCGAAGATGTGTGACATTATAATGAAGTTCCAAATTTTAATTGGCTTAATCCCTTGAAGTACAATACACCACTGGTTTCGTACATCATACATATCAAAAATTTTGTATCGTGTTTAAGTAATTGCATTTATTTATGTCTTATATATGTTTTTATTTGGTTATCGATTCAAAGAGCGGTTTTAATGTCTGTTATTTAATTTAAATACAATGTAATACAAAATTCTTGTTTTATATTGCCATAAAATCAATTCTTAGCTGCCTTTGTGTTCTAACATTCTTACTTTAAGGAGGTTGATGCGTTACAGTCCCAATCAAAAGTAAGTCGAATTCTAAATAGGAACTTTTCCATAATAATTTTTTACAAAAGGGTGTAGGTTGATGATACCAATAAATTATTGCCATAAAGGCATAAATAAATAATTTTTTTTAATATTATTAATTATTTCAGTATTTTATTAATTTGTACAAAGTTAGGTTAGAAAAAATAAATTTATGTAAATATTTGTATTTTACATATTATTTGCAGTAAATAATTAAAAAAAGAAATTAGAAATAATAAAAATTAAAATTAAATCATTAAAAAATTGAAAATTCAGTTAAAGTTGTCAAGAATAAAAGTCCAAAATTGAAAAGTACTAAGGTTTAATAAATTTTTTTATTGATTAAAAGTCCTAATTAAATTGAAAAAAATATTAAAATATGCGTAAGACATCGATGCTTTACATAGTTAGTTTTCGGAACTGCTGACATGTATTTGGTTATTTGCAAGAAATTAAAATGTACCGTTTGCATGCTAGGTTGACATATTTTCCATAAGACTACATGTAAAAGTATTTTTTTAATTTTTAACTTTATAAATCTCCTAATGATTTTGGATTTTTGACAGAAAATTTTGTCAAAAAATCTATTAAAAAACTTTATTTCAGATTTTTTTCACTACCTATCTTCATAAAACGGCTCAACCTCCTTAACAAACCTTTCTTTTGTTGGAGAAATATTACATTTGTAGAAAGTTGAAACTAAACTTATAATAATTGAGGAGAGTGATTTCAAAAACTGTTAGGCTCATGGAAACTAAAATAAAGATAATTGCAGAAAATCGTTGAGATATTGTTAAATTATATTTCTGCAAATTGGTAGAATTTTTTTTCAGAGGTTCTTCATCAAGACAAGTTTTTGAGTAAAACACTGAATTTTAGTTCACATGTAAAAATGTTTTTGAAACGAAGCTCCTCAATTACCTAATAATGAGATTTGTTTTCTATTGATTTTTTTACAATTCTACAGAGAATTTCGTGAATAAATATATCTTCGAGGTTTCTTTAGAAATATATATCTACGTAAGTATTTATATTTTTTTTTCACATTGAAAGCCATAAAAGGAAATTACATTATTTTTACTTTTTTACTAAAAGCATATTTTTATTTTATTACGTCAATAGCATGTTTTTAGTTTCAAATTATATTTAATCTTTAATATTTAAATCTAATTCCTTTATTCTTGATTCGTATTTTCTGAATTTTTTGTAATAAATCGAAAGTTGTTTCTTTATTATTAGTATTTAAATTAGTACATATAGCTGCTAGTTTTTTCTGAATTTTTCAAACCTATGAAAATCTTCCAGCACAGAATATAACAAAGCTATTGTTAGTTTGATAAAGAGTTCATTTTTTTATATTTTTATAGATTTTCAAAAATCTCTTATACAACCCCTGCACAGATTTGAAATGTACATATTATAATATTATGTAATAATATGCTTTGATTTTGGGGAAGCTGACTTCAGCCGTCGTAAAAGTAATCGTAACCGTATGAAATACAATTTTTCAGCGCGAAATTAATATTGTATACAGTATGTAAACACGTAAGGTGCACATAGGGAAATTAACATTGGGAAAAATGACTGGATCAGAGTGAGCCTTGAAATCTTGTTTTTCAATTTGACAGATAATATTCTTTTGCAAAATGAATGTGTATACTACCGAAGAAAATATTCAAATGATTACAACATAATCGGACTTTTTTTATTAATGGGACATTAAATTCTCAAAAATACTTAAATATGGTGCGAGATCAAATATCTCTGCCTATTCGTGTTGAACCTAAAGACATTAGGTCACTGATTCACCAACGCGCATACGTCATACCAGTCAGACAATTTTTGAATGAAATGTTTCCAAACAGATGGAGTTGTTTTTTTGTTTTATTTTTGTACAAAAAAATTAAAATAATTATCTATGAGCTTTTTATTATAAAAAAGCCAAGTAAAATAAAAATAAATCAAAATAAAATAGAAATCTTCAACATTACCACGATAATTCAATAGAAATAACAATTAATGCAGTCATGGCTAACTCTGATCCAAGTATTTTTTCCCAATGCTAATTTCCCTATGTGCACCTTGCGCGTTTACACACTGTATAATATATATCACAAGAATCCTCGTGTTTGTGTGTACTATTAATTTGAAATTTCGACCACAATTAAAGAAAAAGAAAAACCGGCAATCTCGGAGGAAAAGTTCCAATAAAGTTGATATTCTACTTCCGTGCGAATATGAAAGCACCGTCAATGCAGCCGCGAAAAATTTTAAAACAGATTTTCCGTTTGTATGTAATTGGTGCTTTTGTGACCTATCAGCTTGATCAGCCTCGGATCTGGGGGGGACAAACCGGGGCAACCGCCCCGGGCGGCAATTTTTAAGGGGGCGCCAAAATCATAATATAATATGGTTGAAAACCACACCCAATCTGTCCTTTTTCCGATTTTACTTAATATCTGCTTGTTTTCTGACGGTTTCCCGCTCACGAAAAATGCCAAGCATTATATATTTGTGAGTTTTTTTAAGTAAAGGCCGCTGCACACGAAGCTAGAAACGCTGCTAGGAGTTCTGCTAGCCGGTACGTTGGGTACGAAGCTGGAAATGACGTCACTGCGGGCTGCCTTGCTAGCTCAGAAGATAGGTTTTAAAATTAGAACAGGGGCTATTTTCCCTGGTAGATTTGTTGCTAGGTGTGAGCAAGAACCAATCAGGAAGCAGTATCTTCACGTGGGCACTTGAACACCCATATGGCGTCATTCTGCCAGACAACAGACACGTTTTGCTCTGTGTTTATATTCGAACTGTCACTGCGCGCGCACCAGATCTATCCACAAAACATGCATGGAAAATAATCTCGTGTGCGGGCACTTAACAGCAATTAAACCAGTGCTAGAAAACTAGTAGGCAAATCTAGCAAGGAATCTAGCAGCGTTTCTAGCCTCGTGTGCAGTGGCCTAATTTATCTCAAACACTGGAGAGAGGGGGCGCCAGTATCAAGTTTCGTCCCGGTTCGAAAAAATCATAGATCCGAGGCTGTTTCTGGTGCGCGTATGGTTGTATCCCGTTGCGGTGGCAAATTTCGAAAGTTCGCTATTAGTCTACTTGTCCAAGGTCAGAGACAAGCTGTTATTTTACCTGTAGCACTCCAACTATATTACCACATGTTCGTATATAATATATGCAGTCGTAATAATTTATGTATGCACAACAGTGTATATTTAGCTTCATTCGTTTTTCATTATACTAATGGTATCATAGAATCACAAAGATTGAGGATTTCATGTGATTAAAATTTTCATTTCGCTGTATTTTGTATTTATATTAATGTAAGTCATATAAATATCTCGTGTATCAGCCAAGTTAAGCGAAGCACTGACTATATTAGTGTTGGGTTACTCAGATCTGAACCGGTTCAAAGAGCCGACTCCGACAGAAGATCCGTGAGAGCAACTCCCTTTTTTAACCGACGAAAAACAAAAACGGAGGAGGTTCTCAAGTCGACGCGTATATTTTTTTTTTTTTTATTTTTTTTTTTTTTTTTATTTATGTATGACCACGCATAACTTTTTACAGAGTAGTCCGATTTTGATAATTATTTTTTTGTTTGAAAGGGTATACCCCGAAGTTGGTCCCATATAAATTTGGTAAAAAAATTCCAACCCTAAGGGTAGGAAAACGGGGGATGATTGATTGTTCACTCACTGATTGTAATGTATGACCACACATAACTTTTTACAGAGTAGTCCAATTTTGATAATTCTTTTTTTATTGGAAAGGGTATACCCCGAAGTTGGTCCCATATAAATTTGGAAAAAAAATTCCTACCCTAAGGGTGGGAAAATAGGGGTGATTTATTGTTCACTCACAGATTTTCATGCTGAGTTGTGTATTACAATTTTAAATTATATAGCCACAAAAAATTATAAAATAAAAACTTTTTAACAAAAAAATTAAACCGCCGAAAAACTGAAAAGCAAAAAATAATAGATCTTTTTATTTAATTAAGTTCTATCTAAGTAGTTGAACGTATGTGACAGTCTAGTATATCTAAGTAATTTTGAGTCGGCGTCAAACAATCAATGCACAAAGATCACTAAAAGAAATAACCAAATCAAATTAATAATGATACGTGAAATCTCCAGCGATAAATATTAACATTCCAAACATGCGCTCTCCACACGACCACTCGCAAAGACGGTGCCCTCAGTGTTACCGTTAGGGTTGCTCTGTCGCTGACATTAACTTCGTGAACGCTCAGAAATTTCCGGCGAAGGATTGTTGACGCCGACTCAAAATTACTTAGATATACTAGACTGTCACATACGTTCAACTACTTAGATAGAACTTAATTAAATAAAAAGATCTATTATTTTTTGCTTTTCAGTTTTTCGGCGGTTTAATTTTTTTGTTAAAAAGTTTTTATTTGAGTCGACGGATCAACGGATCCGCATAACTCAGTGAAACACTTAACACACCGAAGCAATAAAATCTGTCAGCTCAAATGACTCATGCATCATATGTCTGGCTATGCATTCTATACAGGTATACTATACAATCAACAACTATACAGATGTACACACTACGCACAGGCGGTACAGCTATTACAGTGTTTTACTTAAGTCACAACTATTTAAGGTATTGTATTGCATATTGTAATATGCTTTCTGTAACATAGTAAGTAGCAACCTGTAAAACCCCGCCTTATAATATATGAGTCAGTCACTGGCATAATATTACGTGATATGATTGACTCAACTAACTCAGTGGCTCAGTTGACTCGAATAACATATTCAGAACTCGGCTCTTTTTGAACCGGTTCAGGGAGCCGGCTCACAAAAATGCAGATCACTAAAAAGACCCGTTTGTCCCATCTCAAGACTATATACATATTTACACGAACAATTTCGAGCTATTTTCAACCCTCGCTTTAAAGGCCGCTGCACCTCGTGGAGTTCTGCTGGAAATGACGTCACTGCAGACTCGCTTGCTAGCGCACAAGATAGGTTTTAAAATTAGAACAGGGGTTATTTTTCTTGCTAGGTCCGCTGCTAGGTATGAGCAAGAACCAATAAGCAATCAGTATCTTGTCACGTGGGCGACTTGAACAAACGCCCACAAACCAACATGGCATCATTCTGATCAGAGTCAGACAACAGACACGTTTTGCTCTGTGTTTATATTTGAACTGTCACTGCGCGCGCACCTGATTTATTCACAAAACTAGCTTGAAAAAACGTCTCCTGTGAAGCGTGCACATAACAAGAAAACCAGCGCTAACAAACTAGTAAGCAAATCTAGCAAGGAATCTAGTAGCGTTTCTAGCTTCGTGTTCAACGGCCTTAACTCAACATTTGTTTGATCTGCACACTTGTGCCTAAATTCGGACGAAGCCTGATCGGGCCACTAGTTACGTTATAAAATCCAGATTTAAAGATGAAAGCCGTATCAGAAACCGAACATTTGTGCATAATTGAGGGGCTAGAGCGTTTTGCGACCTTACTATCCCAATGTTTATTTACTATAGATCATAATATTTGTTAAACATGCCTTTAGTGTCTTTTTCAACTAAAATTTGCAATATACAGGTCGAATTTGTTAAAGTAGAAGTGTCCCAGGGGATATGGCACAGTCTTATAATAAACATATCCCCAGAGGTTTGTTGTTGTCCTTTGGGTACTGACATTCGGGCACGAAACACGTGACTGCGGAGCTAAAAAGAATGCGTTCTCCACACTTTTTTTATACACACACACACACATTACATATTTTAACAGATTTCCTCTTTCACGACCTTCCCGATAACTGAGAACGATACATATCTGGCTAGGCTTGAACATTAGTGTTGTAAAGAATATTACAATTCTTAAAATTCTTACGAATCGACCAATTTTTGAGACAGTATATTAACAAAAAAAATTGGTTGTCTGTAAAGTCGGCTTACGGACGATAGTTTTACGTGATAACGTCATAAAGAAACATTGATGAACTCTCTGACGTCACGCGAGAAGAGAGAGAAATGCGTACAAGCCGACGCTTGGGCCGATCGTGCCTCTCTATCGCTTATACCGCGCTCTCGCTTGCACGCTCAGGCTCAGGCGGAACGTGACACTTTTTCGTGCGTGCAGCCGGTGTTTCATCAATTTATCACGTCAAAAAATCATATACTTTACTTTAACGTTAAGTAAGAAAGCTTTAGACTTAGTATAATAATGAACCTAGTACCCAGAATCCCTACAAATGGGTGCGTGTTACTTGCGTTACCGAATTTTTGTACCTTGGACAAATGACACAAGATTTGAAATCAATATTGAAGTAAAAAGAACAGTATATTAATAAATTTACATACATTTTGTTTTATTATAAATCCTAAATGAGACAATTTGTACCTTGTGGCTTCTGATTTAGCTTAGAGTGCTTTTTACATAGCCAGTGACGGCGAACCTTTTTGAGAAGTGTCTCAAATTTTTTTTACTACTAGCTTGTAAGCCACTAAGTCAGTGGAGCTACTTGGAAAGAAAGAGGGGGATGGTTAAATACTATTTTTTTAGTTAGAAACTTTTTTTGGACGACACACGACGTTTTCCGATTCCGACCATGCTGATTCAGCGTGTTTTTTTTCTATAAGCACGATGATTTAGTGAAAGTTCCGAAAGATTTCGGTTTTCGTCAAAAAGCGCATTTTTTAAAATAAAAAATCGAATTCTTTAATATACTTTTGAAATTGAGAATACTTACAGAAAAAAATACGCTGAATTCACTGAGCCTAGAATCATGTTTGGCACAAAAAAAGGTTGCATAGCACAAGTAAAGAAAAAATCCGAAAATTATAAATTTTTATTATAGTTATTACATGACTTTAATTTTAATGAAATAACGGTACGGAACACGTCTTTTTTTTAGTATTATTGACTGTTCTCTCTTTTATGATATAAAAAATGAGTTTATAGAAATAAACACGTGGATCATTTAAAAATCCTGCGTGGATCAATGACCCGCGGGTCATAGGTTCGCCATCACTGCTATACAGGCGATGAAATATACAGCAGCGACGAGAGGCGGTCGGATCTGGGGGTTTGGTCTGGACGTCTTATATGAAATTGCAAATGTCCGGAATGTCTTTTTTGAAATATCTCGTGTCAATCCTTTTTGCCGCGATCTTCCGCGAGCGACGAGCGGAATTTTAGTTGAAATAGCTGGAATGTGTATTGTCTCCTGCCTTATGGCCGTTTAAATATTATAAGGATGGGGAAAGTATAGCCATTGAATTGTAGTTACATTAAAGAAAACTCACTAACACAAACTTACATTGCCTGTTGTTATTTTAAACTAAATTAGTGACGGAAAAATCAAATCCTACTCACTAAATAGTGTATTTGTTAATTTGAAAATTTATGTTTTTAATATATGTACCGAAAATGCTTTTTTGAGTATATATATATAGCTATAGTTTGTCCACCTATATATAGATAAATGCATATTTGACCCCGAGACTTTGACTTACTTACAGCTAGTGAATAAAAAAATCGACAAAATAAATAAAATTTCGAATAAACAAATTATGAACAAAATTGGGGTAAAAGATGTCAAAGTAACTTACAAATAAATGAAAAAGGGCTGGCAGAATACGTGATAGACAAATAATTATAAATAATTCTTATTGGTTATCTCTAGGAAACAAAGAAAGGTTATAGGTTACGTAAAGCAAAATAAAGAAATGATCATAAACCGAACAAAAATTTTCTACCCGCAAATTAATGGGAATGCCCTAGTACTAAATTTAATTAGCCCCTACCTGCGTTGAGTTCTATACTTATACATTTTAAAAATATAATTTTCAATAGTTACGTAATTCTAATACTTATGACCGGTTGACTAAAGTGCTTCCCTTACATTTTTTTTTCATTCTTCTTATAAAGTAAAGCACACAATTGACAAAATCAACAATTTTCATTAGTTTGTTTTTTAGTTATAGAAGATCGACTTTCAGTAGTCACCTACACATATAACCGTCAATTTGTCTGAAGAAGTGCATCTGCTGTGGAAGTACAGAGAGCTAGCGCTCTATACCGCCGACAATTAAATCGGTCAAAAAATGAAACGAAATTTAGATTTTTGTCAATTCAATTATTAGTAGGAGCGTGCCATATTTTTCATATTTACCGATTTTTCAGTCGCTCACTAATAGTCGGTCGTTTGTTACAAAATCTTACTACTGAAATATTTTTCATTAACCTATATTTTAAGGAACTCCTAGTTAGACACCGATTTTTTTCGTGTCTCACAGGCTTAAACCTCAAAATTTGAAATTTGGTATATAGCTAGAATATTGTAGCTCGTGGATATTCAAAATGAAATTATATCGTTCAGATCGTAGTTTCGTCGCTGTCTGTTAGATGTGGGATCAACTTAACAAAGCTGTTGAAATGATACATCTGTCTTCGTTTCCTTAGGCTAAACAAGAGGGTTTGTTTACTTGTAAATGTATTTGATGGACATCCGTTTATTTTTATATAAGCGCTTTTAAAGCTTGAAATAAAAAGTACCCATAGGTACTTTTTATAAAAAAAATATATATATTTTTTTCTTTACATTCTTTTTAAAGCTTATTTCAAATACACAAACATTTTATTTTTTATCCCGCTTTTTATATTGTTCGAAAATACAAAACGTCGACACGTATTATAAAAAAAATACCCATAGCTGATTGTCTGTTAGTGAAGATTTTCAGAAGCTTAAAAATGGAGTTTGTGGAAAATTTTATTGTAAAATGTGGGATATTTTTAAATAACAAAATAACTAGCATGTTTGGGTATAAAAACAACAATGTGTGTAGTTGGGAGCAAGAATTGTGTAATTTTGTTGTAAATATTTTAATGAACGGATATACCAAGTGTCCTAAAAGTAGCGTCAAAAATATTCAGAACACATACAGCCTTGTACCATTTTGTAATTACCAAATTTTGAGTCGTAATTGGTATATCATTTTTGTAAAATTTATACATCATATATTCTAATAAAGAAATTTCATACTTAATTTTGAGAAAACTGCACATACCTTCAAAATTTGTATTTTTTGTGCCCCTTTTAATGTACAGAAAGCCCCCTAAAATTAAATCCAATGAAACAAATCAGTGTTTGTCTGCGCTTAGACCACTAACTTGCATAACATTTGTCAAAATATTTCATTGTTGTAATTTTAGTTTAGAAGCTAGAAACTGTAATAAACAGGCAGAGTAGTGTGAAGAATAAATTTCCACACTCGATAAAAATTGAACCACGTCGCTTAAAATGTAATGATAATATACTTTCTTTAATTTAAAATAGTCATACATATTAATACGCTAAGGTTTAAGATGTTTGCCTCCCTTTTTAGAAAAACCTCACAATCTCCACATAAATTATATATCATTTTACAGATAATTGCTTGCTCTACTGACATCGACAACCAAAAAACATATTATTGCTTTTGTTTTTGTAAATTAATTGAAATACAGCAACGCTGAACAACGTCTGCCATCTGACGGCTATAATTTTGAAACAGCGAGCAACGCTGAACAACGTCACAGCATTGCTGCATGATGCCATCTGACGGCTTAGCTCAACGCTTTTGCTACTTGCGCCTCTATATGACAATTTTAGTAAAATATTTCTTCGATCTGTCATCTGAGCTTCATATTGTAATACAACAAAAAGAAGAACGTTATAAGCTGTGTGCAAAATTAGAAACGAAATGAATACCTGCAATCATATTTAAAAAACAATTTTGTAAAGTGATAATTATTATACTTATTCAGTGCGAATAATTCGCACAGGTCACTCTAGTAATATAATAATTTGGTAGTTACACTTCGAAAACAAAAACGGACTTTTCGCTTTGAAAGTTTACAAGGATTGACGCCTTGATAATCATCAGTATGTCTTCTGAGACATTCGGTATGGTGACTGTGAAATCAATACTGCAACTATATTTATAATCTTTTAAATAAATAAATTCATTGAAGGTGTCGAGCAAACAGGAAATTCATTCAAAACAAATATCATGTTAATATATAGTATATCTTGAGAGTGTAAACCTCCAAACCTTTGCAGCAAATAAAAGAAATGTGATAGCTTTGAAGAAGAGAATAAGAACAAAAAACATTCCATGCTGAAAAGTGTTTGGTTGTTGGTTGAACTGTTGTGTTAGCCGCCACACGGTTTTCTGCCCTCCTACATACGTCATTGAGATAATATTAAATAAGAAGGGACAAAAATAGAAATCCTTGAAAGGTTTTAAATTATAATGTATAAATAAACCAAGTTGGATAGATTCATTCCATAAATATTTTTATTTTCTTTTATCTGTAATGTTTGTAAATCGAAATAAGTTTCTTAATTAAATAAATATAGTTTACAAAAACTAAAAAACACGCTTTATATCGAACTAAAAAGTAAAAAATATTTTTTTTAAAAATAAGCGTACTTAAAACAATAATGAATAAAAAATACTAGTATTATTGTGAAAAAAGCGTGGGGCGCTTTGTTCCACATCTTTTTTCACAATAATACTAGTATTTTTTATTCATTATTGTTTTAAGCTTATTTTAAAAAAAAATATTTTGTACTTTTTAGTTCGATATAAAGCGTGTTTTTTAGTTTTTTTAAACTATATTTATTTTTCACTTTTTAGTTTGATATAAAGCGTGTTTTTTAGTTTTTTTTAAACTATATTTATTTTCCACTTTTTAGTTCGATGTATTGTCAAAAATTTGCCGAAAAAAATACAATTTTTTTTGGCGTGGACCCACGATTCGTGATTGCGAGAGTTGACGTCATCGAAGACCCGTACCTTAGACCACACGGCTACCCACTGTACTTACAGTGCTGGCATATTATACCACTATATAAACCACTTGCTGTAGTCCAAACGAGTTTACAAACAAACATACATACATACAAACTTACAAATGAAACTAATATAAAGCGTGTAAAAATAACAACAATTGCTAACATGACTGGCCGCGATTACTTTAGAAACTAGTTGGACCGATTTTAGGATTATTGTGCTAGAAAAATAATTACGTTAGCGCATATTTGAATCTGACCAAGATGCAGAAAAAATATTATATGTTTTTTAGAGGCGTCTTTGTTTTTTAAGTCAATATAACTCGTTTTGAATTATTATGATGACATTTTATTTGAGAGCTATATGAGTAAGCATTAATTTTACATTCGTTCTTTTATTCTATTTTTGTTTTTTTCTTAAAAATTCAAATTCATCCATTTAATAATGCGTCCGACTTTAAGTGTATCCTCTTAGTATTTTTTGCACGCTTATATAAGCTTAACTTGTAAAACATTTTGCAACTTAATTTCCACCACTTTGAAATGTCCAGTTGACACTAAATTGTGCAGTCGTACCTACTGTTAATAACAACACAATGTTTTAGCTGTAATAATATTTATATAACAATTTAAAAATAGAAATAAACAATAAATGGTCGAAGTGACGGTTCTGGTGGTGGGAGAACGTGTCTGCGTAATATTTAAAAAATAAAAAAAATATTATTGTTCTGAAAAAATCGAAAAAATACGCTTGTATCAACGCTCAAAAAGATATAAAATAAATTTCTTTCTCTACTATAACGTTTAAAAGCGTGGGGTATTTGATGACATATTTGAAATACAGATAAAGTGAAATCTACTTTTACTGCGTTGAAATAAACGTGTTTTTTAATTGTTTTTGTTACTATAAATGTTTCTAATGAAATTGATAATGACTAATGAATAATCGAGTTTTATTCGTTGGACAACATATTTCACCGTACACAGTCAACGAAATCAAATTGTAAATCGATAGCACCAATCAGTGATTTATCCGACAAATAAAAGGAAGCAAGCTTTAAGATTACAGTTTTATGCTTTTTTATTGCATTTCTGAGAAGCAAATAAAAACTTGAGCAAAAAATGTCCTGGAACCTAATTGGATTTGTTATATGACTGAAACAGAGTATAAGAAATAAAAATATTAGTTGTGTAAAACTACTGAAAGTAAAATCTCTCACTGGAAACATTTTTGTATATAGGTGTCTTTATATTCTTCTGTATTAATTTCAATAAAGAAATACAAAGGCCAAATTTACATACAAAAGGAATAGGTATACATATTTTTTAATAATTTGAAAGCGTAGAAACAATCGCGATTTTAATTTATTATTCAATAAATAAAATTATCGACAAATTTTTCAGACAATATATTAAAAAAAAAATATATAAACTAATACAATAACTTCGATCCGGATTTAGATCTTCTTCAGAACTGATCTAAAAATATAAAAAATAATTAATATTTAGTTTCTATTTATTTTTAATGGAACTCGTGAAAGATTTTTTTAATATTGAAGAAGGTCCAAATCCGGATCGAAACGTTAATGTATTAATTTATATATTTTTTTGTTAATATATTGTCTGAAAAATTGGTCGATAATTTTATTTATTGAAGAGTTCTAATCAGACGTTAATCAAAGATTTGTTTAATTTATTATTAGTTATTGGTAATTGTTATAGTTCTGATGTTTTGAAATATTTGAAATTCATGCGCGTACAAAGATTAAATTTCATCTTCTGTAGAACCCTTATTTGATATAGTATTTTGTATACAAGGAGATTAATTTAAAATAAAAAAACTGTTTGACCTCATAACTCAAAACTGAAATATTTATAAAGGACGTATTAAGATAAAATTTTCAAAAAGTGATTTGCCAGTAAACATATTTTCTTGAGTTCATTCTTAGAAATTTGATTTCACTTTCATATATCAATTAAAACTTACGAATTACTTTTGGGAAAGGAGCTGTTACAATTCGAGAATAGAATTTGGTCCTATTTAATCAGCAATAAATAAACCTAATATGAACGCCACTTTTTTGAAATTATTAATCTTCCAACATAATACGTTATTATGTTGTTCATCACGTTCTAAACAAAACACGACCAAACTCAAACTTTTCATTGATTTCTTCAAAAATAAGCGAATGTGTTGAATAATGTCCAACATATACATTTCCCATATTCTTCTCTCTTTTGCCATTTCTATCTGCCTATATCCTACATAATATTACACCTACATATTATGTTGTTACATCTATATAAGACAATTTTCCTTTCCACAACGTTCAAGTATAATTTGTATGTTTTGCTTTTGTTTTCCTGTACCGTCGTGCATTGGCGCCATGTTACATTACCCCAATCATGCTTGTAAATTGAGGTTATGTATTATCGATTGGAAAATACAATACTGCAATTTGACAAGTTGCTTCCTTTTCTCACACTGTATAGTACTAAATCATTTTTAACAATAATGTTAAATAGTAGGTATATATAAATACGCTAACGTTAGGTAAAGATGTTTGCCTCCCTTTTTAGAAAAAACCTCACAATTTCTCCACATAAATTATATATCATTTTACAGATAATTGCTTGCTCTACTGACATCGACAACTAAAAAATTTATTATTGCTTTTGTTTTTGTAAATTAATTAAAATACAGCAACGCTGAACAACGTCTGCCATCTGACGGCTTTAATTTTGAAACAACGTCAACACTTCGATCTGTCATCTGACCTTCATATTGTAATACAACAGACACAATACTGCATACTGCCATCTGACGGCTTTAATTGTAAAACAACGAACAACGCTGAACAACGTCACAGCAATGCTGCATGATGCTATCTGACGGCTTAGCTCAACGCTTTTGCTACTTGCACCTCTATATGACAATTTTAGTAAATTATTTCTTTGATCTGTCATCTGAGCTTCATATTGTAATACAACAAAAAAAAGAACGTTATAAGCAGTGTACAAAATTAGAAACGAATTGAATACTTGCAATCATATTTAAAAAATAATTTTATAAAGTGATAATTATTATACTTATTAGTGATGTGCCGGATATCCGCATCCGTATCCGTATCCGCGGATATCCGAGGGGGAAGAAAGATCCGTATCCGTATCCGTTAGTTTTATGGCGGATCTTTTACCTTATTAATTTTCAATTCATAGATAAAATTTTATATATAGTATATAGGTGATTAGGTAATAATGAAAAACTGTTAAATTCCATTCAGATTATTTTTTATTTTTTAAAATCGTATTTGGCACCTTTATATTGCAAAAGTGAGTACCATACCAATAGTACATAACTCAAAGGTACTAATAAAAAACTATCTTTATAATGAGATATTGCACATCGATCTTTGGAAAGAGACAATCTGTTATGAGAGTAAACTCTTAAAGAAGTCAATAACTTTTTCCCATAACAGATAGTCTCTTTCCAAAGGTCGATGTGCAATATTTATCGCAGCGTACTCTAAGAAAGTGAAGATCCGTATCCGTATCCGCGGATCTTGAAACCAAATATCCGTATTCAGATCCGTATCTGCGGATATACGTTTTTAACGATCCGGCACATCACTAATACTTATTTAGTGCGAATAATTCGCACAGGTCACACCAGTACATTAATCATTCGTTAAGTCGTTGCTCGTCAAGTTAGCACTTCTAACTACAGATATGTATAGCATCAAGAGTCATGTCATCTAGATCTGTCGGAGATGTTTCCTATCTTTCATCACGAAATCCATTGATCCAACACCGCTACAGTATGAGCACTAGTTTCCCGAATGAGACCATATCGTGCGTCCGGCACGCCGTTTTACACTGCGAAGCATATTTCTGTCTGGATCAAGATCGATCCGCCATCCGCGGACACTCATAACGCAAAAATGCCTGTGAAACAGTGGAACGAGATAGTTCCTCTGGCACGCTTCTGAGGATATATATTATATAGTACTAATTTTACTTACGCGCTCTACATTTTGACCAAGCTGCGTGGTGTTGTATCTACTATTTTGTATCGTGTAAGTGTGGCTGTATTTCTATAGTGTGTATATAACTTGTGTTGTATATTCTGAATCCCCTCGCCAGGCGTAAGTTCGCACGATGCCCGAAGACACATATATATATATATATTTTGTATGTATATATACACAAAATATATAGATATACACAGTTAGTTTTCGTAGCTACGTGATCACCAAACTTCGCGAGCCGTGCCTTACCAAATACAAGCAACGAGTTTTAGATAATCTGTCAAGGAATGGAAATATATTTCCTGCTATTTTTCTTACCGAACCAATAGAGCCATCCTGCGATGACGTCATCACTACATAAATATATTTCTTTGCCATGAAGGTTTTTTTTTATTCACTGAAGAAAAATACACACTACTTGTAACTGTCGAGCTAGAAACAGAAATAATATTTTTATGAATTTTTAAGTTAAAAGTTTCAGATTTGTAAAACATCGATATAAAAGTTAAACTGTTTTGTTTACCTCCTTTTTCTGTTTCGAGTTCGTTTTACTTTTTAAATTTAGTTCACATAAAAATGATAAATGCTTTTTCTTTTAATACAAAAAGTGGAACACCAATTGTATAATCGTTAAGCGTTTGTATAACTTACAAAATAAACGGATTCTTATTCATAAAAGAACGACCGAAAAAAAATGTCCATTGACCCAATCGTATACTCAACTTACTATTTTTCTCTGATTATTGTTTTATCATTTGACACGTCATAAATTTTTGAGAATCCGTAAGCAAGCGCGCCATTTCTCCTTTGCTCGAAATAAAACAGTTTTAGCAACTTATCAAAATTTTTGAATTGACTGGAAATATAATATGGCATGGATTTAGAAAACGATATGATTATGTATTTTACGATCAATACTTGAACTAACGGGCGACGGAAAATACATCCTCACGGAAAAGTTCTTTGAATTACCGAAAGTTTTCTGAACACTGTTTAAGTTCAAGATATTATTGAATAAGAAGTTACTGCGCTGTTATGGTAGGTATAGATATGTAATTAGTAATTTATTCTTCAATGAATGCTTTCTTAGCATTAGCAATTCATGCATATTTCCATGCATCGTTTCTACGAAAAAATCAGAGCAAAAACAGTTTTTAAAATACAAATATTTTCTTAAACCAAGTGGTAAATAATGAAATAATTTTTGATGAGAAGGATGATTTTGTGATTGTTCTGACCCATTTCTTCCCACGAAGGTTTTCACGTCGCTTTTTTATACGTGCCCCCCAGTCTACTCTACTGACCAATCATAAATCGTAATTGGAAGATAAATTTATATGAAAACTGTAACAATTATTATTATTTTATTCAACATATCAACATATTTGTTAACGTAAGTTTGTAACATGAATATTATTTTATTCAATACATTTATTCATGTTACAAACTAACGTTAACAAATATGTTGAATAAAATAACAATAATTGTTATAAACTGGCGCCCAACAGTTTGTAACAATTATTATAATTTTATTCAACATATTTATTAACGTAAGTTTGTAACATGAATACTATTTAATTCAACACATTTATTAATTTAAGTTTTTTTTAAAATGAACACTACTTCCTAGTAACTAGTTCATACGCTCCGCTGCCATCTTGCCTCTGTTTCTCTACATAACCACCAGGGTACACCAGTGGCGGCGTGGCTTTTTAAGACGTGGTGTTACAAAGCTACTTTGTTTTACAAATTGTGGTAGATATATAATATTTTGTTATGTATTCATGTCACAAAATGAATTTAAATACTGGCCGTTATTTTAGTCTCTAGAGACGTCTACTATAATAAAAAATAGGAATGTATGAAATGTCTTGAAAGCTTTTAAGTTGTAATCTATATTCAGTGATCGAAACTATCCACCCATCTTGTATAAAAATCGAATTTCCCCAAACAGTTTTTTTTTATATTCCACGGTGACATTAACGATTCAATGCAGCGTGGTTGTTGCAAGTGTATAGCATATTGTGCATAAAGCGTCACCCTTGCAATGCTAAAACATTGCCAGTGGTTTCCAATAAGTTATTTTGGCTCGTAAACCAGTACAGCTTGAACAGAATACAAGTGAGCCAGTTTGTTTTATGCCGGAACTTCACATGGCTATTTGTATTTGTGTCTTTGGGATATTTGGCAAACAATTTCCAAGTGTGGACAGTCTATTTGACAAAGTGTTGGCCTTATTTGCCTATTTGACAAATAAGGCCAATACCAAATACGCATTACCGTGCGCTTGTCGGTTTTTCGAGGCACATCAAAGGAGTCAATTAGGCAAATACGCAAATAAACCGTCCACACAATGGCCATATTCAGAAGCGCACGCGCCGTGAACCTGTACGGACGTGCAGTATTTTTGTGTCTATGCTGTGAGCGAGAACTGGAACAATTACTATTGAAAATGAATTGGGACAATGAAACAGTGCTAAAATTCCTGGAATTTTGAACCTTGCGTTCTACTGCCAAATGTTTGTGTGTTTGTTGTTTGTCTGCCATGTGTGGATGGTCGTATTTGCCTCTATTTGCATGTTTCTTGAACGTCACATATTTAGCCAAATACAACAAACACCCAATAGCGAACACAAATAGCCATATGAAGTGCCACCTTTAATTGAAGGGTAAGATGAGCGTATTGATATTTGTCATCTACAATTCCGATACGAGATCGAGATATAGAAATCTCGCGGAGACGTGAAACGAGCCTCGAGAAATCTCGGCAGAACTGTGGAATGTTGAAATTATTACAAAAATTAATTATATTATAATCAAGAGATGAAAAGCAGTTAGTTGCTTAACCTCACCGTCAGCGTTGCCAGATTTTTTTTGCCAAGTCGGGATTTTGGAACTCTTTGAGTGAAAACAGCGGGATTCTTTCGTCGAAAGCGGGACATAGTAAAAAAACGTATATAATCAGAAGTTTTCAAATACCCATTTATCTTTTTATTTGAATTAAAATTACGTTTACGTGACAATAGATAACAAAAATAGCCATAGAAAATATATTTTAATAAAAATATAATATTTTAAATCAGATTTTCCCTATCGTTAAATAGTTGAAATCAAAATCAAAAAAGTTTTATTCATTAGAAAAATATGGCGTTTCAAACAATAGTCTGTGGAGTGAGTGTTACAAATTGCAACTTACAATAAGAGAATAATTACCTATTTATAAGAATTACTTATTCATGATATTTCTTCGAAGATTTAACTTCTTTTAAAGTTATCCCCGGGTTATTCCTGAAAAGCGGGACTGAGCCTGACCCGCGCGGGACATTTAATTATGATTTAAAAATCGGGACGTCCCGCCAAAATCGGGACGTCTGGCAACGCTGCTCACTGTGCTCTTTGATACTAATAAAGATAAATTATTATTATTCAAATCTTTGATTAACGTTGATTAGAACTCTTCAATAAATGAAATTATTGACCAATTTTTCAGACAAATATATTAACAAAAAATATAAAAATTAATACATTGACGTTTCGGTCCGGATTTCTTCAGAAATATGTAATCTAAAAAATATAAAAATAATTAGTATCCACTTATTTTACAATAGAATTAAGACTGAATTTTTTAAATAATTTTTGAAAATTAATGAAAAATTGTTATCATTATTATTGCTTTGACATATACGTACGAAATTTCGTGCTCTATGAAATTGATAGTAAATCTCATTTTGTCGTGTCTATGGTTCTCGAACCGCTTAGATTCAAATCTGAAAAAAAACAGATTATTTTTGGTAATTTGAATACATACCTTACTTTTGGTGAATTTACGAAAGAATGGCTTAATGACTTTCCGACAAAAAATCGACATTGATGTCAATGAAGCCGCCGGTAAAGGGTAGATATTTTATAAAATGTAAAGTTGGCTTTAATTAAAAAAAAGGTTTGCAAGCAATGATTTAAAATAACTTTAAAGAACCCAGCTGAGAGAGGAAGGAGACCATTAGCGTCTAATAACCCAGTTGTGCTTTCATAAATGTCTTAATGTGTAGAAATTTTATAGAAGCACTGTTTTTTTTTGTGTGTAGAAAGAGTCTTACACCAATTTTCCTCCCTTGTCAGACATCCTTTGATAAATATACACAGAAATACATGTACTTTTATTTTCACAACTTGACGGTCGCGGTTTTCTTTTTAAATAAACCAAAAGAACCGTCTGTGTTCTATACGTATATATTTCCAAGGTATATTATATTACTATAAACTCATATTTTACTAATTTGCATTGAGCATGCAAATATTTGTCTGAAATTATTGTGGTTTTGTTGTACTTTTGACTAATAACCGTACAGTATATACAATATACATATTAGGGCTGTTGCAGGGATGGTATGCATGGTGGGTGAAGGTTTGTCTATCCGCTATGATACAGTGGCGGACACATGTGAATGAAATTGAGAGCTTCAAAAAAATGTAAAAAGCACGCTTATATAAACAAACTAAATTGTAGTATAAAAGCGTGTACCATATATTTTTCATAGAGTGCTCACGCTTTTAAACGCTATAGAAAAGAAAAAAAAATTATTACTTTCTGGTGCGTTCATATAAGCGTATTATTTAGATTATTTTTGGAATTATTAATTGAAGATTGACTCTATTCAATAAATAGAGTAACTGTGATCCGTTGAAGTTAATGATGAGTATTTGGAAAGAATTCCGTGGCATAAGGATCGAAAATGAAGCAATACTGAATTTTTTTTAAACTTGCATTTAATACTACATGTGACAGCATTTGAACACTCTGAAGATGATACAAAACGTATCGAAACGTTAGTATTAAATGCAAGTTTAAAAAAATCTCAGTATTGTTTCATTTTCGATCCTTATGCCACGGAATTCTTTCCAAATACTCAGAATTATTAATTTATTTTTTAGCTTCTTATAAGCATAGATATATATATTAATAGATAGCGGATGCCTATCCTTGAGCATTGTGCGGAGTGGTTCCTAATAGAAGCCATTTTGTATGTGGAAAACGCCGTAAAAAGCGAGCGAGATTCAAAAATATTAATTATTCTATAATATTTTTTTATTGAAAAAAACAACAAAACTCACGGTAAACAGTGATATTTCGCTCCAAAACCTATTTTTATACTGAAACGTTTGAAAAATTACAAAATTAAGCATAAATATAATGTAAATGCTTAGAACATTTTACATTGTCAATTTGGCATCAATATGCTTGTCAACTATTATAGAATAATTAATATTTTTGAATCTTGCGCGCTTTTTACAGCGTTTCCACTTACAAAATGGCTTCTAAAAGGGACAGGAGGCGCTAGTGTATCCGCAATCTATTAAATATATATATATATATCTATGCTTTGATTCTCAACCCTCAATTCTCAACAGAGTGCAGTCTTATTATTTGTTATATGTGTGACTGAAACACGTTTTATATACTTCCACCGCGCGTTTTTTTATTTTTTTTTACTTGCTGCAAAAATCGTATTGTCATCAAAACTAAATACGATTGTAAAATTTTACATCAATTGGACATTTGGAAGACAGTGAAAATCGGTTTGCAAATACAACACAAGTGAAGCTAATACAAGTGTGTTATCAAATAGATAAAGTCCCAAAAGTACAGTGTGAGATAGTGGCATTTCTAGAACGGGGGGGCTCATGAAAGGGGAGGGAGACTGAATTATAAATATAATGCTAAAAAGAGCGTCTCTTTCTTTCGAATCATCACGAGCCACCACTGATCTATTGTCAACCAATACTATTATCTAGTGAACAATATAGAATGCCACAAAATGAAAACTCGAACTCCTCGACTAGTGTTCTCAACTCCCACCGCCGTTTTTGCGGTTAGTGACTTTGTCTAATGTGAAACTACAGATTTTCAAACAGTGGACCAGATACTTTGTGCATACCTAACCAGACAACAGTTGCAGGTAATAAAACATGTGCTGTTACGCGATGACTAAATCTGTTGGTGGGAAAGACTAGTTGACTTTAACGTTTGGATCGTTTTGTGCCAACCAGTATATACAATTCCGATCGAACAGGGCATATAAACATAGAACTGAGAAATTACCGGAGAATTGTAATATCCCTCTGCCCGCTCACATACTAGTATTGTGTCGTCCAGTTGATATTTAGTGCGAATTGTGTGGAGTCTAAATTGTATTACGTTGAGTGTGTGTATGTGAAACTGTGAATGTATTTGCAATTGATGAATCTACATTTGCCACAGTTATATGATTATGAAACATGGAATGCCATCGTCCATGTTATATTTGCACACAATAGGTGTGAGGTTGATCCACACTGTGCGTTTCGTACTCAGTGTAACGTAAAATGTGAATTAGCTTTCATCCGGACTTTTTGATGTAAAACTTCTTTACGCACGCTTGACTTGGGGAGTACTGTGCGATCGGCGAAAGAAGACCGGTGGGGAAAGGGCAAGAAGTCGCTGATGTGTTCCCAAATTATCGGAATTCATAGGCGGCGCATAGCAAGGCATGCAAACAATGTATAGCTTTAAATTTTAAGACATTATTTTGAGCCTCTAACTCGCACATTTTAATTACATCCGCTATGACCTCCCTAGCGCCACTTCTAACTGTTTTTCCCTTTTTACTTTCCATTTTGATGATATTCAGACAACACCCCTCAACTTAGTCCGTGTCTGGTGTATGATTTTTTTTGTACTGTTAGCAAGTGTCGCTGTATAGTCGTACGGCTATGGCAATAGTACAATTATCGCGATGCCACAATATTGTGATAGAAGCGGTTCCAGGATCATTACCTTTTACTAATATAAAATAAATGTGCGCTCTTCTGAAATAATGTCATAGGACTACATTCCATAAACCGGTCTTCTTTTAAAAATCCAACAGTAAGCTGGTGAATGCCTGACGAGAGATTTACGGAAGTGTGATCGGGCGAGGCGAACGGAAGTTGAGAGGGAGACATAAGTTAGTGAAGATTGAAAAAGGATGACAAATACTTCACTTGCTAGTGGCGCCATCAGGTCGCCGAAAATATAAGCAGTACTAACAATAGAATGACACATACAGTGGCGCTATCGGGTGACAGAAAACAGTTTTGTAAACCTACTTAACTTGCAGAGCTAAATAATATTTCATAAAGATTTACCCTTAAAATCCAACGAGAGCTAAGTAATTGCAATGTATTACTTTTGTTTTCATTATCTTTATGTTTATATTTCTTTCTTCTTACATTAGACTGTTCATTTCGTTCTTGAACATTTTTATATATTAATATTTTGTTCAATACAATTAAATATTCTACGATTAAAGTGAATAAAATTGTAAATTAATTTTAAAGTTCATATATTGTGAATTTTCGGGTGAATAATAACAAATTATGGCAGGAAGAAGTTTTACTTCAGTCGTGTGGTCTAAAGCACACTCGTTTTTTTTTCGTGTAAACGTTTATTTTGTTTGTAGATCCACACCCGTTAATGTCGATTTTGATCCTATAACCCGAGCATAGACAGGTTAAAAATACCCTTTACGATAATCTTATCTGTCATTCTGACGGGAGATCCTTACCAACTATCTACTAGATTTTTGCAAAATAGTTTCAAAGACAGAACTAATACGGGACGTTTCTTCTGTTGAGCGTACATGTTTCTGAGAAACATTTCCGAGGAACAAGTCTGTTCTTCTGAAAGGACAGATACGAATTACTTCGCGACGCTACCATGGTTACCGTTATATAATTTACAGTTCGTATAGCAGCACCAGTATCGCTGCTTATCTGGGTACCCCGGGTACCCGTCCTTTCGTGGGATATAGAGAAGTGTGAAACAGCCTTTATAGTATCGAATTTTTAATGTTTGTACGACTGAAAATGCGCGATTTCAATAAAAAAAGCTTTTCAGACACTTTCATTTATGTTTTTTTGTTGTTGTTTTTTTCGTCTTAGTTAATTATAATACTCTGCAATAATAATTGGAAAAATATTTAACAGATCAATTCCCTACCTATACTTAAACAGAATTGAAAATCTTCAAATATTTTTATTGTTGATATTAGAAATCTCTAACCGTTAAAAGAGCTTTGGTTTTTGTACTGAGACCGAAAATATGAATGTGGAGTTTTTGTCAGCTGTCAGTTGTTTACTTTTTGATTTTGACAGCTGTTTCAAATATAAATTTTTCCCTGTTAGACAAGTGATTGTGAAGTAAAAAGAGAGAGAATAAAATATGACAGGTATTTGATAAAGCTGTATTGGCATTCGTCTTTCAGTTACACTGTTGCATATAAGCATAACGTCATATCACCGTTTGTTCAAAGCGCGGTTTTTGTAAATTAAAACGCATATTTTGCCAATATTGTGTTTTTGCAATTAATTAACACGGTTTTTTTTCAATACTTTAATTCCTAAATAGATAATCGAACACCAGGAGTTTTTTAACACGAAAGCTTGCAGTTTATCAGCATATTTTTCTTTTACAAAAAAATTTAAATGAAAACTGAAACAGTTATTATTATTTTATTTAAGTTAACGTAAGTTTGTAACATGAATATTATTTAATTCAATACATTTATTCATGTTACAAACTTATGTTAACAAATATGTTGAATAAAATAATAATAATTGTTACAAACTGACGCCCAACAGTTTGTAACAATTATTATTATTTTATTCAACATATTTATTATTTATTAACGTAAGCTTGTAACATGAATATTATTTAAATCAACATATTTATTAACGTAAGTTTGTAACAGGAATATTATTTAATTCAACACATTTATTAATTTAAGTTTTTTTTAACATGAACACGGTTTTTTTCAATACTTTATTCCCAAATAGACAATCGAACATCAGGAATTTATTAACACGAAAGCTTGCAGTTTATCGGCATATTTTTCTTTTTCAAAAAAATCGATTACTTTAGTTAATTTCCAAAACTGCTGATCCGACTGCCACCAGAAGCAGTTGGCTTGACAAAATCATCAAATTTTGATCGGTGGGATTAATGATGTGTCCACATGACTCTTTATTGGGAACTGGCTCCGTGCGCTCCGCTCACTAAAAAGAGTCACTCAGAGAGAGTCGTTCAAAGGAGCGACACTAGACAGTACACACTACACAAGAGTGCAGACTGCAGAGGTGTGAACTGTCATCATGCATACTCAGGAGTCACGTAGCATTGCACAGCACAATACACACACTCAACTCTGAGCTCATTTTCATATGATTCTGATCTTATATTATTCGCATTTCAGATAAACTATAAAGTGTAATAAAAGCTTAACAATAATAATGTTTATTGTTACAATATTATAGCTTTGTCAACGACGTCAATGTCAATGGCTTAAGTCACTGTAAACAATGTGTCATTCAACATTAAACGACTCAGCAAAGATAAATCCGTACGTACAAAGTTCACTAGTGTCACTGTGCCCTGTGCTGTGTGCGCTCTGCAAACGTGTGAATGCAACAGTACAGAATAGCTCAGCACAGAGTAATGGCGCTCGGAGTGAGTTATTTACAAAAAAAAGGGCGACTCGCTCCGCTCCGAGAAAGGAGTCGTTCGTTATGAACGACTCGCTCAGGACCAACACATCACTAGGTGGGACCTTTATATGCAAAAATGTTGTATTGTTCAAAATTTAAGATAAAACACTATTTTTGGCTATGAACATTATAATAAAATTTTACGATTACTGCGCTGATCAATAAATTAATTAGGCAAAGCCTACCAAGGTGCTTACCATACATATATTTTACGGTTTATTGTTTTCCGAAAGGCTATTTGAAAATAGTTTATAATGCCAGATATACATGAACCTTATATTTCTGCTCTAGATGATAACGCTGACATATTCAGATTTATGATCTTCGGACATGGTATTATGTAGTATTATATAAAAACGATTTATATGTAAATAGAAGTAGTTACGTCATATGTGGAGAAACAACATACGTTTTATAATTGTAACAATGCGGTCCAGAGATCGTCAACTGGCGGACCGTGATTTTTATCCGAATCGCGATTACATTTTATACGAACCTCTCTCGCATTGAACATTGAAACAAAAAAAAAAGATCAAGTGCGAGCCACACTCGCGTGGAAAGGATTCCGTGAAGACTTTAATCTATATGTTACGGTTAATACAAGAAAGTAGTTTATTCGCGAATCAACCGGCTAATACCCGAATTAACCAACGTCAAGGATTGGTTAATTCGGGTAATTAGCCGATTAATTCACGAATTAACTACTTTCTTGTATTAACCGTAACATATATACTAATATATAAAGCTGAAGAGTTTGTTTGTTTGTTTGAACGCGCTAATCTCAGGAACTACTGGTTCAAATTGAAAAAAAATTTTTTTGTTGGATAGCCCATTTATCGAGGAAGGCTATAGGCTATATAAAATCAGGCTACTACCATTAGGGGCGGAGCATTAATGAAAAATGTTGCAAAATGTATCTCAAAAATAAGCTTCTATTCAGGTGAAATGCACTAACTAAATATACTCATATTAGCATTGTCGGAATACAACGCCGGCTAGCTCAATCGGTAGAGCACACGACTGCCAATATCAGGGTCGTAAGTTCGAGCCCTACCTTGGGCAAATATATTTTTATTTTTTTTTTTTATTTTCTACATTGCTTTCTTCTAAGGCTTACATTTAAATTTTATTTAATTAATTTAAAAAAATTATTAGTTTAAAAAAGTTTAAATACTGCTTTTTATTTACAAAAACTTTTGAACGGTAACTCCGATCATCATGAAATTTGAACACAACATTCATCTCGATAAACTAAGATGAATGTGTGTACTCATGTTCCTCCCTTCCCCATTCGTTCTTTTACACCCGAGTGAAACCGGACAGGACCGCTAGTACTTAATATTTTTGTTTTCCTTTAAACTATGAGTGAGTCCAGATATTTCCTTGATTTTCGTATATTTTCTTAATATCCCCGTAACGAACCCTTTCATTAAATCCTTCACATAATGCACTTGAAAAGTGATCAAAAATTGGTTCACATAAAAATTAAACGTTGACGTTTTTTATTTTTGAAGGACCTATTAATTCTTCAAAACTAGAAACAGCTACCAGAAAATTTATCTTTCTACATTATTATAAATGCAATGAAGAATTAAAATTAATCAGCGATGTTTAACAACTTTTTTTTTATCTATACTAATATGTAAAGCTGAAGAGTTTGTTTGTTTATTTGAACGCGCTAATCTCAGGAACTACTGGTTCAAATTGAATAAAATTTTTTTTGTTGGATAGCCCATTTACCGAGGAAGGCTATAGGCTATATAATATTACGCTACGACGATTAGGAGCGGAGCTTTAATGACAAATGTTGCAAAAAGTATCTCAAAAATAAGCTTCTATTCATATGAAATGCACTGACTAGATATACTCATATTAGTGATGAAAGAACACAACCTCTGGTAGATCAATCGGTAGCGCATGCGACTGTCAATATCAGGGTCGTGGGTTCGAGTCCCACGTTGGGTGAATATATTTTTATTTTTTTTTTTTTATTTTTTACATTGCTTTCTTCTAAGGCTTACATTTAAATTTATTTTAATTTTATTTAATTCATTTAAAAAAAAATATTCATTGAAAAAAGTTTAAATACTGCTCTTTATCGACAAAAACGTTTGAACGGTAACTCCGATCATCATGAAATTTGGACACAACATTCATCTCGGTAAACTAAGATGAATGTGTGTACTCATGTACCTTCCTTCCCCATTCATTCTTTTGCACCCGGGTGAAACCGGACGGGACCGCTAGTTATTTATATTCGAAAGAACATATTCCTTGTGTTCGGTTTTACTGATGTGACGTCACCACTTAAATATCGTCTGTGAACCTTCCCGTAACTCTTAGATGACAGTAGTGGTTGAAATCCGGTCGAAGATTTGACAGTTTTAGGTCGTGTCTGATGGCTTTTGTGAATATGTATGTTTGATGCTGCGTGATGTAAGGTTGTACGGCAAATCCTTAGCCAAGACCACAGAGAAGAACTAGATGTAAAATGTCCTACATACTTTGTAGAAAATAGATTCTTAGTTATATAACCATGCAGTCATCATTTCCCGTACTCTAAAAAAATATTTTTTAAGACGTCTCGATTAACATCAAACACAAATCTATACTAATATATAAAGCTGAAGAGTTTGCTTGTTTGTTTGTTTGAACGCGCTAATCTCAGGAACTACTGGTTCAAATTGAAAAAAAATTTTTTTGTTGGATAGCCCATTTATCGAGGAAGGCTATAGGCTATATAATATCACGCTACGACCATTAGGAGAGGAGCATTAATGAAAAATGTTGCGAAATGTATCTCAAAAATAAGCTTCTATTCAGGTGAAATGCACTAACTAAATATACTCATATTAGCGTTGTGAGTACACAACGTCGTATGGCTCAATCGGTAGAGCATGCGACTGTCAATATATCAGGGTCGTGGTTTCGAGCCCCACGTTGGGCGAAAATATTTTTATTTTTTTTTTTATTTTTTACATTGCTGTCTTGTAAGGCTTACATTTAAATTTATTTTAATTTTATTTATTTTATTTATTAGTTTAGAAAAGTATAAATACTGCTTTTTATCGACAAAAGCTTTTGAACTGTAACTCCGATTCATCATGAAATTTGGACACAACATTCATCTCGATAAACTAAGATGAATGTGTGTATTCATGTTCCTCCCTTCCCCATTCGTTCTTTTACACCGCTAGTAATTGATATAATAACTTCAAAAGTACAATCGGAAGTGCACAATAAAGTTTTAAGCTGTAGAGAAAAAATGAAACTATCATTTAGAATCGGCATTTTTTTGTAGAATTGAATATAAATTAGTTTGAATCAACTTTTCAGCAATTTTATCATCCAAACTGGTATAAATTCTGTGTTATACAAATGTCTTCTATCACAAAACAACGTCGAAAAATTAACGTATTAAAAACTACCATATTCGTTTTTGTTTGTACACTTTGGAAATTTGTTTCTGTCAAAGTTTTTATAGCACCTTTTTTATAGTGCTTTTTTGTTCGTAAATTTGCGTATATAACGTTGTAGTAACTTTTAAAGTGTGTTTTAAGATAAATGAATTTATCAAAAATCTGTGATGGTAAATTATTAGTGTATTTTCCGGCGTTTGGAGGGACTGAATGGATCATAAAATTCTCGACGATATATATAATTTTGAACAACTTGGTACCATTTTTACCAGACTACCAATAAAATTATGAGTTAAACAGTTAAACTAGAGTGACTTGTGCGAATTATTCGCACTGAATAAGTATAATAATTATCACTTTACAAAATTATTTTTTAAATATGATTGCAGGTATTCAATTTGTTTCTAATTTTGCACACTGCTTATAACGTTCTTCTTTTTGTTGTATTACAATATGAAGCTCAGATGATAGATCGAAGAAATATTTTACTAAAATTGTCATATAGAGGCGCAAGTAGCAAAAGCGTTGAGCTAAGCCGTCAGATGGCATCATGCAGCATTGCTGTGACGTTGTTCAGCGTTGCTCGCTATTTCAAAATTAAAGCCGTCAGATGGCAGTATGCAGTATTGTGTCTGTTGTATTGGTCAGATGACAGATCGAAGTGTTGACGTTGTTTCAAAATTGAAGCCGTCAGATGGCAGACGTTGTTCAGCGTTGCTGTATTTTAATTAATTTACAAAAACAAAAGCAATAATAAATTTTTTAGTTGTCGATGTCAGTAGAGCAAGCAATTATCTGTAAAATTATATATAATTTATGTGGAGAAATTGTGAGGTTTTTTCTAAAAAGGGAGGCAAACATCTTTAACCTTAGCGTATTCATATATATGATGATGTTTTTGTTTTAACGGTGTGTGACTTGCGATCTGTAATTTTTAAACAGTAGTACCAAATATTTTGAGTAGAACACTGTAATTATAATCTTTGAATTAAAGAAATCTAAAATGTATGATTAGTGGATCTTCTTTTTCGAGTCTAATAATTTAAAAAATAACGGATTTTCAAATTAAGTCGTTGGATAGGAAGAAAACATTTTGAAAAGGATAGTTTTCATGTAGAGAATAATTTTCTAAATCCAGACATTTTCAATAAAATATTATGTCTGCATATTAGATACATGTCTCAAAGATTATGTATAATATCAAAGAAAACGTATAGGTAATATGGAGTATAGGATTTGCTATCCTGATATATAAAAGTAGCGAACTTACAAAGTAAGTAATTCAATTTATACACAGTTTGAATACATTTAATCATTTTTCAGAAGAGCCTTTTTAAATACATTAAAGAATGAAATCAATATTCTGTTACATAAAATCACAGAGTGTACGTGATATTTTCCAATAATGGAAAGTCCAATCAATTTTCATTTAACATACATAATGAAAAATATACTAATTTTGTTTCACACTTGATACGTTATATTAAGGCCACTGCACACGAGGCTAAAAACACTGCTAGATTCCTTGCTAGATTTGCCTACTAGTTTTCTAGCGCTGGTTTTCTTGATTGCTGTTAAGTGCTAGCTTCACACGAGATTATTTTTCAAGCGTGTTTTGTGGATAGATCTGGTGCGCGCGCAGTGACAATTCTAATATAAACACAGAGCAAAACGTGTCTGTTGTCTGGCAAAATGACGCCATGTGGGTGTTCAAGTGCCCACGTGAAGATACTGCTTCCTGATTGGTTCTTGCTCACACCTAGCAACAAATCTAGCAGGGAAAATAGCCCTTGTTCTAATTTTTAAACCTATCTTCTGAGCTAGCAAGGCAGCCCGTAGTGACGTCATTTCCAGCTTCGTACCCAGTCTACCAGCTAGCAGCATTTCTAGCAGCGTTTCTAGCCTCGTGTGCAGCGGCCTTTACTTTAGAAAATGCTTTTATGCATGTCATTTTATATAGCTTATTGGCGTTTTGACACTATTAAGTGACAAAGACGATAGCTTTGAAAGGATATTGACAAGGTTGCTCTGTGCTTACTGATTTCAATTCAAAATACCCGGAAGAACCAACGGCAGAAAAATTCTTGCATGGTTGACTTTTTAAATATCAATGAATAGTCATTATTTTTCGCATACTATAGAAGATGGATTGAAAAAATCGGTACGAAGAGCCTTAATCAATAGAAGAGACAAAAATTTAAAAGAAAAATATTATTTAAAGCAGTGCAAAAGTTGCCAATCTGACACGTCGTCTTATCTTTATATTTTCATTTCTTTACGAAACATGGAATTAAAAATGATATGTACATTTAATTCGTTTTTTTGATTTGACTGTACAATATTATTGTACTTTGAACTTGGAATACGTAAGATTAGTTTTGTAATACTATTTTTTTTGAATTTAAACATTTTTGTTAAAGGTGGAACTTCACATGGCTTTTTGTGTTCGCTACTGGGTGTTTGTTGTATTTGACAAAATGTATGACGTTCAAGGCAAACATGCAAACAGAGGAAAATACGACCATCCACACATGGCAGACAAACAACAAACACACAAACATTTGGCAGTAGAACGCAAGGTTCAAAATTCCAGGAATTTTAGCACTGTTTCATTGTCCCAATTCATTTTCAATAGTAATTGTTCCAGTTCTCGCTCACAGCACAGACACAAAAATACTGCACGTCCGTACAGGTTCGCGGCGCGTGCGCTTCTGAATATGGCCATTGTGTGGACGGTTTATTTGCGTATTTGCCTATTTGACTCCTTTGATGAGCCTCGAAAAACCGACAAGCGCACGGTAACGCGTATTTGGTATTGGCCTTATTTGTCGTATAGGCAAATAAGGCCAACACTTTGTCAAATAGACTGTCAACACTTCGTAATTGTTTGCCAAATATGCCAAATACACAAATACAAATAGCCATGTGAAGTGCCGGCATAAAACTAAAAGTAGTACAATTTTGTATTCGTTAGAATAAAGACATTTTCAGTTTTGGTATAAAGATTGTCTATTCTTTTTATGAAAAAACACATTAGTGATCAGTCGGTATACAGAATATTTCAACAAAATCTTGATAGGGAGCAACTCGTTTCATTTGTTTTTAGATCAGCTTGGCAAGTTACGTGGAATGTCCACAAGTTTAATGAAATTTTAGTGTAGGATTCTGTTAAGTGTCAATTCGTTTGGTTCAGCGATACCTCTTTGAAATGGGTCAGTATACAAATGGTATTTGAATTATTCATTTCAGTTTTTAGAATTTATTTAATAAAATCATTATTTTTTGACGTGATAACGTCTTATAAATTGATGAAACACCAGCTGCACGCACGAAAAAGTGTAACGTTCCGCCTGACCCTGTGCGTGCAAGCGAGAGCGCAGTAATGTATTATTAAATATGATATTCGAGCGGAATACGTTATCACGTAAAACTATCGTCCGTAAACCGACTTTACAGACAACCAATTTTTTTTTTTTTGTTAAATAAATATGTAACTCGGCCTAAGACAAGGCTCCCGTCAAAAACGACGTTTATTTCAGCGAAGCCGCGAGTAAAAACTAGTTGTAAATAAGACTCCGACATATCGAGCAACATAATATAATATTTCTATAAATAATAAGTTAATGACAAATTTGAGTATCGCGTGTCATTGCCTTTAATTAAATAATCTCTAGTATAAACATAATTTTATTCTGCTAACTTTGCGGTACGTACTATTTATATATAATGTAAATAAATAATTATCGTTTTATTACAATTTAAATAAGCTTTAAGGAACGGTAAAAATAAATGGAAAGTAATATTTTATGTTTCATATTTAATGAAATCATACCTAAATATTTTATTTGATGTGTTTTGTATGTTTATTTTTTGCTTTGCTTTGCGCAAAAGAAGCAATTTAAAAGATAAATGAAATGTAACTTCATGTAGAAATTTCAGTTTTTTATAATTTTTTCCACTTTTTCTGGTACTTAAAAACATGTTTACTTTGTGAAAATTATTTGCTATTGTGTAGATTTTCAAAGCTATGGGTTTGAATGTTTTTGTCAAGTCAGTTTGTCAATAATTAGAAAAGCGAAGCTTGGTAAATTAATATGGAAATAATACGGCAACGCAACGGTGCCGTTGTATATTTTCAAATTGGATTTACAGAAGACTTGATGGAAAAGGAAGGCATTAGACCGTAAAGATGTGAGGTTTTGCATCATGTCACGTCGAAAAGTTTCTTTGAGAAGTTCTAACCTAGCATTATGATACCTTGAACACTGATCGCAGCCTTTAAGGCTGAACATAAAGCTTTTTCATCCTATGAATTTGATCGAAATTGTCGGGAACATACAGGAAAAATTGCGGACGGTAGGCGGTGCTGCCGTCACGCATCCAGCGATTGGGTGGCGTCATTATTTTTTTGTTAGTGGACCCAATTTTGATTTTCTTTATTTTATGTCGACTCTCTAAGCGTACTTAGGAGGTATAATATGAAGAAAAGTTACTCATATTCGGTATCTAATTATTCTTTTATACCGTCAACCTTAAGATTGACGGCGCTTCATAAAAAGAACTGAAGGAGTTGAGTCGTATGCAAGCCTGCTATGTGTTTAATGTATACACATTTATACACAAACCATAGGAGTTGATGCGTGAATTTTTAACTTAATGATAAAAATTGCAACGGCAACCATTGATGGTAAATACTAGAAGCTTTTATACGTTTCTCTGTTTACTATAAATCTTTTGAACAAGTTTATCTCTGCTATATCTATGAAACTGCAGTGTTGAATTATTAAAAAAGTTTTATAAAAATATGCATATGTTAAACAATACACGTTTTTTGTATAAAGTATTACATTGTACATTCTACAAAATTTGTCATTTTGATTGGATTTGTTGTAAAAAATATGACTGTTTTAAAGATAGTAACAAACGAAGCGTTTTTATTTATACCTCGATCGAAAGTACATACTTTCGGCATCAATTGTAAGCCGCTGTAATTACGCATTGGTGGGATTACACGCACTGATGCGGGAAGTATGTTATAGGTTCAGGCTTGAAAATCTGTGTTTTTATGTAATTAATGTATTTAATAAGCGTACTTACGTATGAAAAAAAACCCCTTTGCACTCCGGGAGTGCCGGCAGAAGTGAAAACTTGAATATTAACGTCTTACGAATTTTTTGATCAAAATGGTTTGTATCATAGATTGCAATGTACGATATTTCAACGCTAGATGTCTAACGTTGTATAAATAAAAGTTTTCGTCTTACGCATTTTCGATCAGGACACGTGACCCTGACGCGAGTTTAGTGTCCCTGACGCGAGTTTAACATTTTTTACCCATTACAAAAAATGTGTACAATGCCGCTGAAGAAGTTTTCACTTCAAAAATAGCACACACCACATTGGCCGAAAGTTTGATTTCTTGCACTGCGCGCCATAATACCCTAGGCCCTTGTGATATAATATACTATTCTACAATGTTCGAGATAGTCATAGTCAAATCGTCGCTGCGTAATGTTCGTACCGTCGCGTTTTTTGACTGTTAGTCTGTTAGAAATTTTCAACAAGTGTCTGTAATGCGTTTCATAGTATTCATTTTATTACATATTTAATATTTTATTAGAAAATGACTGATCAATATTTTCTGTAGCTGCGTGCTCATGGGGCAAGTACATACGATACCTATGCCAGTGGCGTACTGGTTTTGTTTTATCCCGAATTTTAATTATTTATAGATTATGTTCACTTTGCATTTAATGTTGAATTTATTTATTTTCTTTTAGTTCATATATCGAAGTTACAACAAGAATTTATTTTTACCTAGGTCTATAATAGTCTATACCTACTTGAAAAAATATATTTACGGTCAAATAAATTAATTCAACATAAAGCTAGTATTATATTTAAGAATGAGTAATTTCTATAGCTCAAAGAAATTGTTTCTAAACAATAATTGATAGGAAAAAATGCAATAGAAAATGTTTCATTTCAGTCGGAATAAAGTAATATTAATTAATATAATATAATTAATTTATATTAGTGTCCGATCGAAATTCGGTTTCGATTTCGGCCTAGTTTCGGCCAAAAAACTGGTTTTGGCTTAGTTTCGGTTTCGGCTGCCTATCCGGCCGAAACCGAAACTACATTCGGGAGGTTTCGCGCTGAAATGCGGTGCAACTGCGAGTAACGAAGTGTTTTTTATGCCTGCGCGCTCCGCGTTTTTTTTTTTTTAGTTTGAAAGAAAACTCTTTTTATTTTGATACTTTCGATTGAAGTATTATTTGCATTAAAAATATTTATTTAGTTGTTGTTTTTTGTAGGTAGGTACTTATTAATTTTAATTTATTTTAGTTCGTTAACAAGAGTACCATAAAAAATGACCAAAGTTTAGAAGAAATAATTTTGTTAAGATGAAAGAGTGTTTTATTTTTTTTGTTGTGTGTACCTATATACATATTTATTAGTTAAATACTTATAACTAAAAAGTAATTTTGTTTTGTAGCTTTTATTTTATTTCATAATATAAAAAAAGTATATTTATTTGTGTTTTTGAAATAAGGGAGGTAATAATATGAAATGAAAAGGTATTGATTAGTTAAAATATCAGAGGCTGAATGATTAATATGTGAATAATTTAAAAATAAAAAACAATAATAATACTAAAGCCTGATTATGATAATGTTTACTTAATTTTTCCCACGAAAACATGAAGTTTCGGTTTCGGCCGAAACTGAGACTGAGGCCGAAATTCGGTTTCGGTTTCGGCCGTAAAACTAGTTTCGGTCGGACACTAATTTATATTGATGAGCGTCCGTGGCAAATTTGCTTATCTGTAAGGGGCCCGTTGGTGAAAAAGTTTCGGAAACTCTGCCGTCGTGTGATTGAATGTGTGTTTTTTATGCCGCTCACAGTTTTTTTCATCTTGTTGCAGTGTTGTATGTATAATATTTACACGATGCATAATATATTGTATTATATGGATAATTCGGATCAAACACATTGAAAATTCAGAATCGATTGAAAAGTCGTTAGTGAATGATAAATATGGCAATAAATCAATTTGATATAATATAAACGACATTTATAGCCCCCTGTGGAGATAGTGCAGGTGACTCATTTGTCAAAATATTGGCCCATTTAATATGTAAAAGATAGACACATCGGACGTTATAGGCCCCACTCACGATCAAACTTCATGCCACAGTTCAGTGTTCAGTGAAGTTGGACCGATTAATCGAAAGACTGACTGGCACCACACACAGTTCATGCAAACTGATCAGTTTTTAAAATTTTTTGTGTTCAGTTTAGTTCAGTTGTTGGCATACACTCGTCGAGTATAGATATATAAAATATATATTATATACATACTATAATATTATACTATAGATAACTAATAAGAACTAAATGAGTTATTTAAATGGTGAGGATTGGCTGTTCATAGCTGTGGGATTGTATTTAAAACAGAGAAGAATATGGGTGAAAAATTGGTTAGAAATGCGTGATTCAAGAAGTCATGTTTATTTGATTAATGAATTACATCTTGAGCCGCTTGATTGGAATAATTATTTACGAATGGACGAATTAACTTACAATTATTTACTGGAATTAGCTACCCCATTTATTAAGAACCAGGATACAAATATGCGAAAATCTATTTCTACACAAGAAAGACTTGCAGCAACATTGAGATTTTTGGCTTCTGGTTGTACAAAACACAGAACTCCAAAAACTGAACTGAAAAAAACCCACACACACAGCAGTTTACTTGAACACTGAACACTGAAGTCGTTCAAAAATCAAGATGCATTTGATGAGTTCATGCTTGACTTCAGTGTTGGTTTCAGTGTTTATTTGTCCCACACATTATCATGCTTCACTGAACTATAAGTTTGAACACTGAACTCTGGCATGAAGTTTGATCGTGAGTGGGGCCTATTAAGTTGAAACTGGTATTTATTTACAGGGCCGGCTCTGAACACCAGGGAAACAAGTGCATACTTCGGGTGGCCTGTCGTTAAGGCCGCCCGACCTACAAATAGTTTATCAATAGAATGGAATTTTGCATCACCTTTTTATTATGCAAAACGAATTGATATAGGTCAATTTGAACAAAAGTCGATTCATTAATAACGTATTTTGAAGTTGTTTTTTTTTTGTTACACGAACATGCAAAATAGTATTTTTACATAGTTACAAAGAGTCAGCAGTCGCTCTTACACATTAGGTTATTTTTTGTTTCACTTCTTACACACGTCCGTCACTTTTTACGCACGTCCGTTTATATGTTTTCGTTATAAAAAGTATCGTGCGTGAATATAATAAAGTCTGATCCTATTTGCATTCAGCATCTTGTATATTATGCCATTCACTTTGAATTCTGAAATAATATACTTAAAGTAAATCTATTAGAATAGAATTCATTTTGTTTAATGTTCGAAATAAACCGCAGGGTGTGCACATTTTTTTCTTGAATCATTGATTTTTCAACACATGGACATCCCTACGTGAACAGCATGCGAAATAATTAATGACATATTTTAATGTATAAATGTATGAAAATTGCTTTCTGCTGTACTGTAAATATTTTATTTTCACAATATTTCTTTCCTGTTGATTTTGAATTTGTATATTTTTAGGTAGATACTATCATTCAGAACCGGAATAAAATGTTTACGCTCCAATTAAGTTGACATTTTTTATTCATTTCTCGTTAATACTGATGGACTATACTGCGTCATATGAAAATTAGTGATGTGCCGGATATCCGTATCCGCGGATATCCGAGGGAGAAGAAAGATCCGTATCCGTTAGTTTTTGGCGGATCTTTTACCTTATTAATTTTCAATTCATAGATGAAATTTTATATATATAATATAAGTGTAGATGATTAGGTAATAATGAAAACCTGTTAAATTCCATTCAGATTATTTTTTATTTTTTTAAATCGTATTTGGCACCTTTATATTGCAAACATTTATCGTAGTGAGTACCATACTAATAGTACATAACTCAAAGGTACTAAATCAACTATCTTTATAATGAGATATTGCACATCGATCTTTGGAAAGAGACAATCTGTTATGAGAGTTAACTCTTATAGAGGTCAATAACTTTTTCTCATAACAGATAGTCTCTTTCCAAAGGTCGATGTGCAATATTTACCGCCGCTTACTCTAAGAAAGTTAAGATCCGTATCCGTATCCGCGGATATACATTTTTAACGATCCGGCACATCACTAATGAAAATATGAAAAGGACAAAATCAACAACAACTACCTTCAAAGCAAATTCGAATAATGCAAGAGCTCATTTGAAAATTCCTTTTTTTGTGCAATCTAATGTCAATGAAAAATCATTGTTAATAACTAACTTTAATATTTTTTTAAGTTGTAAATTTAAAAATTAATTTTGATACATGTAGCCAAAGTTTCTGAGTATCAAAAAAAATTGCTTTTTGACGTGATAACGTCTTATAAATTGATGAAACACCGGCTGCATGCACGAAAAAGTGTCACGTCCCGAAATGTGTCACGTTCCGAACTGTGTCACGTTCCGAAATGTGTCACGTTCCGAAATGTGTCACGTTCCGAAATGTGTCACGTTCCGCCTGACCTTCGAGCGGAATACGTTATCACGTAAAACTATCGTCCGTAAACCGACTTTACAGACAACCATTTTTTTATTTGACTTTAACGTCTATCTATCAGTATTCACAAGTTCAATATGGTAGATTATTATTTTTAGTAATGCAGATATTCATTAAATATAATATCGTAAGTTTATGGTGGTATGGTTAGCAGATCTGTGTAGCATTGCAGTCAAAAATGTATATAAATACTATATTTACTCAATAATGACATTTTTCGATGATTTGAGATTCTCGTGATACATGCTTTAAATTGTAACGTAACAATATTGATATCTATTTCATTTCTTTCAGGTTTCGAAAGTCAAGGTGCAAGAATGCAGCGTTTATAAGACATGTTGGGACTGCCTCGGAGCCAAAGATCCATATTGTGGCTGGTGTTCGTTGGAAAATAAGTAAGTCTTTATAAATTACATAATAATAATTAATAATATACAAATTACATAAATATGTTGTTCCGTGGGTGAGAGGCTATGACCACACGGTAGAAATGTGACTCACTCACTCACATCGCTCTCTCTTTCGCTCACACACACTAAAGAAATAATTCAGACTTTTAAGTATGTTTTGGAACAAGGAAGGTGCTTTTTAATTTTTATCGAGTTAATTAATTTCCTCTATCCTATTATATTCCTTTATATTTGTTCCTCCATAATTACTTCCGTCGGGCTTTTCCCATATTCGATCGGACTCTACCGGATCTGAAGAAGTTTTTAACAGTGAATAAAATTAAGGGTAGTATTTAAACGAGTGACTGTAAATTACAATTTTGGGTGACAAAAATAATCAATTTGGGTTACTGTATTACTAAGTGAGCGACTGACTGCGCGTGACGAGAAATCAACAGAACAGCAACTTACAAACATCCATTTGAGTTATTTAAAATACAAAATGGGAAGCTTCATAATATTTGAGCGACCTAATATTTGTTTGAGTGTCAACGTTACTTCCTGTATTTTTTGGAAAATTTGGCAAATGATTTATTTATTCTGAGCGGCATTTTGTTAATAGTTAATTGTTTGAATAGAACTGCGTTTTCTAAAAAATATATATTTAATTGACTGTCAATTAAATATACATTTTTTTAGAAAACGCAGTTCTATTCAAACAATTAACTATTTAAATAAATAAATTTTATTTATTTGAAGAGTTCTATTCAGACGTTAATCAAAGATTTTAATTAACTATTTGATTCGCATACCCCGGTTATCGTTCACGCGGAATTGTTTTTTTGAAAACTCCACATTTGCCCCTTCCCGTTTCACTGCGAGACAATTCGCATACCCCTTTATCGTTCACCCCGGAATTACAATTCGCATACCCGTTTATCGTTCACCCCGAAATTATTTTTTTTAAAAACTCCACCTTTGCACCATCGCGTTTCACTGCGAAACAATTCGCATATCCCTTTATCAAAAAAAGTGGTGGTTTTCAATCTTCATGAAAATGTGAGTTTTAAGTTGTAGTCTCAAAGTGAAAAAAAAAAATAAAGAGTAAAAAAACAAAAGAAGATATCTGCTTCAAAATTACCGAAGGCATTCTAGTCGCTCACTTATTAATTTAGTCGCTCACTTAGTAATTTAATCACCCAACTATTATTTTAATATCTCAAATGGATTATTCACAACCCAATGTTTGTAAGCCCGTTCTGGATTTTATTATTAACCAATATTTGTCGCTAGTTTAGTTATTTTTTCGCTTACTCTATTTCATACCGCTCAAGTTATTAAAACAGTATCATCAGTCACCAAGTTTTTTTTTAATTCGACCGTTAATTCCCCTAAAATTAATAATCAATATGATTTGATTCTTTTACCGCATCTTTTAATTCACTGATTGGTGAATACATAATAAAATTAAATGATTATCGTCATACTATTTTTTTAGGGTTTATGAAAAATGTAAATGCCACTGTCGGTACTTGAACCCATTGCTCCGCAATGCCCACGACGAGTAAACATTTGATTGCTCTCATATATAGTACTATGATCTGCTAAATTCACAATTTTATAATGACAGCATTAACTAGGAGAAGTTTTACTTGAGAAATCGTAACAAATAAGAGTGTAAGAGCAGCTTTAGACTATGTATCATTCTCTTATCTGTATCTCTTGTAAATACAGACATTTACCAGAAACACATCTCCAGACCCCGTTAGTCAATCTTTTCCCTTTTCTTTTGCTTTGTATCCGAGCTTACTAGAGCCGAGGGCCCGAGTTCTGATAGAGGCATAATAATGTTCTGCTATAAACTCTTTTCCTGATTGATACAAAGATTCGAACACCTAAAAAAAAAACCGTGCCAAAACTCTAAAAACAGAACTTATATATTGTTTTCGTGATAAAATAATACTTGCTTTTTTATAGAATATGTAACTGTAATTGTTAAACCTCTAACTTTTTTTAATATCGCGCTGAATTAGTCGAAGGTTATAGTTTAGCGCGTTCTGAAAATTTAAATCTCTATCGAAAATTGGCGTCCTCATTCAGAAACGCGTGTGATAGAAAGATATAATCTTCTGAATCGTCTGTATTATGCTTGAAGATGGAGTCCTGAAACGGTAATTTATTAAATGCCGTACTTTACTAATTGATAAATTACTAACATCGTTTATTCTTTTTGCTTGTACATTTTTTAGCGCAGACGAAATAGGAATTCTTTTACCTATATAAAACAAACACTTATACAACTATAGTGTACATACACTTTCCATTGATTTTATCATTAAGAGGACACCAGCAAAAGGACATTTTACAAAGAAGTGCATGGGTGCAGTATTCCATTACAATTAAATTTACGACATTTTCTTTTAGTATTTTTTTTTCTTCCATAAAATGGATTATTTTAAGGGTTGCGCTCTAGTCTTAATTTTGATTTAAATAAGAAGACTGGTTAGTATTTGAACCAAAAATATAGAGGACACCAGCAAAAGTAAATTTTACAAAGACGTGCATGGGGGCAGAGTATTCCATTACAATTTTTACGACATTTTCTTTTAGTATTTTTATTTCTTCCATAAAAGGGATTATTTTAAGGGTTGCGCTTGAGTCTTAATTTTGATTTAAATAACAAGACTGGTCAGTATTTGAACCAAAAATATGGAAAGTTGAGCTCACGCCTTAATTTTTAAAACGAAGGAGCAATATTTTAGTGATAGATTGCCGGTTTGTACTGCATACCAGGAGGTCACGCTTTGCTCTGTTGTAAAGTTCACCTCTATATATATCTATATCTCTCTCTTTCACATACACGTACGCGCAATGCCTACACTCTTTGTCTTACCTTTTCTCTAACCTGGATCATAATTCCAAACACAGGTTGTGTGTCGGTAGATATTTAACACAGGGATGTGGAGGTCATGTTGCTGTTTTTGAGGTTAATGACCTTTAAACAATACAATACCTCACCAAGCTATCCTCCGGTTCATTATCTGTCACTCTCTGCATTGAAAGCAGAAGAGGACGCGGTTTAGAAAAAGTTTACGTCTTTCACGCGCCGTTGAAGTAAAACATATATGCATTACCTACATATATTGTTAGCGGCAAGGACTATCCATAGCCAAGATACCGAAAAGATGTACTTCGGTTATTTCCGGCTCTCAGACTGAAAATACTATACTAAGCTACATTTATACATATACTTAGCTTATACTATATACTAAGTGACACAAGTCGCAAAATTATGTAGGTATAAATACAGATAAATAAGCAGCCAAGAAATAATGAAAAGTGAGGTACGAGATTATTAATTTGTATTAATTGAACTTCTGTATAATTCATTATAAATTCAACTCTCGCATTGTGTGGATTTTGTGATCCATTTGTTCGTAACGGCAAATCACCGAGTTGTTCCTTCGCGAATCTCACAAAAGGTGCTTTAAAATGTGTTTCCTAAAAACACTAATGGAGTAAAAAAATCAACAGACATTGTAATTGGTTTTATGATTTTAAAATGTATTTTGTCAATCCCTATTGAACTCTAGTGGTACCTACAATGTGGGTTCACTATTTGTATGAACGTATACTGTACGTAGTACATACTTGCGTATGCCTATATAATGTTCTTTACCTTTACTCACCTACAGGGTATCCCAGATATTACACCGTTGATTTGGCATATTCCTTGGAAAAATTCGATTGGAAAAGCTCTTTACTATTTTTGGTCTCGGAAAACTACCAAGTTAATAATTTAATAGTAAAAAAACTCTTGAAAGTATTATATAACTTTCCAATTACTGTTATCCGGTTTTGTAATAGGTTGTTATATAACAAACAAAATATCTTTTCTAATAAAATAATGAAGTTCGATGTCGTCCTTATATTTACGCCTTAATTTCAGAAGTATTCTTATCGTTCAAGCAAAATTGCATCCAAATAAGCAGAAGACAGATATCTTAATGAAACGATAATATTGCGTCCGATGCCAGCGTATATAAGAAAATTTCAATAAATAAAATTATCGACCAATTTTTTAGACAATCTATTAACAAAAAATATAATTAATACATTAACGTTTCGATCCGGATTTGGATCTTCTTCAGAACGGATCTAAAAAATATAAAAAATAATTAATATTTAATTTCTAATTCGCTTTATATAAAATTCTTTCAAAACAATTAATTAGTATCAAAATATTGAAAAAATAATAACAAACAATTTTTTATTAAGTAGTCATGGAAATAATTGTGAAACCTATAAAGAAAGAAAAAATTATTAAAAACAAAATATTATTTCAAAATAATATTATATATATTACTTAAATTTTCCGTATCTAATTGAGGATTGAGAGAATTTTTATTTGATTTTATATGTAACATTTCCAAAATATTTCTTTTAAAAAAATTAGTTTTATTATCTAAAATTTTTATATTATCCCAATTAATTTTGTGGTCAAGTTCTAATTTGTGTTTAGTTATTAGTACATTATATATGTTTGTCAGGGATTAATTTATGATTATTTTGATGTTCTCTTATTCTTGTTTTAAGAGCTCTTTTTGTTTGACCAATATAATTCTTATTACAATTTTCATAATTAATTTTATATACAACATTATGCTTTTGTAATTTATTATTTTCCCTTTTTAAAAATTAGTCGATAATTTTATTTCTAATCAGACGTTAGTCAAAGATTTGAGTATATAAGAAAACTTATTTTTTTTTATAAATGAGAAGGTATTATAGGTATATCCTGATACGATAACTACAAATCTTTTTAAAAAAAATTCAACTGCAACTTAAAAACTTTAGCAACTAATAACGAGGCATTTACCTACATTAAGTAAAAAATGGTAAAGGACATTTTCATTCAGAATGTCACAAGAAATACGCCCTTTGTGACATCCTATATAATATTCTTACCCTAACTTTCAATACAACAGGTTAGGATATAGAAACACTGAAGGACTATCGTATTATGTAGAACTGCAGCATACACTTTCGTTTATCGCATATATTTTTTACTAAAATTAGGTATAGGACTTTTAGTTTTGATCTTAGTCAGCACATTTTGAGTTATTATTCCTTTCCAAAACTATCATCGAACTCGAGGGTTCCCCATAATTCAAGAATTAATAACTGATCGTTATCATTTGAACATATCAAGATTTTGACGCGTAAACTTTCAGTGCAATACATACGACGGGGAACAAGACAAGGATAAGAAAGGAGGAGGATAACTGTTGTCTGTGGGTGGTTCGTATTCGGCCAAAGGACTTTGGTCCGATCCGATCTGTTAGCAAGCAGTCTAGCACCTGCGTCGCGCTTTCCAGCGCTCTACTAATGTCTTTCGACCACCCCAATGTCACCCTAGAGACTGTAGTAGCTGCCGGTTCTACACTCTAGTGTATAGCATAGCGTGCCCCAACAGTCTCGTGGGCATCTATGGACAGAGTCGGCGTTGTCCATTGTCGATTTTGTCACATTCTCTTAGCGTACCAGAGTAGTGATCAAAGACTGTCTACACAAATAAATGCTTGATGAAGCATCATACAAAGACATGGACTGATTTTGACAAAACTGTTCACTTAGAACTATTTATGCTGTATAACATTTTAGAAAAATTTATTAGAGATGAACAATTTTGAGATTCGCTACGTGCCAAGCTATTTCATCAGCTAGTCATTAAATTAATACATTTAAACGTTTCAAAATTAGATTACCACTTCTATCAAGAACATTTACAAGAGAAAAATTAACGAATTCTTTATGTATCATCAGAATTGATATGACTCGATATTTATATTATACTAGCGGTCCCGTCCGGTTTCACCCGGGTGTAAAAGAACGAATGGGGAAGGGAGGAACATGAGTACACACATTCACCTTAGTTTACCGAGATGAATGTGGTGTCCAAATTTCATGATGATCGGAGTTACATTTCAACAGTTTTTGTCGATAAAAAGCAGTATTTATACTTTTTTACGAGAAACTAATATTTTTCTTTTATTTAATTAAATAAAATTAAAATAAATTTAAATGTAAGCCTTAGAAGAAAGCAATGTAGAAAATAAAAAAAAAAATAAAAATATATTCGCCCAGCGTGGGGCTCGAACCTACGACCCTGATATTGACAGTCGCATGCTCTACCGATTGAGCCAGCCGGCGTTGTATACTCACAACGCTAATATGAGTATATTTAGTTTGTGCATTTTACCTGTTTAGAAGCTTATTTTTGAGATACATTTTGCAACGTTTTTCATTAATGCTCCGCTCCTAATGGTCGTAGCGTAATATTATATAGCCTATAGCCTTCCTCGATAAATGGGCTATCCAACAAAAAATTTTTTTTCAACTTGAACCAGTAGTTCCTGAGATTAGCGCGTTTAAACAAACAAACAAACTCTTCAACTTTATATATTAGTATAGATTAAACAAAAAAATCAGTAAAGCCCACTATTTTGAGCTAGTTATTAAACAATATAAATAAATTTTAATGCCTTTTTGACCGCCTCCCAGCATATTAAGTCTCGCTAAATAAGCATTTAAAGTTTTGACTGAATTTAAATGCAGTCCTGTATGAAAGCTCACCGTCCCTACGACTGAGACATACATACTTACATACAACACAGATCGAAGATCCGTTAATTTAATAGCGTTTTCCCCACATTAGGTTTCCCCTCGGCAACCATGCATACAGTGTGTCCTATACAGTATTTGAAATATAGGATTTTAACATGAGGTTATGGTATTTTGTTAATATTTTTTTTATTAAGTTTTTTTTATGACTTGTTCTGAACATACTTAATAATTTGCGAATTTATTTTTAAAAATTTTCTTTAACAAATCAAAGATTATTTAAATCTTTAATTAAGGAGGTTGATGCGTTACAGTCCCAATCAAAAGTAAGTCGAAATTTAAATGGGAACTTTTCCATAATAAATTTTTACAAAAGGAAGTGGATGATACTAATAATTTATTGTTATAAAGGCATAAATAAATATTTTTTTTTAATATTAATTAATTATTAAAGTATTTTACTTAATGGACTAACTTTTGAATTTTTTGTACAAAGTTAGGTTAGAAAAAATAAATTTATGTAAATATCTGTATTTTACATATTTTTTGCAGTAAATAATTAAAAAAAGAAATTAGAAGTAATAAAAATCAAAATTAAATCATTAAAAAGTTGAAAATTCAGTTAAAATTGTTAAAACTGTTAAGAATAAAAGTTCATAATCGAAAAGTGCTAAGGTTTAATAATTTTTTTTATTGATTAAAAGTCTCCTAATTAAATTGGAAAAAATATTAAAATATGCGTAAGACATCGATGCTTTACATAGTTAGTCTTCGAAACTGCTGACATTATTTGGTTATTTGCAAAAAATTAAAATGTACCGTTTGCATGCTTGATTGACATATTTTCCATAAGACTACATGTAAAAGTTTTTTTTAATTTTTAACTTTATAAATCTCCTAATGATTTTGGATTTTTTACAGAAAATTTTGTCATAAAAAAATCTATCAAAAAAACTTTATTTCAGATTTTTTTCATTATCTTCGTAAAACGGCTCAACCTCCTTAACGTCTGAATAGAACTCTTCAAATAAATAAAATTGTCGACCAGTTTTTTTTTGGCAAGATATTGACAAAAATAAACTATTATAAATCAATAAAACAATATATGACGTTTCGATCTGGGTTTAGATCTTCTTCAGAAATATTTTTTTATATTTTTAGATATTTCTGAAGAAGATCTAAACCCAGATCGAAACGTCATATATTGTTTTATTGATTTATAATATTTTATTTTTGTCAATATATTGTCTGAAAAAAATTGGTCGACAATTTTATTTATTAAAAGATTATTTTCAAAAGTAAAATTAATAGGTCAGTTTGTATTACAGTTTTAAGACCGTTAGATAAGACGTGGTCATTAGGTCGATTACTAACCAATTATAAAAATGTTATACCTGTCAGTTAAAAATAGCAAATTAACACAAATTATTTATTTTTTTTTTTACTATAAAGACAAGTTTTTGATAACATTTTATATTTTATAATGTAAAAAATAAAATCACAATAATGCAATTTGCTTAAATAAAAAAGTAGCGAGTTTAATAATTTTCGCAATAATAAACTAAAAATATTAAGCTACTCTTTTGGATTTAAAATTTAGAAATTCGACTGATTGTTTTTAGTTGACGCCCTGACAACTACTACATAAAATGTAGTTCTAATTTTAATTTTAAAAGGTGTAGTTTTCATAAAGTATTAATACACGATCGAACAAGGTACGGGCCGGGAGCGGACATGGTACGGCGGATCAAGTTCGCTGGTTGCAACAGACGACCGAATCTGTCAGTCTCCTTGTGTACACAGGTCGTGAACATCATGCCTCCGATTAAGCGCGCGAAAATTACGATTGTTCTAGCGGCAACGTTAATGCCGCCACAAACAACGAGGAAGAAAAGAAAGGAGTGGGCAAAATTCTATTTGAAAGATCGCGATGAATTTAGTCATATGAAGTTAATAAAATCGCTTGATAGTGAAGATCATATTTTGAATAACACTCCCGAAGAATTTCTAGAGCGTTGTTGCGCGCTTCTCTGTTACAATATAACTTATCTGTCAAAATTTCTGTCATGTTGCACAACGTTTTGAATCACAATGACGTCGTTATACGGTTATATGTATACACACGCACGGATATAAGTACGAATCGGACCAAGTACGATGTGCAAACCATCGAACCGCGCGGACACGCAGACTACTGTCTAGACGAGCAGATTTGGTACGGAGCTGACCATATCCGCTGTCCGGTCCGTACCAAGTTCGATCGTCTATTAATACTAATAAAATCATTACTGTAAGGAAACAAACTTATAAAAAATAACAAGAACCTATAACTGGGAGCAAATAATTAATAGAATCATGTTAGAATTTATCAAATACCTTGCGACAGACTGTATCACGACTATATGAGGCTTCTCTCCCGTAAAACACACATTCACAGAAATTCTCTCTCTATAATCACCTGTTTTGTGAACTCATTTTCTATTAAATTTTTTTTTTATGGAATGCGCTATTTCTGAAGGCTTCTCCAAAATGCAACCCTCAATAGTGTCACAAAAGGAGATAAAGAAGCGATATTATAATTCGACGTCAAAAATTAAAATGTAATACAAATCTGTATTAGATATCGTGTCCATCGAGATAATAATTAATAGAAAAATCGCAGGATTGTAGACAAAAAGTTAGATTTATTAATCTAACTTTTGGTTCACAATCCTGCGATTTTTCTATTAATTAAGTAATACAAATCCTTGGTTAGGTTTCTTTATTCAACACGCGTGAGTAATATATAATTTCGGGGCCCTGCTAAATTCGGGAGAAATAATAAATTACTTCATGTTGACGCGTAGAGTGCTAATAATGAGCCGAAACTGTACGATAATGTATTACTGCATAGTTTCTGGACCAATAGGAACGCGGTAGCGAGACGAAACTGTACGGTAATGAATTATTACTGCATAGTTTCTTGTCCAATAGGAACGCGGTAGCGATTTGTATATATGAAAACAGCATCGCAATTCAGCGAAAATCAGGGCCATCTTGTGTGCATCGAGGGCGGTGGGTACGTCACTCAATGAAGTGATTTATTATTTTTCCCTCTTTTATCAGGGCCTCGATTACATATTACTCGTGCTAGTTGAATAAAGTATTATGTGCGACCATTGATCGAAGGAGAATATTCCACTCAGGCTCCTGGAATCTTCTCTCACTAGTCGCACAATATACTATTACAGTTTAAGTTCATTATTAGTATCTCACAGAAAAATGACTCAATGTTTATTATAATTATGTAAACATAGAATTTGACATTTGATTTCGAGAAGTCCCATTTCTTCCTTCCAATTCCCGGTGGTTAATATCTCGAAAAAATATCAAAAACTGATACGTTTTTCAAACCACCCAATACTTAAATATATAACTAATATGTATTTTGTATATAAAAGGACTTCGTAGATATTGATTTAAAACATAGTAACTATATGTAAGTTTACCCTCCCAGCTCAAAACTTACAACGATTATATCTTATCAGTAGGTAAAGGAAAGGAGCTTTGCAAACTGCAAAGTATTCTTTATTCCTGAAACCACTGTACTGTTATTTTGCCTAGAGTATATTTTACTCGCATCGGCACTATATCAGAAACTACAGAAAAAAGCCCTGATTATGTGCCATAAACGAGGCCGACAATCGAATAATCCGGATATTGTAAATGTGAGATAAAAAAAACCACAAACTGAATTTGATTCAGTACAAGATTAAAACAAAAAAAAAACTCGTATTTATTGAACGTCCGTCTTGTTTTTGACAGAATGTGAATGATGAAAATTGAATGTCGGAATTCAATATCAAGTTAAATTTTTTTAAAATAAATAAAATTGTCGACCAATTTTTTTTCAGACGATATATTGACAAAAATTATTATTTATTTGAAGAGTTCTATTCAGACGTTAATCAAAGATTTCAAGTTAAAATTAATATCAAATTTAAAGGTCTACAATCCCCCATAGTCTTGTTAAAAAATCATAACCCTTCCTTTTGATTCTGTCGTAGTCGAGTAAAAATTCAAGCTCTTACTAACTCTTATTCTTCATATTTCTATCTCAATGGTATTGGATTGTTGAAGTAATCTCAAATATATAGTAGTTAATTGATCCACAATGAAAAATGTGTTCTGGATCGTTTTTATACTACAATCAATATTTACTAAGTGAATTGCATCGTGAAAATATACCGGCTGACTCAACAGATTTTATACACGTCAATTTCAGGTTTCAGTTTCTCAAAAATAAATGGACGATTCGATTTCTAACGTTCATTTTAAATTTATAGGAGATGAATGTATTGATTTAATGATCACGTTTTTGTATGATCATATATATTAATACGCTAAGGTTAAAGATGTTTGCCTCCCTTTTTAGAAAAAACCTCACAATTTCTCCACATAAATTATATATCATTTTACAGATAATTGCTTGCTCTACTGACATCGACAACTAAAAAATTTATTATTGCTTTTGTTTTTGTAAATTAATTAAAATACAGCAACGCTGAACAACGTCTGCCATCTAACGGCTTTAATTTTTAAACAGCGAGCAACGCTGAACAACGTCACATCAATGCTTCATGATGCCATCTGACGGTTTAGCTCAACGCTTTTGCTACTTGCGCCTCTATATGACAATTTTAGTAAAATATTTCTTCGATCTGTCATCTGAGCTTCATATTGTAATACAACAAAAAAAAGCACGTTATAAGCAGTGTGCAAAATTAGAAACGAATTGAATACCTGCAATCATATTTAAAAAATAATTTTGTAAAGTGATAATTATTACACTTATTTAGTGCGAATAATTCGCACAGGTCACTCTAGTTTTAAATAATACGCTAATTCACCGAGCGGGGTGGCGTAGCGGTGAGAGCACTAGACTCGCATTCGGGAGGTACCGGGTTCGAATCCCGGCGGGGGCAGATGTGACTGGGAGTTTTTTCAACTGCCTCTCGCCGAGAAACGGTATTTCTTGTACCGAACATCTTGTTGAGGCTTTTCATGGCTTCCCTCAACAATTCCAGATAAATATTGAGATGGTTCCTTATTCAAGGCCATGGCCGATTATTACCTGTCATGCTCAAAATTTGCCTACCTTATCCTAATTTCCTAAAAATTCCTTCATTCGCCCATTGCTATTAAGTTGAAGTTTAAAAATTGTAGAAAATAACGGGAATTGTATGGTAGATGGAAAATAGTAATGGTGCGAATGGCGTCTGTTATGACATAAAGTCGAGACACGGACGTTAAACACATTATTATTATTATTAATATTATTAATACGCTAACTGGTTTTGATTTTTAAATTGTAAATCAGTCTATAACGAGTAAAATGCGAAGTTTTTTTTACTTAAAGAAATATTTTTGTACACGAGGGGCCTTTAAGTCTTCCTACAGATTATTGTAAGAATAAGAATTTGTATTAATTTCAATCTTCCATCGAAGCCTGCATTTAAGCGCCCAATATGTTAAACGTAACGAAGGAATACATTTATTGATTTATGCAATATTTCAAGTTTTGTGCATTTTAAACAGAGAAACGAGCGTTGTCGATAAATGGAATGCACATTTTGTTAAATTTTATGCACAGTTAGTATTTTAGGAATCGTATAAATTGTTTGTTTCATGAAAATTAACTTGAACACAAAAAATAATGCTAAAACATTTTTTATAGCCATTTTGGTTTTACTTTATTTGCAAAATTTAATCAATAATTATAATTAAAATATCCGTATATTATTAAACGAGCTATACCTATGTCCCTAAATATTTTCTCGAAAACGGCCCTAACGATTTGGATGAAATTCACTGAAAAGGGATTTTGGGGGGCAAAAAATCGTTTTAGCTAGGTCTCATCTCTCGAAAAAATCGTTTTCTTACAAATTTTATCATTATAAAAATCAATTTTTTGACGTATGAAAATAGGTACTTAAATATTGTAAGTAGGTTTTGGAATTTTATACAAACAATGAGCATATCAGTATTTTATTTAACTTTCCGAGCAAAGCTCGGTCACACAGGTACTAAGTAATTAAATTCATTATGTTATTATTAAGTCGATTCTTTAATGTAACTCGATTCAAATTCAAATACAAATCTATACATCTCCCTTAAGGCATCCATTAATAATAATCATTACTAATTACAGCTAATGGCAGCTTTGGACTTGAAGTACATTTGTAATCAACTAGTATGCATATATTTTGCTTTTCGCACATAAAAGTTGCTTTTATCCTATTCAGATTTTTTTTTCAATTTTCGTCCGCTCAATTTTATTTCTTCGTTTCGTTTTTTTTTTGACATTTGAAAACTTTGAACTGTTTACTTAGGAGAAATTTCACTGTAAAATAATAATTATAAATAAAGCTTCTTTTTTTTGTAAAATTTAAAAACTTTTTATTACTTCAGGAAATAAACTTTAGAACTTCGATATTTTTTTATGATGTAAAATTATATTTGCTGGAATTCAGTTTTAATTTTTTTATAAAAAGAAAAGCATACCAATAGTTCATAAAAAGAATCAAGCTCGATAATGTTTGCTACAACTTTGAAAATAGATTTATTATAAACGTACTTTTTAACCCTAAATTTTACCATGGTAATTCAGCAACAAACGCTTGGTGTTTCAGTTAAAAGTCTTTTTGAAGCTTTAACTACTGCGCATGACTGTGGCCATGATAATACCGTCCGCCGGAAGGCTGGAATAGAGCTCTTTTATAATAAAACTTGAAATGATTGATAAGTTTATTTATATATTATGATACGTACTTCATTTATATGTGGAGTGTATTGGGCACCCTTAATGCATCAATATTAATTAAAATATTTTGAGTTCTGCAGAATTAAAATGCGTTTAATGTATCTTTAATTCATTAACAGTGGTAATTCCATAAATGAATTTCTTTCATCATTTTAGTCACCAATACATTTATAAGTCCTTAAAATAACAAGGTTAATTAATGTTATTAATTTTGTTCTGTTAAAATGAAGCGAACATAATAAAATATTATTTATTCGAATTTAGAAACATATTATATTCCTTTACTGAATTGCTTTATGACGGTTAGCAAAGATTTATTTTGTCGCATCTATTCCAAATTTTCTACATTCAAATCGTCGGAATAAAAAAAATGGTATTGATTTATATTAGATATCGTGTCCATCGTGATAAAAAAGTCTAAATCATAGACGAAACGTCGTACATTAAATAAATCCAATATTTTTGTCCACATACCTACGATTTTTTTTAATATTATTATTTTTATTGTTTCTGGTCCTATATTTTCTCTCGTTTATGATAATTAGCTTTTTAGTGTGTTTAATCAATTATTTAACATACAGAAACTTTATAATAACTTTAATTAAAGCAAATTTATAAAGCCAGAATTTCTGGAACTTTTCTCAACTTTTAACATTGAGTTTATATAAATAAAGTTAACTTTGTTGTTAAATTTATTTTTATTTAATATTTAAATAAGAGGGACGCACGTGATACCTTTCCTTATGTGCTTTGCAAGCTTCCTTGTTTCAACCACTCTTCTTCATTTACGTTACCTAACAACTTGTGTTACAAAATCGTTGCGTAAACGTGTGACATTCAAACTAAACGCTTGAATATTCAATTTCAAATCGGTACCTACTAATACATAAAAAAATGTATTCTCTTGCGGGTTTTCCAGGTGTTTTGTATATTACCTAGACGGTGAAAAGCATTTCCAGTTTTTGTGTCTGCTGACTGTATGTCTAATGGTGGCACTTCACATGGCTATTTGTGTTCGCTATTGGGTATTTGTTGTATTTGGTAAAATATATGACGTTCAAGGCAAACATGCAAATAGAGGCAAATACGACCATCCATACATGGCAGTCAAATAACAAACACCCAAACATTTGGCAGCAGAACGCAAGGTTCAAAATTCCAGGAATTTTAGCACTGTTTCATTGTCCCAATTCATTTTCATAGCACAGACACAAAAATACTGCACGTCCGTACAGGTTCACGGCGCGTGCGCTTCTGAATATGGCCATTGTGTGGACGGTTTATTTGCGTATTTGCCTATTTGACTCCTTTGATGTGCCTCAAAAAACCGACAAGACTCGTAGGCTGGGCTAGACAATATGTCTCGAATATCCATTGGACCAAACGCATCATAAGTTGTTGCGAAATCAGGCTTACGTCGTCAAACTTTTTGAAATATTTAAACTTATATAGGTATATATATAAATGGAATAAATTACTAGATTATTAACGAATCCATTAGTATTTTCATCTCTTCATTCTGTTATTTAAAGTTTTCAACCGTCTGGCTGTCTTCCTCATTTTGTTAGTTTTATTTAACATAGCATCCTGCGCTGAGCGCAACGCGTTTCACAATTTGCATTTATTCAATATATATACCTTCTTTATTTAATAGACACTTAATTGATCTCCATTTTTCTGACGTTTTGTTTTCTTTACTTTCACAATTTTAAAGCTCGGCTTTCACTCATTTTCTCTTTACATTGCTGTTTGTTCTGACAGTAAATTAATTAATCAGCTCACTTTATATTTAACCCTTCAATGGGTATATGGATCATTTAAAAGGTTATTTTAATGAAAAACTGGCCATAAACGACAAGTCGAACAAAATTTATCCACCGCCGTGCATTTTAAATGTAAATAATCTCATCCTCTCGGGAGGCCAGACCACTTCAACTTTGCACAACCGAGACCGAAAATTGAAGGTTTCAGAAACGACATAATATGTGGTACAATTAAGTATTTTTTATTTTTATAGAAGAGAAAAAATTACAAACTTTCTGACAATAAATCTTTTAGTGTAGTATCAAACTTAAAGTAATGCAATGAATCGTTTATATATCAAGCATTTTGTACAGTGTAATACGCGCCACGAATCCAAAAGGCTCGGAGGTTAGATGCGAATGCGGGCTTGCGCTTGTACAGTCTGTTGAAAAACTACGAACTCGTAACTACACAAAACTAAAATAACAATAACAACTTGACAATAGCGTACTCGACTGTACTTTAAAGCAGGAAAGCGACAAGTGACAAAGGCAACGAGCGATCACGGCCAATCACCGACGAGCGCACGTTCCGTACAGGTAGCTGGGAGGTGGTGGGGGCCTCAACGGCTCTAAAATGTGCCTTTGTGATTACCTTCCGAACCTTTTAGATCCGTGGCACGTATTATACTTCCAAATAAACGATGCTAATATTGTAATTTCGCTGTTTAGGTATTTTATATGTACCTAACATATAAAATACTTAAATAAAACCTGGCAAGAAAACTAACATGTTTGCAGAATTTTTATCTCTTTGTGCACGCATTATTTACAAACGGTTTAACCGATTTTGATTAGGGAACTTTTTATTCGGCTACGCTCCGATTTAAAAGTCTTGTGTCAAAACTCAAAACCGATAACGCGAGCGATGCCGCGGGTAAAAATTAATACGTAAATAAAAAAGTACTCTTTATAATGCGCATTAAAATATATTTTTCACTATATTTTTTAAGCCATTTTGTCGTCATTTTATTAAAGGGTACTCAACTTTCTTGTTTTACTAACTGCCAGTTTAACAGTTTACTTGAAATACTGTAGTTATCCTTTTATTCAGACTAATTCCATTTATTTTATACTTGTTTTATTACCGAATCAGCCTAACCCATTCCAAAAACATGTCATCTGTTAAATTGAAAGGCTCGCCATTTTATACGGTTAGATAAAAGTCTACGAAAACGTGTACTTTTACAACAGTTTGCGGTAAAATTAGAACACATTCTATTGTCATCAAAGATATTTATTTTTGCATTCACAGTTTTTAAAATTACGAGCTGTATTAAAAAAATCATACGGACTGCTTTTTTATTATTGAAGTAAAACTTCTTTAGGCACTCTTGATTTGGGGAGTAAGCTGGTAAATGTCTGACGAAAGCGTTTACGGAAGTGCGTCATCGGACAAGGCGAACGGTAGTTGAGAGGGAGATATAATTTAGTGAAGATAGTAAGAGAGAGAGTTACGTTTCGTATATTGGAAGTTGAGAGGGAGATATATAAGTTAGTGAAGATAGAAAGAGAGAGAGTTACGTTTTTGGACAACTGTTTGACGTTTAAAATACATTTAATCGAATTTTGCTCCATTTTGTAACAGGAAATAATGTAGGATAGAGTTAATAAATCCTTTTAAATGTATTATTAATAAATATTCAGTATGTAAACACGTAAGGTGCACATAGGGAAATTAGCATTGGGAAAAAATACTTGGATCAGAGTTAGCCATGACTGCGTTAATTGTTATTTCTATTGAATTATCGTGCTAATCTTTAGGATTTCTATTTTATTTTGATTTATTTTTATTTTACTTGGCTTTTTTAATAATAAAAACCTCTTATAAACCATTATTTTAATTTTTTTGTACAAAAATAAAACAAAAGAACAACTTCGTCTGTTTGGAAACATTTCATTCAAAAATTGTCTGACTGGTATGACGTATGCGCGTTGGTAAATCAGTGACCCAATGTCTTTAGGTTCAACACGAATAGACAGAGATATTTGATCTCGCACCATATTTAAGTATTTTTGGGAATTTAATGTCCCATTAATAAAAAAAGTCCGATTATGTTGTAATCATTTGAATATTTTCGTCGGTAGTATACACATTCATTTTGCAAAAGAATATTATCTGTCAAATTGAAAAACAAGATTTCAAGGCTCACTCTGATCCAGTCATTTTTTCCCAATATTAATTTCCCTATGGGCACCTTACGCGTTTACATACTGTATATACATATTTTGCTTATTAATTAATCAAAAATTATATTTTAAACATTTCGTCTTTGTAGATATGTACTACAGAGTGAGGTTATATTGTGTCGTTAAATCAGGATGTCTAATCAAAATATGGTGATAGATTATCGTAAAGGTATTATTGTATGATTATTATATGGCAGGAAGAAGTTTTACTTTAGTCGTGTGGTCTAAAGCACACTCGCTTTTTTTCGTCAGTGGGGGATAGACTGGAAAAATCGTATTCGAGATTCCCTTCATGATCATAGTATCTTGTGGTAAATGTATTTCCAGAGCTTTATCTGCATGTTACTGAATGCTTTTTAACCCGACGTTATCGGGATAGAACCCGTCACATAAATAATAATAAAATGTAAGACTTCCCTGAACGCTTTTATACTCAAGTTCTACTGTACTCAAAAATGATAATAATAGTTTTGGCTAGTTTTATTAACATCGAACTAGTGTTTCCGGAGGGAATCTTTCTCTGTTCGACCAGTAAACTTGAAACACTTTGTTTGAAATTTATATCTGACGGCACAGCTGCTTCCATATTTACTACGACGTACCACTTCTTTACTTATTCCTCTTCGCTACTTTACTTTCCATTTCCCAACACCCCTTCTTACCGCCCATTCACTCCACCTCCAAGAACCTCCTTCCTTTTATAACATCTCCGCACGGCTACTCGTCTACTGTCAAAGCTGTCAAACTTACTTAAATTCTTGTAATCGTTTTTGACTTGCAATATTGTATACATACCAAAAATGTTTTAAGTTGACACGAGAAAAAATCAAGTTAACTACATTTTCACAAGCTTTTGTTTAACTTGCCATATTAATAATAATAATACTGCCGTACAAAAGGTAGTAAGTGACCAACTTATGAATTTGAGTAAATCAAGATTTACTAAAAATGTCTTGACCGTCCAGAATTCTAGATTATGGAAACCAAAACATGGGGGAAACATTTTTTAAAGACAATAAAATTATTGCTGCAGCACTTACTGCTGTCGTTGGCTTCAGTATGAACTCATTTTTCAACAAATGTCACTTACTGCCCTTTGCCTTTTTAGGGCAGAATAATAATAATATTTATTTCACTCTGTGTACACCAAAAGTGAAGAGTAAGTCAAAAAAATACAATATATTTAAAATAGTATATTAAAAAATATTTGAAAGTTTGTGTCAAAATTTGCAATCAAAATTTTGATTAGATCTAATTAAGCTAGAGCTTTGAAATTTTGCACACGTACCTAAATCCAACATGCGAACTTTTTGAAGACAGTTTCGATTACGTATGAAAGATTACATTGTTTTTAATTCGTAAATTTTCCAGGATTTTTTCTACAAATTTTTCTCCTGTGGGACTTGTAGCGTGACTCTTAATCCTTCATTTGACGTTTGACCAAACCTTGTATCTTCTAAAATGAAATCGGTAGATCTATAACAGTTTTTAGGCGAAGGAATAAGATTTGAGATGCAGAGATGATCAGAAGGTATTTGTTATTCTTAATATCAAAACATTTCTTGCTTTTTTTAAATTAGATGATTTTTGATGTATCATTTTTAAATAAATCATTCTAGTATTGTTAAGCTCAACAGAGTGTATTTTGAAACACTCCGTATTTGAATGAATTATACCTAACCTTAAACACAGACAGAGTCAAAGTTACAATTTTTGTTACCTACCAAAACGTGTGTATCAAGTTTCGAAAACTTCGAGTCATTTTTCTCAGGACACGCAACCGTGCGTACATGGCACACTGTGAGTTTTCGTTTTGGATAGAGTTTTGTTATGCGCTGGAACGTTCTTTCTATATAGCAAGTTACGTGCATATGGACTCTCGTAGTCACAGGTTGTCGTTAAATATCACCATCTTCAATAACAGAACCTGGCCGTATATTTTAAGGAATATTTTTAACTTAATAATATTCACACTTTTTCAATTATTTTTTTCTGTACAATTTATTTCGCACTTAAACTACCCTCTCTCTTTCTCTCGGTTTGTGTCCAAACTAGAGATGTATATCCACGGATACGGATCTGAATACGGATATTATCATATTTGGTTTCAAGTTCCGCGGATACGGATACGGATCTTAACTTTCTTAGAGTACGCGACGGTAAATATTGCAAATCGACCTTTGGAAAGAGACTATCTATTATGGGAAAAATTTATTGACCTCTTTAAGAGTTAACTCTCATAACAGATTGTCTCTTTCGAAGGATCGATGTGCAATATCTCATTATAAAGATAGTTTTTTAGTACCTTTGAGTTATGTACTATTGGTATGGTACTCACTACGATAAATGTTTGCAATATAAAGGTGCACAAATACGATTTTAAAAAATAAAAAATAATCTGAATGGAATTTAACAGTTTTTCATTATTACCTAATCACCTATATATATAAAATTTCGTCTATGAATTGAAAATTAAAAAGGTAAAAGATCCGTTAAAGATCCGGCAAAAACTAACGGATACGGATCTTTCTTCTCCCTCGGATATCCGCGGATACGGATACGGATATCCGGCACATCACTAGTCCAAACACAATAATCTACAGCTTTTCATGTAATTCAATGACAATCACAGCCGCACATATAAATAAATTTACAAAACTCTTAAAAAGTTATTTGCTGGAAAGTTCTTTTTATAATATTAACGAATTATTGTGATCCAGACATACATTTTGACTCTTTTAACACTGTATACTACAGTCTTTTAAAATAAATCTATTATTATTATTATTTAATTTCTTAATTTAAACCTTCGTTTGATTTCTGTGCCCAAAAAAATACAAAAAGAACTGGAATTGTGTAAAACAGTTTAAAACATCTGTAACAACAAACTGTACATTTTTTATCAAAATTGTTAATTGTGGTGGAGGAGCGGGTCATGTGGTGGAAGAAACGTGATGACATAAATGAAATAATTTAAAAACAATTTGTGTTTATTATAACTGTGTATACACTATCCAGTATTTAACACAGTTTTACTAAGCGGTGTAGCGTAGTGGTGCGAGCACTAAACTCGCATTCAGGAGGAACCGGGTTCGAATCCAGGCGACAGCAGATGTGGCTGTGTCTTTTTTTCTGCTGCCTCTCGCCGAGAAACGGTAATTCCTGTACCGGCCATCTTGTTGAGGTTTTCCATGATTTCCCTCAAAAATTGCAGATTAATATCGAGATGTTTTTTTATTCAAGGCCATGGCCGATTATCTGTCAAACTCCTATGCACAAAAGTTGCCTACCTTATCCTAATGTCCTAAAATTCCTTCATTCGCCCATTGCTATTTATTAGTTGAAGTTGAAAAAAAATGTAGACATAACGGGAAGTGTGATAGATGGAAAATAGTAATGGTGCGAATGGCGTCTGTTATGATATTATAAAGTCTAGAAACGGATGATAAACGCATTAATAATATTATTTTTTGTACAATTTTTACTTCAAACATTTTTAGTCGCTTTTCTTCTGTGAGTGCAGTCTAACTTATGTTATCAGAGGTCCTCAACCTTTTTTTCTCTGCGACACACCTAACGAATTTACAAAGTATGCATGTAAATACTCGAAACATACCTTAAGTACTGACGCTATGTGAATGCTATCAGTACACGACTTACCAGACACCTATCAAAATTGGTAATTATGGTGTAGGAGCGGGTCTTGTGGTGGAGGAAACGTGTTGATAAAAATGAATTAATAAATGTAATTCGTGGACAATTATTAAGCGATGTTTATTATTTTTTTCTGCATAGTTGGTGTTTTTTTTATATTTTCAATACGACGACTCTTTGTTTAATGAATCGAGTTGTGTGTGTTTTTTTTTGTCACTTTCTTTTTCACTGAAGTTTTATATTGAGAATGCGGTCCTGTTTGTTTGCATCCAAGTCCTTCCTGTAATTCCGAAGTCCCGAAGAAGGTAGTACAGCCACAGCACCTACATGGAAGATTCCGGTTACACAAAGTTAGGAACAGCGATAGTATAGAGGAGGTATAGACAGTCTGAGAAACTCTTTATCGGAGAATAATGAGAAATCCTTCCTTTTCCAATCCCTTTCTTACGACCCACTACTATAATATCTTTTCCCACGACCGTCTTTAGCCCATACTCCTTGTCTTTGCAAAAGCTAGTTCCTCTGAATGTAAATTCGCCATCGAAATGTGTATTAGAAGAGGTATTGGAACTGAGGTTATCTCCTCAGGGCTGAAGTCCAACTTCGAGAAGCTATACATTAAGCATGTTTAGTATCCGTCATTTTTATACACTACTCTGAAAAAATAGTCAGCCAATGAACCGTTCATTGAAAAAAAGTACATTTCGTTCATGAAAAACCCAATAATTGTAAGTATAACCAATAATTGTAAGTATAACCAATAATTGTGAGGATAACCTAACAGTAGAGAATTCTAAATACGTATAACTGCAGCCTAAAATTGCGGTAATCGACACTAGCTCCACACGCGGCTTAATTGTTAAACAAGTTTTGACGTATTATCAAATACTATAGAAACAATATTGTAGTGTTGTCAGTAAATTCCAAATCCTTTTTTGATTCCATGTTTAACCACATATTGCCAATGTCAAAAACTTAAAAAAATGCTTTCGTTCGAAGCAAACGGGTTAACGAATCGAAATGAAAAAACGTTCAGGTTATTCCTATAACAAAACTATGCTGCAAGTCTCATTCAAATCGTATTGTGAAGGCAACAAATTAATGCTTGTTTTAAAGCAAATAATCAGTAAGAGTTAAATAATTTTTAAACTACATCCCTGAGTGTTAATACAGCTCGATGGAAAAGTAGGGGAGCATTGTTTGAAACAAGGGGGGTGAAACGGAATGAAATCGGAAGGTTGTCAGATGGAAAGATACTTTGTTTGCAATCTGAAAACCGCCTGTCTTATACATTATGCAAGATGACCTAAAGTTCCTAACCGACTTTTATTAAAATTACTTTTAGTGTGAGATTTAGTTTTTCCAGGGTTTTTCGTATTATTGTGAAAAATAACTAATAATTTAGAGTGATGATGATCCTGTTTAAATGTTGAAAGATTAAAGGATGAATCCTGGTGGCATAGGATCGATGAACTAAGCAAATACTGAAGGTTTTTTTGATTGCATTTTATTGTCTGACGTTTCGGAAAACTTTATGCCATCTTCGGAGAATCAATGCTGTCTGTTTTCTCAGTATTATTGTTATGTATAAAATAAATTAAAATAAAAAATGTCATCAACGGGTATTAAAATTATTATTTTTTTTTTTGGAAAAACGACTGATTTTTACTGAAAATTGTATAAATGTGTCCAATGTAACTTCTTTAAAATTATACTATATATATTATATTTTTCAGCAGTTGATTTTTAACTGTTATTGCGATCAAAATTTCATTTTTTTAAATCAAAAATTCCACTTTTGATTCCAGTTTTATAAATGTAAATAGTAGGCTGAATTTCACTGAATTTTCAATTTTTTCTTAGTTATATTTTAAGCTCCCACCTCCGCTACATTCTGCCTTCGTAATTAATAGAAAGAAAATTTTATCAAAATTCTGAAATCAGGAAACATACGACTAATTTAAAGTCGAACAGATTTTCATGAATTGGAAATTAATACATACTTTTGTCTTATTTGTGACTACCGCGGGTCCCGTGAATGCAGGAATCAGTCCTGCTTCCCTGTGCTTCCCTACAGGGCCCGATCCAGCTATTTCGCCGCTCCGGGCAAAATAATATTTGCCGCCTTTTACCCATGCGTTGTTCCATAGATGGTGTAATTTTTTTTTTGTTTAACCATCTTTCAAATTTTCGCCGCCGACACCGCGTCGCCCTCAATTTTGCCGCCCCGGAAAATTGCCCGGTTTGCCCCCCCTAGATCGGGCCCTGCTCCCCTGTGCCACTGTGCATCAATAAAGGTCATATTCATACATTGTGTTATACAGTAATTTTATTCACGTACTCTGTTGAAGAGACAATATTTTACACTAACTATTTATAACATTTTATCAGAGAAAGTGTCAAAACTCCCTCTCAAATTCCCGTCTCGTAGAGGAAAGCTCATTAACAATGATATTGTAGACACTTTAACTTACATAAGTATAACTAATTACTGTGATTACAATAAAATACCATTTCATATTTTATGACATTACATTTTCAAATAAACAAAAATTTTTAACTTGTCCTTTGTTCATTTTCTTTAAAGTTTAAATTAATTACATGTTTTACAAACCCCAACCCTTCAGTTTTGAGTGACGTTTGCTAGATAATACAATATTACGAAGGGATGAAAGAATCTACGAGGAACGATCAACAATAAGAATAATATAAAATATAATTCAGGTAGACAGTCAATTAAATATATATTTTTTAGAAAACGCAGTTCTATTCAAACAATTAACTATTAACAAAATGCCGCTCAGAATAAATAAATCATTTGCCAAATTTTGAAAAAAATGCAGGACGTAACGTTGACACTCAAACAAATATTAGGTCGCTCAAATATTATGAAGTTTCCCATTTTGTATTTTAAGTAACTCAAATTGATGTTTGTAAGTTGCTGTTCTGTTGATTTCTCGTCACGCGCAGTCAGTCGCTCACTTAGTAATACAGTAACCCAAATTGATTATTTTTGTCACCCAAAATTGTAATTGACAGTCACTCGTTTAAATACTACCCTTAGAAATTTTACGTTAATTTTATATAAAAGATTTTTTCGACCTTCGTATAATGAAAACACTATCACCCTAAAACTCAGAAGTGACAACGCGAATATCACCTGACATAGATACTTATGTACGAACAGACAGCCTTACGTTTCCCATTTCACCTCAATTGCATTGAATTGCAGCGACTATTCATTTCCGCACATTTGCGTATCGCATACATAAATTAGATTCAGAGCCGGGTTTGAACACAAACAATACAGAGCCGTGCAAATAAAAAATTTCAGTCAGTATTCTTTAAATAAATAAAATGTCGACCAATTTTTTTCAGACAATATATTGACAAAAATAAAATTATAAATCAATAAAACAAAATATGACGTTTCGATCTGGGTTTAGATCTTCTTCAGAAATATCTAAAAATATAAAAAAATAATTAGTAAAATCTACTTTTTTCATAATAGAACGCAGAAGTTAATTATCACACAATTATGAAAAATTAATAACAACTATTTTTTTAACAAGTAGTCATAATTTTTCATAATTTTGCGATAATTAACTTCTGCGTTCTATTATGAAATAAGTAGATTTTACTAATTATTTTTTTATATTTTTAGATATTTCGGAAGAAGATCTAAACCCAGATAGAAACGTCATATTTTGTTTTATTGATTTATAATTTTATTTTTGTCAATATATTGTCTGAAAAAAATTGGTCGACAATTTTATTTATTCGAAGAGTTCTATTCAGACGTTTATCAAATATTTCAGTATTCTTTACTATAAAGCGAAGTGGATCAACCCGCGACCCTGCGCTCTAGTACCTTTTGGGACGGAAGAGTCAAAAGTTACAATTTACAAAATTTCCCAGTTTTTAAAGAGCCACTAAACATTTTCGTTTCAGTATTATAGTATTTGCTTATATAGGTATAATATATATATCCGAGGACGACACGTCGCGACGGGGGCGGTGCGGGTGAGACGCGAGTGGAAATGCCTAAGAGATAGATATGGTATACTCAATCATGGATCAATTGGACGATTTTTAAGGGTTTATATAATAAAATAATTATTTTTTAAGTATGGAACTGGAGAGCCACAACTTTATATCATTCTAGTGAATGCGACCCAACATAAAATCGTAAACTTTCTTAAATAATTTTTTATGTTATTTGCTTTTTTTACTGAACACTAACGTTAAAATTAGTATGCTTTATGTGCTGGCAAGTCTGGTCCAAAGAAGCCAAAACATTAGACAACCCCTGCTGTAACTGCTGTAAAAGTGTATACATAATAATAATAATAATGCGTTTAACGTCCATTTCTCGACTTTATGCCATAACAGACGCTATTCGCACCATTACTATTTTTTTCTACTACACTTCCAGTTATTTTCTACAATTTTTAAACTTCAACTTAATAAATAGCAATGGGCGAATGAAGAAATTTTTAGGAAATTAAGGATAAGGTAGGCAAATTTTGACAGGTAATCGGCCATGGCCTTGAATAAGGAACCATCTCGATATTTATTTGGAATTATTGAGGGAAACCATGAAAAACCTCAACAAGATGGCCGATACAAGAATTACCGTTTCTCGGCGAGAGGCAGTAGAAAAAAGTTCTAGTCACATCTGCCCCCGCCGGGATTCGAACCCGGTACCTCCCGAATGCGAGTCTAGTGCTCTCACCGCTACGCTACCCCACTCGGTTACAGATCATAATAAGTAGCAGTCTATAAACTCTATTTGTAGACCAGTTTATATCAAAACTGAATTTCATTAACTAATTAAAAAAAAGTTTCAATATTTTGTTTAAGCGTTGGGTAGATATCTGTAGAAATAAAATTCGAAATACAGTGTACTATGTATGTACATTGTAAAGAGCAATAGAGTCTAGGGTTGGGTAACTCAGATCTGAACCGGTTCAAAGAGCCGGCTCCGTCAGAAAATCCGTGAGAGCCGACTCACTTTTTTATGAGCCGACAGAATCTGTCAGCTCAAATGTCTCATGCATCATATGTACAGCCAACAACACTATACAGTCTACACACTACGCATAGGCGGTACAGTTATTACAGTGTTTTACTTAAATCACAACTATTTAAGGTATTTTATTGCATATTGTAATATGCTTTCTGTAACATAGCAAGTAGCAACCTGTGAAACCCCGCCTTATAACATGTGAGTCAGTCACTGGCATAATATTACGTGATATGATTGACTCAACTAACTCAGTGGCTCAGTTGACTCGAATAACATATTCAGAACTCGGCTCTTTTTGAACCGGTTCAGGGAGCCGGCTCACATACGGGATCCAGATGCAAAGATGCAGATCACTAAAAAGACCCGTTTATCCCATCTCTAATAGAATCTGCAGTGGGGTTGTGACATGCTTTTCCAACATCACCATGGGCAACCTGAGGCGATAGCTTGTTCCTAGTTAATTATGCGAATTCCTTCATTCCACATTCCTTCCCCAACCTATGCGAATTATTTCTCCCTCAGCCAAAATATCCTTACAGACGCCGTGTTGAATACGTATACACAATGTATCTGTCATATTATGTACCTACCTATATGCTAGACACTAGCTATAAATAATGTTTTACATGACATTTTTGGTACAACCCGTAAAAAAATTAACTTCACTAATAATACCGTATCTAAACGATAAATTCAAAAGCTGTGTTCCAACCTCTCTGCGAACGGTAACAGAACCGTCACAGTCATGCGCAGTAGCTAAAAAGAAACTGTATCTTTTTTGGAACACGTTTTAGCTACTGCGCATGATTGGAACAGAGCTAGAATTTAAGGAGTGGATCATACACACTTTGCAATGTAATTATAAAATGGTATATTGAAGGAGATTTATTTGGTTGCGGAGCAATTGAAAAATAAGCTTTACCAGAGTATCGCTTGTGATCAACGTTTCGGAAAATGTATTTCCATCTTCAGGGCCTCAATGCAAATGAAAATATGTTTTTCGAAACGCTGGCCACAAGCTTATTTTTCAATTGTTTCTCAACCAAATAAATCTCCTTCAATACATATTTTTGGGAACAAAACTTCTAGTAATAAATGGTATAGTTTTAATGCATGGGTTATTAAATAACGAGTCACTCCTTGCTTTGCCGCTTCATTAAGCTAACCGTACTATGTGACTCACTTGCTATAGACTATAGAGTATAGATCATGATAAATCAGATAAACTAAAAAACTGTTTTTTTTGTTCAGGAATTACGGACGTTGATTGTATTTTTGAAAAAGTTTTGCCAAAATAAGTGAGATATCCCGAAATATGTATAAAACAGTAAGGGAACATTTGTCTTTAATTTCGTTCTATTGCGGGTTTTCGATTTTTTTTCTATGAGAGGTAAACATGTTTCCAGAATTTTTATCTGTATCTACTATCTACCAATTGACCAGCTCCACTCGATTTTTAAGAAACTGAAATAAAATGTTTAGCTTATTAGCATTCTCTGATACAACATATTATTTTTACATTTTTTATCAAAGCTTTTCTTTTCATTTAACTACACGAGATTTTCAAACAAATAATTACATTCCAAATTAATTTTTCAAATTCTACGTCATATTACATTTTTATGTTTTCGTCATATCTCAAATTAAAAGTTTTTTTCCCTTATTGGACAAGTGAGACAGAATTTTAAGAAATTGATTTAGTCTTTAAAGTAATTTTTATGATACAAAAAGAATGTAATTCTTCGCATTTTTCAATTAAATGTTGAAGATTTTCTCAGATTTGAAATTCAAATGTCTGTAATGGTTTGAAATATTTAAACAGAAAATAGAACTTAATTTTATGATGCCTTTCGTTTTGGAGTACAGTTGAGTTTCACTATTCGGACCGTCAGCAATCCAGAACCACCAATAATCCGGCATGAAAACTTATGTTCAATTTCTAAATTAGCGAATTTCTAATCCCGTTTTTACTAGTTTTATTGTTTTGCGTAGAACGAGCAGAAGAAAGTTGACGCGCGGTTAGAACGCCCCATGGTGTCGCAACTCACAAGTTTTTAATTTTTGAGAATCTTATAATTATTGAACAATGGGAACCGCTCCGAACTGCCCCCAGTCTCCAGCATTTAATATTGCCACACAATAGTATAAACTCTCAAACGTGATTCATGATTGACATGAAAATAAATATTCTTATATGGCGGGTAGCATCATATATATTAATACGCTAAGGTTTAAGATGTTTGCCTCCCTTTTTAGAAAAAACCTCACAATTTCTCCACATAAATTATATATCATTTTACAGATAATTGCTTGCTCTACTGACATCGACAACTAAAAAATTTATTATTGCTTTTGTTTTCGTAAATTAATTAAAATACAGCAACGCTGAACAACGTCTGCCATCTGACGGCTTTAATTTTGAAACAACGTCAACACTTCGATTTGTCATCTGACCTTCATATTGTAATACAACAGACACAATACTGCATACTGCCATCTGACGGCTTTAATTTTGAAACAGCGAGCAACGCTGAACAACGTCACAGCAATGCTGCATGATTCCATCTGACGGCTTAGCTCAACGCTGTTGCTACTTGCGAATCTATATGACAATTTTAGTAAAATATTTCTTAGATCTGTCATCTGAGCTTCATATTGTAATACAACAAAAAGAAGAACGTTATAAGCAGTGTGCAAAATTAGAAACGAATTGAATACCTGCAATCATATTTAAAAAATAATTTTGTAAAGTGATAATTATTATACTTATTTAGTGCGAATAATTCGCACAGGTCACTCTAGTTAAAATATGTTTCTCAAATACGAATTGGTGAAAGTCGTGCTTGAATTTTGCCGCCTCTATAATTCCGCCACTCGGGGTTATAAGCCTCTTCAGCCACTACGTAAATATACGCCGGACTATACCCATCGTGATTTCTATTCAAATCGCTACTCAAAAATATTCTTTGATCATTTCAATTTATTTATTTTGTCATAAGCGTGAAATGATATTTTTTTTAAATTATATTTCTTGATTACAACATTGAAACTTTGTTACAGATGCAGTCTAAGATCTGATTGTCAAGATGCTGCGAAAGATCCTTTGTACTGGATCAGTTACAAAAGTGGCCGATGTACAACGATTACAACAGTGACCCCCAATCAGTTGCAAAGAACAACTGCAAGAACTGTAAGTAAACTATATTGCAAATACACTGAACACATATAATTCTAATCATATATGTATAATGCTGGATTGCAGAACGCAATGTCTAAATTTTATTTGACAATGATCTTCGATTGTGACCACACTTGGCTTGCCAAGTTTGGTGAGAAAATTCTGAATTGATAAAAAAATACACTTATTATAAAAGAATAATAATAATAAATAGGTACATCCATACATAAATATTTTTAATTTAATAAAAGTCAGAGGAATAGGATCAGGAAATCAGTCAAAACTTCATGCTTACTCAGGCGTTTTGAAAATATATCAGTACACATTAGTATAAATCTTAAAATAACAATTAAAATAAAATAAAATAAATTATTTCATACCATAAACTATCGTTTTAACATAGTCAACCAAGTAAACATTGTCATGATCTATTAATAAATATAGTATAGAAATAACGTAAATATAAGTGTCCAAAATAAGTAATAATTTACAAATATAATGTGAAATTAATATTGTTAATAAACACATGTCCAATATAACCTTTTTTTTGTCACATTGACTTCGTAAAAAAAAGATTATATTGGACATGTGTTTATTAACAATATTAATTTCACCTTATATTTGTAAATTATTACTTATTTTGGACACTTATATTTACGTTATTTCTATACTGTATTTATTAATAGCTCCATGACAAGGTTTACTTGGTTGACTATGTTAAAACGATAGTTTATGGTATGAAATAATTTATTTTATTTTAATTGTTGTTTTAAGATTTATACTAATGTGTACTATGTTGTGATGTATTTTCAGAACGCCTGAGGAAGGCTTAATTAAAGCCGAAACGTCGCGAGTAAGCATGAAGTTTTGACTGATTTCCTGATCCTATTCCTCTGACTTTTATTAAATTATTTACATCATCAAGGATCTTAAACAGTATCACAATAAATATTTTTCTATAAAAAAACATTGTGGAATTTTAAATCGTTCCTGCTCGAAAAATAATTGATCAATTGAAACGATATAATTTTGTAACTATCAGTATGATGAAATCGGACTATAATGATATTAAGTCTGGTCTATGAACGAGCTATTTAAGTTGCGTTCTATGGAAATACAGGAAACGTTACCTAGAAACGACGTGCTTCTTGGAGCTATACATGTTCGGAACTATCCAACTTTACATACAGTATGTAAACACGTAAGGTGCACATAGGGAAATTAGCATTGGGAAAAAATACTTGGATCAGAGATAGCCATGACTGCATTAATTGTTATTTCTATTGAATTATCGTGGTAATCTTGAGCATTTCTATTTTATTTTGATTTATTTTTATTTTACTTGGCTTTTTTAATAATAAAAAGCTCTTAGAAATCATTATTTTAATTTTTTTTTGTACAAAAATAAAACAAAAAACAACTCCATCTGTTTGGAAACATTTCATTCAAAAATTGTATGACTGGTATGACGTATGCGCGTTGGTAAATCAGTTACCCAATGTCTCTAAGTTCAACACGAATAGGCGGAGATATTTGATCTCGCACCATATTTAAGTATTTTTGGGAATTTAATATCCCATTAATAAAAAAAGTCCGATTATGTTGTAATCATTTGAATATTTTCTTCGGTAGTATACACATTCATTTTGCAAAAGAATATTATCTGTCAAATTGAAAAACAAGATTTCAAGGCTCACTCTGATCCAGTCATTTTTTCCCAATGTTAATTTTCCTATGTGTACCTTACGTGTTTACATACTGTATATTATGTCATTGTTATTTTTTCACGGTTTGTACATGCGAATACTCGAAACTTGCCCTAAATACTGACACTATGTGAATGCTATCGGTTGCTACGTGAACATAAACTTGCCCATAGCTACAACTTACTGTACAACATAATATGGGTACATTGTTTATCAAAATTGTTAAATGTGGTGGAGGACCGGGCCATGTGGTGGAAGAAACGTGATGACAAAAATGAAATAATTTGGGTCTGTTCTTTGTTTTACATTACAGTTTTATGTACAATTTTCACATAAAAGCAATATTTTTCTGTGCATTACGATTTAAATTCAACTTAAAAACGACATTTTTATATATAAATCAGTTCTTATTTTCTGTGAGTAGTTCTCTGTGAGTAGTTCTCTCTCTCACACCTAACGATTTTTTTGCCACTGATGACACATACCATTTAAAGCAGAGGCTCCCAAACTTTTTTGTCTCGTAGACTACTTGCCATGTTATTCGGTTTTGGGTAGATCCCTTGCTTATCTGATATTTATTTTTTGCAAATTCATCAATTTCAAATGTATTTTTGACAACCGGTATAGTGCTACTCACTTTGAACGATTTAAATTTATAACGGTAGTGAAATGTAGTGTGAAATGTTTAGTTTTATACAATTTTTTTACCCGCTGACATGGACCCCTTGCAAGTTGTCGTCGACCCCTGGGGGTCGATATAGACCACTTTGGGATTCACTGATTTAAAGTAGGTATAGTGCGCGATTTTTTTTTATTTTTTTCGCGCTTTTCACGACACGGTAGCTGAGAATCGTAGGTGTGTATAATACAAAGTTTGGCAACGACAGTATGTATAAAAACCGTAATTATGTGATCACAATCTAAGGTCATTACAACAATTATTTCAGCATTGAGGTCTATTTTTCGTCAATAAAATTTGAATGTGAAATTTCATTTATTACGAGAAAATTAATCAATAGGTAGAAAAAAATTTACATAAAAAGACATTAAAATATGTTTATGAAATAATTTCTTTGTTTCTTGTAAACTTGCATCATCAAGTAGGAAATCAACAGGTGTAAATATTTTAATATTCGGAACCTAAAGAAATGGTGAGACCTCTGGTGAGAAATGCGCCGAACTGTCCTAAGGGGGGTTTTTGACAGATAAACATTGATTTAGAAAAGCATGATGGAGGCTAACATTGATTTAGAAAACATAAGACATAAGGTAAACATTGATTTAGAAAAGTATGATGGAGGCTAGCCTAGCCTCCATTATGCTTACCTTATGTCTCCATAGTTTACCTGTCAAAAAACCCCTTAGGACAGTTCGGCGCATTTCTCACCAGAGGTCTCACCATTCCATTGGGTTCCGAATTAATTTGAACAAAATATTTGTTTATGTAACACATTCTCTTTTCAGTTGGAGCTGGTAATTGAAAATTTGCCAACATTAAATGGACAGTTTCTTTGCGCGTTTTCGGCACTTGATAAAACGCTTATAACAAATGCAACTCGTAAATCATACGGCGTCAATTGTACAACACCAAGAACGGATTTACTTCCATCTATACCTCCTGGACAACGTAAGTATTTTTAGATATATGGAAATGTTACAGCAACATAAATAATTTGTTTATTTTTTAACAGATCATTTTACTGCGAGATTATCAGTACGAATGACTTCCGGACCAGATTTTGTAGCAACGAATTTCACGTTCTTCGATTGTAATACATACAGCTCATGTACTCGCTGCGTATCGTCTTCTTTTCCGTGTGATTGGTGCGTGGATGGACATCGATGTACTCATGATACTGCTGAAAATTGTAGAAACGATATTCTAGTCACCGGAGTTAGCGTATGTATTTTTTAATTAGTTATTGAAATGTTTGTACAGCTATTATTATTGATAATTAAACTTTTGTCTTTACAGAGAATTGGTCCAAGTTATAGATCTGGCCCAGCATTTTGCCCAACAATAAATGCAACGGTTGGACGGTCATCCGAAATTCTGGTCGCGTCCGGAATTAAGAAATCTATCCGTGTCAAAGTTCATATTATCGGACAATTTATTGTTCAAACTCGATTTGTCTGCCAGTTCAACATAGAAGGTCGAGTTACCAGTGTTAATGCTCAACTTTTGGGAGATACTATTTACTGTGATCCAATGGAATTTTCTTATACTTCAAGAGCTCCAAATATTACAGCGACGTTTGCAGTTATCTGGGGAGGCTCTAAACCATTAGATAATCCAGATAATATTCACGGTTTGTACACAATAATATAAAGTATTAAATTAAACGTGCGATAGATAAAGAGGAAACTATCATTTTTGTACTTGTTTAATTTGAATAAAAAAATAAACAAACTTACGTTTCAAACCGGTTCAGGATAAGACTATTGTGCAGTCAGTTTGCAATCGATTGAGATTCTTTGTCCGCAAGAAAAAATTCTCAACACTTATTCAACTGGAATTGCTTCTCGACTTGCAAACACGGTTTGCACACGACTGGATTGAAACTAATTTCAAATCGGTCGTGTTTCTATCGACCTATGTGCGGCTCCCCATTCCTAAGCCTGTTTGAAACACAGATTGTAAAACAGTCGACCCATGTCCTGAGGACCTAAGAGTTTTGGAAAAATGGTGTGTTAACCAGCCTCCAACGTTATATCATCGTCCTATCGTATGTCAAATAAAATTTGTTTAATTGTCACGTACTCTCACATGTTTCGTTAATATTAGTTTGACCACGCCTATATAGAACATCCTTAATTCTACATCTGTTAGAAAAATTTCTGGCATAAATACACAATTAAAGTTAATCTGTATTGTTTTTATAGTGGTCATATACCGGTGTAGAGATATGGCCGATAATTGCGGCATGTGTCTGGCATTAGCGGAGAAATACGGTTGTGGATGGTGTCAAAGTTCTGATCGATGTGAAGTAAAAGATCAATGTGAACGCGGGTCTGCAGTTTGGCTAAACAGAAATGAAACTTGTCCAAATCCAGAAGTTCTGTCTTTCAGTCCACAGCTGGGACCATGGGAGGGTGGCACGAATATTACAATTAAAGGAATTAATTTAGGTAAAAACTTCAACGACATTTATAATGGAGTTAGTATTGCTGGAATCAACTGCCAACCGTACAAAGAACTCTATGTGAAAACTAAAGAAATTGTTTGCAAGGTATGTTGAATTTTTTTATGCTGCATTATTTATTAAAGTGAAACTTTTATTCTATCGCCCCGAATTTTTCTGGCCGTCTGTTGCATGTCGCATTACAGGCGGCCGCGGAGTAGGGGTAAAGTGAAAGGCGTTCGGAGTAGGCGCTCGGTAGAGCAGCCAAGGCCAATATGGCGGCGCCCATGGTTAGCATCAGCTGACCGTGTAGTATGTGTAACACATAGTCAGTCTATCATGCGGGCAAGTGCTGTACAGTGTTTACATGTTTTTATTCGTGTATTCATGTGAATATTGTTGTTTATAATTAATCGTGATGGATAAGTGTCTACAATCCAATAAAAGTTTCACTTGCGTCGTGGTTTCTTAAAACCACACAACTGTTTTTTATTTATTTATTTAAAAACAATAGACACAACACAACAGAAAGTTCCAAATAGTGTACAAAATAAACAAAATCAAAATAATAATCCAAATTGAGAGACGACAATCACAGTAAATGATTCATTAATTGTTTTAATGTAGCACAAAATATGTCAATATTCAATTCATTGGCAGAACTGCACATATTAAACAGAGGGGAGTTAGCCATTTGGGACGTTTTTGGGAAAGGAAGTTAAAACGTGGGAGTTTTACGGGTTCTTAAAATTTAAATGTAAAATTAATTGTAAAATTTAAAATGTATATTTATTTGCTTTCTCAGGTCGACGGTCCGGGAATGAATGAACCACGCGGAGGACCTGTAGTTGTACGCGTTGAAGATTATCGGGGTGAATCGAAAGCTCATTATCATTTTGTTGACCCTGTAATTGAAGGGATAAGTCCTAAGTTTGGACCAAAATCGGGAGGTACAATGCTTCGAATCACAGGAAAGTATATGAATGCAGGAAGCAATATTCAAGCATTTATTGACGATTTGCCATGCAAAATTGTAACGACCGATAAACATGAAGCTTTGTGTCTAACAAGTGCCTCGCAAAGACAACAAACTGGAAAACTTCACATGACGTTTGATAAAGGTGATCGTTATTTTGAGAAAGAGTATTTTGAATATGTGGAAGATCCAACTGTTGAATCGGCTGAATCCGGTGTAGCGGGTCAAATTAAAATCCCAAAAGGTATTCCTGCCGGTGGAATAAAAATATCTGTTACCGGGAAGAATTTAGCATACATTCAAAATCCGCAAATGTATGTTTATTACGATCAAAAAATGTTCGTCAGTGTAAGTAATTTAAAATGGTTTTAATTTTTAATTAATCATAATCTTCAAAGACTATTTTTCTTGCAGCAATGTGTTGTTTGGAGTAATACTAACATGGCGTGCAATTCTCCTGCAATTGAAGCAGACGAAACAAAATTGGATAGTGAAAAACCTTTAGCCCTAGAATATGGTTTTCGGATGGATAATGTTCTCGGAGTTCAAAATCTGTCTGTGCAACAAGGATACAATTCTTTCTTGTTGTATCCGAATCCAGTGTATGAACCTTTCGATGAAGATATTAAATACTACAAATCTGATTATTTAACGATTAATGTACGTATATTTCTTTTTAATTTAAATCAAGTGGTGTCTGACTATAATAAATATTTTTGATGATTTATTCAGGGTCAACATTTAGATCGTGCATGTCAGGAAACTGATGTTGTAGTTCAAATAGGAAATAGTTATTGCAATGTTACGTCACTGTCACGTCAACAATTAACATGTCGTCCTCCGGACACGCAACCTCCAGCCATTGATGAAAATGGTGAAGTAAATGATCAGGAATTGCCGGATGTGGTCGTTGTTGTGGGAAGCTCTCTGAAATATCGGATAGGAAAATTGTCATATGCATCGCCGGCTGGTTTGAACGGTCCATTAAGTAAACCGGCATTGATCGGTGTTATTGGTGGCATAATTTTATTGTTTGTAATATTCATCGCATTCCTAATTGCATATCGGCGCAAATCTACGGAGAGTAATCGTGTATTGAAAAATATGCAAGAACAAATGGATATTTTGGAATTACGAGTGGCTGCCGAATGCAAAGAAGGTATGTGTGTTTTTTTTAATGAACAGTACATCAATAGTTAGCTTTCCGTTTTACAAATTTGATTTTCTTTTTCAGCATTCGCCGAACTACAAACTGAAATGACGGATTTAACCAGCGATCTTACTTCCGGTGGAATTCCGTTCTTGGACTACCGAACGTATGCAATGAAAATATTATTTCCTAATATGGACGATCATGTGGTTTTGCAGTGGGAACGGCCGGAACTATTGCGCAAAGAAAAAGGATTACGTTTATTTGGACAGCTTATTATGAACAAAACATTCCTTCTCTTATTTATTAGGACTTTGGAAAGTAATCGTTACTTTTCAATGAGAGACAGGTACATATTTGAGTTTATTCAAGACTTACAATTTATGTAAATATATTCTATTTCGTGTGTCGTTTTCAGAGTGAATGTGGCATCTTTAATTATGGTGACGCTGCAAAGTAAAATGGAATACTGCACAGATATTTTGAAAACACTTTTAGCTGAATTAATCGAAAAATGCATGGAAGGAAAAAGTCATCCCAAATTATTGCTACGTCGTACAGAAAGTGTGGCTGAGAAAATGTTGAGTGCATGGTTTACGTTCCTACTATACAAATTTTTGAGAGAATGCGCTGGAGAACCGTTGTATATGTTATTCCGTGCTATGAAACAACAAGTAGATAAAGGGCCAGTCGATGCTATCACTTCTGAAGCTCGATATTCACTTAGTGAAGAAAAACTAATAAGACAATCAATCGATTTCAAGCCAATGGTAAGTTGTCAAAAAGTACATCAAATATAATATGTTAATACTTTTGCATATAATACAGTGATGGTATTGAACTGTAAATGTTTTTTTTTTTTTGTTATTTTAGACTGTTTACGTATCGATATCGCAACAAACAGTGTCTGTAAGTGGAATTGATACAGAGAATGTTCCCGTCAAAGTGTTAGACTGTGATACAATTAGTCAGGTGAAAGAAAAAGCTCTTGACCAAATCTACCGCGCCACTCCTTATTCTCAACGGCCTCGCAAAGACGACTTAGATTTAGGTAATTAGTTTAGGATTTTTATTTGTGCAAACCCCACTGATTATTAATTATTATCTTCAGCATAAAGTAGTGTTGATCCAATAGAATGTTACGATGAAGGATGGTTTTGGTGAGGATCATAAATAAATAAGCTTTACCAATGTTTCGCTAGTGGCCAACGTTTCGAAAAATTTATTTTCATCTTCAGGGCCTATGAACATGTATATATGTTTATAATTTAGATCATAATATTATATCTAACAGTTACAATAAGTTTTTCCATTAGAGCTACTATATAAATCTATTACATACCTCAAGCTGGTCGAAAGGTGGTAAATTGTTAAAACAACATACATGATCATATTCTTATAGATTAAAAAAATTAATTTGAACATCTTATTATAAAAAACTATTAAAATTATTAAATTTTTAAAAAAATGTCACGCAGTAAAAATTTTATTGAAATATTTATCTTGACAATATATAGCCAAAAAGCACTTTTTGTGGACTGATATTTGATACTGATCAATTTTTGATTAAAACATTGTCTCCAGATGGCCGGTGCTGATTGCTTGTTATGTATTGTCAAATTTTGTTAATTATCGTGCCATATATATGATTTACCCTTCTATGTCCGATCTTTTGTTTATGCTGTTAGTATTTTTTTTGATGTAAATCATTTCTAAAAATAATCTTTTTGATAGATTGGATTCTTTGTGTAAAATAGATGGTTCGTTAAAGTTGAAATTATGGTCATTGGTGATAGAGTGGTGTACTAGGGCTGAAGTATTATTTATGTCATTGTCTGTTCGTATAATTTTTTTTTTATAATAAGATGTTCATGTTAATTTTTTTTAACCTATAAGAATATGATCATGTATGTTGTTTTAACAATTTACCACCTTTCGATCAGCTTGAGGTATGTAATAGATTTATATAGTAGCTCTAATGGAAAAACTTATTGTAACTGTTAGATATAATATTATGATCTAAATTATAAACATATATACATGTTCATAGGCCCTGAAGATGAAAATAAATTTTTCGAAACGTTGGCCACTAGCGAAACATTGGTAAAGCTTATTTATTTATGATTCTCAACCAAAACCATCCTTCATCGTAATTAATTATTATGATTATAAGAGCATCAAAGTTTTTTTCAATTATAATTAACAACGTGGAATGTATATTTTTATTATTTTTAGAATGGAGAACTGGTCAGTCTGGTAGACTTATTTTATATGACGAAGACAGCACAACAAAAGCTGAAGGAGAATGGAAAAAACGCAATACTCTCAGTCACTATCGTGTACCAGATGGTGGTTGTTTAAATTTAGTATCTAAACAAAGCTCCATTTATAATCTCAGCATTCTGTCTGAGAAAAATGATAAATCACACAAGTAAGACTTTTTTACCAATAATCCGTGTACAGATCGCACTTCAAATGAAAACCAACACCAATAGCATGCGTGCGGCTTTGTCGAGTGGAGTCGAAAGCAATTCGGAGACATACATTACAATCGTCCACGTTGACTTTCACACTCGAGCGCAGGGCCGGATTAACCCTGTCCGGGCCCCTAGGCAATGCAATCAGGTCTTTTCAAGTTGATGAAGGGATTTGAGTAACTTCCAGATGATCGGCTCCAGGCATCATGTTACTTTAATGTCTTATGTGATATTGTAACAACATGATTACTTTGACTAGATGCTGCAGCATCGCCTTACCTGACTCGTTAGCTTTATTGAAATGGTCTTAATGAATAGGTTATAGATAATTGATGATCCAGGTTTTTTTGATGGGTCAGGAAAGAGAAATGAGACGTGACGTAGTTATTTTAAATTTTATCTTGTTAAATGCAACAAATTACAATAAACAACGAAAGAAAATAATATTGTTGTTGGGAAATTTCATACAAATTTTCAAATAAAATTTTTTCTTGGTGCGTGCATGGGCCCCTAGGTAGTTGCCTACTCTGCCTAATGATTAATCCAGCACTGCTTGAGCGTGATGCCATTGATATCTGTCAAAAGTATATATGATATAACCGTAAGCTAGCGCCAACTGTTGCGTTGGACCTACTTGAAATGCATTTGATTACATTCGGTGACGCCGTAAACTCCAAACAACAGATAGTGCCTACTGTTATGTTGAGCCGTCGATCTGTACGCGGCTTTCGAGATATTGAATTATTTACGATTGACAGATTGTTTACTCGATAAATTATGTTGTTTAATTTGTAGGTACGAAACATTAAATCTTAGCAAATTTAGTTCAGCAAGTCCACCGCTGAGTCGCGCCACTAGCCCACTTAATCATGATCATGATCAGGGTTTGAAAGTTTGGCATTTAGTCAAACATCATGATAACGATGCTCAGAAGGAAGGAGAACGTGGAAACAAAATGGTCTCTGAAATTTACCTGACAAGACTTCTTGCCACTAAAGGAACCTTGCAAAAATTCGTAGACGACTTATTCGAGACAATCTTTAGTACAGCACATAGAGGATCTGCCCTACCTTTAGCTATAAAATATATGTTTGATTTTCTCGACGATCAAGCGATTCAGCATGGCATATCAGATCCGGAAGTGGTTCATACATGGAAAAGCAATTCGTTGCCGCTGCGTTTTTGGGTGAATCTCATCAAGAATCCGAACTTTGTGTTTGACATTCACAAGTCAAATATTGTTGATTCGTGCCTGTCTGTAGTTGCTCAGACATTTATGGATTCGTGTTCGACATCAGATCATAGACTGGGTAAGTGTGCCTATTGAAAATAATATGTTTTGATTTGTTTATATGTATTTTTCCATGCGACTAAATCGCACGTGTACTTTAAAATTTGCAGGGAAAGACTCGCCTAGCTCTAAACTTTTATATGCTAAAGACATTCCGTGTTATAAAGAATGGGTGGAAAGATATTATTCCGATATTAAAATGATGCCAGCAATATCAGACCAAGATATGAATGCAATGTTAGCTGAAGAATCGAGGGTAAGTGCATACACGGACTGTAATGACTACTCGTAATGTAAATAATATGTAATACTGTCGTTTTTCTTTTTTTTTTTGCGTAACAGCTTCATACGACTGAATTTAATACAAATTGTGCCCTCCATGAACTGTACACTTATGCAATGAAGTACAACGAACAGCTGACCGTCACTCTAGAAGAAGATGAGTTTTCGCAAAAAAGTCGACTAGCATACAAATTGGAGCAAGTTCACAACATAATGGCTGCCGAATCGAACCCGTGATGCCGGTCTCTGTCGAGGGGTGCCAACTCTCACTTTAGCACCCCCGACGTAGCCCCGTCGGCTCCGCCCGCTTCCCCCGCCACCCCCCTGCCCTCTGCTCCGAGCCACGGAATGGGCTATGTGCCGACGTATCCGGCATACACTGCACCGGGTCATGCCCCGCAAGAACTCGCTTGTTGATATGATATACGCACAGTGCCGGTGATAGTGTGGGAGTGAAGTCTCATGTTTTTTTGGATGAACGGTGATTTTTTGCTCTTATTGTCGTTTCGTTGGCCTGAAGGGTACCTTTATCTTTGATATGTAATATGTATATGTTTTTTAATATAATAATTAATAACAGTTAAGCAAAAAAAGTCTGACCTATGTCTTAGCACATCTAATTAAAAACAAAGTCATTGGCCTAAGATTGAGCACAGTGGATGTACATAATACTTTGATTATATAATATAGAAGGCCAAGAATAAATAGTTCTAGATGAAAAATAATATGACTGACTTCTTTAGTGTATTATAAAAATTAACCGAACTTTCCGTGAATAAAAAAAAGAAAAAAAGAAAAAAATGGGGCAAACTAAATAATCGTAATCGTAATTGCATTTTTACTATGAAATTATTTGAACTGAAGGAACGTTTTTAAATGGTGTAATATTTTAATGAATGGAAAACTCAGTGTATATTTACATAGTTCTGTGTTGTTTTCATGCATAATTAAAATATCAGTGTTTCCAAATCAATTTGCTCATGGTGTGTGCATTTCAATGTTAAATAAAACAATCATAACTCAATGTCATTAAATTAGTAAATAAACCAAACACTATGAACTTTTTCAAATTGAAAAAAAGAAAGGAATAAAATATCTCGCCGTCGTTGATATCTTATAATAGCTGTTGATGTATCATAATACATGTATAATGCTGTAATTCTGATAATCAAGATGTTCAGTGTACCAGGTGTCATTAACTGTTCGATTGAAACTAATCAGATATGATAGGACTCCTTGCTCCATCTACCTATACCACTTCATCTACATAAATACATGTGATTGTAACGCATCACTTCTGAAATTATATTAGTCCTACTCCCTCCTAAATGTACAATTCAATTATTGTCAAGCAAAATATTAGCTTTCTTCATAAATATCGAAAGATGTTTTTGGATGTCTTGTATCGCAGTCGGAATCAGAATGAATAATATCAGAATCGGATTTAAAACCGTACGTGTAAGTTCCATTTTTTTTTGGTATCATTTTATACAAATAAAGCTCTAACTACGTAACAGTAAAGAAAATAAGAAAATTAAGAGCACTGTGGTTGAAGAAATGTAGAAAACAACCATTTTTTTGTCAAATCTTCAGTCAAAACTTAACTATTTTTTTATTAATAATAGTTTTTAACTTTTTACGTATTTATTTTTCCAAATCAAAATGATATTTATTTCAAAAACATAAATATTAACATGTGATTTTTAAGTATAGTTGCATGGTACAACAAAACAATACTCATTTGCGCGAGAGAAATTCCGCGCTGATTTACTGCAAGTAGCAATCCGCCGAAATCAACGTTTGGCGTCTGTTTTAACTTCTGTTATCATTATTTTAGGTGCGAATTTAGAATTGAACGTGAAAAATTGTCTGATGATTGTTTGTGGCTTTGAAATCAGAGCTTTGATACAAACTCTAATAAATATCATTTGTTACGTACTTCATTAATTAATCTGCATAAATTTTACAAACTGAACGGACAATATTTCGGTGTAAAATCTGTTGTTATTATAAATATTGATCCCACTAATATCGGTTTTTTTATTTAAAATTTGTCATTACTTATAATGCGCTATAAACATTACTATTTTGTATTGTATGTTTGCTACAGCTTTCATTACATTTTTAGCCGTTTTTATGCTTGACAATATTTCTATGAGAGGAGGACAAATAAAATGTTACAGAAGGTTTAAAAGTTTAACAAGAATAAAAATTGAAATGTGAACTATAAATTAAATAATACAAATATTGTTACGAGGAATTGCAAACTGTTGTTGCCATCGAAATAAAAGATCTTTTAAATTTTTTTACTATAATTGAAATTTCAATTTTTATTCTTTTGTATTTTATTTTGTATGTTTTATTGTAATCTATTTTATTAAAAAAAATATTTTTAAAGTCTTCACATTTGTCATAAAATTGTTTTAGGAGAAGGGAGGTTTTGAATTCATTTTTTCCTTTGATTTTTAAAGAAATAACGAATTGGTACAATTTTCTTAAAAATTGCGATATCTATTTTATATTGTATTTTTATGTCCAAAATGTAAAGAAAATTAAAACTGAAACAACAAATTAGTGAATTTAACAAATAGAAGGTATTCAACATATAAATTTATTAATGAGTGTTTGAGCCGTCTAATTGTGTACGTGATTGTTAATTTCGTTATAACATAATATTTGTAAAATATATTCAAATGCTGATAACTGTTTAGCATTATTTATTATTTGTGAATTGAAATTGATTCGCTGAAAATCCAGTAGTATGAACAAAAATGACGAACAAAATTTTAAAATTATTTCAAATTTGTTACATTCATTTTGTAACTATGTTATTTTTTGTACATCTAGTTATTAAATTATGAAAACATGGTCCAAATATAATTTTGCGTTAATGTTTAAGTTAGATAAATAATTATTATAATACTGTAATTCTTTTAAATAAATTATTTTATTCAACTACAGTAAATTTTTTTGTAGTAAATGTGTACTATATATTATATTTTAATAAAATCTCTCAAAGGGACCATGTCCATTCCAATTAATACAAAAGTAATATCATTTAATGACCAATAAAATATATGTAATTTAAAAAATTTCTTTTCAGTTTACTTATTTAGGTATACATCTATACTTAAATTTGTTTCGACTCTTGCTTGCTGCTTTTTTTTACCAAACTAAAATCGTTCACACTATCAGTCAAATCACAGTCAAATGCTGAGTCCGAGTATACTCTAAAAACTACCCTTTTCGCATCTGGCGTTTTTTTAGGAGACACTTCACAAACTGGTATTTTTTTACATCACGAGCATTCATCTCTCCTGTGTAATGTCTTATTTATTGGCTTAAAAGTTCAAGCGTTCGTATGTACAATGATTAACAAAACGAACTTTTATTCTAGAGTAAGATAATGATTTTTACTACAGCACCGCACTTGGATGCCTTTCGGTTTTTAAATGATAGTCACGCGTTTTCCGATTTAAGCTGGTCTTTACGGCGTCTGAAGATATATCAGTCAAAGATTTGAGCATTCCGATGCAAATAGGCTAACAAAATTTTAATATTATATTGAGCTTGTTCACATTAGGGTTGAAATCGCTTTAAAATGAGTATACTAAAATTTTTTACTGCAATTTGACCATGACATGGCCGATATCGTGAATCTAAGCTAAAGTCGTACAGAATTATTTGCGTTTGAAATTATAAGTAATAAGTAATTGTGACAGTGTGAACTTACATTCCGTTTGAATGTAATAAACATATCGTATGAACCTCACTTCTGTATTTGTAAAAAAAATAAATTTATTAATACGAGCGTTGTACTTCGCATATATGTTTATTAAACCTCCCTCATGACCTAAACAATTTGAAGTGTTAAGAAATGAAAATTTTAAAAAGAAATTAATAACGGCCTACAATCACAGCCAATAGTCAATATACTATTATATCATATTTGTATAAAAGAATAATTATTGTGTTTTACATTTTGTATTATTGAAATTTATACATTCATTTAGATAAGGAAGTAAAAATATACTCAAATAGATTTATGTCTTCCGCGTGAGAACAATCAGTACGTTTTTATATACAAATTTTATGTTTTTAGTTCAAAAGTTGTTTACATATCAAATGTTTATAAGGAATTAAACTTCTTATTTTATGTACTCTCTATCATTGTATGTTACTTTTAATCTAACAATAAATCAATTGAATCTATAAAACCACATAAAACTTGATAACTTTAATCGATACACGGTTAAATATTCAATTCCAAGTTCAGTACTAGTTAAATATGATTCTGCCATACAAATTCTGATTTGAGACACTTCTGTTTAAGGATACAAATTAGTAAATCGATGGGTTCAAAAAATTACATTATAATTCCAGTGATAAATAATACTTACAGCAAAAAACTATTTAATATTCGTAATCTCAATATTATTGATTTTTAGGCGCGAATACCGTAAGCAAAAGCGCCTATGTGTACTCGCTTTGTCTGTGAGTCTGTGTGTCACGCTCTTTTGTTTAAATAAGTTCTTAGAAAAACACTTGGCTATTTGACTCAAATTTTCTTTTCAAAATAGCTAAAAATGAAATATAAAAACGTACTGAATAAGGACAAAATATGTGCGGCACAGGTTATTTCAGTCCTACTGCAATACTCAATACCTACACGCACCTTTTTAAGTGTAATGTCAGTTTTATTTCGACATGTTTGTAACAACTAACTCTGGATTTGTGAAATATAACCGTTGATTGAATATCTATTTTGACTTCTAGTATATCCATTTGTTCATAACTAAGGTAATGTTAACCAATCCGGTTCCATTCCCAAATCTTACAAGGCCCTAAATTGTCATTTTCTTTGGTACCTTGTATTAAAGTAATAGGTACCTATTAAATAAATATATTTGGTTACACCAATTATACAAATCTTTGATTAACGTCTGATTAGAACTCTTCAATAATAGTATATTGTGCGACTAGTGAGAGAAGGAGAAGATTCCATGAGCGTGAAATTTGCCGCACGAGCTTAGCGAGTGCGGTAACACGCGAGTGGAATATTCTCCTTCGATCAATGGTCGCACAATATACTATTATTGAAGAGTTCTAATCAGACGTTAATCAAAGATTTGTATAATTTATAATTTATATATTAGTTCTTTTACAACGTCATGAATTTGATTACCTGCCAAATAATTACAAACAATTTAAGCCAATAAATACTACTACTGAAAAATGTTTAAAAAAGCAAAATTGCATATTATAATAACAGAAGTAGTAAGTATATCTTACAAATTATTTCAAATGTTTGTAAATGATAGCGGGAAAGTGGACAGGTACAAAATCAAACACCTTATTTGGCTTTGTATGACGTTTCGCTGGTGATCCCAGCTTCTTCAGATACTGAAAATATATTTTGAAAAAATGGGATCACCAGCGAAACGTCATACAAAGCCAAATAAGGTGTTTGATTTTATACCTGTCCACTTTCCCGCTATCATTTACAAACATCAATATAATGGACGTGAAACTAGAAAATTATTTCAAATAATAATAATAATTTACTAGACGAATCTTTGTCTATGTACTCAATGTGCGGTGAGTGAACGCAACAAAGCGCATCGAAAATATATATGCGTCTCTTTCTTCGATGTAATTTCCTGATTTCTCCGATGATAGGATTGGTTGATGTACTTGCATTCAATCTGAATAAAGTATCTCTGTTTCAAAAACTTTATCTTTTCCTATTTCCTTTTGGTCCAGGAGGGGGAAAATTAGAATTTTTTAAGCCGGGTCCCCCGTGCTTGTTTTGCCCTCTTGGATACGCCAGTGCTTACGGCTTAAAAAAAGACAGAAGTATATGTTTGCAATTTTATTCCTATGCTCAGTATAGAATAAAAGTATATGATTCTATGATACAATGACACACGGTATATTACAGTTTTGTGTATATACAGTATGGTTTTTTAAAAACCGAACACCTGATTTATTCCCTTAGGTTGCATTCAAAGGAATTTTACCCCTTGTAATAATCTTCATAGTTTCAGGGGGGAAATCGATTGCAGGATTTTTTTATGACCTAGTGCATTCCGGTGCAGTGCAATGCACTTGCACTCATTTTTTTTAAATGGGGACCCCCGTTTTTTTGGCAGTTTCTGATTTTTTATGAAAAAATAAACACTTTTTGTCCCGGATATTTAAATAAAAAACGCGAGTCTGACCGAATAACCACTCAAAATTATGCCACGCAAGAAATCGCGTTTCGACGCGTCGAATCCAAGTTTCCGGGTATTTGACAATCAAAACAAGATGAAAATATCAAGGAAGAAGGAGAAATAATCATCAATAATAAACAAATCATATCCTTATTCTATCATAACCTTATTTCTCCTTCCATATTGTTTTGATTGTTTTCCCACAACACAGGCAAGATAAATACCCGGAAACTTGGATTCGACGCGTCGAAACGCGATTTCGTGCGTGGCATAATTTTGAGCGGTTATCCGGTCAGACTCGCGTTTTTTATTTAAATATCCGGGACAAAAAGTGTTTATTTTTTCATAAAAAATCAGAAAAGGCAAAAAAACGGGGGTCCCCATTTAAAAAAAATGAGTGCAAGTGCATTGCACTGCACCGGAATGCACTAGGTCATAAAAAAATCCGGCAATCGATTTCCCCCCTGAAACTATGAAGATTATTACAGGGGGTAAAATTCCTTTGAATGCAACCTAAGGGAATAAATCAGGTGTTCGGTTTTTAAAAAACCACACTGTATATTATATAGTGATAAAAATTTGGACACTACCTACAAATTAGAACAGAGTATCAGTTTCTTGTTGTCATACGTGTCTAGTGTCTATTTAAAAATAGAATAAATTCATTTAGCACACCCGGAAATCTGTAATTATTGCCGTTTCGGAAATAGAGTCTATTAAAAAATATGTTTAAATTTATGACAGCTTAAATATAGGTATATCGCAAAGTTCAGTTTATTTTTGGATTTAAACTGTCATTCTCTTTCAGCCAATAAGTATTCCGTGAAAAATTACGAAAATTAGCAATATAAATCTGGTATGAATGAATGAAAAGGTGTTCCTTTATAATTTCAGGATTTGTGATGTTTTCTTCATAGGGAAACGCTGACTATTGTTTATGATCTAATTGCAATATGAGAGCCGAATGTTCAAGTTTACTAGCCCCCTAAACAAATTTCTGCGTACGCCCTTAAATATTGCATATATATTGATTTGACATTTTTATGTTAAGAAATATACAATCGAAAGTATATATAATAAACTTTTGTACTGGTGAAGAAGAGAAAAGCATCTCTTAAATTAACTAGAGAGGAGGGGACTGAACTCCAAGCTTTAAGTTGAGATACAATACGGCGGTATTATCAGGGGACGCTGCGGGCGTATTCGAGCGTACGCCAAATTCAGAGCGTGTTTTTGTTTTGAAATGTGCAGTCGGCCTCCATATTGCTGCGCAGAGGATCGCATTTCATACCGTGCACAGATTCGAGGACGCTCGCACGCCACCCTCGTATACTGCCTTCTTTTGTCTCAGGCGACTAATGCTACACGCATAGTAATTCGTTCTCCTCCTCTCTAGTCTCCTTGGGTATAACATAGTGCGATCAACTAGTGGCAGCTGAGCAAATACACCATGTTAACAGATCTTCCAACAGTTGCTTAAGCGTTATGTTGAAATATTTTTCTTATTTTTTTAAATCATTAGTATTGTAGTAAGAATATTTGATTAACTATAGGAAAAACAAATAATGAAAAGTTACATCACTTAAAAATGACTTATAGTTTGGTAACTAGTTTTACAAACGAAAAAATAGAATACTGTTTCGTTTTATTAAGTTTCGTATTCTGTGTTTCGTATTTTATGTCTTGAAGAACAGTGAGCAGAAAAAAATTGCAAGTTAAAATGATAGTAATTGGGATTTGTACGAACTTTAACGTTACAAAGACGAAAAGTTTGTTTGATCTCAGGTCCTACTGAGCCGATTGGAAAATTCTTTCGCTGTTTAAAAACCCACTTTTCCTGAAAATATAACAGAAATTCGAAGATTTTGCACATTTCTAAGCTAAATTGGTGTCCGCGGCTAACCTATAAAATATAGAGTGAAAAAAATTTGTTGCTCTAATAAGCCCCACTCACTATCCAACTTCATGCCACAGTTCAGTGTTCAGTGAAGTTGGACCGATTAATCGAAAGACTGACTGGTACCACACACAGTTCATGCAAACTGCTCTTTTTTTTTTAAACGCTTTATATTAGTTTGGGTTGTAACTATGTATGTATGTAACTAACTATGTATGTATGTCCGTAACGGAATCTTTGAGCATAATTTTCACCAATTTCCCGAAGTCTGATTAATTTGAAACTTTGCATACGTATCAAGGACCGATGACAATGCAATAATTTGATAACAGTTTCCCATTATCCTTATTATTAAACGCTTTATATTAGTTTGGGTTGTAACTATGTATGTATGTCCGTAACGGAATCTTTGAGCATAATTTTCACCAATTTCCCGAAGTCTGATTAATTTGAAACTTTGCATACGTATCAAGGACCGATGACAATGCAATAATTTGATAACAGTTTCCCATTATCCTTATTAGGACCCCCAGGATTAATAAATTCTTTTATAGATCCTCAAACTAAAAAGTGAAAAATAAAATATAGTTTAAAAAAAACTAAAAAACACGCTTTATATCGGACTAAAAAGTAAAAAATAATTGTTTTAAAATAAGCTTAAAAAGCGTTGGGCGCTCGATGTACGAAAATGTGGAACAAAGCGCCCCACGCTTTTTAAGCTTATTTTAAAACAATTATTTTTTACTTTTTAGTCCGATATAAAGCGTGTTTTTTAGTTTTTTTTAAACTATATTTTTTAATTTTTTGTGTTCACTGTTCAGTTTGGTTCAGTTGTTGGCATACACTCGTCGAGTATAGATATATAAAATATATATTACATACATACTATAATATTATACTACAGATAATTAATAAAAACTAAATCAGCTATTTAAATGGTGAGGATTGGCTGTTCATAGCTATGGGATTGTATTTAAAACAGGGAAATAAGAAAAAAAAGAAGAATATGGGTGAAAAATTTGTTAGAAATGAGTAATTCAAGAAGTCATGTTTATTTGATTAATGAATTACATCTTGAACCGCTTGATTGGACTTACAATTATTTACTGGAATTAGTTACCCTATTTATTAAGAACCATGACACAAATATGCGAAAATCTATTTCTGCACAAGAAAGACTTGCAGCAACATTGAGATTTTGGCTTCTGTTGTACAAAACACAGAACTCCAAAAACTGAACTGAAAAAAACCCACACACACAACAGTTTACTTGAACACTGAACTAAAAGTCGTTCAAAAATCAAGATGCATTTGATGAGTTCATGCCTGACTTCAGTGTTGGTTTCAGTGTTTATTTGTCCCACACATTATCATGCTTCACTGAACTGAAAGTTTGAACACTGAACTGTGGCATGAAGTTTGATCGTGAGTGGGGCCTATTAGTAATGACATTTTAATTAATATATACTACGCGTACTTTCAGTCCATTTGCGCTTATGGTATTATTTTTTGGGGTGATTCGTCATTCCCTCAAATTATTATTCAGAAAAGATCGATCGGAACAATATCAAAATCTGCTATGAGAACTTATTGTAAATCTCTGTTCAAGCAGCTTAAGATTTTAACTGTGCCAAGTTTGTTCATTTATGATTGCATTGTATTTGTGGCACAACACAAGGAACTTTTCATAATGAACAGCGATGTTCATAACTGTAACACCAGATCAAAAACGCAGTTGAGACTACCATCTCACAGTTATCTTGGTATAGCAATTGTATTCTCTTGTATAATAAGTTGCCTTTAAATCTGAAAAAGGAAAACAATATTTCTAGATTGAAAAAACAATTAAAGTCATTTCTTATTGAAAACGCATTTTATACCGTAAATGAATTTATGGCCTCTATTTAATTGTATTTGTAATTATTTTACTGTGTTTATTTTAATTGTATAATTGACAAATCCTCCTGCTGTATGCATAATCAAAAAAGGATAATAAATTTATTATTATTTCGTTGTCCAACCAAAATACACCCGGTTGGAGCCGGGCCGTAATGCTAGTATTACAAAAATATTTAGCTTTGAAATTTAAACGTCTAAGAAATTGAAAAAAAAAATTGGTTGTCTGTAAAGTCGGTTTACGGACGATAGTTTTACGTGATAACGTATTCCGTAATACATAACCTAAATTTTAGTAGCTGTCAAACTTGGGCCGAAGCATACTGCGCTCTCGCTTGCACGCACAGGGTCAGGCGGAACGTTAGGAACGTTACACTTTTTCGTGCGTGCAGCTGGTGTTTCATCAATTTATAAGACGTTATCACGTCAAAAAATCGACATAACTTAGATTCCGAATATAAAAATATACCACAGAATATCGAACTAATGCCATTGTCAATACTCAAAGAACTAAAAGCAATACGTGATTGAAGAGCTTGAAACCAGAGAAACATTTGTACATACAAGTTGTTGCAGTATACATTAACTTTTACCTGTGACTTCAGGCATAAGTACTTGAAGTTAGTGTGTCAATTAATAGTGCAGCCTGTTTGATCAAAATCAGTTCAATAGTTTTTGATTGATGTACACAAAACTTCGGAAATTCACACAAAATAGTCGAAAATGTTTTCAACAACCCAAATTACAGACATAAATATAATTGTTGTAGTTTTACACTATTATAAGCTCTTTGAACGGTAACAGAACCGTCACAATCATGCGCAGTAGCTAAAACGAAACGGTATGGGTTTTGGAACACGTTTTAGCTACTGTGACGGTTCTGTTACCGTTGCAGAGAGGTTGGAAGAGAGCTATAGTAAACAAGGTTGAAACGGGATGTTTGACAAAAACTAAAATAACTAATGATTGGCTGAACCGATTTTGATGAAGCCTAGCCTTTATTTAAACTGATTCAACGATTCTCAGACTCTATCGTGAACCACACACCTACTCTACAATTGTCTTAATAGCAGAAAGTTTTGTACAGATCTACAGTATGTAAACGCGTAACGTGCACATAGGGAAAATAGCATTGGGAAAAAATACTTGGATCAGAGTTAGCCATGACTGCATTAATTGTTATTTCTATTGAATTATCGTGCTAATCTTTAGGATTTCTATTTTATTTTGATTTATTTTTATTTTACTTGGCTTGTTTAATAATAAAAAGCTGTTATAAATCATTATTTTAATTTTTCTGTACAAAAATAAAACAAAAAAACAACTCCATTTGTTTGTAAACATCTCATTCAAAAATTGTCTGACTGGTATGACGTATGCGCGTTGGTAAATCAGTGACCCGATGTCTTTAGGTTCAACACGAATAGGAGGAGATATTTCATCTCGCACCATATTTAAGTATTTTTGGGAATTTAATGTCCCATTAATAAAAAAAGTCCGATTATGTTGTAATCATTTGAATATTTTCTTCGGTAGTATACACATTCATTTTGCAAAAGAATATTATCTGTCAAATTGAAAAACAAGATTTCAAGGCTCACTCTGATCCAGTCATTTTTTCCCAATGTTAATTTCCCTATGTGCACCTTACGTGCTTACATACTGTATATGTGTTTGTTTACATAATATTGTATTAGTGAACAAATATTACTACCACATAGTGAATATAAACAAAAATTCAAAACGTACAGTTTGTCGATGAAGATATGGCGTTTGTCAGTAAGTACCCGAAGAGGTAAAATAACATACATGGACACGCAATCAGGGCTCATTATTCAAGTGGAAGCTAAGAAAAATATAAATACAATTATTATTTTGTATAGTCCTGCAGCTGTAACATGAATACGTACTAAGTTTTGTTTTAAGACTGTTTTCCATGTTTTTTAATAATGGGGTAGCCCCACATTTTTTTTTGTTGGAACCAAATTTACAAATAGCTTCAGAAACACATTTTTTAAGAATTTTTCGGAAGTTTTTCTAAATAAAAAAAAACAGTTGTGTGGTTTTAAGAAACCACGACGCAAGTGAAACTTTTATTGGATTGTAGGCGTTGGATTAGAGACACTTATCCACCACGATTAATTATAAACAACTATATTCACATGAATACACGAATAAAAACATGTAAACACTGTACAGCACTTGCCCGCATGACAGACTGACTATGTGTTATACATACTATACGGTCAGCTGATGCTAACCATGGGCGCCGCCATATTGGCCTTGGCTGCTCTACCGAGCGCCTACTCCGAGCGCCTTTCACTTTACCCCTACTCCGCGGCCGCCTGTAATGCGACATGCAACAGACGACCAGAAAAATTCCGGGCGATAGAATAAAAGTTTCACTTTAAAAAAAGTGTGTATTAACAAGGAAATTTTTAAATTGTGTTGAATTTAAATTTTTAAATTGTGCCGCTACCGAAATAAAAGTAGATAAGACACAGTCTGTGGATTGGTTGACAGATCTACTGCAGCGTCATGCTCGCAGAAAGCGGACGATCAGGCAGATAAGTTTTATAATAGGTATACGTCTCTTTCTATAGACAAAGAAGTGTGATTGTACAAACCAGATTATTTTTTTACTTACTTATGTGGCTTTTTTAATTCTCAGTTTTTTAATAGTTTTTAAATTATGTTATTATAAAGATGTCACATTACCACAACAATATATATTGAAGATATAGGAAAAATTGTTATTTTTGTATCCTATACCTAACCTTATTAACATGTTCTGTCTAGTGATATGCCGGATGATCGGATCGTTAAAAATGTATATCTGCGTATACGGATCTGAATACGAATATTTGGTTTCAAGTTCCGCGGGTACGGATCTTAACTTTCTTAAAGTACGCGGCGGTAAATATTGCACATCGACCTTTGGAAAGAGACTATCTGTTATGGGAAAAAGTTATTGACCTCTCTAAGAGTTAACTCTCATAACAGATTGTCTCTTTCCAAAGATCGATGTGTAATATCTCATTATAAAGATAGTTTTTTAGTACCTTTAAGTTATGAACTATTAGTATGGTACTCACTACGATAAATGTTTGCAATATAAAGGTGCCAAATACGATTTTAAAAATTAAAAAATAATCATTCATTATTACCTAACACCTATATACATACATATAAAATTTCGTCTATGAATTGAAAATTAATAAGGTAAAAGATCCGCCAAAAACTTACGGATACGGATCTTTCTTCTCCCTCGGATATCCGCGGATACGGATATCCGGCACATCACTAGTTCTGTCATATAAAGAAAATCGCATCAAACTTGGTTCAGCCGTTGAGGAGAATGATGCCACAGATAGACATACAAGCATACGATCCAATCACACGATACCTCTCTTTCTGGGTGATTTATTTATACATATATTGTAGATAAATAAACACTCGACAACTAAAGTTATTAGCGTCATTACAAAACATCAACGAACGGAGCTGGGATTCGATACCACGACAGTTTAATTCAAAAGCCCACACGTCTAAATATTACACCAAGCTATTCTCTTTTGGTTAATTTCAAGGAGATTAGTGAATGACTATCCTTCCATCACATAATATTTAATAAAATGCTGAACTGACAATGAAAACATAAATACTATATTAAAATACAAGAAAAACTATTTTTATGAGTTCTGTTCTGATAGTCTGTGACAACGAGAGCCACCAAGATGATTTACAGAAATGATGTCTATTGTGTTGATTTGTTATTGGAAATTACAAATTTCACACTATTTTTCAATCAGTTTGTTTAATACATACAGGGTGTTCAAAAGCGTTCATGAATTTAGAGACGCATAGTAGTCTTTCATTGTCGACATGGACCTCACATCCTGTAGTGAGGTTCTCTGGTAGTGAGCTCTGAGACCAAGATCTTTGGCGGGTCCTCCTACCTTTCTTTTGTTCACCTCTTACTTGACCGAATGTCAGACACCTAGCACTACACTATCTTGTCAATACCAGTAGGTATATAAAATTCTAACGAGATTCCTAATATCATTTTGATTTAGTCGTGAGGGTTTTTGATTTTCTGTCTTTGCTTGTTACCAGCATAATTCGAGAACGGTTACATCGATTTTTATGAAAGAAGATACACTTACAACTGCAGGTATTCAAATTTAACACTTTGACGGACAAATCGGCTTAGACCGTCATAAACAAAACTTCAAAAGTTTGACACGACGACTGAAGCCGTCGTATACCACGGAACGTTTTATAGCCAGACAGGTATAGCAGTCTATTTTCCAGTGTAGAATACATACCCTGTGTACAAATATCTACTAAGGCAATATTGTCACAACATAACAACTTTTAAAAGTAATTCAAACATATGAAAAAATTTAAAAACTAATCACCTATATAATATATAAAATTTCATCTATGAATTGAAAATTAATAAGGTAAAAGATCCGCCAAAAACTAACGGATCCGGATCTTTCTTTTCCCTCGGATATCCGCGGATACGGATACGGATATCCGGCACACCACTAATAGTAAGTAATAAATTATGTAGGGTGTACAAATAGGGCGTAATAACACGGAATGTTCAACACTTGGCCTTTGTGAATTCATTTTAACATGATTCTACAGCTCTGCGAACAGTCATGCGCAGTAGCTAAGACGTGTTACAAAACCGATACAAACAGTTTCGTTTTAGCTACTGCGTATGACTGACGGTTCTGTTACCATTCGCAGAGCTTATGAGACTCTAAATCCGCCTTTGTATGTTTGCTGTTTTTTCTGTTACATTCTGTATATTTCTATTTCACTACCTGTAATGTAAGAGCGTAAACTGATGTAAGTTAAGTTGACAAAATGAGCCAACAAACTCCAGTTCAAAGTCAAACATAAGAATCCATTAGTTATGAAAGTGATTAGCAAACATACAAAAGAGTGTGTGTTAGAGATACTTGTGTCTTCGTTTCAAATTAACTACAATACCTTTGTTTATAGAATCTTACTAGTCAGCCAATGGTTCATACAATATATTAGTAGATTGTATATCTAACATATGTATTTAATATCCTCTATATTGCTAGTGAAGATCGGGAGAAAGACTTAAACACTACGGTTCAGACATATATACGTCTGTCTCACTTATTATACTCTGAGTCTCTTGCGCATGTCCGTGAATGGATGCGCGTTAGTTGCAGCGTCAGTTTGCACATGGAACTAAGCTGTGAAAGTGAGGTGGCTTGCTCTATTCCACTTACTAATTGCCCCAGTGCCAGTACAGACGCGACACTTGTGTATAACGGGTCAAGTAATAAGAAAGAGACAGAAAACAGTCATTTGCTGTCTCACTTCGTGGGCCACGCTTCCACTTCCGGCCACTAGCAATATAGAAGTTATTAAATATATGATATCTAAGCTCTGTGCAAACCTTCATGCGAACAGTAATATTATCCTCATTGTCATGCGCAGTAGCTAAAACGTACATTAATCGAGATTTGAACGGTTCTAGAACAGTAATGGATTACTTTCCATGCGTATACAGACATGGAAAGTAATCAATTGCATGTATTATTGCCAAGTATGAGAAGTATTGCAATGAGTAGTTAATCGGTTTACACAAAATTTAGTTTCTCCAACTTATTAAATTTTATAGGTGTTATGTTTATACGAATATGAAGAGCACTGTGGTTGAAACAAAAATAAAAAAAATAAAGAATAGTTACTTCTTACCACAACAGTATTAGCGGATGTACATTTCGGGAGTTATGCTCTCATCTTCAGCAAACACTAAGTTTAGTGTTTGCTGAAGATGAGAGCATAGCTCCCGAAATGTACATCCGCTGTTGTGGTAAGAAGTAACTATTCTATATTTTTTATATTTGTGTTATGTATATCTTAAAAAGAAATAAGTTTACTTGGTTCTTATTTATTCTGTTGTGATCATCGTCCTTTTCTACTGCTATTTCTTCTTCTTTCAAATGTTTCAACAAAGTTTAGAAGTTCCTGTTCGACAGCTTTGTGCCACAATTTTACTTGCATGAGATTAATATGTTCTCATTGACTTCTGCGACATAGATAAGGCCAACCACCTCTTCTAGTCCTACTAGTTCGACACGAACTTGAATGATGATGATGCAACAGCGTAAGAGAAGACATGTAAATAAAAAAAACAAATAATAATTTGGTAACCCGAGTATGCGTTACTTTAATTAGACTTTTTACAGTGTATTTATTCCGGAATATAAAAAAATGTACCTATGAAAAAAAATTAACTACGGTTGGGATGGTGTCGAAATGTTGTGAAAGGCATTGTTACTTAATTAAATAAATAATTTTTGTAAAATCTCTCTAAAAACTTTTAAGAAATTTGTGATTAATTAGTTTTGAAAACAACTGGCTGTGCATTAAGAAATTCTTTATAGATTATATACAGACAATAAAAAGCGAAGAGCGCTCTGATTTGTCAGCTCTAAAATGCATTAGCAAGTTCAGATTAACATTCTGATATTTGTCCATTTACGCTTAACACAGCAATATATTGTCAGTACCACTAAAGAGTAAAGAGTTGAAGTGGTTCTGGATTTTTAAATCAGATTTAAAGCCTAGTTTATTGTGAACTAAGTTTTATTCAAACCTGGAACAAGTGAAGAAAAAATATATTCGAACACGTCTAAAAATTAACAAAGTAAGTACAAAGGAACAGTTTGTCATAAATAAATTCTTTTTTAGAGTTCCGTACCTCAATGAAAAAAAAACTTTAAGGTTCAATTTTCGTTAAGTTTTTTATTTTTAACTTTTTTGTTTTTAGTTAAGTATTGAAGTCGTTTGTTTTTTTTTTTTTTGTGAAAAATTTTTTTTTCTAAAAAGTTGCTGTACCGATTTATATGGGACCAACTTTGAGACCTACTTTATCGACGGACACGCATCCAAAAAGAAGAAAATACAGTCAACCACATAACCTTCTCTTTTTATTGAAGTCGGTTAGAAACGACTGAAATCTTAAATTATCGACCAATTTTTCAGACAATAAGTATATTATCAAAATATATAATTAATACATTAACGTTTGGATCCGGATTTGGATCTTCTTCAGAACTGATCTAAAAAATATAAAAAATAATTAATATTTAATTTCTAATTCGCTTTTTATAAATTTTTTTCTAAATTATTAATTAAAATCAAAATATTAAAAAAATAATAACAAACAATAATCACACGTTAATCAAAGATTTTTATACTTTTATGTTAGCAATAGTTATAGTTATTATATTTCTTTTCTTATGAGTGCAATTTAATAGCATTCTTACAGTTGTTTGCTAACCACTGGAATTAATAGATAACGTACCTAGGGATCTTCGTTTTACCTATTATACCTACACAAATGAATTTATAATATTTGCAACAATGTAAGAAATACATTAGAGATGAATGATTTACGTCGATTTAGTATCAAGTTGGACATTTACAATGTCTATAAAATGTTCACTAGAAAACGCCTACCACGTTAAAGTAAGGAAATCGTTGTTAGTGTGACATATGGTAAAGTTAACAAATCGCTATTATAACGGTTTTCCTATATATTGTTAGCTCTGCCTTACATTCGAATTTTACCCGGTTCGTCCGGAATTTAGTCTGAATTTGAAAAATGATCGGACTTACCAAAATTAAAATAAATTTAACTAAATACAAAAAAATAATTTTCGAGGTCAAGTTCTTGAATTAGGTACGAAAAAAACGTTTTTAAGAAAAAGTATTTTTTTAATAATGTAAAAATAAATTGTTAGTTATAAAATGAAGTTTTTAACAATTTAATTTGGGGGAATTTTTTATTTTTGTATTATTTGTTGTTTGCTTGTCCGAGTTTTGTTTCGATCATATTCAAACTCTGACGACCTAAGCTGTCGAGCGTCTATAATCTACTACCTATGGATTATGTTTATAATAGGGTTATTGACAAAATTTCAAAAAGTATTTAAAATTAAAGAATAAAGGTATATGTACCCGTAAAAATATTTTCTCTCATAAATATAACAGATTTGACTCATTATTAGTTGTTTTTTATTTTGACTTTAAATTCTGCGCCAAAACGTCAATTGACCTTGAGAGCCATGTTTACTGATTGCCTACTGTGACGTAGGCAATCAGTAAACACTAAGCAAGCGAGTACAACGTGACATATAGCATTATAACTACTGTTCTGTGATTATAACCAACAAAGTGTTGCATTTAATATGATTGACAGAGTACAATGAATACACCAGAGAACATACACTGAACAGAGATAACGAATACACATGGCAGTCAGTGGCACACAGCTACCGGCCATGTTGAGTGATTAATGACGTCACGCGCTGTGATTGGAGTTTGAAATCACGTGACACATAGGTTAAAAATCGTGATTTTATTTATTTATTTTAATATATTTAACGCACTTATTTAATAAATATAATAATTCTAAACGATATTTTAGACCATAAACTTTCATTATAACACAGTTTTATATTTAATTTTAATCACTGTCAATAACTATTACTATGCGAGTGAAGCACAATTCACTCTAACTGTCTATGCATTCGATATGATTATTATAACGAATGAATTTAGCTCAAGTTTGCGATTACGAGACTTGAGAAAGTCAAAGAACAGAGGCAGATAAAAGACCAAAATTAAAGACTGTGAAATGCAATTTAAATTTAAAGAAAGAGCGTATAATATAATAATTTATTGCTGGAGATTGTATTATAAGTCGTAATTCGTAGGTATAAAAATCACTCGAATTATTTTGAATAACCTTTCGAGACATCTTGAAATATTTTAATAATCGAATAGTCCGACAGTTTTCACTCGAAATATCCCATCTCTAGTTCAAAATCGTTACGCTGTAAAAATTCGTAACACTTCACCTGTAAGATTATAAACGCAATCAGTTTGTAGCCAATGTACCAATGATATCTGTTTATATGGATAGTGGATGGTAATCTTTATGTGAAAAGAATTCAAACGTATTTTTTGATAGAATCGATAAACGCGAGATGACTCGCTCTTTCGCAAAATTATTGGAAGTAAATCAAATAAGCCAAACTTAATCAAAATTACTGCTGCGCAAAAAACTCTCCAACCTGCAGAAAAACGTGAAAAAAATCGTTAAAAATGTGTTTCTAGAGCGATGTTAAGATAGAAACCTTTCAGGACATGTTGCCGTTTCATGGAAGTTTCAGTCTTTATTTCGAGGCTCCCCGACTATCCACAAGTTTATTAATAACTAGCGGTCCCGCCCGGTTCACCCGGGTGCAAAAGAACGAATGGGGAAGGAAGGGACATGAGTACGCACATTCATCTTAGTTTACCGAGATGAATGTTGTGTCCAAACGTCATAATGATCGGCGTTACCGTTCAAAAGTTTTTGTCGTTAAAAAGCAGTATTTATACTTTTTTTAAGTAACAAATTTCTTTTAATATAATAAATATTTAATTGAAAAATTATTTTTACATAGGTGCTAATAGTTGTAACAGTTTTCAAATGAGCTATTAATTAGATTTATTTAATTTTAATTAGTCGTAATAAAACTTAAAAAAATTGAAATGTAAGCCTTAGAAGAAAGCAATGTAGAAAATAAAAAAAAATATATATATAATATTATATTCGCCGACGTGGGGCTTGAACTTTAGATCCTGGCATTAAGAGTCTTACTCTACCGACTGAGCTATCCGGGCTTGTATTCTTGAAGCGCTAATATTGCAATATTTAGTTAAGGCATTTCACCTGATAATATTTGTCGGACGGACTAATTTTGAGATACATCATGCAACATTTTTCATTTATGTTCCGCTCCAATTGGTCATAGCGTAATATTATATAGCCTATAGCCTTCCTCGATAAATTGGCTATCCATCAAAAAAAAAATTTCAATTCGAACCAGTAGTTTCTGAGATTAGCGCGTTCAAACAAACAAACAAATAAACTCTTCAGCTTTATATATTATATATATATAATATATAGATAACGAGTTACGTTCGTTTCCTACCATTATTTTATCATAAACTCATATTTTCAAAAATGGTACCAAATGACGCAAAACGTTAAGAATTTGTTGTTCGATGCCTGGGACCAATAGTGTATGTGCCATAAACATCAAATGTTGATGCTGTTGATGGTCTTCAAGATTCGATGCTCTTCCAATGTCGAGGGTAGATGTAATGATTCCGTTTTTGCGCGTCGACCAGTAGTTTATTAAAGTTATCATTCGGTAGCAGCAGCAGTCAGCGGTGATCAATAAAGTAGCGCAATTGCTTCGACGGCAACAGACAAAAAGATCAACACACCTGAAGAATACGACCAGAGAGGGCGACTTAATATGCAGTACTTAAAGTGCTTACCGATACCGATGTATCACGTTAGTATGCAGCTCTTATATTTTGTATGCACTTGCTAGAAGCAGAGTATGCCCGAAATCATAGTAAAACAATCTTTAGTTGATTGAATTTTCTGGTTATTGATATTACTTCGTCCGTAAACCATTACGACGAAAGTAGTTGCGACCTCAATGGTCTACATGGCGTTATATATTATTTCTTCTACTAGTGTAATCTGTGCGAATTATTCGCACTAAATAAGTATAATAATTATCACTTTACAAAATTATTTTTAAATATGATTGCAGGTATTCAATTCGTTTCTAATTTTGCACACTGCTTATAACGTTCTTCTTTTAGTTGTATTACAATATGAAGCTCAGATAACAGATCGAAGAAATATTTTACTAAAATGGTCATATAGAGGCGCAAGTAGCAAAAGCGTTGAGCTAAGCCGTCAGATGGCATCATGCAGCATTGCTGTGACGTTGTTCAGCGTTTGCTCGCTGTTTCAAAATTAAAGCCGTTAGATGGCAGTATGCAGTATTGTGTCTGTTGTAATACAATACGAAGGTCAAATGACAGATCGAAGTGTTGACGTTGTTTCAAAATTAAAGCCGTCAGATGGCAGACGTTGTTCAGCGTTGCTGTATTTTAATTAATTTACAAAAACAAAAGCTATAATAAATTTTTTAATTGTCGATGTCAGTAGAGCAAGTATTTATCTGTAAAATGATATATAATTTATGTGGAGAAATTGTGAGGTTTTTTTTAAAAAGGGAGGCAAACATCTTTAACCTTAGCGTATTAATATATATGATTAATATGTTGATAGCAATTTTAATCACTGGAAAAACTCTCAAAATCCCTGTGGGCCATCCGCCCCTGTTTTTTTTTTCTAGAAGCACCATAATGTGTAATGAAAAGGTTCGTCGTTTAATCCACCATCGAAGTCTCCAAACAGCATCAAGTTTGTGGCCAATCTTTAGCTGATAATGCATTTTGCGCTCATAAATTTGTACTTCGGAGTACATCTTATGCATTTTTAGACGTGTTTACCCTAACAATTTCGAATAATTATGTATTATTTTCAATTTTTAGCTGTTTGTAGCTATTAGATATTAATAAGAAAACACGATCGAAAAAAATATCCGTTTTCGGATCTTTGTTTTAGAAAAATTAGGATATTACAGAAAAAAAATTGGTTGTCTGTAAAGTCGGTTTACGGACGATAGTTTTACGTGATAACGTATTCCGCTCGAATATCATATTTAATAATACATTACTGCGCTCTCGCTTGCACGCACAGGGTCAGGCGGAACGTTACGGAACGTTACACTTTTTCGTGCGTGCAGCTGGTGTTTCATCAATTTATAAGACGTTATCACGTCAAAAACTTAGTCCGCTATCTTTAGAAGTCCGCCATATTGGATTTAAACTAATGTCATTTTATTTTTCGAGTTATTCTCAGTAAGCCCTTTCATTTGATACCCATATTGTAGGAAAGCATAATAAAATTAGTCCGCCATCTTTAGAAGTCCGCCATATTGGATTTAGAGTGACGTCACTTTATTTTTCGAGTTATTCTTTTACATTTTGAAAAGACTAAATGTTTTTTGATATACCCAAAAAAAATCTATGTGATTTTCACTATATCAACTAACGACAATTAAGTTTAATCAAAATCGGTTCAGTGGTTTCTGGCATAAGCACCGCAGAAATTCGTGAAATATTAAAGCCGCAAGTACTGCAGAATCTATGTACAAACGCGGAGTTGATATTTGATAGATATTCCTCAGTGATAGATATTGTAAATTATATAGACGCTAGACAACAGATATTCCTTTTTAATTACCGATAACAGTAAATAATAACCACTTAACCACAACAATTATTCTATTATTGGTTGTACATCTCCCATCTTTAGTAAAAACTAAACACTATAGTATTTTAATAACAGTAATATTGGGAAACAATAGGGTTATTGACAGTGATTAAAATTAAATATAAAACTGTGTTATAATGAAAGTTTATGGTCTAAAATATCGTTTAGAATTATTATTTTTATTAAATAAGTGCGTAAAATATGTTAAAATAAATAAATAAAATCACGATTTTTAACCTATGTGTCACGTGATTTCAAACACCAATCACAGCGCGTGACGTCATTAATCAGTCAACATGGCCGGTAGCTGTGTGCCACTGACTGCAATGTGTATTCGTTATCTCTGTTCAGTGTATGTTCTCTGGTGTATTCATTGTACTCTGTCAATCATATTAAATGTAACACTTTGTTGGTTATAATGCTATATGTCACGTTGTACCCGCTTGCTTAGTGTTTACTGATTGCCTACTGTGACGTAGGCAATCAGTAAACATGGCTGTCAAGGTCAATTGACGTTTTGGCGCAGAATTTAAAGTCAAAATAAAAAACAACTAATAATGAGTCAAACCTGTTATATTTATGAGAAAAAATATTTTTTACGAGTACATATACCTTTATTCTTTAATTTTAAATAATTTTTGAAATTTTGTCAATAATCCTATTATTTTAAAATAGCGCAGTAACAGTTCTGTTACCAAAAAATAAGTTTGACCCATCGGGCCATCAGTAGCTGTTACAAATTCTCAAGAGCAAGGCTTGAAAAAAGATGACGAAAGATAGTCGATGCAACAATGATGTACTATAGCACACATCAGTACATTGCACAAGAAGACGCCGCCGATGTCTCAGAATACAAAGTCGTAGGGTAAAGGAACCGATTCTCGACCGCCCACATAAAATAGATGATAATGAAAACTGTTATTATAATTTTATTTATTTTAAGATTAAAAAAAAACCGGCTAAGTGCGAATCAAGCTCGCGTAGAGAGGGTTCTGTACCATTTCGTTTTCCGTGACGACTTGAAGACTTAAAACCATATATTTAATAACTTCTATATTGCTAGTGGCCGTAAGTGGAAGCGTGGCCTATGAAGTGGGACAGCAAATTACTGTTTTCTATATCTTTCTTTTTACTTGACCCGTTGTGCGCAAGTGTCACGTCTGTAGTGGGGCAATTAGTAAGTGGAATGGAGCAAGTCACCTCCTTTTCACAGCTTAGTTCCATGTGCAATCTGACGCGCATCCATTCAGGGACATGCGCACGAGACTCAGAGTATAATAAGTGAGACAGACGTATAAATGCTGCACCGCAGTGTTTAAGTCTTTCTCTCGATCTTTACTAGCAATATAGAGGGTATTAAATATATGGATTAAACGTGCTAATAAACAAAACACTTAGGATTATTGTCAACGAATAATTTCTTGTCGCCATTGAATTCTAAATAAAAACAGACGGGTTGCACTCCGGGAGTGCCGGCAGAAGTGAAAACTTGAATCTTCTCTGTATCGTTCCAATTTTAGTAGCTGAAGCAAGTACGGTAGACGTGCCTCAACAACTCGTATATATACTTAGCGTTACTCAGAAATCCACTACTAGTGAGAATCGTTTTTACAAACATTTGATTTTGTCAAAATATATTCATTAAATCAAAAAACTGTTTCTTGCATTTGAAAGACAATTGCTTACTCCATTAAAATATGTGATTACATTTTGTATTTATTTTAAAATAGCTAAGCAAAAAAAAACAAAAAAGTTTTCGTCTTACGAATTTTGTCTTACGCATTTTCGATCATTTTCGATCTGACGCGAGTTTAACATTTTTTACCCATTACAAAAAAAGTGTACAACGCCGCTAAAGAAGTTTTCACTTCAAAAATGGTGTCATACGGATGGGTGGTCGGAAGCGGTGTCTTTACCCCATATAAGTAGTTGTGAGACTGTAGCGACTGTAGGTTATATTACCTTTTATTTTCAAATCCATGTGCAGCAACGTCGTCGGCGGCGGCAGCAGCAGCAAGCGGTGAGATGGTGGGATCGATGTCTATGTCAGCATCCGTCCAACAAACGTACACCAGACCAGTCGCACTTGATTTGACCGCTTTGTCGGTTGCTCGCGAATATGCATGGCTATGTGCTATGCTTTACCCACTGTGCTATGATTTCCTCTATGTGCTATTGTTGCTCGTCTGTGCTATGCTGTGTTTATATTCAAATTTTAGATCTGAACAATCACAGTTCATAGATGCAACAACGAACCTATGTTATCTGTAAAAAAAATTCAATCGTAGATATAATTATTTTTATATTTTATTGTTGTGTTGTTGTATGTCACGCGTTGACAGTTGTTCAGTAATGCTGTCAAATGTTTAGCTAGTCCTATTTAACTAATATGACATTTGATCAATAGTGAATTAAAGACGTTAACATTTCTATATAAATCATTGACCAACATATGTCAGTGTTTGAACCGGTGCAAATAACGTGATTAAAAGTGGACAATTTTTCGACATATAGATTTATCAGTCATGAAATACGTTCAATAATTTTTTTATTTATAATGACAGTTAATTTGATTGTTATATTGAAACATTCGTGATCAAATATTTCTGTGTCATAATGCATTTCATTTGCGACTTGCATATTGTTATATTATAAATGCGTTTATATATATTTATAAATATATGTATGTATATATGCATATTATCTGCGCTTGGAAAGTCTCCAAGGTTTACTGTGAGAAAATGTTAATAGATTTCATGATTTGATTATTCGTATAACACTATGCAATTATAATTTATAATTCAGATTATATACATACATACCAAGTTAGCATTCTTTTTGTCTGAGACTAACAGCTTACCGGTGTCGAAAATAATAAATAAAAATAAACTTAAAGAGGTTTTGATGTTTTAAATCGCGAATGATTAAAGGTTGTTTAACATGATATGTATGACACAGAACAGTTGCATTAAAAAAGCAAACAAACAATAAATAGTATTCTAATGTGCGTGAGATAAAAAAGGCTCAATAAAGACGTCGATAAATAAGGAAACTGCATAGTCGGTGGAGTAATTAAAAAAAAAACAAGTCGTTAGGGTTGATGTTGAAAAAAGGGTGATGCAAACAGTAATGATGAATAAGCCAAAAACAAGCACAGTAAGTGTGCCACCTCCTAGCACGACTACACCAGGAGGCACAACGAATGCGCGTCAAACGACTTTAGTGGCAACCGCAGCGCTACCGATTCAAATACCGCCCTCGAATGGTGCTGGAGGGGTTGGTCATTCGGCTCTACCGGACGCCCGCGCTAAACAAGTGCTCAAGGAAGCTGTTGATGCTGTTGTCAACAGTTTTGCGAAGCACACTCAAGGATACGGCAGAGGTCAGTGTTTTTGCAATGCATGTTCTCTCTGGCTTGTCAATAAGCTGTCACATATTATATAAATTGATACTTATTGCCAAATATTATCACGCAACTAAAATTATTTTTAGACGAAAAACTCGAGAGAAAATTCGAATTCTCACCTATTGTAATTTAGTGTAATTATTTGATGACTTCCATGCGCTTAATTGGACGTAAGCGCCTTTATTTTTGCCATCATAGCAGAGTGTACTAGATTCAAAACCTAATTTGAAATCATTTTTTCCTATTTCGCGATTTTTTAGTTTTAATTTTCAATTTGAAAATTTTAAGCTTATTGGAGTTATCTCTTTTACGATTTAAATCAACATAATTTGTTTTGTATAAAATATAAATATTATTCGGAACTCAGAAAACATATACAAGATACAATTTAAATTGTAATTGAAAACTGTAAAATTTGAAGGTAGATCTCCGTGTCACAGGATCAATAAATAAAGCAATACTAATGTTTAAAATTGCATATAATTGCACTGTAACCACGTAAAATAATAAAATACGAATTTTAGTACTACAACTCTCAAGTTAAAATTAGTTAAGTATGTACGTGTTAATAATTAGAGGAAATAGAAGAATGCAATGTTACTTTGCTCAGATATATAAAAAACATCAGTCAAGCATCAACTTCGTTTGTAGACGAATGGTTCCCTACTGGACCGATTTGTATGAAACTTAATTGGCATTAATTGGAGACTTCAAAATTGGCCACTTTAAGACCCACGCACATGGCGATTTTGGATAAAAAAAGGGAAATAGAAAAACTATCTTTCTTCGATGAGACATGAACACATCAAAAAGTTTATTTTTTTTTACTTTACACTGCGACCTGAGTTTTTTTTATAACATCTCAGTTAAAAATCATTAAGCGATTGTGTTTATATTAATTGTGATGTCAAAAATTGCCTAATGATAAAAGAGTGTCTTTGCAATGCCGGATTTAGAGGTCTGGGGGCCTCGGGGCAACAGAAGAGTGGAGGCCCCATGGCCCTAAATTATTTTCCAAATAAAATGGACAATTTTTTTCAGTCGACTTTTCCAGTAAATAATTTATTGTGAAACCAAGAATAGATTCTTATATATTATTTAACAAATTTAGTAAATTGCATGTGCTTATCAGGGCCATTTGAGATTTTGATATTTTACTGATTGACTGATCGGAGTGAACAAATACAGATCGATGATTTACGTTAATATTTAATATAATCATGTTTGTACAAAGCACTGTAAGTAAAGGTAAAACTCGAAAAAAAAATATCAAAGGAAAAGCTTTTTACTAGTGTTTACTAGTCTGAATTTGAAATTTTTTTTCCGAAGTCTGTATTATGGGGGCCCGTCTTTTGTGGAGGTCCTGGGGCTGTAGCCCCGGTTGCCCTCCCCTAAATCCGGCCCTGTGTCTTTGTATCAAACATATCCCTAGAATCCATTCCCAATAATGTTAGCAGTAATGCCATATTATGGCAACGCTGCTTTTGGTTTTGATTACACGATTCTTTGTTGCTTAATGGTTTAAACACTTTTAGTGAAAATTTGAGACTTTAATCTCAGAAAGAGATTTGAAAAAGTGCAAAAATTACCAATAAACAACGGTGAGAATGCGGGGTCTGACTTCTATCATAAGGTTAACAGCTTCAATCTTTAGTGCATTGTAAACCACCGGTGAGTCATTTAAATTATTTTATTCTCTCTGCAAGGCAAGATGAAAAAACAACGTAATAACTTGTACTTATATAAAGATGTCCATTTTATTTAACAATTCGTTGTTTTAAGATTTTCGTCCCCCAAATGATGGAAACGTATTGTTCTCATTATTGTTTGTCAATCATAGGCTTCTTATACCACCACCAGATATAGAAATCGATATATTATATCAATGATATGTTCCGTGATTTTACATTTATTGGTGGAAAAGACTATAGAACTATATATAATTAAATTGATATATATATTGATGGCCCAAATCCAGACTATAATGGTAATTTTTTATTGGGTTTATATATGCTATAAGATTATAAAAGATGTAAAGTTTGTAAGTTTGGATGTAGGAGAATCTTAAACAATTAAATCCTTGTTTATTTTTGCTCAGCGAAAATTTTTTGGAAATATTGCAAACTATATTTTCAGTCCAAAATGGTGACGTGGAGTTCTCGAAAAGTGGTAAATTTTTGTTTTGTAGATTTATTTTAGTATAAAAAAGGTCCAGCTTTCAGGAAAGACATCTTTCATATATTTTCAGCGATATTTTTAAATAAAATTATAATAATTGATTTTCGTGAGGCTTCTGAAGATGCAAGTGTCTATAGTTTTTAAAATTTGTTAGAACGTGTTTTTTTCCTTGTTGAAATGTAATAAATATTAGGAAACCCGAAACAATTAATATTATTGTAATTTAAATCTTTGATTAACGTCTGAATAGAACTTTTCAAGTAAATAAATTGGTCGACAATTTTATTTACTTGAAAAATTATTGTAATTTTACATTCGCAATTTTATTAAAAATTATAGATGTGCGACAGCTCAGATCATTAGCATATACACTATACACATAAATAAAGAAACATTCAAATAAATATATTATTTATACTTAACTATAAAAATGAAAATATTTTTCGCAATTTTAAAATAAAAATATTTTTATTTTATAATAATAGTAGAACAGATAAATATATTTGTTTAAAAATTGTGATATTGATAAAATGGTTTAATTCTAGAATAAACAGTTTAAAATATATCAGATTTCTGTTAAAATGCTAATTATCTAATTATAATGACTTTATCAGCTAGCTAGTGTGACGACAGACAAATTAAATAGATTTAGGTAAATCAAGATAATTAATTTTAATCAAGTTCAATAAATTATCGACAAATGAGTCATCCTGCATCGATATTAGTATGCTTTACCTGAAAATTTTTTCACTGTGTATTAATTTGTTCTCCCAATGACAAATATTTAGTAAATAAACTAGAAGTCAAGAAAAATAACATGCTGTACATTAATATACCTATAACAGTTTAATTTTACACTTATTGAAGTTTAAAGAATGTTGGTAACTGACAATTTATAACTAAATTTTTGTGCTTAAATTCTGCAAGCAACAATAATTTATTTGAAGTCGTCTTAAATCAACCTTTTGGCATTTGGCAATGTTTGTTTGACTGGTTGATCTCCGATTGCAGCCAAATGCACGGGCTAATATTATCAGTATTTGACAAACGCATTCTTTGAACTTAGGCTTTTTAGATCATAACATCCTCGTGACAAAACAGATATAATATAGATTTTATTTCTATCCAAGTTGTCTATCTTAAAAGGTTAATGATTGAGAGATTATAGTTGTATCTATTTATAAAAAAAATGTCTGTGTCCGTTATTTCCCAAGTTGTTTTTTTTACGCTCACCCTCTAAGTTTCTAGTTGTTGCCCTAAAAAAAAATATCAGACCAAAAAAGAGCATAATTTTGATATTAAACCGTGCCGAAATCATGATACATTTCCCATTTAAATAACATGGGGTACCTACTAATTTATTTATTTATTTTATTTATTTATTTATTCCTCAAAACATATGTTACAAAGTTCCAAATATTGTAAATAAGGATTTCCTGCCCAACTTCTTCACTTTTACATTTAATTTTTTTCCGAAATAAATGAATGTACAGCAATGAGCAATATGTACATATTTTTGTAAAGAATTGAACGCTGTATAAGAAAGGTCTTTTATGGTTTTTAGATAAATTTACTCCGTCAAAAGTTAGCCAAGGGTAAAGTCAAATTTTTAAGAAAAGAAATAAAGATAAATTGTTTGACTACGTTTTTGAAATGTGTCACTCACCAACTTTTGACAGAAAATTCCTGTTGTGGCTGTTGTAGTTATTGAGGCTACTGCGGCTGTTACAGCTGTTTAATATCAAAATTAAGCGTTTTTAGTCTGATATTTTTTAAGGCAAAAACTAAAAATATAGGGGGCGAGCGTACAAAAAACAAGTTGGGAAATAACGGACACCCTAATAGTGTACATCAATATTTTCTAAATATGTTTTCTATGTACATAATTCTCAAGCAAGTAGCATTCCAATCATTTTTCTAACAATCTCAGACGCATTTTAAATTATCACAATCATTAAAAAAATAAACGATTACACTTTAAACCGATTAGGAAAATATTATTTAGGGCCCTTAATCGGTAATATTTTTTTTTTTTAAATAAAACACAATTATATCAATTATTTTGTGTCAAATACATGCTGATAATTTTTTTCTTTAATTTTGACATACTTTCTTGATGGATCTTAAACTTGTGTATTAGTGTTACTAGCAGTCCCCGCTGCCTTCGCCCGAATTTGTGGATTGCATATTAAAGATAAACACATTATGCTGTCGCAATTTTTTTTTTGTTACATGTAGCAGTATTTAACGGCATTATTGACTGTTGTGGCAGCATCATTATGCTATCATAACCCATAAAATCAATTCAAAATTGTAAAATTTTTAAAAAATAAATTTGCTCAATTTCGTTTGATATTATACTGCAGACTTATAGAAAAAGTCATTCTAACTCGATTCCGACCATCCCCAACCCTGTAGCTCTTTTATTTTCGGAGATATTTTTTAACTGTTTATTTTTTTTTTTATATTTTAAACCGACATAGCGTCTAAACCAGGCCTGGGCAAATGGCGGCCCGCGGGCCGCATCCGGCCCGCAGCACAATTTTGTCCGGCCCGCGAAGCATTTTATAAATTTTAGAAAAATAGTAAAGAAATAGCAAGGGCGCCAGAACAGACGAAAATCTCATTTTTTTTTTTGAGGACTTTTTTTGCTTTGAAATTTTTGGCCCGCGGTCGAACTTTCATCAGCTATGTGGCCCGCCGATCAAAAGATTTGCTCGCCCCTGGTCTAAACTAATCGAGATACGAATTTGCGCCTAGGCCTAATCGATTAAGCGTACTTTTTTCTATAAGATCCGTCAATATTAAGCATAATATAACGAATATTTATATATTTTTCCTAATATCGTAAATCTTTTTATGTTTTCATGCGTTATGCAAATCTGCAACTTTTCAAGCCATATAGCGAGTTTTGGCCCATTTTATGTTTACCAAACTTATAGAACTCGCACTGAATCGATTATAATCATCCTCAACCTTGTATCACTTTTAATTTCAGAGTTTTAGAAAAACTTAAAAACGCCATGGCTTGTAATAATAATGGTACCTACCTATTTATATCAATAAAGAGAAAACACACATCATGTTTAAATATCAACCAATTACAACACACTGACAGTTTGTGCTTAAAATCCTGCATTAATATGTCGGTTGGTTTCACATAATGATCATAATTGACAATCCGTATATTGAATATCGGTAGTGTCAGTAAACTTCATATTTAACTGCGTGTTTAGAAAGAGATGGCAATGTTTTATTGATGAAGTTGTGTTTTGTATTGAAGTATTTATATTATATGCCAGACAACAAACGCGTGTCATCAAAACGACAGGTGGGCCCTTTAATGTTTCAGTAGCAGTGCTACACTAAGCGGTGGAGGGCATCTTTCAAAAGTTATCAACAAAGATCGCCTCGGTAAATACCTACATTAAATCGATTTTACAGATGCAAACATTTTATAGTTGAAGCTTCACACTAAACCGATACTTTTTCAGTTCTCGGACATGTTTCAAGAGGGAACAATACTTATCTCCAGAAGGTGGGATTTTTTATCAGTTTTTCCCATAAAAATAAAATAAACGCTAAAAATATTTTTAAGGCTTTTTGGAAAAATAAACACTCATTAAGGACGTAGTCTGGGGTTCGGGTTTCGAAAAATCGTATTTATTTTTTTTACATTTTTAGTAAGTATGTATAATATATTGAGAAAATACTGTAAAAAATTTAGACCGAAATATTAAATATTTACAAAGCTATAGCATAATATAGTCGAGAGCAGCAACGATCTTGCGGTAAGACTGTTACCTCTCAATTGTTACCACGTAACCTTTATACTCTCGCAGAGTAGAGCAAAAAAATTAGCAGAAAACGATGCCTTTGAAGAAACAGAAGGTTTACTATACACCAGGCATAGCTGATAAGTGTAAATATTCATTTTTATTTTTTTGTAAGAAATCTGATATTAAATCTTTAAACGCGTTTTTCTCAAAACTACGTTTTTCTAAGCGGCGCGGGTGATTGAAACAATTGTATACAACCGATTGCTTTCAATTTTGCACAGGGTATTCTACACAACAATAGCTCCGTCCGGTACTAGAATTACTTAATTATAAAAATTATTTCTATTTTTTTAACCGATTTTCAACGACAAAATCACGATTTTCTCGTTGTTTTTTTTTTTAAACTGTCATTTTTTTATTTATCAATAAAAATGTTTATTTCTAGTACGGGATAGAGTCACAAGCCTACGAAACAATAACCAATTTAATTTTTATAATTTAGATGACTCCAAGTGACGTTATCACCCGCGGTTATGTTGTAACACTTTCATGGGGCAAGTTGTAACGTATATTTTTCTATTAGATTAAGAATTAAACTTAAAAGTCTATGTCTGTTATAACGTGCCTTCAGTTTCTAATGCTAAATACGCTAAATGAATCAAAAGTATTAAATAAATAGTTAAAATTATATAAATGGCTGTGAGCCTAAAGTTCCTTTATAGTTTGAAAAAAGAAAGAACATGTTTTTGTTAATGTTTGAATATTTTTCTATTAGATTAAGGATTAAACTTTAAAGTCAATGTCTGTTATAACGTGCCTAAAGTTTCTAATGCTAAATATGCTAAATAAATCTTTGAAAAATAGAAAACTAGTTTTCAATTCCTACTGTTACAATTTGCCCCAAGCCTGTTACAACTAGCCCCAATCACGGGGTAAGTTGTAACGCTCGTCACTTTTTTTCTAAGCCATTTTTACAAGAATTCGTCACAGATTTGATCAAAGTTTCATTTGAAATCGATAGTTGAAAAATAGACAATTCGAACAGTACTGCTGCATTTCCTAAATACCCAACAAATAAGCTTCCATAGTCAAGAAACGAAAAATTGTTACAACTAGCCCCTCGCTCCCCTACGCGGATCTAACTGATAACTGTTAGTAGAATTTTTGTTCCAAAATATGTATTGAAGGAGATTTATTTGGTTGAGGAACAATTTAAGATACACTGGTAAAGCTTATTTTAAATTGTTCCTCAACCAAATAAATCTCCTTCAACTAACTGATAACCTTCTTTTTTGAAGGCGGTAAAAAGGGCTGTTAAGATAGTTGTGCGTTTTTGAAAATAACAATTTTTTGTTAACTGAAAAAAGTACACATAACATACAATGTCATATAACAAATAAGAAAAATGGGCATTAATATCGTTGGAAGCCCGAAGCGTTGTTTTTCAACCTGGATGCATTTGTATATCGCGTTTATTTGTAAATAAATATACAAATATATAATTTATGTACTGCAAATTTTATACATTGTTAAACATTTAACGATTTCGAAATAACTACGAATATTACAGGTACTTATTTTGAAAGTATATGAATATGTATTTGTAAAATATATAGCGTCAAAAAATGTATGTATCACACTGAAGTAGGCTTTCCAAAAGTCATTTGATTGTTTAAAAATTGTAAATGGAATACATTTATTTTTAAATGACCGCAGAAAATATATCCAAAATTTTAATCAAAAAAACTTCGCACTGGGCTCATTGGACCAAAACCCAAATTGCCTACTTTAAATATAAAAATAAAGTATCTAGGGATTAGAGAGAAACTTTTATTGAAATGTACTTCTTTAAAAAATAATTTTTAATGATTTAGGTTTATTATTATAAAAGCGCGGATTGTAGCGAATAAACTATCAATAATTTTACAACCCACACTTATAATTATGAACGTAAGTTTTTAAAAATTCTTTGATTCCTTTTTTAATTTTTTTACTACAAAAATGATTTTTAATACAGTAAAAAATAAAATAATTTAAAAAAAAATACATTGACAGACTATTTATGATATGTCTGTACAATATGTTTTTGTTTTATTTTTGTTATAAATAAAAAAAATGTAAGTACATGTATGTAAATTTTGATGGATGGGTTGAAAATCATAAAAAATATGATGTTCTGAAATTATACAGGAAATTGTCAGATAAATAATAAACATTTTCACATTTAAGTGCAACGTTTACGGTACTAAATTTTTTTATAACACAGAAAAACCTTTTGTACATTTTTTCAATAAATAGTTTTAATATCAAGGTATTTTAAACAAAAAATCTGTTTGATTTTACTTTAAGGGTGGCTTATTTCCGTTTGTGTACCTTATATTCAGTACGAGGCAGTATTGTCTTCAAACAAACACGGTTTTATAATGCAATATTAGCTTATTGAGTCAGAAAAGACTGATTTTAAAATCAATTAAGCGAAATAGTCAATATTTCTTAAAATGGCCGTCTGAATATGTAGGCATTGTTCTGAAAGCTAATTAATAACTATGAATCTTTTATAATATCTAGATAAAGGAAATTTAATGCGATTTTTACGGCCAATTATTATAGCCAGTATCCTAGCTAAAGCAATGTATTAGCTATCGAACACTGAAAAAAGTTTGAAATCGGCTCAGTAATTTCCGAGATTAATTCCAATTTGCACCTGGGCGACGCCGGGCGAACCAGTTATTATAGCCTGTAGGTATCAATTACCTATCGAACAATGAAAAAACTTTTGAAATCGGTTAAATAGTTTAGGGGATTACTCCTACCCGGACGAAGCCGGGCCGTCCAGTTATTATAACCTATGTCCTAAAGCAAAATATCCCCTAACGAATAATGAAAAAAGATTTGAAATCGGTTCAGTAGTTAGATTATTCCCGCTTTATATCAGGTGTCGATATCTCGCATGCTGACTTCTCAGTGATTTCAATACTTGGCTAGGACGGAAACCCAACACGGAAAATAATAACAGTGAGACGTGTTTAGTTGTTTTTTTCATACTTAAACGGCTGAACGGATTTCAATAAAATTTTTAATATACATAACATACATCCTGGCTTGGGTTATAGGCTATATATCACAACGCTACCCTCCCCGGCTTTGTCTGGATGCTGTCAATTGTAATTTAAAAAATCTGTAAAAATACCAATATTATTAGGTAGATATACGTATTATTAGAAAAAAAATTACTTATTTTTATATTCTATATTTTAGAACATCATCGATTATATGATAATAGCGTTTAACTTAAAAAGCTTTTTATATAGTACGCGCCACGGATCTAAAAGGTTCGGAAGTTAGTCACAAGCAGCATCGCAAAGGCACATTTTAAAGCCATTGAGACCCCCACCACCTCCCAGCTACCTGAACGGAACGTGCGCTCGTCGGTGATTGGCCGTGATCGCTCGTTGCCTTTGTCACTTGTCGCTTTCCTGCTTTAAAGTTTTTTTTATAACTTTTAATATCACTGGTTCAGCTGTGATCAGCTATTCACAGTGTTGATAATAATAGAAATGAATATCTAGTAATTATGTAACTATCTAGAAAAATTTATGTCAGTAGGGTACACCTTGCTTTAAAGTACAGTCGAGAATGCTATTGTCAAGTTGTTATTGCTATGTTAGTTTTGTTGAGTTGCGAGTTTGTAGTTTTTTAACAGACTGTACAAAAGCAAGCCTGCATTCGCATCTAACTTCCGAGCCTTTTAGATTCGTGGCGCGTACTATACCTGTTTTATTTTCGGGGGACTCCCCCTAGGCTATCCTAGATATGCATATGGATCAACGTTTGCTGATTACAGTAAACACCGAATTGTGTAAATCAAAAATAATTTTTAAAAACTACATAACAATACAATGTTGCGAACAATTGCTCGTTTAAAAAAAATAACAGATAGCAACATATCCACGGTAAAAAAGTTAGTTGTTCTTTGTGATAATAAATATACAATATACATACACGTATAATAAAAAGTACCTATGTTTTTTATGTCCTGTATATTTTTAAGTACAGTTTTTAAAAGTCTTTATTTTCGATAAATTTTTTATTGCATTTTCAGACAATACACGCTGGTACAGCCAATAACAGTTCAATGGTTTGGTAAAAAAAGCCCTTAGGACAGCATTAAATCATACGATTTCTATATAAATTGCTTGTAAAATTCATACATTAGTGTTACGTAAAAAGGAGGGCACTCTTTTTGGAATATATTGAAAATTTTCAGAAAATTTATAGTAGAAACTTTTTTTGATAAAAAAATGGGTTTTGAAAATTTTACTTAAAATGGTTCAGTAATAGAATATTAAGAAAGTCTATTAATAACGTGAAAAGCCATTAAAAAGTAAAAAATAGAAGAAAATTTAATCTCCTTAAAAAAAACTCGGGTCGCAGTGCGAAACCCTGGCGACAATATAGTGTATTTGCTTTTATAAGCAGTGTGGCTCTATTGTATGAACTTAACGTTGTTTTTAGACAAAATAAAAATTAATACACCCCTAAGAACAACATTTTTTTACTTAATTTTAATACTAAATACCAATTCAACATCTGTACCAAATTATATACACCCTTCAGTATGTAAATCCATATCAGTAAACTTGCGTTTTCATAAAATTTGTAAGTCCGGTCTTGTCGGGCAGATTTTGTTAAAATTTTAGCAGCACATTTCAATAATTACTAAAGGGTTAAATTTCAAATTTGAAACGATTCTGAGAATTTTTTCCGTATTTTTGGGCCCAAAAACATTTTTCAATCCCTGAATACACCCCTTAAAATGACCCGATCGGGCCCATTTTAAATAGGCTTCTTGCGATGATGGATTCTTATGGCAAATACACTAAAAAGCACTAAAAAGCGCAGTTATATTTTAATAGAATATAGCAGCGTTGCCAGACGTCTCGATTTTGGCGGGACGTCCCGATTTTTAAATCAAAATTTAATGTCCCGCGCGGGACAGGCTCAGTCCCGCTTTTCGGGGATAACTCGGGGATAACTTTAAAAGAAGAAATCTTCACAGAAATATCATGAATAAGTAATTCTTATAAATAATTATTCTCTTATTGTAAGTTGCAATTTCTAACACTCACTCCGCAGACTATTGTTTGAAACGCCATATTTTTCTAATGAATAAAACTTTTTTGATTTTGATTTCTGTTTTTTTTTTTTTATTCTGAAGACGAATAAGACTAAACTATTTAACGATAGGGTAAATCTGATTTAAAATATTATATTCTTATTAAAATACATTTTACTATGGCTATTTTCGCTATCTATTGTCACGTAAACGTAATTTTAATTCAAATAAAAAGATAAATAGGTATTTGAAAACTTCTGATTATATACGTTTTTTTACTATGTCCTGCTTTCGACGAAAAAATCCCGCCGTTTTCACTCAAAGAGTTCCAAAATCCCGACTTGGCAAAAAAAAAACTGGCAACGCTGGAATATAGGTACGTAAAACGTAAAAATAACAAAATGGGAGCCGACCTCAAAACTTTGTTATTTTACGCTTTTTAGTGGTCTTTTTTGAAGGAGGCTCAATTTAATTTCATAAAGATTTTTTTTTTAATATCCCCTGATGACTAGCTGATAACTTCTCAATAATAGTAATTCAATATATCATTGTTTTGTTCTTGATTTTATATCATCCAAATCGCTATAATTTTATGAGTACATTATGTGTACATAACACATTAAGCAGTAGGCAAAAATCCGGTACATTGCACCTGGGAGAAAAGATTCATAGAACATTTTTTACTCAATAACGGTGTTTGAATTTGCGCAAAGCTGCGCCCACTCTGTTCTCCGTTTCTATATTATGTTTATATTATGTTATATATGCACACACACACACCTATAGAAAAGTGTGATACATGATACACTCACCACAAATATGGTAAAGCAGTGTTTAGATTGTGAAGCTTCATCCCTTTACCGAAGCTTCGACTTCGGCCATCTTTGACAAAACGATCAGTTTCTCTTAAATGTTTTTTATTACTCATGCGGGAAAAGTGGTATCTTTACGCATGCTGTTATGGTTGAAAAGTACCTATTTTCATTTGCGTGCGGAAACTTTATTTGTCGCACTGAAATTATTGTTTGCCGCACGCAAATTTAGAGAAAAAAACAAAATAATAACGGTGTTCATGTCAACGATACAAACTGTCATTTGAAGCAGATTTGAGGTTAAAATTTTCGACTATGGACTTTTATTCTTGACAATTTTAACAATTTTAACTGAATTTTCAACTTTTTAATGATTTAATTTTAATTTTTATTACTTCTAATTTCTTTTTTTAATTCGTAATAAAATTTTAATTTCAATTTAATTTAATTCGTATGTGCAACTCGTGCGGCATTGTCGCACTAGTTGCACAATATACTATTGCCGAATGTTGAATTTACTAAATAATTGTGTGAGATAGTCATGGGAGTACCCACGAGAGGGCAGAGGGGGGCAGCTGCCCCCTCTGGATTGTGGAAGACGTCATAAACCGTTTTGCTGAAGATCCTTGAAAATAATTTTAGAATAGTTGTCTAATTTTAATTAAATAAATACATATTTCATATGTATGTTTATTTCACTACCTATAAAACAGAATCTCCCGCGGCTTAAGAAATTTCTGAATTGACCCCCCCCGAGCCAAAAGCTATGGGTACGCTCATGGAAATAGCATTTGTATTATTTTGTTTAAATCATATGCGCACGCGGCACACAATCATTGTATTTAAAAACAATAAATGAAAAAAAAAAAACTTTTTAATTTCAACTGCGTATGTTCTGTTCAGAGACAGTAAACGTTCACTTTTGTTAATATTCACTGCGCGTACACCGAACCCATCTACAAAGCTTCAAAACATGCATTGTGTGAAGCGAACGCATAAAAGCCATCATCAAATTCAGCGCCACAGCATGCTTGAAACTAGCAAGGAATCTAGCGGCAAAAACCAGCCCCGTGTGCAGCAACCTTTTCTATGGTCGGATTTACGATCGTATGTGCTTTACCCTGGTAGAAAACAATTGCAACCAATTACAACTCCGAAAGTAATATAACAACAAAACACTAATAATTGATATTATGTTGTTAGCTTTACAATAATTACTGTAACGTTTCTTACTAATTCCTTTATCAAAGTGCGTAATCTGGCATAGCGATATTTTACGATCGTATTTGCTTTAATGCGGTAAACAATGAATTTAACTGCATATTATAGATTCAGAACTAATATGGTAGTAAAATATCAATTTATAGTGACACTAGCAGGTCAGTCCGGCTTCGCTCGGATTTATAGAATGCCTATTTAAAAAGATGACATGTTTAATTAGATAAGGATTACACTTCTATAGTGGGCGCATGCCTCGCCAAGCAAGTACACCATAATTATTTTGTTGCAAGTAATTTTTAAATCTTTGATATTCATTCACACAGGTCAATTTTGATCTAATTTAAATGCTTAAGGTAACTAAAATATTTAGTTGGAAAAGCTTCGAAAGCGACTTAAGGAGGTTGAGCCGTTTTACGAAGATAATGAAAAAAATCTGAAATAAAGTTTTTTTAATAGATTTTTTTATGAGATAATTTTCTGTAAAAAATCCAAAATCATTAAAAGATTTATAAAGTTAAAAATAAAAAAAGCTTTTACATGTAGTCTTATGGAAAATATGTCAACCTAGCATGCAAACGGTACATTTTAATTTTTTGCAAATAACCAAATAATGTCAGCAGTTCCGAAAACTAACAATGTAAAGCATCGATGTCTTACGCATATTTTAATATTTTTTCCAATTTAATTAGGAGACTTTTAATCATTAAAAAAATTATTAAACCTTAGCACTTTTCGATTATGGACTTTTATTCTTGACAATTTTAACTGAATTTTCAACTTTTTAATGATTTAATTTTAATTTTTATTACTTCTAATTTCATTTTTTAGTTATTCACTGCAAGAAATATATAAAATACAGATATTTACATAAATTTGTTTTTTCTAACCTAACTTTGTACAAAAAATTCAAAAGTTAGTCCATTAAATAAAATACTGAAATAATTAATATTAAAAAAAATTATTTATTTATGCCTTTATGACAATAATTTATTAGTATCATTGACTTATAACCTTTTGTAAAAATTTATTATGGAAAAGTTCCCATTTAGAATTCGACTTACTTTTGATTGGGACTGTAACGCATCAACCTCCTTAATATTTTTGATCGCATTTTTTAAACATAGTTACTGTGGGATGGAATCGCGGATAGGGTTACCAGACCCAAAAATAGAAAAGCCGGACTCGGCGTTATATTTAGCCGGACATTTAGCCCTAAAAGCCGGACAACCTTTTTTAAATAAAAAAAAAAAATGACTAGGTATTTTTAACTGTTTTATATTAATTAATCACAGTTTTTATTACAAAATTAACCGGACATTATAATTTATAACTAAAAACAACCAATTAAGAGCGAAATTTTATTTAATAGATAAATACAAGACAACAGACAAATAGTCATCTTCTCATTCTTTTGGTAGGAAAAACGAAAAGATCTTCATTAAAACTAAAAAATCAAATTAATAGCTGCATGCTACTTTTGGGTTTTGGGAAATTGAAAAATCTATTTAAAAAAAAATAATAATCTAGGTATAGAATATTGGAAAAAAAATACATTATCACCAATGTCATATTTCTTGAAATTTTGTTGACAAAAAGCCTAACAAAAGCCGGAATTGTAAATATTTGGCCGGACATGACTTTCAAAAGCCTGGCAACCCTAATCGCGGATGATATTAATAATATCTATTACTAGCGGTTCCGTCTGGTTTCACCCGGGTGTAAAAGAACGAATGAGGAAGAGAGGAACATGAGTAAAGAAATTCATCTTAGTTTACCCAGATGAATGTTGTGACCAAATTTCATGATGATCGGAGTTACCGTTCAAAAGCTTTTGTCGATAAAAAGCAGTATTTATACTTTTTTAACTTATAATTTTTTTTAATTATGTAAATAAAATTAAAATAAATTTAAATGTAAGCCTTAGAAGAAAGCAATGTAGAAAATAAAAAAAAAGTAAAAATATATTCGCCCAACGTGGGGCTCGAACCCACGACCCTGATATTGACAGTCGCATGCTTTACCGATTGAGCCATCCGATGTTGTGTAGTCACAACGCTAATATGAGTATATTTAGTTAGTGCATCATTTCACTTGAATAGAAGCTTATTTTTGAGATACATTTTGCAACATTTTTCAATAATGCTCCGCTCCTAATGGTCATAGTGTGATATTATATAGCCTATAGCCTTCCTCGATAAATGGGCTATCCAACAAAAAAAAATGTTTTCATTTTGAACCAGTAGTTTCGGAGATTAGCGCGTTCAAACAAACAAACAAACAAACTCTTGAGCTTTATATATTAGTATACATATTGTGTAAATGCATCTTTATAAAATGACTTTAAAGTGGCGATTATTCTACGTAGGTCTATCCATAAAAATAGCATGTCTGAGGCCACCAAAGTGACTGCAATTTATAAAAAGAGACAAACATATTATATTATATAACAGCTTACATGAAGTTCATATGTTACCTATAGGAGACATATTCCACATTACATGCTTGCTTTGTTCAAGCAAATATCACTATAGTTAGTACACAGTAACCATATCTATACTTGATATATAAAGCTGAAGAGTTTGTTTGTTTGTTTGTTTGAACGCGCTAATCTCAGGAACTATTGGTTCAAATTAAAAAAACAGTTTTTTGTTGGATAGTCCATTTATCGAGGAAAGCTATCTAGGCTATATAATATTACGCTACGACCATTAGGAGCGGAGCATTAATGAAAAATGTTGCAAAATGTATCTCAAAAATAAGCTTCTATTCATGTGAAATGCAGTAACTTGTTATACTCATATAAGCGTTCTGAGTACACAACCCCAGGTAGGTCAATCGGTAGAGCATGCGACTGTCAATATCAGGGTCGTGGGTTCGAGCCCCACGTTGGGCGAATATATTTTTACTTTTTTTTTATTTTCTACATTGCTTTCTTCTAAGGCTTACATTTAAATTTATTTAAATTTTATTTAATTAATTAAAAAAAAATATTAGTTAAAAAAGTATAAATACTGATTTTTATCGACAAAAACTTTTGAACGGTAACTCCGATCATCATGAAATTTGGACACAACATTCATCTCGGTAAACTAAGATGAATGTGTGTACTAATGTTCCTCCCTTCCCCATTCGTTCTTTTTCACCTGGGTGAAACCGGACGGGATCGCTAGTAATACATAAGCTCTGTTCCAATCTCTCTGCGAACGGTAACAGAACCGTCACAGCCATGCGCAGTAGCTAAAACGAAACTGTTTTGTATAGATTTTGGGACATGTTTCAGCTACTGCACATGACTGTGACGGTTTTGTCACAGGACAGATCTATAATAAAAACAGTTGTGTATGGTTTTAAGAAACCACGACGCAAGGGAAACTTTTATTGGATTGTAGACACTTATCTATCACGATTAATTATAAACAACAATATTCACATGAATACACGAATAAAAACATGTAAACACTGTACAGCACTTGCCCGCATGACAGACTGACTATGTGTTATACATGTCACCGTAAAATTGTAAATATCGTTAGGTTGTAATCTGTCTCGCGACATTGTGAACTGTCGAAAGATTGTGAACCTCAACGTACTGCTTACAATTTAACGTATTATTATTACGTTGAGGTTCACAATCTTTCGACAGTTCACAATCTCGCGAGACAGATTACAACCTAACGGTATTTACAATTTTACGGTGACATACATACTACACGGTCAGCTGATGCTAACCATGGACGCCGCCATATTGGCCTTGGCTGCTCTACCGAGCGCCTACTCCGAACGCCTTTCACTTTACCCCTACTCCGCGGCCGCCTGTAATGCGACATGCAACAGACGGCCAGAAAAATTCGGGGCGATAGAATAAAAGTTTCACTTTAATAATTTACATGAATTCTTAATTTACTTTAAGTTATGTCAAAAACAATCGAATTAGTCTGGCGTATTCATGTTTTTAGTGGTTTTTCCTATCAGAAACCTCACTGGCGGGATTGATTATGGTTTCTAGTAAGTCATAAAATAGAAATGGTACAAGAAATAACTTTTGATTGGTTGTCTTAAGAAAGTCGTCAATAAGAGCATTAGAAGACGACTTCTGAGTTTAATATTCAATATAGCACTAAGCACAATGGTGGCCACGAAATCGTGATACGATTTTTTTATTAGCTTCATGAGAACTTTTATAATATGATAAATAATGTTAAAGAATAGAATAGAACTACTCAGTTTGCCGTCATATAAAAAATAACTAATTATTACTGAATTAAGGTATATTAGCAAGAATGTTTGCTTCTTTCTCTTTTAGAAAAACGACGCTACAAAATCTCAGTTTGTATAATATGCGTTTTTCTGTAGTTTGCAATTTTAACAATTTTCTATAGTAATATAGTAAGTGAACAAAGCTATGCCGATCTGTATAAACGCCGTCCGGCAAACAGTGATCTGCTGTTTACAATACACACTACAGAAATGAAGTTTACTTACGCAAAATGTGCATGTTGTAAATTGACATTTCAAAAAAAAAATGAATAAATTTTGCATGAATGGAAACCGCGACAATTTTGCTAATCTCTAAGGGATCAAGGGCGTAGATATGGGGAGGTACAGGGGGTAACTACCCCCCCAGGAATCATCAGAATCGCAGGCAGCGTTGCCAGTTTTTTTTTTGACAAGTAGGGATTTTGGAACTCTTTGAGTGAAAACAGCGGGATTCTTTCGTCGAAAGCGGGACATAGTAAAAAAACGTTTATAATCAGAAGGTTTCAAATATTTATCTTTTTATTTAAATTAAAATTACGTTTACGTGACAATAGATAGCAAAAATAGCCATAGAAAATGTATATTTTAATAAAAATATAATATTTTAAATCAGATTTACCCTATAGTTAAATAATTGAGTCTTATTCGTCTTCAGAATAAGTTATCCCCCTTTTCATTTAATTTTGATTTAAAAATCGGGACATCCCGCCAAAATCGGGACGTCTGGCAACGCTGACCGCAGGCACCCAGCCACAACCAAACGAAAAATTTTTGTTCTCCTATTGTGTACACGACACATGAAAAAATTTTTTAAGTTAGGTTGTTATAAAAGGTCATTCATGGTTAATCAATCTTAAAAAAAATATTGTTTTTTTTTTGCTTTTTAGCACCCCCCCTTCAGAAAAAAATATCTACGCCCTTGTAAGGGATTCGAAGGCGAAACAGTTTAGAAAACGCTGTTCTAGATCATAAATCTGAGAATTGATAAAAGTATCGTTTGAATGTTCAATTTGTTAATAAAAAAAATAATAATCTAAATAACTGGACTGAGTTAGGGCTCTCAGCTCATTATTTTATGATCAAAATAATGCGCATAAAAAGCGAAATTAAGTGAACATTTTTAGTATTCAGTGAACATATAGCTGAGACTTAACATTCCCACATATAAAGTAACATTCTTTGATCAAAGGTGGGGATAACAAAAGAAATCAAATCCATTGTTCTTATAAAAGAATTCATTGAAATAACAATTCTCACACTTTATTTCATTTTTATAAATTACATATATATACTTACACATTTGCATACAGTGTGCCTCATTATAAGTTAGTAACATGACAATCTGTTTTCTTTATTTTTCATTACTTTCCCATATTATACAGGGTGGTGACGAATGATCTGCCATTAGCTTCAGAAATAATTCAACTTAACCTAAGCAAATTCTAAAATCGTAGAATTAAATAAGTCTACATACATTATTGTTTAATGAATGGAAAATTAACAAAATATTCTTATTATTTAAAAACTAAAAAATCAAAAGCTTTCCTTCGAAATTTCAGCAGTGCAAACTTCTCAATTATGTCATTGAAATACAAATTCTTCGTAATTTGTATTTCAAAATGGGGAATTATAAAACGGTCGAATAAAAAAAAAATTTGATGACTGATGATGAGATACTGTTTTAATAACTTAAGATATTAAAATAATAGTTGGGTGACTAAATTACTAAGTGAGCGCCTAAATTATTAAGTGAGCGACTAGAATCTGTGGGTAGAGTTCCGTATAGGGGACACCCCCGATCGGGATGAAATTTTGGGTATTTGTTAGTCTTGGTGTAACATAAAAAACCCCAAAGGGATTTTTGGCGCAAAGGGGTATGCGAATTGTCTCGCAGTGAAACGCGATGGGGCAAAGATGGAGTTTTTAAAAAAATAATTCCGGGGTGAACGATAAATGGGTATGCGAATTGTAATTCCGGGGTGAACGATAAAGGGGTATGCGAATTGTCTCGCAGTGAAATGGGAAGGGACAAATGTGGAGTTTTTAAAAAAACAATTCCGGGGTGAACGATAACGGGGTATACGATTTAAATAGTTAATTGTTTGAATAGAACTGCGTTTTCTAAAAAATGTATATTTAATTGACAGTCAATTAAATATATATTTTTTAGAAAACGCAGTTCTATTCAAACAATTAACTATTAACAAAATGCCGCTTAGAATAAATAAATCAATTGCTAAATTTTGAAAAAAATGCAGGATGTAACGTTGACACTCAAATATTATGAAGTTTCCCATTTTGTATTTTAAGTAACTCAAATGGATGTATGTAAGTTGCTGTTCTGTTGATTTCTCGTCACGCGAAGTCAGTCGCTCACTTAGTAATTTAGTCGCTCACTTAGTAATTTAGTCACCCAACTATTATTTTCTCGTCACGCGCAGTTAGTCGCTCACTTAGTAATACAGAAACCCAAATTGATTATTTTTGTCACCCAAAATTGTAATTTACAGTCACTCGTTTAAATACTACCCTTTCAAAATTGTCAAATCTACGAGTCTTTTCTGGGGCATAGTGGTGCGAAAATAATTCTTAATTCAATTGATTTATTATTAAAATTGATATTGTTCACTTTAATTGATTTATTAGCATTTTATTCTAAATTAAAAAGTTAGGTAGAATTTAATTACAAAATTTGCAAGGTTGTGATGTGTCCTTTCATTTTCGTAACATTTTAATTAAATATTTCAAGTATTTTATTAATACAATAAAAAATACAATACAGTGTAAACTCTTTATAACGAAACTCAAGGGACCGAGCATTTTTTATCGTTATAGAGAGTTACCGTTATATGGAGTGAAGAAAGAAAAACAACCAAATTAACAATAATCTTCAATGTACTGTATAATCTCTTTATAACGAATGTTAAGGGACCGAACATTTTTTTCGTTATAAAGAATTTTCGTTATATGGAGGGAAGAAAGAAAAATAACCAATTTTTCAATGTGATGAAATAATCTTCATTAAATAATAGGAATTTTTCGAAGTTTGGCGTCATCAAGTGCTTGTTGAATAGATGGTGATGGTTCAGAATGGTCCTCTTTATGTCTGTAAACATTTGCTGACGCCTAAATATGAACATATTTCTTCGTAATATACAGGGTGAGTTTTAAGTTGATGCTTTTTTTTGTTACAGCGTGTAAAAATCAAATAGACAAACAAATATTTCAAATAGTTTTTTTATCAAAACTCAAAAATAAGAGAGAAACAGCCTTTCGAAGTTTAAATAAATTTTATTAAATTTTCTTTAATTTTGAGGTCGGTCCTGGGGTTATATTATGTCACTATGGAAATAAGCTGTTATTATCTCTCAAAAACAGAACAATACACATGCCAGTTTCAAATAAGCACCAACTTACTTGATAATAACAACTTATTTCCATAGTGACATAATATAACCCCAGGACCGACCTCAAAATTAAAGAAAATTTATTTAAACTTTGAAAGGCTGTTTCTCTCTTATTTTTGAGTTTTGATAAAAAAAACTATTTGAAATATTTGCTCGTCTATTTGATTTTTACACGCTGTAACAAAAAAAGCATCAACTTAAAACTCACCCTGTAGAATGGCTGTTGCGTTATAAAGAAGGTATTAATGTATAGGTTTTAAGGTAAACCAACCAAATCGTAAAAATTTCGACGTTATAGGGAGTTTTTCGTTATAACGAAGGACGTTATAAAGAGTTTACACTGTATTTTTCTTTATATGGGTCATGAATATTAAATATTTTTTTAGAAATATTTACTGTTTATACAGGTAGATAATCAAAAAATAATTACACACATATTAATTTTTATTTATTGCAATTATTCTACTATCTTATTACGAAAATTTCATGACATACTTGTTCTTTTTACAATTTTAATTATCTAATTTTTGCGTAATTTTACAGTAATTAAATTAAATGTCAATACTTCTAAATGCAATTTTTAATTACAAACTTCGCTTATGTACATTTTTTATGCAAAAAATTAATAAAATGTATATAATAGCGACTGTTAGAGATGTCTAACTTAGGGAAAAGTGCGATTAAGAATTCTTGTACTTTGTGTTTTATTACCGCAATAACTAACAGCAAATATCAATAAGCGATTTGAAAAAACCAAATCAGAATGCCTCTAAAAACGATAAAATTATTCTTCACTTTCTTTTATAAACGCCTTACATTTAATTATAATTCGACTCAATTATTTGCTTATCATAGTCATAGTAGCTTTCAATTAAATGGGAAAAAATTCTCATTATTTATTTTTTCTATTTATAATAATTTTCAATAATAAATTGAAACATTGATCATTTTAGGTAACTTTTGTAATCAAATAATTGATTTTGACAATCTCGTGTCTCGTTTCGGTGAGTTCCCGACACGTTAATCTTAATCTTGTCGCGGAATTCAATTTAAGAAAAGCTGTTAATTTTGTTTCTAAAGATATTTCCCGGCGACAATATAAAATACTGGTACACCTGTATATCTCATGATTTACAGTGCAATTTGATATTGTGTATAATTTAGCATATACGTACGCAATAAAAGACATATGTATGAGTTAATTATAAAATAACGCAAAACAACGGTTCTTTTTAATTGATTACAAGATTGATAGACTTCAATTTACAATACACCAAGACTAAAAGATCATTATTTTAGCAAATTTCCACACCCACCCTCTTGAAGCACGCACGCAACGAGTAGTTCATTCGTTATAATAAAATCAAAATTCATTTATTTCCACAAAGTTTATAAAAGATATTCTAATACAATGTATAAATTGATTAATACTACTGTTGACTACTTGATATCAATTATTTTTGTCATTCAGTCTGCACTCACGAACTTCAAGTTTACATTATAAGTGTTTTTTGAGGATATAGGTATAAAATAATATGATTCAAGCGAACAAAAATACGTATTTTGCCGCTGCTTTATTTATATTTATCGCTAGATAAACTTTAGGAGACAAAACTGTAAAGAACATATAAATCATAATAATGCCTTAAAACAGGGGTCGGCAACCTGCGGCTTTTTTTATGTAAAGTTGCGGCTCTCCAGTTCCATACGCAAAAAATAATTATTTTATTACGTAAACCTTTAAAAATCGTCCAATGATCCATGATTGAGTACCATTTCTATCTCTCAGCCATTTCCACTCGCGTCTCACCCGCACCGCCCCTGTCGCGACCTGTCGTCCTCGTATATATATATATTATATATATTATATATATTATACCTATATAAGCAAATACTACAATACTGAAACGAAAATGTTTAGTGGGTCTTTAAAAGCTGGGTAATTTTCTGTAAATTGTAACTTTTGGCTCTTCCGTCTCAAAAGGTTGCCGACCCCTGCTTTAAAACTCTTTTAGCTTCTATGATTTAGAAATTGTCGGTATTATCAATGTCTTTTTAATAAATATAATTTTGAATGAAATTTTTCAGTAAGATTCTGTAATTTTTTATAAAACGATCAATGAACTAATGAAACATATGATCTATTATGTGATATACTGCATATACTTATGTGTATAAGCGTGTATGTACAGTGAAACCTAACTTAAAAAATTACCTTCATGTTTCATTTGAGTGAACAGAATAATAATTCAACTTTTTTATACCAAAATATATCTTAGACGAGAATGAATTTGTGTAAATACATATTACTATGAGATATATTCCTTCATTCATTGGAAAGTTGCCTGGAATACGATGGAGTTACGGTGAAGCCGAAGGATCCACTACTGTTGTCGTTGTCAATCGAGGCGCATACCCCGCCAGGAAAGACTGCAATACTGTTATCGTTGTCTAGCGGGGCGCAGCCCCGTGAGGCAAGACTGTAATACGGTGAAGTCGAACGCTCTACTACTGTTGTCGCTGCCTTGTTTCGTTTCAATCACGTGCAAAGCCGCGGGTAACGGCTATTAATAATAAATATATGACAACGCCGTGCAAATACAGCTATTATTGTCTAAGAAAGTTCGATACAGCATAATGCATCTTTAAAAGGCTATATAATCCGGGTGAAGCCGAATCGGGCTGCTAGTATCTAAAGATTTTTTTGGATGCTATTTTTTAAGCTTATTGTGAGCGAATAAATATCACCATATTATAACTTAATGTATCGGTGTAGATCAGGGGCGGGCAAATCTTTTGATCGCCGGGCCACATAGCTGATGAAAATTCGACCGTGGACCGTATTAAACTGATGAAAATTTGACCGCGGGCCAAATATTTGCACAGCAAAAAAAAAGGTCCTCACATTCTATGTATTTCCGCATTTGGAGAGCAAAAAAAAAGGTCCTCAAATTCTATTTCCGCATTTGGAGAGCAAAAAAAGAAAAAAAGATTTGCTATTTCTTTACTATTTTTCTAAAATTTATAAAATGCTTCGCGGGCCGGACAAAATTGTGCTGCGGGCCGGATCCGGCCCGCGGGCCGCCATTTGCCCAGACCTGGTGTAGATCAAATGACATAGGAACACTGCAGTGAAAATGTAATCTGAATGAAGGACTTTGATTGTCCATATTTCTAAAACCAATTATAATCAACGAAATCGTTTTTGACGTGATAACGTCTTATAAATTGATGAAACACCAGCTGCACGCACGAAAAAGTGTAACGTTCCGCCTGACCCTGTGCGTGTAAGCGAGAGGGCAGTAATGTATTATTAAATATGATATTCGAGCGGAATACGTTATCACGTAAAACTATCGTCTGTAAACCGACTTTATTTTGTGATAATTGTTTCATTTGAATTAATCGTTTGACACATAATTCGCTTCGAAATTTGAAGGTCCGAAACACACTAATTTTCCGATCTTCTTTGCTATCATCGATTCACTTGCATTATAAACCCACACAAGTCAACTTTAACAAGTTTTCGATCAAATTATCAAAACTCAGACGGCATCCGGCTAGTGATATGTCGTTCCTGAGCGAGTCGTTCATAATGAACGACTCCTTTCTTGGAGCGGAGCGAGTCGCTCTTTTTTTTGTGAATGATTTTGTGAATGACTCACTCCGAGCGCCATTGCTCTGTGGTGAGCTATTCTGTACTGTTGCATTCGCACATTTGCAGAGCGCACACAGCACAGGGCACAGAGGCACTAGTGAACTTTGCACGTACGGAGTTATCTTTGCTGAGTCGTTTAATGTTGAATGACACTGTAATTAAACCATTCACATTGACGTCGTTGACAAAGATATAACATTGTAATAATAAGCATTATTATTGTTAAGCTTTTATTATACTTAATAGTTTATCCGAAATGCGAATAATATAATAAGAATAATATGAAAATGAGCTCAGAGCTGAGTGTGGTGTATTGTGCTGTGCAATGCTACGTGACTCCTGAGCATGCATGACAGTTCACACCTCTGCAGCTGCACTCTTGAACGACTCCCTCTGAGCGACTCTTTTTAGTGAGCGGAGCGCACGGAGCCAGTTCCCAATAAAGAGTCATGTATACACATCACTACATCCGGCACTCGATATTCCACTGTAGATGTGCGTCACTGGTATAAAGTGTGAAGACTCGGGTCGGACGGCAGAGCAAGAGAATCGGTCTGCCACGGTTCAGTGGTGTACATACATATACAATTAGGCCGAGCATGGGCGGACCTAGAGGTCAAAGGTCCATAATACACCAGTAGATAACTAGCACCTTCCGTCAACTACTGACTACCTACCTCTCTAATACGTGTACAATATACATATATACAATACATGCATGAATTGTATGATTGTGTGAGAGTTGTTATTAGACGTCGTATGCCGTACCGTAACCAAGTACCGATCAGATTGATTTAATAAATAATCAATCGGTATTTATTTTATTATTATTATTATTATTATTATTATTACTTGATATAAACGCCTGTTTCGTATTTCCTTAATATATACTAGTGATGTGCCGGATCGTTAAAAATGTATATCCGCAGATAAGGATCTGAATACGGATATTTGGTTTCAAGTTCCGCAGATACGGATCTTAACTTTCTTAAAATACGCGGCGGTAAATATTGCACATCGAGCTTTGGAAAGAGACTATTTGTTACGGGAAAAACTTATTGACCTCTTTAAGAGTTAACTCTCATAACAGATTGTCTCTTTCCAAAGATCGATGTGCAATATCACATTATAAAGATAGTTGATTTAGTACCTTTGAGTTATGTACTATTGGTATGGTACTCACTACGATAAATGGTTGCAATATAAAGGTGCCAAATACGATTTTAAAAAATAAAAAATAATATGAATGGAATTTAACAGTTTTTCATTATTACGTAATCACCTATATATATAAAATTTCATCTATGAATTAAAAATTAATAAGGTAAAAGATCCGCCAAAAACTAACGGATACGGATCTTTCTTCTCCCTCGGATATCCGCGGATACGGATATCCGGCACATCACTAATATATACACAGTGTACTGAAAACGGTGTCTTTATATGACCAGGACCGTTTTAATCATTAGCCAGTGCCGGATTTAGAGTTGTGGAGGCAAGTCGGTTGTGACTCGTCTTCTATACGAATATTTACCCGCGGTTGAAGTAAAACATGAAACAATACATACATTGTTAGCGGCAAGCAGTAGGGGCAGGGGCACCGGGAGGGAACTGCCGAACTGTTCGTTCAAAAAGATGCACGTACAAAGAAGGTATCCGTTAAGGGAGATTTCGCTGTACAGTCGACCTTATCTATTTTCCACTGATTTTACTCCGATTTTACTCATTGCTCATCAGGCAATGGAAAAATGTTTTAACGTTTAACCTCAAATTAATAAAGGTTTTTTTCTGATTAGCCTATGACTTCCACGCAGTGCCGGATTAAGACTCCTTGATGCCTAAAGCATTTATTGCTCATGGGCCCTCATTGTAATATGTTCAGTTTATAAAAAAATATCAAATTGATAGAAAAAAGTAAAAAAGCATAGATTTTTAGGAAAAAAATTGAATTTTACAATTGAATTGAAAATTTGGTTGTCTATAAAATCGGACTTCAGGTATTTTTATACAATTAATACAAACAAGTTTCAAAACTTTAAAATTAAAAAAAGTGAAACCTTAAGAAATAATTATGTTTTTGTTCGTTTTCATTTTCAAAAATAATTAAATTATTATTTATTTTTAACTTCTATACTTCTAAAGACATATCAGTAGATCAAATTTTTGAGAACATGACAAAAAGAAAAAAAAATTGTTGACACGGTTTAGTGAGGTACTTTTCATTTCTGAGTTGTGCTTCTTGGTGTCCCCTGAGACGTGATGCCCTAAGCAATTGCTTATTTTGCTTATAGGTTAATCCGGCACTGCTTCCACGAAGTAAGGACGAAGAAGAAGTTGAAAATACATGAGTCCGTTAGTCCCGAAAGGTTAAAAATACATGGGTTCTACTTAGGGTTACCGGATTGGCGGGATTTGGCTGGATTGTACAGCAATTTTACACGTTGCTTGTCCAGTGTCCCGGTTTTAGGCAAAATGTCCAGCTAAAAATAAAAACCAGAGCTAATAATTCGATTAAACTTTGAAGAAAACTGTACTAATTTTAAATCTTTTCTAAATACAGAGAAAGGTTCTAAAATGATAAAGGCGGCTAAGGGAAATCTATACTAATATATAAAGCTGAAGAGTTTGTTTGTTTGTTTGTTTGAACGCGCTAATCTCAGAAACTACTGGTTCGAATTGAAATTTTTTTTTGTTGGAAAGCCCATTTATCACGGAAGGCTATAGGTTATATAATATTAGGCTACGACTAATTGGAGCGGAACATAAATGAAAAATGTTGCAAGATGTCTCAAAATTAGTCCGTCCGACAAATATTATCAGGTGAAATGCCTTAACTAAATATTGCAACAGTAGCGCGCGTAGAGTACAAGCCCGGATAACTCAATCGGTAGAGTGCAAGACTCTTAATGCCACGGTCTAGGGTTCAAGCCCCACGTCGGCGAATATATTTTTTATTTTTTTTTATTTACTACATAGCTTGCTTCTAAGGCTTACATTTCAATTTTTAAAATTTTATTACGACTAATTAAAATTAAATAAATCTAATTAATAGCTCGTTTGAAAACTATTACAACTATAGGTACCTATTAAGCACCTATATATAAAAATAATTTTTCTACAGTGTTTTCAATTAAATATTTTTTATATTAAAAGAATTTTATTACGTAAAAAAAGTATAAATACTGCTTTTTAACGACAAAAACTTTTGAACGGTAACGCCGATCATTATGAAGTTTTGACACAACATTCATCTCGGCAAACTAAGATGAATATGCGTACTCATGTCCCTTCCTTCCTTTTGCACCCGGGTGAAACCGGGCGGGACCGCTATACTAAATATATGTGGCAAAAAAGTGACTTGATAGGTACCATTGACTGTTAGATTAAGCTACCTCTGTTTTTGTACCAATTTCAGCTGTTCAGCTCAATAGTCCATATTTTCGTTTTTCTTATAACAATAATACCTAAGTAAGTACATACTAGTGTGACCTGTGCGAATTATTCGCACTAAATAAGTATAATAATTATCACTTTACAAAATTATTTTTTAAATATGATTGCAGGTATTCAGTTCGTTTCTAATTTTGCACACTGCTTATAACGTTCTTCTTTTTGTTGTATTACAATATGAAGCTCAGATGACAGATCGAAGAAATATTTTTCTAAAATTGTCATATAGAGGCGCAAGTAGCAAAAGCGTTAAGCTAAGCCGTCAGATGGCATCATGCAGCATTGCTGTGAAGTTGTTTAGCGTTGCCCGTCAGATGGCAGACGTTGTTCAGCGTTGCTGTTAATTAATTAATTTACAAAAACAAAAGCAATAATAAATTTTTTAGTTGTCGATGTCAGTAGAGCAAGCAATTATCTGTAAAATGATATATAATTTATGTGGAGAAATTGTGAGGTTTTTTCTAAAAAGGGAGGCAAACATCCTTAACCTTAACGTATTAATATAATATATGATTACTTAATTATATGTCGTGTTTCGTTTGATTAATGCAGATTTTTATTTTGTCCAGCCTAAAATCCTTTGGTTCAGATATTTTAGAATATTGTCCAGAAATTTTGATTTCCCAATCTGGCAACCCTAGTTCTACTGTATTCGACGTATTGATCTATGTGTCAATACGATTTATCAATATGACGTCTGACATTTGCAAAAATTCGGAACGTCTTTCGTGGAAGGCATGACGAGAGCATAGATTCGAGGACATCTCTCTAGCACGATCGCGTTTGCATTGACACATCAATATGACGTCACTTTACATATAGGTAATATGTCTCTGTGTTCAAGCCCACACCAGTTTTTGTTTTTTATTATACATATACATACATATTATATATGTATATATGAACGAGTATCAATGTGTGTATTGCTGTATGAATGTTTTGTGCCAATGACCTTACACACACTTATCTCATTAAAGAGCCGAGATTTAGCTGGCAACTTCGACTCTTTTGCTATAAAATAATCACTATTCCGTCTCACTTTGATTATGTTCACACCGTTAATTGCTATTATTCCTTAGTAATTTACTGAATATACACATACACTACCGCGTTTTATTATGTACTAAAATTAACTACACCCTGAGAGCAAGTGACTAGTCGCCAAGGCCGTATAATTTGTCTAGTGACTTTCATGTGTCACTAGTTCGAAAGCATGGTCAGTTTTGTTCAAATTCGTGATTAGTATCTAAGACCAAAGATCTTTATATTAAAGTCAAATATTTTGTTACATAGATAGATAGATAATAATTTATTGCTGATCCAATAATTAAAATTGGTTACAAACGTCAATTATACAATCGATTGGTTTACAAATCATTTTTGTATGGTGCAGTTCCGAGCAGAAATATTTTTAGGCCGTTTTTTAAGGAATTTATATTTGTACATTTCCTCAAATTTTGTCCCTGCAAATACCCCCTGCACCCTTCATCTCAAATCTTTTCGCGCTCTCCCGACGCTATTTTTAAAGCTAGAGAGTTCTGGTAAACGCCAATTGAAAGACAAAGAATCAGAATACAGATCCTTCAGGCGAATTTTTTGAAAAACAGTTTCGCCTACGTGTGAAATATTACGTAACTTATTATTTTTTTCAAAAGGTAAGTTTTTTCAGGAATTTTTTTTCAAAAAATTCGACTGAAGGATCTGTAGTCTGATTCTTTGTCTTTCATTTGGCGTTTACTAGAACCCTCTAGCTTTAAAAATAGCGTCGGGAGAGCGCGAACCGTTTTTAGGCGAGGGGAAAAGATTTGAGATGAAGAATGTAAGGGGTATTTGCAGGAACGAATACTCTTAAAGATGTTATTCTTATTGCCGATTATAGACGCTCGACAACTAAACACATTATCGTCTAATTATATCTAATTGAAATAAATAAAATTGACGACCAATTTTTTTCAGACCATATATTGACAAAAATTATATAAAAATATAAATCAAAATAACAAGGGATGACGTTTCGATTATTATTAATTCTTTTGATTCTTTCAAACATTCAATTATCGTGAAGTCTATTAGATAATAATAAATAACTAATACTAATAATTTTTATATTTTTTAGATTTTTCTGAAGAAGATCCAAATCCGGATCGAAACGTCATCCTTTGTTATTTATAATAATAATAATAATAATAATTTATTACTTCCATGAAAATAGTTATTTATAAACAAACAAAATACACATAAATGAAAGTATATAGGTTCCTTCCAAGGAAAACCTGTGCTGAAGGAACCATTAAGAAAAAAAGAGATGATGTGGAAATTTTAATCAAAATTTTGATTTATATTTTTATATAATTTTTGTCAATATATGGTCTGAAAAAAATTGGTCGACAATTTTATTTATTTGAAGAGCTCTATTCAGACGTTAATAAAAGATTTGAATTTATATCTAATTGAATTAAACAAAACATCCATAAGTGGACATGGGATACAAATTTCGAACCCACGACTGTTTGATTCACAGGCTAACACGCTAATGTTACATCTAGCTTTCCTCTGCTCGATAACTAAGCTTTATAAAGACGTCATTTCATGATGCAAGTTTAAATATCCAAAACATTAATGGTGAAAATATTTAAATCTTAATACTGGATAATAAATATAGTCAATTATAATTTGCTAATTATTTTATTTATATTTTATTTAAATTTCAACTATAGCGAGCGTGTTTTACATTGTAAGCATTTTCAGGTTTTTAATCCAAGTGTCTAACGTGGACACTTTTTAGTTCACGGTGTACACTATTTAGTCCACTGTGTACAGTTTTATGCCAAACAGTTGATTTTGTTACATATATTAATTTTATGTCATTATTACCAAAAAATAATTTTTTGGCATATTGACAGAGGTATAATTAAAAACAATTTATGATAGCAACATGAAAAAAATAACAAAAATATATACTTTTTAATTTTATCAAGTTTTAAATGAATATCGTATGAAAAATTTATTTTTACATAAATAGCATAAATATGGTTTAAACCAGAGGTTCCCAAACTTTTTTGTCTCGTAGACCACATGCTACTCACTTTGAACGATTTAAATTTATAACGGTAGTGAAATGTGTAAAATTTAGTTTTATACATTTATTAATTAGATTCAAATTAAACGAATGAAATTAAAATTTACTTTCTGTTACATAAAATAACTAAGCAAAAAATAAATGCTTTTAGTGTGAGGGATGAACCTGATGCTTTAATAACAAATTTTCAACATTTGGCATCAATTTAGTTAGATTTAATCTTAAATCTCTTCGGTAACGATGTCCAGTTTGTTTCTTTTTTTGTTAAGAGATTCACTATCGTTGACCCCCATTTTCATTTCATGGATCCCCAATTTTTTTCCCCGCTGACATGGACCCCTTGCAAGTTGTCGTCGACCCTTGGGGGTCGATATAGACAACTTTGGGAATCACTGGTTTAAACAATATAAATACTTTCATCCCCCCTCCAAAAGGTTTCTGATTTTCAATAATATAAAAAACAAAATTGAAAAAAAAATTAAAAAATCGAAGCTTACATATTCATTGACGCGAATTATTTTAGCTATGTAGTATTGAACTTTGACGCACAAGATTTCGCACACAAAAATTTTAATTGTCACTGCGTCTGTGATCAACAGGCATGTACCAAGTTTCACAACCCAAATTAGTTCACATTTGAAAACACCCACACTGCAACCGCGCACAAAATCTCTTTGAAACCTAATGAAAAAGAATATCTCGAAAACGTAGGAACGGTACACACATTCACAGAAGTTTGTTAAAATGGCGACATTCGAGTGCCCAAACAAACAAACAATCTCTCAAGCTAAACGCATATACCTTCGTCGTTCCGTCATGTTGTACGACAGAATCATGTATTGTACTAAAATAAAACTAATTGCTAATTACACAATATCGTTCACTTACCTAATGCACAATTGATTCTTTTTTGTAAAGGCGTGTAACACGATACAATTTCATTGGTTAATCAACTTGAAACGTGTTAACGGCAACAGCCGGCACTAATAATCTGGTCGGTGTCGAGTCTGTCTAAAACAAGACCATGCATCTTTTTGACCGACAAAAGTGTCGGTTAGAGATTTTCGTGTAAGGCTGTTGAGAAATTTTGTGAGAATGAATATTTTGGGAATAACTGTATAATGCAACACATCTCCGTTCTTTTCATTGTTTGAGACTTCAGACTCCGAGACTCAAGCTCGAGTTGACTATGTTTTATGTCTGTGCCATTAAAATCCCAGCTCGAATAGCTTTATACATAAATAAGTAAATAACATAATAGGCATACATGTAATGTGTATGTAGGTAGAGGTGTTAGCTTATCCTTGCATTTTGCAACTTGCTTGTCGATCTTCTCCTATACACTACTAGTGGTGGAAAACGTTTTTAGACGGAGAGCTCATCGACAGATCTCCAATGTATCGAACACACAGACGGAGTTTATGTGTGTGTTAACACTGGGGCAGACAAAATAGGTATCCATATCTTATGATCACTTTTTGGACTGTCATTTTAATCAACTACATAAATAAAATTGGCATTACAATGTTGATGTCAAGTCTCAACAATTAAATTCATATGATAATGGAGTGTCAGCAACCGCTAGGCAACTTTGATTTTTCAATTTTCGGCAGATAAAGTAATATTAATTGTGGCACTGTATTTGTCTGCCCCTAAGTATGTGTTACAATGCAAATTTGTTCATGTTTTGATACGTATACGGAATCCGACGTGACGGCCTGCTCTGGAACTATTAGAAGTGTACTAGAGTGACCTGTGCGAATTATTCGCACTAAATAAGTATAATAATTATCACTTTACAAAATTATTTTTTAAATATGATTGCAGGTATTCAATTCGTTTCTAATTTTGCACACTGCTTATAACGTTCTTCTTTTTGTTGTATTACTGCAATATGAAGCTCAGATGACAGATCGAAGAAATATTTTACTAAAATTGTCATATAGAGGCGCAAGTAGCAAAAGCGTTGAGCTAAGCCGTCAGATGGCATCATGCAGCATTGCTGTGACGTTGTTCAGCGTTGCTCGCTGTTTCAAAATTAAAGCCGTTAGATGGCAGTATGCAGTATTGTGTCTGTTGTATTACAATACGAAGGTCAGATGACAGATCGAACTCGAAGTATTGACGTTGTTTCAAAATTAAAGCCGTCAGATGGCAGACGTTGTTCAGCGTTGCTGTATTTTAATTAATTTACAAAAACAAAAGAAATAATAAATTTTTTAGTTGTCGATGTCAGTAGAGCAAGCAATTATCTGTAAAATGATATATAATTTATGTGGAGAAATTGTGAGGTTTTTTCTAAAAAGGGAGGCAAACATCTTTAACCTTAGCGTATTAATATATATGATGCGGCCTAAATAGTAAAATTAAACGTACAAACAGTCCATATAGTTGGCAGCTGACGCGTAAAAAAAGCATGTCGTCCTAACCTTCTGCTATTTGGTATACATAAGCTATTTAAGTAATTTAGAGCATTTTTTCTTCTTTTGTATATAGGCGGAATCTGAACCCATTGTATAAGATAGCGGGGATAAAAAATTTCAAAGGGGATAAAAAAGGGTTAAAATTTAAACAAAAATTCTGCCGCTTCATTTTTAGGTTCTGTTAGAGCTAAATGAACCTAAAAACGAAACGGCAGAAATTTTTTTAAAGTGAAACTTTTATTCTATCGCCCCGAATTTTTCTGGCCGTTTGTTGCATGTCGCATTACAGGCGGCCGCGGAGTAGGCGCTCGGTAGAGCAGCCAAGGCCAATATGGCGGCGCCCATGGTTAGCATCAGCTGACCGTGTAGTATGTATAACACATAGTCAGTCTGTCATGCGGGCAAGTGCTGTAGTGTTTACTTGTTTTTATTCGTGTATTCATGTGAATATTGTTGTTTATAATTAATCGTGATGGATAAGTGTCTACAATCCAACGCCTACAATCCAATAAACGTTTCACTTGCGTCGTGGTTTCTTAAAACCACATAACTGTTTTTTAAATTTGAACCCTTTTTTACCTTCTTTAAAATTTTTTATTCCCCTATCTTAAAATGGGTCCAGATTACGCCTATATAACGTAGAAGAAAAAATGCTCTAAATTATTACTTAAATATCTTATGTGCCAAACGGCAGAAGATGGGGACGACATGATTTTTTTACGCGCCAGCTCCTAACAAATAAGCATTGTGACGAATCAAACACTGCATTGATTAAATTGGTAATTAATATTTTATTATTATAATAAATTATCTCAATTTTATCATCACATCTAATGTTTGAATCATTTCCAAAGCGTTAAAGTCACTGATATAATCTTTGCTAACGCAAAAAATAATAATGCAGAAAATTACAGCAATTTGTATAAAACTTTACAACCAAATAAAATTTTTGTTGAAGCGTATTCATCTTTTTCTTTCTTGATTTTAACGTTTTTTTTTTTAATTTTTGTGTTTTATAAACTTGTTTCATAGAACAATAAATCTGTATTTTTCCAACAACCCATGTACTTGGTGTTGAACTGAGCTTGTTTATTGTAAAAATACTACAAAAAAAACTATTCGTGACGTTTTCCCCCCAGACATTTCGAAATAAAAATAGAATATTTTATATACTGGACTCGATTTTGTATAGCTTAAATATTCTGGAAAATATTTATGTGCAGTTCGCTTGCTTTATTTTTTGAGTAACGGAGTTTCCTAATTCCTGTTCGAGTTGAAATTTTGATAAATATTCATCATGCATTTTCCTTTTCGAGTTACGCAAGGAGAAAAAATTGATACTGAAAAATGTTAACAAAAAATATCAATACCTACATATGTAAAATTTTCTCCCTATACTATTTTAACTCTATTCGAAATCAATTCGATTTTACCATATACTTTTATTCTACACTGAGCATAGGAATAAAATCGCAATCAAACTATTATGGTGCAAACATATACTTCTGTCTTTTTTTACGCCGTAAGCACTGGCGTATCCAGGAGGGCAAAATAAGCATGGGGGACCCGGCTTAAGAAATTTCTAATTTGCTCCCTCTTGGGCCAAAAGCTGGGTACGCCCATGTTAACGGCATAGTTTTTGAAACAGAGATACTTTATTCAGATTGAATGCCAGTACATCAACCAATCCTATCATCGGAGAAATCAAGGAATTACATCGAAGAAAGAAACGCAGATATATTTTCGATACGCTTTGTTGCGTTCACTTACCGCACATTGAGTAGATAGGCAATGATTCATAGAGTTAATTAAATGATATATGATTTTACTCAACCCGCAAATTTTTATAAATTTTGATGTCACGTGAATTTTCTACAGATTTTTTTGTTACATCTTGTATAATAAATATTTTTCTTAGATATGAAATAAGTAATTATTAATTACTTATTGAAAATTTTGGTTATTAATTACTAATTAATAACTAAATTTTTCAGATTATTGTGGTCTTTATAGATAAAAGTATCCTAATCTTTTAAAGTTTTTTAGTAAATGTTCTCACTTCATAGTTCATAGTGAGACAACTTGCAGGCTTGCAGCCATCGTAAACACTGATAATATGTAGCGATCTTTACTACAGTTTTCTAGGTTCCATATGGTTTGTACGCTACGCATCAATTAGGTCAGTGTTTCTCAAAATGTAATTAGATTACGATACCCTATGGAAGGAGGTGGGGTATTCTGTAAAACTTTTCTCAACGAAAAATTATTGTACGTTATTTGTGTACAGTAAAATCCCGATAATACGAACCCTCATTAATTCTTGTCCATTATTATATTATTATATTTTGGTTTTACCTATAGAACGAATAGAAAAGTGAGCAATTTTAACATTATTATTACATCTTAGTTAATATCGTTGGTAAACCGTTATTTAAAGGTATAGCGTTATAATGCATGACTCTTTGAAAACTTTATGTCACCAAATGTCGTAGCGGCATTTTTCGATCCCAGGCCTTACTAATTAAAATTTATATTGAATCTGGAAAAAAGTGAACTATCGCTTATTATCCCCTTTGAAGGTTCATAAATTTTACCATTCCAACCCACAAGTGGATACGGATACGGATATCCGGCACATCACTAGTGTTGACATACTGTATGTTTAGCGAGATTTCAGAAACATGTGCCATGTTCAACTTTTGTGCTATTTTTTTTTTACCATTCCAACCCACAAGTGGGGAATGATACTAGTTTAGGTAAAAAATCACTTTTAAAAAATTTTACAATATCTTTCCGTTTTGAGGTCCCCCGAATCCAAAAAAACATATTTTTGGAAAAACTCTGTGCGTCTGTTAGTCACGATACAGGTCAAACGGATGATCGGATTGAAACCAAATTTTGGGAGGATGTTTGGTATGCAAATATGAAGAGCCGTATTGTTTTAGGGGAAAATCGGCGCATGCGCAGAAAGAATATATGCTAAAACGGTGTTTTTTATATAATAATGGTATATTTTTCAAAACGGCTTATAATTCTATTTATTTTTTCAAGAAAGTTTTGATAAAAACATTTTTTTTTAAACTTTATAGTTTCGGAACTATTTTGAAAATAAAAAAAAATCAGCCGCTCTTTTGTTTTATGGTACTGTCAGAAGTAAACTAGTTAGGCATGGTTTGATTAATTTTTACATGATGTGGAACATATTATGTAGATAACCATGGCAACGAATAGTTAATATCATGTTGATTACTAGCCATTACCCGCGTCACCTCACGCGATATCAGAAATTTTATTTTCTTTATTATAATTGCATATAATTGTATTATTTATAATTTTTAATCTTTATTTTTTATATTTTTTTATTTTATACTTTTATTTATTTTTTTTTTTTATATTTTTCTACACACGTCCTAAACCAAAACTCCTGCTCTAGCACTGGCTTCAGCCAAGTTGGGCAGGATTATTCCAACTTCAAAATTTGTAAATTAAACGTATCATAACTATTTTGGAATTAAATAAATAAATAAATAAATAAAATCAAATGTCAAAATTTTTTAAGTTGGAATGGTCCCGTCGCCCAATCACAAAAAAAATGCAAGATAAGCCTGATATAATCAGAAAAATTGAGATCTCTCGCCATCCGACCAAGGCCAATAGTGGATCTCTGTAAACTAAAGTTGGGATCCTGATACCTTGATTGATATGTGACCACTTTGTGTTTTTGCATAAATGACTTAAAAATAGCAGAAACATGAAATCATTATAGAAATAAGATATGGGTAGAAAAAGGTAACGGTACAATGTCTTAACATTAACATTAATAGTCAAGATATACAATACATATAAATAGCGCATGTATAATACATATAAATCAGTGCTTCTCAAACTAAGAGTTGCGGCATCCTAGGGGGCATAGAGATTTAAACAAAGAAACGCGAGACGCTAATGTATTCGAAAACTTTTTTTATTAGCCATATTTACTTATACTGAAAGTGACAGCACTGTTTAAGGACGTAGTCTGGTGTTCAGGTTTCGGAAAATTGAATTTGTTTTTTTTACATTTTTAGTAAGTATATTATATTGAGAAAATACTGTAAAAACTTTAGACCGAAATATTAAATATTTACAAAGCTATAGCATATAGTCGAGAGCAGCAACGGTCTTACGGTAAGACTCTTACCTGCTCTTACCTCTCAATTGTTATCACGTTACCTTTATACTCTCGCAGAGTAGAGCAAAAAAAATAGCAGAAAACGATGCCTTTGAAGAAACGGAAGGTTTACTATACACCAGGCATAGCTGATTAGTGTAAATATTCATTTTTATTTTTTTGTAAGAAATCTGAAATCAAAACTTTAAACGGGTTTTTCTCAAAACTACGTTTTTGTAAGCGGCGCGGGTGATTGAAACAATTGTATACAACCGATTGCTTTCAATTTTGCACAGGGTATTCTACACAACAAAAGCTCCGTCCGGAACTAGAATTACTTATTTATAAAAATTATTTCTATTTTTTTAACCGATTTTCAACGACAAAATCACGATTTTCTCGTTGTTTTTTTTAAACCAGCCATTTTGTTAGTTATTAATAAAAATGTTTATTTTTAGTACGGGATAGAGCCACAAGCCTACGAATAAATAACCAATTTAATTTTTATAATTCAGATGACTCCAAGTGACGGTATCACCCGCGCTACCCACCTAACTCCATTTCAAGATGTCTACTTTAGGTTAAAAAATGGCGTAAAATTATGTAAAAATAATTGTTTTTCTTAGTTTACGATGTCAGTAAAAACATGTAACAAAATTTAAATGATTGTACATCATTTTGTTATTATAAAAAAAATCTGAAATAAAGGTTGAAAACGAGCCTGAAGATAGGACTACGTCCTTAAGGTGTGTATTTTAAAATTGGTTATATTCCAAATGTATTACCTATTTAGTCTTTTTTCTAGATAAAAATTACTATAACGTTTTGAGTACCTAAATTATGTTACATATAATCAATTAATTTCACTACAGAAGTCTTCTGGCTTATATTATAATCACCTAATTTATCTTTACAAAAAAAATACGGATAATTCTTCACGCTTTTTGACTAGATATCATATACAGCGTTGTGAGAAATTTCTTTCTTTCTTTTTATGTCGTTTTGTGATAAAAACACAGTTCATGTTTTAACCTTTCAGTAATCATTGTTGGTAATTCGACACACCTTGGTCGTGGGAGATGATAGGAAAATAATTAGACCAAAATAAAAATAGTTAAAAGAATAAAATTTCTTTCGACGAATTGAAGAAGATAAATCGCTCATATTCTTTGTCGTTGAAGACCCTTAATATTTTCGTTAGATTTAGAAATCAGAAGTTTGAGAACCACTGTTTTTTATAATATAGCGTATGTTTTATGTATCGATGATAATAACGTATAGAGTTACAGCGGTTTGAACTGAACGTTATAATATGCCAAAAAACTGAAACGTCAACAGCAACTGGGCAACCCAACTTGTACGAAGATATAAACTGCGAAAGAGAATCGAAATGTCAAAGTGATCATCTCACTCCCACATATATTTCATTTCAAGTCGGCTTTAATATGTATATATATATACCAAACATAGGGACATTTGATTTGAATGTGTTTGATGGCAAATGTGTTGATGCTGGTAGTGGTAAAATTGTACAGTGGGATAATCCCCCACCTTAATACACCTTCTAGAAAATAAGAAAGAGAACTGATATTTATGTTTGTGTGTGTGTTCATATACAAGTGTTTATAATTTATATTCTCACACAATTCTCGAACTTACGGGGAACAATGTTTGTCAATATATATTATACTAGCGGTCCCGCACGGTTTCACTCGGGTGCAAAAGAACGAATGGGGAAGGAAGGGACATGAGTACGCATATTCATCTTAGTTTACCGAGATGAATGTTGTGTCCAACCTTCAGAATGATCGGCGTTACCGTTCAAAAGTTTTTGTCGTTAAAAAGCAGTATTTATATTTTTTTGAAGTAATAAATTTCTTTTAATATAATGAATATTTAATTGAAAACACTGTAGGAAAATTATTTTTATATAGGTGTCTATAGTTTTCAAATGAGCTATTAATTAGATTTACTTAATTTTAATTAATCGTTATAAAATTTTTAATCGTTATAAAATTTAAGAAAATTAAAATGTAAGCCTTAGAAGACAGCAATGTAGAAAATAAAAATAAAAATATATTTGCCGACGTGGGACTTGAACCCTGGCATTAAGAGTCTTACGCTCTACCGATTGAGCTATCCGGACTTGTATACTTGGCGCGCTAATATCACAATATTTAGTTAAGGCATTTCACCTGATAATATTTGTCGGACGGACTAATTTTGAGTTGCATCTTGCAACATTTTTCATTGATGCTCCGCTCCAATTGGTCGTAGCGTAATATTATATAGCCTATAACCTTCCACGATGAATGGGCTATCCAACAAAAAAAAATTTTTCAATTCGAACCAGTATTTTCTGAGATTAGCGTGTTCAAACAAACAAACAAACTCTTCAGATTTATATATTAGTATCGATAAACATATATATAATTGCTGTAGCAAGCATTGTCTATTTATTCAATGTGCGGTGAGCGAAGGCAACAAAGAGCGTAGAAACTATATGTCCGTATCTTCTTTCGAAGTAGTTCCCTGGTTAGCACGGAGTATATCCCTCTTTATCAAAAGTTCTATGTCTTTATCTCTAACATCTTATTGATGCTACAGACAGTAATGACCTCAGTTAACGAGCGTCTATGATTTTCATATTGATGCGGAACTTTAACGGCGGTGTCTATTGGGTCGTTGAGAGTGACATTTTTCAAACTTTTATTATAGATAAACATCGAAAACGTTGTTGGTAATTAAAATTTCATTCTGAACGGCTATTAACCAAAGTATCATTCTTCCCTTAAATACCCTGCCGCTTTTAAAAGGCTTCAGGCATCGTATAAGGACTAGTCTTTCGAATCAACGGGTATAGTAATCGCTTTATCCTTGTTCAAGAATGTAGGAATTACTATATCTGTTGGTAGAGACCAAGAGATCTTGGGTAGAGACTCGGTCGCGTCTTGAATGGAACAACTACAACCTCACAGGTTTGCCCGATTCCAAAACTGAAACGGATGCGGAACGTTTCCTTTGTTGAGCGGACATAGTCCGCGGAACTATCTAGTTTCACTGGCGTCTGCGTAGAAGAAAACAAATGATATGAGTGCCCATGAGTTTACTGCGTAGATGTAGAATTTATTGATATGACTCGATATTTATATTATACTAGCGGTCCCGTCCGGTTTCACCCGGGTGTAAAAGAACGAATGGGGAAGGAAGGAACATGAGTACACACATTCATCTTAGTTTACCGAGATTAACGTTGTGTCCAAATTTCATGATGATCGGAGTTACCGTTCAAAAGTTTTTGTCGATAAAAAGCAGTACCTATTTATACTTTTTTTAACTAATATTTTTTTTTAATTAATTAAATAAAATTTAAATAAATTTAAATGTAAGCCTTAGAAGAAAGCAATGTAGAAAATAAAAAAAAAAATAAAAATATATTCGCCCAACATGGGGCTCGAACCCACGACCCTGATATTGACAGTCGCATGCTCTTCCGATTGAGCCACCTGAGGTTGTGTTCTCACAACGCTAATGTGAGTATATCTAGTTAGTGCATTTCACATGAATAGAAGCTTATTTTTGAGATACATTTTGCAACATTTTTCATTAATGCTCCGCTCCTAATGGTCGTAGCGTAATATTATATAGCCTATAGCCTTCCTCGATAAATGGACTATTCAACAATAAAAAAAAATTTCAATTTGAACCAGTAGTTCCTGAGATTAGCGCGTTCAAACAAATAGACAAACAAACTCTTCAGCTATATATATTAGTATAGATCACTAGCTGACGATACTCGCACACCTCGCTGGACGTAACATAATTAAATTATCACACTTGGTAGGCGAATTTAAAGTAAGTAGGTATTTTATTGTTCAAAATCCCTAGAAAATGGGTCAGTTAGTCAGTGAAACTTCATATTTAAAACCTTAATAACCTTAATAATGCAAACGCCAGTAAAATACAATATAAGCAGTCAGTTTTGAATAGTGATCATGATTTACGTTGCAAAGATGAATCAATGCCGAAGTTTCGCACGACAAAATTCAAAGCTTCGTTTATGTACCTGGCTCCCCATTATTATAGTATCTTGCCTTCTAAGCTAAAATGTTTAAGTTTCTACTCATTTAAAACTATAGGCTATGCTTATGGCACCATTTGTTATGTTTTATTTTTAAGTTTCTCTTTTTTGTAATTTAAGTTTTTTTTGTAACTGGGGTAAGTTGTAAAACGCTGAACTTCACCATTTGATCAAAACCCTTTTGAAACAATAAAGACATTATTATTATTGTCTTCAGCGTAAAGTAGTGTTGATCCAATAGAATGTTACGATGAAGGAAGGTTTTGGTTGAGGCTTTACCAATGTTACGCTAGTGGCCAACGTTACGAAAATTTATTTATTTTATTTATTTTTTCGAAACGTTGGCCACTAGCGTAACATTGGTAAAGCTTATTTATGATCTTCAACCAAAACCTTCCTGCATCGTATTATTATTAGTCATTACATAGATTTCCGTATCACCTATCAGGTACTGTGTAGTGGGATGCTTTCCCATTATCTGGCATAGTTCCTCCTTTCTCGACGTAGGCAAGAATGAATTTTATGCAAATCCTATCCAAAACGGATTTTTCACCTACCATCACATACCACTTCTCTCTCTCAATTAATCAATAATTTATTAATTTTTAAATTTTCTGTAATTTAAAATTACAAGGATGTTTTTTTTGTTGATGAGAGCATTATAAACAAATGTTTTCTCGCAATAATAAATTAAATTATTTTTTTTCTATCAAAATGGAAAAATCTGGAGTCTGGAGACACCTATTTTTTTGGAGTTTCCAACACTGGAGGGTTGGTAACCCTAGACAGGTCTCCGGGAGAGGACATAGTTCTTGGAGTTGCACATAACCGAAACTACCCAACTCTCTTCAGAGCCCGATCTAGGGGGGGCAAACCGGGCAATTGCCCGGGGCGGCAAAATTGAGGGCGGCGCGGCGTCGGCGGCGAAAATTTGAAAGATGGTTAAACAAAAAAAAAATTACACCATCTATGGAACAACGTATGGGTAAAAGGCGGCAAATATTATTTTGCCCGGAGCGGCGAAATAGCTGGATCGGGCCCTGACTCTCCTACAATATTGTGATAAAGAAATGTATTGGCCGTGCGTTGTTTGGCAGAACATTGCTTCTTCTGAATAATTTTAAAAAGAACACCTGTATATTAGTATACACCTCAGTTTCACACATACACTTAACTATTCTACATTTCTCACGGCATGCATCCATGCTCATATATACGTATACAAACAATCTGAATGTGTTAGTCCCTGAAGAAGGATAGGGTCAGTAGTCGAGGTCGTGGCCAATAGATAGACCTATCTCTCACTGATCACCAAAAATATAATAACACCTTCTTTGTTTATCGCTTGTTTTGCATTAGTTTCATTCGAGACTTGGTGGACTTGAAAGTTGCCATCAGATTCACTTTGCACATTTATAAATTTATAGTATTTCTAATACAACGCATTGATTAACTCACTAGTTGGTCAGTCATCAGGAGATATTTTGGATCTTATAATTCCCGTTTTTAATATGTGTTGAATGTCATTTAATCAACAAACTGTATTTAAAAAATTGCATTTCATATGCCCCTTAAATTACTATCCGAAATCTATAAGTCATCAATAGGCAGGCTAAATCCATCTTTCGACAATAATATGCATGATTTGCAGGATAAATGTACAAGTTCTTAACCGTAAAACCGTCATATTATAAACTTTTTCAAGGTCTATATAAAAGTTCGTTTTCTAGTCGAGCATTGAAGTCACTACTACAATATTATTGTATTATTATTCAAACAATTTGATGAATACAAATTTGAAAATTTGTGTTCTGATCGAGCATATTACTTGTAAAATCCGTTTTCGAGTAGTAATCTTAATTGAAAGTGTAGAAGTATAGAAAACTATTGGAATTCATTGTTTAAAGTTTAGATCTATATCTTTCGAAAATAATAGGTTTCCGGAGAGACCAAAGAAAGGCTGTAGAAATTTCCTATATGGTCGTTTTTTCAGGATGTATTTATTATAAGTAGCTACGTTGTGAAATATTGAAGTCTCCACTCCACACTATTGTACTGGCAAGATGTCTTTGTCAGTGCATATAAAGGTTGGTTTTCTTACCGAGCATTGAAGTCTCCGAGTTCAACTGTATGTTGAAGTAGACATTTGTTACTTCGTTGGCAAGATGATAATTTTGTCAATATATATTACCGTATTTATATGCTATTAATATAAGTTCATGAAATATAAGTGATTAATTTGAACAGGTAATAATAAAAAATAAATGTTTTAATTGATGACCTATTCGCGCTTGACGATTAGAAAAAAACATTTTACTGCTTGTCTGTAGTTTTGTTTAAAATCAGAGTTTAGCTGAATTTTACTCTTTCACATCGATTATTATATACGCGTTGGTTAGTTTCATGAAATGTCTAAACTACGAAGCATATATCACTCTCTGATTAGAGTTGTCGAACGAGATCGATTTTCCAATCGCGGAAGTTGGTAATTTTTGTTTTTCCTTCAACGCATAGGTGCCTGCAGTGAAATACTGCCGTAAAAAGGCAAAATGCAGTAAGTGACCAACTTGTGAATTTGATTAAATCAAGATTTACTAAAAATGTCTTGACCGTCCAGAATTTTAGATTATGGAAACCAAAACATGGGGGAAACATTTTTTAAAGACAATAAAATTATTGCTGCAGCACTGCTGTCGTTGGCTTCAGTATGAACTCATTTTGTCAACAAATGTCACTTACTGCCCTTTGCCTTTTTAGGGCAGAATATCGTTCCTCGGAAACATGTTCGCTCAACAATGAAAACGTTCCATGCCTCGTTCCGCTTTTTGAAGTGTTTCACACAAGCCTAAGAGAAACTCATCTTAAGACAGTTTTCCACTTGCAGTATGCAAGCCGAATAAATCGGGTATAGCGCAACCGCATAAAGCGCGTATTTTGTCTGTGAATGTGTGCTATGTGCAGGTCTAGATAACACAGACACATACAAAAACGACTGAGACCCGACATTATATGCAACGGAGAGTCGATCTCCTCTGTTTGCCCTGGCTCACGGCTGTGGCACTTCTTATGGTGGCATGGCTGTTTGTGGTGGCAGCTAACACTAGAAGAACCGTTCCGTTTCTTTACTCTCTCCTTGTCTATTCTTCACTGTATGTGTGTGTTAGTTTATAGTCTGTGTATTAACGTACATATTATCCCTGTTTAAGTCGACGAATTCAACCAGTCGCGGGCTTCGTGCTACAGTGTCGATTACCACCATCACCGTCACAGCGTCGTCATCGTCATCCCGAAGCCGGGGACTTGTTGTTTGTGTATGTATTATAAGTACACCTCTCACGTATACACAACTATATATTATACATATACATCACAGCATAGCAACATCGTTACTTCACAGTTCACATATAAATTATACATTATATCCCTAACCATACACATACATATGTGTGGTATATTATATAATATAACATGTGTATGGTTTCTTGTACGAGAATTGCGAAAACCATATATATCACGCGCGCATACGTTGAAGTGTTCGTAGTCGTTTGTTTGTGACAAACTGTCAGTTGGTGTTCTTGTGATTCTTAGCATCGGGCGACAACAGCCGCAGCGACGCTTGAGTGCAATTGCACACGATTATAGGGATATAGCTATTGTCTGTCGGCACTAACAATAACAAACGCCATTCGGTTAGTGTTTTTAGTTAATCTACATTCACGACACGTACAGTGTGTTTTAGAGTTGTTCTGTGTGGTTGTATTTTAAAAGTGTTTATATAAAATGATGGTGTATCCAGATCCCGGTGGTTGGGATTGTTCAAAATCAGCGACTGATCCAATGCTTCAATTATATGACGATGTCGGATATCGTGGTAAGACATTACCAGTTACCTATATTACCTACAGTCATGTCTGTCTGTCGGTGTGTGTGTCTTTCTTTCTCTACTTCTTTCTCACTTTGTGTATGTGTCTCTCTTTCTCTCTCTCTGTTGTGTACAACTGACGTTATGAATGTTCTACTTGTCATATAATGTTGACGAGATTATACACAACAAACGGATCATGTATAGAATAATTGGAATGATACATTATTTGTTAATTAAATTCCCTTCATCAAAGTCTTCACCATTCAAACATTCGTCGTATCTGAGTGAAAGAGCTCGAGTTTAATTCGAATCAACAATGAACTACTTGCATCGACAAGTCACATAGTATATACCACGGTTGCGCTAATCCAATGTTTATGTTACAACACAATGGTTGTGAAAGTAATAAAAATGAAAAATTAATAAACATTTAATTATAGATTTATTGTGTTGACGATACTAATATACAGTGCGTAAATTTACAGTGGAACAACCCATCATCTGCGGCTAAAATCATTAGAACATTTTTTTTTCACCCCTTTCCAGAATGACCTAATTGTCTTTTTGTAATTACACATTCCCAATTTTTTTTGCAGATTTGGATAGATTTCAGCAATACTTACATCATTATATGACATTTACACTATTAATTGTTGTTCAATAAATAAAATTATCGACCAATTTTTCAGACTAACATATTAACAAAAAAATATAATTAATACAATAATGTTTCGATCCGGATTTAGATCTTCTTCAGACTGATCTAAAAATATATAAATAGAAACTAAATATTATTTGCTTTTTATATTTTTAGCTCAGTCTGAAGAAGATCCAAATCCGAATCGAAACGTTATTGTATTAATTATATTTTTTTGTTAATATGTTAGTCTGAAAAATTGGTCGATAATTTTATTTATTGAAGAGTACTAATCAGACGTTAATCAAAGATTGAATATTAATTATTGTTATAAATAAAAACAAAAATTCGAGATATTTTCAGATTATTCAGCAGTTTATCTATACTAAAAGCTGAAGAGTGTGTTTGTTTGTTTGAACGCGCTAATCTCAGGAACTCTACTGGTTCAAATTGAATTTTTTTTTGTTGGATAGCCCATTTATCGAGGAAGGCTATAGGCTATATAATATTACGCTACGACCATTAGGAGCGGAGCTTTAATGAAAAATGTTGCAAAATGTATTTCAAAAATAAGGTTCTATTCATGTGAAATGCACTAACTAGATATACTCATATTAGCGTTGTAAGAACACAACCTCAGGTGGCTCAATCGGTAGAGCATGCGACTGTCAATATCAGGGTCGTGGGTTCGAGCCCCACGTTGGCCGAATATTTTCTACATTGCTTTCTTCTAAGGCTTACATTTAAATTTATTTTAATTTTATTTAATTAATTAAAAAAAAAATATTAGTTAAAAAAAGTTTAAATACTGCTTTTTATCGACAAAAACTTTTGAACGGTAACTCCGATCATCATGAAATTTAGACACAACATTCATCTCGGTAAACTAAGATGAATGTGTGTACTCATGTTCCTCCCTTCCCGATTCGTTCTTTTACACCCGGGTGAAACCGGACGGGACCGCTAGTTTGAAATAAATGAATAACGGGAGAGGGGTGAAAGAACAATTACTAGTCATAAAAAAATACACGTTAAAAATAAAATTGACCTATTCAAGGATTTTGGCACTGTATAAAATAAGAGACCTCTATAATTTTTCGATTTTGGGTAGATATTATGTGCACATTTTCCACTTCAAAACAAGATTTTTCCACGCAAATTGGTCAAAATTTAGCTTTGAAAGCGATCGTTTTTCGATGTAGATCATTTGTTTTTGTGTAAGTACAAGTTCTACATGATAGGAAGTTTCATAACGACTTTAGACTGTTTCAGCATGTTAAAAAAAATTGGTTTTCTGTAAAGTCGGTTTACGGATGATAGTTTTACGTGATAACGTATTCCGCTCGAATATCATATTTAATAATACATAACCTAAATTTTAGTAGCTGTCATACTGCGCTCTCGCTTGCACGCACACGGTCAGGCGGAACGTGACACATTTCGGAACGTGACACTTTTTCGTGCATGCAGCCGGTGTTTCATCAATTTATAAGACGTTATCACGTCAAAACTAATTTTATGATCACAATCTAACGTCATTGTAAATTAATTTTTTGAAAATGCTTTCTGCAGCTCAGGAACAGTATGCATGCATGGGTAAAGAAAAAAATTCCTATCTTTGATTAACGTCTGATTAGAACTCTTCAATAAATAAAATTATCGACCAATTTTTCAGACAATATACCTATTAACACAAAAATATATAATTAATACATTAGCGTTTCGATCCGGATTTGACCTTCTTCAGAACTGATCTTAAAAATATAAAAAATAATTAATATTTAATTTCTAATAATTTTTTATAAAATTCTTTCAAAATTATTAATAATTAATAATTTTGAAAGAATTTTATTATATTAATAATTTTGAAAGAATTTTATTAAAAGCTAATTAGAAATTAAATAATAATTATTTTTTTATATTTTTTAGATCAGTTCTGAACAAGCTCCAAATCCGGATCGAAACGTTAATGTACTAATTATATATTTTTTTGTTAATATATTGTCTGAAAAATTGATCGATAATTTTATTTATTAAAAAAAGTCCCTACTTTAATAACTGAAAAAAGTTAAAATTAGGAGGAATGCTGTGAGTAGAAAAAAAATATATTTAAGTCGACGACGATTGTTCCGCATTGACGAAATGGCAATAAATAATTCAATGTTTCGGATTACTACGGTTCTAAGTTATAAATATGCGTGTTTTATTGTGTATACAGATTGCCCCAATGTATTTAGAACAAGAATTTAACATGAGGTTATGACGTTTACTTATTATTTCCACCCCGTTAAAGATTTTTATATGAACTGCTAAACATCCTTAGTAATGATTTTGTGATCTATTTTTTAAAAATTCTCTTCAAAGAATAAAAAAACGTCAACTTGAAAAAATAAAATTAGGACAGCATTTTGTATAGCTGTTTTAAGGCCATCAACCAAAAACAATCGGTAGGCGGGCGATTGAAATGAAACACGGCAGTGACAACAGTAGTGCAGGAGCCTTCGGTTCCATCGTATTGCAGTCTTACGTCACGGGGCTGTGCCCCGCTCGACAACAATAACAGTAGTGGAACCTTCGGTTTCACCGTATTACGGTCTTGCCTCACGGGGCTACGCCCCGCTCGACAGCGACAACAGTAGAACTTTTCAAATCTTTGATTAACGTCTGATTAGTACTCTTCAATAAATTATAAAAATATATTTTTTTTTTATTTATTGGAGTAGTACTTTTCATTTTTTTTTTTTTGGCCAAGGACCTTCGCGAGCACGTATCAATTTTTTTTAATAATTGTCTTTAATGTATTATTAAACACAATATTATCAATTTTTTGTAGCGTATTTAACACAGCGAGAAGTTTTAGGGTTAGCCCAGAGGACAGAGATCAAACTACTTCTATAATTTTTTGAAGTGAAAACTTCTTTAGCGGCGTTGTACACTTTTTTTGTAATGGGTAAAAAATGTTAAACTCGCGTCAGGACACGTGACCTGATCGAAAATTCGTAAGACGGATGGAGAGTAGAGGTAATATTCAAGTTTTCACTTCTGCTGGCACTCCCGAAGTGCAATTGACTTTTTTTTTGTTCTCAAATGTGAGAAACTTGCGATTCTTGAAAATACAGTTAGTCTTAACATAGGATCAAATTATTGCAATATTGATTGTAAAATTATTGCATTCATGAAACAGGAGTATAATGCCATGCTATTGTAACATACATACGTTTGACCGAGATATTTTAGAGTTTTTTTTTATTATGTGTAGCACTTGGCCTTTCAGTTCATGTGTTGCAAACAAAGTGTGTTCTCTCATAATAACAAACGTATAAATTATACTTGTGTATCTTTGTTTCGATTATTATTTTTTAAGCTACATAACAAATGTTTTGGAAAATTGAAAAAGTTCGATTCGTTTTTACCCGACTTCAAAAAAGGAGGAGGTCTATGTTCGACTGTATATATATTTTTTTTATGTTCATCGATTTCTCCGTCAATTATGGACCGATTTTCAAAATTCTTTTTTTATTCGAAAGAGTGCACTTCCGAGGTGGTCCCATCGGAACCAAGTCAGGATCTGATGGTGGAATCCGGAGAAATCGAGGGAAACTCTCAAATTTCAAAGGCACGCATACTTGGCCTACCCATTGCAATACTTTATCTAACACTAAAAAGAGAAAAATAAAATATTTGTAACAAAAAATTTGAACCGACTTCAAAATATGCACTAAAAAGTAAAAAATAATAATTATTGTTATTTTTGGAGTCGGTGTCAGCCAAAATGAAATCTATTCCGAGAACTAGAGACATGTAAGATTTAAATTGCTACTTTCGAATTCCGATGACTCCAAAAATAACAGTAAATTATTGTTTTTTACTTTTTAGTGCATGTTTTGAAGTCGGTTCAATATTTTTGTTAAAAATATTTTTTGCACAAATAATCTGGATTGATTCGTTTGCGTGAATGTCGGTTTTGATATGGAAACCTTGTCTGAAATGTTTCCTGTATTTCAAGGTTGAGTATTCCCTGACATAGTTTGGAATGTTTTTACACCATAACTTTTTTCTGTTGCCAAATCTTAGTTTAGTTTTTTATTGCATTCTACCGAATGGTTCTTCAGCTACCAATCTCCGTAAAAAGCAAGATTACAAGCCTCACCCATAATTTAAAAAAGAAAAAGTAAACCAAATTGGTGGCAATTGGCAAAGTAGCCCCGTGTGTGGGGCTTTTTTGACATACCTGCATTTTTCAAGATTTGTTAAAGAAACATATTCATGGGGCTTCTTAACGTAGCATTTTAAGAGTGTGCCGTGAATTTAGTCCATATAAAAACAAAATTAAAAATTTTGAAAAAACCTACGACGGATATAAACGTTGCAACTGAAAAAGGATTAAATAAAATTTTGAAGCCCCCTGACTAAAAAGAGGTAAGTAATCAAAGAAAATCCGTCGGGGGCTGCCATTCGTTGCCCTGAATTAAGAATAGGACTTAAAGACTACAATTATTTACGTACCCAACGTGATTTTAAAGTTTTATTATTTTAATTAATTTCAGGGCAGCGAATGGCAGCCTCCGACGGATTTTCTTTTTAGTCGGGGGGTTTTAAAATTTTATTTAATCCTTTTTTAATTACAACGTTTACATCCGTCGTGGGATTTTTCAAAATTTTTAATTTTGTTTTTTATTTTATTTTAAACTTTTTAGAGATTCATCACAGATGAATTACAAATCTTTTACAGAAAACCGCATCTGAATTGATTAAGTCGTTTTCGAGATAAATGACGATATTCGAGTGCACAAACTAACAAACAAACAATCTCTCAGGCTAAACGCATATACCTTGGTCGTTCCGTCGTGGGAAAAAATAGCATTTTAACAGTATAGTTTATGCAAAAAATTACAAATAAAAACCAAATCTTCAAAGTAGCAAGTTTAGTTACAAAACTTTTATAACAAAGCTTCCGTGAAATTAATTATATCTGGACACGGAATATTTATTTGTTCTTATTGTATTTTTTAACTGTAAGCTTTTGCCCCTGCGGTTAAAAGCAAAATGATCCTACACTTTCATATGCAGAACAGACTGTCAGAAAAATTGATTTGACAATAACCTTAGACCAGTGATTCCCAAAGTGGTCTATATCGACCCCCAGGAGTCGACGACAACTTGCAAGGGGTCCATGTCAGCGGGGGAAAAAATTGGGGGCCCATGAAATGAAAATGGGGGTCAACGATAGTGAATGTCCTAACAAAAAAAGAAACAAACTGGACATCGTTAACCGAAGAGATTTAAGATTAAATCTAACTTGATTGATGCTAAATGTAGAAAATTTATTATTAAAGCATCAGGTTCATCCCTCACACTAAAATCATTTATTTTTTGCTTAGTTATTTTATGTAACAGAAAGTAAATTTTAAATTGATTCGTTTAATTTGAATCTAATTAATAAATGTATAAAACTAAACATTAACACTACATTTTACTACCGTTATAAATTTAAACCGTTCAAAGTGAGTAGCACTATACCGGCTGTCAAAAATACATTTGAAATTAATGAATTTGCAAAAAATCAATATCAGATAAGCAGGGGGTCTACCCAAAACCGAAAAACATGGCAAGTGGTCTACGAGACAAAAAAGTTTGGGAACCTCTGCCTTAGACTGTGATCATTACAGATTTTATGATGCAGGAATGGTTTAGTGACGTTGTCAAACTTCCTTTTAAATAGAACATTAAACTGTACTCACAAAAAACAAACGCTTGCTCTCCATAACATTATCAAAAGAAAAAAAAATATTTTGAAGAAAAAAGTACACAACGTAAACATAGGTTGCGGATGCGACGTCTGCAACTTCCCTCATCCAGACTTTGTATCAAACGACGCGTTAAGGGTCTACCCCAGGAGCGGGCAAATCTTTTAATCGGCGGGCCACATTGCTGATAAAAATTTGATCGTGGGCCAAAAATTTGGAAAGCAAAAAAAAAGCTCCTTTCATTTCCGCAACAAAAAGGTCTTTTTTTCGTCTGTTGTGGACCTTGCTATTTACTATTTTTCTAAAATTAGTTTTATGGCAAATTATTTTCGCTCTTAATAATCATTTATAAAATGCTTCGCGGGCCGGACAAAAGTTTCCTGCGGGCCGCCATTTGCTTGGTCTACCCTAATAAAGTCACAAAACCTGGTCGATCCGGGTGAAATTTGGACGACGGACCTAGGCAGACTATAGGGAAACATACTAGATACGGAAACGTTTCAGAATCACTGATATATTCTTATAACGTAGATATGCACCTATATGGGTATTTCACAGTGAACATGATCGCGACTAGCAAGGCGGAGCTTTACAGATATTAAACACATTCCTCTACCCAGCATATATTATTATTATCTAGAAAACATTTACTTAAGAATATAATACTCTGTAGTCTCTACAATAGCCCTGACTAACGTGTAGATATATTTAATCTTATAAAAGATGAATGCAAAATTATGTTATATTAAATCGACATTGTGTCAATACTGAAATGTCATTGGTTGGAAGTGTAGAATAATAAGTTACTAGTGTGACCTGTGCGAATTATTCGCACTAAATAAGTATAATAATTATCACTTTACAAAATTATTTTTTAAATATGATTGCAGGTATTCAATTCGTTTCTAATTTTGCACACTGCTTATAACGTTCTTCTTTTTGTTGTATTACAATATGAAGCTCAGATGACAGATCGAACAAATATTTTACTAAAATTGTCATATAGAGACGCAAGTAGCAAAAGAGTTGAGTTAAGCCGTCAGATGGCATCATGCAGCATTGCTGTGACGTTGTTCAGCGTTGCTCGCTGTTTCAAAATTAAAGCCGTTAGATGGCAGTATACAATATTGTGTCTGTTGTATTACAATACGAAGGCCAGCTGACAGATAGAAGTGTTGACGTTGTTTCAAAATTAAAGCCGTCAGATGGCAGACGTTGTTCAGCGTTGCTGTATTTTAATTAATTTACAAAAACAAAAGCAATAATAAATTTTTTAGTTGTCGATGTCAGTAGAGCAAGCAACTATCTGTAAAATGATATATAATTTATGTGGAAAAATTGTGAGGTTTTTTTCTAAAAAGGGAGGCAAACATCTTTAACCTTAGCGTATTACTATATATGATGATCAAAACTGGAGTTATTGTTTTATAACAGGCGTTCCTGTTACTAGATAACATGTTTAAATAATCGGTTATTGAGTAACATCCTAATAATCGATAATAATTTAGGTAACAGGTCCTAAATTAGAAAAGTTCAGATAATCTGAAAATGGTCCCGCCAAATTATCATAATATAACATTCTCAAAACCCCGCAAAAATTAAAATAAAGAAAAATAGTTCCAATTTAAATGGTGTACGCACGAAGTCTGTAACTAGGAGACCCAGCTCGATCGTAACGCTGAACCCATATTTGTCGCATGAACCAACATGGCGTCAGCTACTGGGTAACGCACACACGTTCATGACTTACATGTGTGTAGTATCTGTGAAGTTAAACAACTTTGGTAACTATGGCGAAAACAGGCGGAAAGAACCGAAGTTTTCCCAGGTAGTGATAATAGCGCCATTTAGCGTGCACCAGAAAACGGTCCGTCTCGAAACACAGCAAGCATTGGAAGCTAGGTCTCCTGGTTACAGACTTCGTGGATGTATGTAAGCCAAAAAAGGTTGTTACACTATTATTTATTTATAATTTAAACATTCCAAGGCTCTCTTGATGAAATGTTTAAAATAAACGAAATAATATAAGTATAATAGCCCCGCTTCCCTTTCTGATCGATAATTGAAATCTCCATTTACCTAATAATTTTTATTCACTGTTTTGCTTTCTAGCACCACTATTTTTAGAACTACGATAAATTGATAAGTTATCAAAAATACATTATTTGTTAAGACGAAGTCTGTGGAAATAACGGATTTTTTAATAAAGCAGCGTTTACAAGATATTGCATAAAATTACAGACACAAGTAAAAGTGTGTCTACAAAACACTGTCTTCTATGGGTTAGGGGTGTTGTTGGTGTAGCAAAAATCAATCTTCTGATTTACATTACCATCTTGTTTCTGTACTTTGTATTTGATAAAATTTCAAAACTTTTTTAGCACTTCAAGCCTCATGCGGTGCTAGTCCTTGTGGCCAATTTTACATGTATTTAAAATATTTTATACTATATACTAGCGGTCCCGTCCGGTTTCACCCGGGTGTAAAAGAACGAATGGGGAAGGGAGGAACATGAATACACACATTCATCTTAGTTTACCGAGATGAATGTTGTGTCCAAATTTCATGATGATCAGAGTTATCGTTCAAAAGTTTTTGTCGATAAAAAGCAGTATTTAAACTTTTTTTAACTAATATTTTTTTTTTAATTAAATAAAATTAAAATAAATTTAAATGTAAGCCTTAGAAGAAAGCAATGTAGAAAAAAAAAATAAAAATAAATTCGCCCAACGTGGGGCTCGAACCCACGACCCTGGTATTGACAGTCGCATACTCTACCGAGGTTGTGTTCTCACAACGCTAATATGAGTATATCTTGTTAGTGCATTTCACATGAATAGAAGCTTATTTTTGAGATACATTTTGCAACATTTTTCATTAAAGCTCCGCTCCTAATGGTCGTAGCATAATATTATATAGCCTATAGCCTTCCTCGATAAATGGGCTATCCAACAAAAAATTGTTTTCAATTTGAAACAGTAGTTCCTGAGATTAGCGCGTTCAAACAAATAAACTCTTCAGCTTTATATATTAGTATAGATTTGATAAATTTTAATGTTTTGTTTAATTACTTACCATTATATTCTGGAAATAAATATGCTCAAATCTTCTGTAGTCTTTTGGGACAGTTGTCTGCCAGAAGTTGCGATCAATTTTTGTTAAAAATTAATTGACTGATTTGACTTCTCGAATTTCTGTGAATAAAAAAAAGGTTAATACTTAAAACTGAACTTTAAAAGTGTTTTTTTCGAAGTCAAACGTCTCTATCGACGTATATCTGCTTGAAATTCTCTGTGATATTAAAGGGAAAATAATTCAAGAGCAGGGGAAAACAAGAGAAACCTTGGCAACGTAAAATCGATAACGAATCGAGGAAACGTGCGCATAATAAATTAAAAATTTCATGTTATATATTTAAATAAATAAATAACACAAACGGATAAAGAAGTTTCACTTCCCCCTTGAAGTTAGATGAGCGAGATTCACACTTTTTTGTATACAATTGCAGATTTCTTTTGATCAAGAACAAAAATCAAAAAAGACGAAGGAATCAATAATTTATTATAAAACAAAAAATAGACACTTATGATCTCAATTATCAAGCGTCTATAATTCACAATCTATATCTATCTATCTATCATAAAACGAAAATACCAAGCTTTAATCAATAACTTTCTAACCTTGGTAAATTTTTAAGAGTGATAACTTTCTAGATGTATAATTCTTACAAAGTTAATAATCACTACTATCTCTGTTACGAAGAATTTATTACAGAAATGTGCACTATGTAGGTGTGACAAAACTATAAATCAAAGTACCGATTTGTTTATTAATATTCTTTTATTAACTTTACGTGTATATACGTATCTATCTAATGGAATCTTTCAATTTAATTTCCACCCACTTTCAGAATATTTTGAAATTTTGCACATGTATTAAGAATCCATGATAATATAATAATTTATATAAATATTTATAAACATATAAACATAGTCATTTTAGCTTTATTCAAATCTTTGATTAACGTCTGATTAGAACTCTTCAATAAATAAAATTATCGACCAATTTTTCAGACAAATATATTAACAAAAAATAATAATTAATACATTAACGTTTCGGTCCGGATTTGGACCTTCTTCAGAACTGATCTAAGAAATATAAAAATTGATTAATAATTAGTTTCTAATTGGTTTTTGAAAAAAAATCGCTTTAAGTTTTGAATTATCAAAATTGAAAAAATAATAACAAACGTTAATGTATTAATTATTATTTTTTGTTAATATATTTGTCTGAAAAATTGGTCGATAATTTTATTTATTGAAAAATTTTAGCTTTACCTATATTTAAAAATAATTTTTGACTTTTTACTCCACATTGCTATAGAAGAGTTTTTTTAAACTCTAATTTTTTTAAACATTAACCAATCAGATATTCGTATCAAACACTAAATTGAAATTATTTTTTTTATTTCTGTAAAAGCGGTGCAAACGAACCTTAATATGTAAGTTGAAGAAATTAAAATATTTACGTCAAAACTAAGAGATTTAGGCATCTATATAAATAAAATTTAAGTGCCTCTCTATGATTTCAACATAAATACTTATATTTAAGCCTATTTGCGTATTTACGTGATAGCTATTCATAAACCACTTTTTTTTAGAATTTTTGTCTGCCTGCATGTCTGTTTGAACTAACCTTAGAAACAACTGAATTACACTAATGCTTCTTTCACTACTGAACCAATTTAGATCGGACTTTCACTATAGTGTTTGTTGTTCATCACAAAACATAACTCTTCCCTCGGAAAAGTAGCGAAATGTTTAAAACAAATATATAAATATAACAGCGTCGGTTCCCTTCTGATCGATAATTGAAATCTTTGATTACCTAATAATTTTTATTTATTGTTTCGTTTTTTAACTCCACTATATTTAGAAATAGTACTGGTGTACCACGTCAAAAAGTGTTTGCCACTCCTCATTAACACAGTTGTTTTTTTTGCATAGTATAATGCTAGCCACTGGAGCAGCTATTCACAGCTACTATGTGATTTTTTGTGCTACTAAATTTAAAATGTTGAAGTAATGTTGATTAGACATAATGATTAGTTGTAAATATTGTTTCTAATAATACAGCTTAATATTATTTATACAGGATGTTTTGTAGAATTATAAAAGGTGAAACATACGTAGTTTCTTATTTTTTTAGGGTTTCGTAACCAACTCTTGTTTTTGATATTCTGTCTGCTTGTCACAGCTTTCTAACTCTTAGACCAGTGATTCCCAAAGTGGTCTATATCGACCCCCAGGGGTCGACGACAACTTTCAAGCGGTTCATGTCAGCGGAAAAAAAATGGGGGTCCATGAAATGAAAATGGGGGTCAACGATAGTGAATCAAACTGGACATCGTTAACCGAAGAGATTTAAGATTAAATCTAACTAAAATGATGCCAAATGTTGAAAATTTATCATTAAAGCATCAGGTTCATCCCTCACACTAAAAGCATTTATTTTTTGCTTAGTTATTTTATGTAACAGAAAGTAAATTTTGATTTGATTCGCTTAATTTGAATCTAATTAATAAATGTATAAAACTAAACATTTCACACTACATTTTACTACCGTTATAAATTTAAATCGTTCAAAGTAAGTAGCACTATACCGGTTGTCAAAAATACATTTGAAATTAATGAATTTGCAAAAAATCAATATCAGATAAGCAGGGGGTCTACCCAAAACCGAAAAACATGGCAAGTGGTCTACGAGACAAAAAAGTTTGGGAGCCTCTGTTTTAGACTATAAGTGCTATAGTAAGTTGTATTGTAATTATTATTGCACTTAAATTTTGGGGATCTTCGTACATCGAAAAGGGGGTTAAGAAACTTAAAATTTATGAAGATATTCAAGTCCGGTGTCTATGCATAGTAGATATGAGCGCCGCGCCGGCGCGCCGTCGCCGCCGACGATTCCCTCCCGCCGCCGCCGCCGTGAAAATGTAACGGCGCGCCGAGCAAAAAGGCATATGTTTAAACGATCAGAAAATGTTGAAAACATATTTTTAAAGACTACTTTATATTTTTTTATGACTTAAAAGAAACATCTTTGTTTTCTCTAAGATTTATTTTCTTGTTAATTGTTATTAGAACTTTATGACAACGTTGATTTTTTTCTGCCAATCGAAGTGCCAAAAATATTTTAGCTCTAGGCTAGAAACCATTTCCTTATAAAAATAATTTGTGTTAAATAAATAATAATTCTGATTGTTAAACTACATGTTTTGTTTTATTGTATCCTGCGCATCATTAAAAAATGCTCCTAAGGTCACGCCGCCGACTACGCCGCCGCCGCCGCTCCTTTACCCATCGGCGCTCATATCTAATGCATAGGTCTCATTGAGGAGTGTAAGATTTTTTTAAAATGTCTTTTTTAGTTTGGCACCCAAATGAAATAAGCAAATATGACGAAAAGCAATGACCTCGGTTTTTACGAAAAATTAACCTGTGTTAATTTTCTGCTAACAACAAACAATTTTAAAATATTTATTTTGGCTTGCAAAAAGCAATGTCTGAGAATCTATTTTGACATATTTTATTGATCCTGCATAAAAAATGATCAATTATTTTTTAACTCCGTAAGCATGTATTTAAAATAGTGTTTGTAAAATTTTTACTTTAAGACAACGTTCAGCGTCGGACTGGCCATAAAGTCGAGGTGGCGTTTTCCAGTCGGGCCTTCCACGGGCCTGGCTTGCGGGGCTTGCCGCAAGCCAGGCGGTAGATAGGATAGGGGGCCCGCGCAGGCTAGGTCCCAGCTCTTGCGATCTAACTGTAAACTAGATCAGATAGTTCGTTCATATAATTAGAGACAAATGAAATAGAAAAATTCGAAACTGAGCAGGTCATCCCTGTTCCCTGAAACTAGTTTTGGAAATTTCTGAACGGCGATACCTTTCGATCGAATCAACTTATTTAGACGTGTATAGCATAATATATTTGACAATGTTTCTGAAATCAGAGATATGAAAAAAATGAAATTTAATTTTAAATGTTCTTAAAAACTCGATCGATTCGGTACAAATTTTCAAATAATGCGAAAGAGGTGCATTATATCGATTACCTAGTAAAATTTATCGTTGATATAATTAATAACTTGTATATTTCATTATTTCTCGATAGTACTTATCCCGTCTATCCCGGGCTTGTGGGGAGCCACCCCGCTCCAGTCAGATCCTGACAACGTTTATCTACGCATTTTGATAAAAATTTATGTTTTGCTTTATAGATCAGTATAATACGCGCCACGAATCTAAAAGACTCGGAAGTTAGATGCGAATGCGGGCTTGCGCTTGTACAGTCTGTTGAAAAACTACAAACTCGCTACTCAACAAAACTAAAATAACATTAACAACTTGACAATAGCGTACTCGACTGTCCTTTAAAGCAGGAAAGCGACAAGTGACAAAGGCAACGAGCGATCACGGCCAGTCACCGACGAGCGCACATTCCGTGCAGGTAGCTGGGAGGTGGTGAGAGTCTTAACGGCTCTAAAATGTGCCTTTGCGACGCTGTTTGTGACTAACTTCCTAACCTGTTAGGTCCGTGGCGCGTATTACAATTTCGATGTTTTAAATTTAAAGATAATGTACTAAAATATTTTTCGTGTTCTGGCACTATTTTTTTACGTCATCTTTTCATTAGTCGCTCATCATTCTAGATATAAGGACAAAATAAACGTTGACAAAAATAGGAAACAGTAATTATCGATACTGCAAGTATTTAATAGTTTTCGATATTTAAAAGGAAATAAGGATCACAACGTAATAATGCTGGGCAAGTACATAAAATATATTCTTTCAACAATTCGGAAAAAAAATCTTTATATTAAAACGATGGTTTGACAGGTTAAGGAAGAATAAAAACTAATGCATTTCGATGCGTATAAGAAATATAACAATTAGTGTCAGTGACCTCCGTTCGGTTTCCCAAGCTTCGATTCCAATTTGACCAAAAATATGCGCAAGTCTTTGTGCGTGCTGCACATACACGCATCTTCAACTCACAAAAAATATCACCGATTGCAATAAATTCACGATGTCAACAAAGGAGCGCTGATTCGCATTTATAAATAAGATAGGGTCGGTTACACACTCAGCGTATTGTTACAAAGGGACAAAAAAAAGTACTACCAATTTCAAAAAATTTAATAAAATTTTGACAAATTACCTTTTAATTCTCTTTTATATCCCTAGAACAAATTAAAAGGTTCGTCAATTAAAGAAAAATGGCACAATATTATTGTACTTCTTGTAGAATATAGATGCTGGACAATTAAGGCCATCAAAATCAAATTAAATCTTAATCTGTGGGTAGAGTTCCGTATAGGGGACACCCCCGATCGGGATGAAATTTTGGGTATTTGTTAGTCTTGGTGTAACATAAAAAACCCCAAGTTGTCAAAAATGCACTTTTAATAAAAAAAAAAAAAAAAAAAAAACCCCAAAGGGATTTTTGGCGCAAAGGGGTTTGCGAATTGTCTCGCAGTGAAACGGGAAGGGGCAAATGTGGAGTTTTTAAAAAAACAATTCCGGGGTGAACGATAAACGGGTATGCGAATTGTAATTCCGGGGTGAACGATAAAGGGGTATGCGAATTGTCTCGCAGTGAAACGGGAAGGGGCAAATGTGGAGTTTTTAAAAAAACAATTCCGGGGTGAACGATAAACGGGTATGCGAATTGTAATTTTTTTCATAAATCCGCCGTAAAATGGAACTTTTTGAGACCGAGATCATTGAAATTCAAAACTTTAAACCCTCGTAAAAAATTTCAGGGGCATTTGCGCCAAAAATCCCGTTGGGTTTTTTCATCATTTATGTTGGTAAACACGTAAAAAAATTTTGGTCCAAATCGGAGGTGTCCCCTAATCGGAACTATATCCTAATCTGTATAACGTTCTGTACTTTATGTAATATTTAATGTATTTCCTAATTCGAATTATTGTGTCAATGCTAATAATCTCAAAATTATTGAAGCACATTTTATTTCTTTTCTCTATAATAAAAAAAAATTAAATCAAACACATCACAAAATCTCCATGAATAGATATGGGATTCGAACCCACGGCAGTTTGATCGTAAGGCCAATCAGACAAAAATGGATTTTTAATTTACTTTAAATACCCAATCAATTTTAAAGAAAAAAAATTGGTAGTCTGTAATGTCGGTTTACGGAAGATAGTTTTACGTGATAACGTATCATATTTAATAATACATAACCTAAATTTTACTAGCTGTCAAACTTGGGCCGAAGCATACTGCGCTCTCGCTTGCACGCACAGGGTCAGGCGGAACGTTAGGAACGTGACACTTTTTCGTGCGTGCAGCTGGTGTTTCATCAATTTATCAGACGTTATCACGTAAAAATGAAAATATTGTTAATTAAAAATATGCAAACAAAATTTTAACTAACGGCCAATTAATTTTCAATGCACCGATGCTTTTGTCGTAGTAATTATTTTTGGGAAGGTTTCAAATTTTTTAACTACTTATATATCTAAGTATATTATAAACAGGCAAAGTTTGTAAATTTGGATGTAGGAATTTATCTCCAAAACTACTCATCCGATTTCAAAAATGTTTTCACCAATATTTAGAATGGATCCTCAGGATCAACATAGACTATATATTAACGCGTGGCGACCTTTTGCAATGTAAGTCGACAAAAAAAAAACGATGACAATTTACAATTCGGACGAAGCCGGACCGGGCCGTTAGTATTATATAATCTTAGCATCCTTAACGTAAAAATCTCATTAGTAAATTATTCAATTTGAATAATATATGAACTAAATTTTCATTATCCAAGTGTGTAGGCTTTCACGGCCGGTGTTGATCCAAATCTTTTGGTTTCCGGGCTTGTATATCTGTGAGCAGCCTAGAAGGAAACTTCGCCCGCTACCACATCGCCTTTGATAATGTCTACCGCAGTTGTAGACGAAACGTCAGGTAGTAATACCAATGGACCACGGCATACAAGCCAGGAAACCAAGAAGATTTGGATTAATTCTCATTGTTAGATAAGTTGGACCCCGTTGTTATCATTATATCTGCGACCATTTGTTATAGCCACAGTAATGAAATTTTTATTTTAGGGGTTCCCATGAAAGAGAGATGAAACAACCAAAATTTTTAAAGATTAAATCATGCGTGAGGTATATTTTAATAGGTTTCATTGAGTGGAGTCGGAAGTGGATGGGCTCAACTATTCCGGCCCGGGATCATAACTGTGCCCCACCGTGGACATAAAATAAGATTTTCGATCCCGCCATGAATGTCGTTTTTTTCATACAAAGGGCCAGTGCTTGTTTTTGCCCCCCTGTACAAATTGATCGTTCGACACTCTCTATTCGCCGCCACAAAAATTATAGCATACGGTTGTGAGAGCTATTACAACAAACACAAAAAACGCATTATTAATTTTACTTTACCTTAGAATTATATATCCATCAAAAAATAAAAGTTAAATTTCTGATAAAAAAAACTATCGACAATCGACCTACCGGCCTCAGCGGGCCCTAGCCTGCCGGGAAAACCCCTGTGGGCCCATCCGCCCCTGAGTATAGTAAGAAAAAACATTTTATTATTTTTTTTCTAAATTGGTGACGTGGGGGATCTTGAAAGGAGCGAATTATTTGACCTAGAAACAAGACATTTGGTAGGTGTGCGATATTATTGATTACAACTAACCGTTTGGGTCTTTTTAGAGTTCAACTATTTCAAATATTTATGTCTTCAGCATAAAGTAGCGTTGATCCAATAGAATGTTACGAAGAAGGAAGGTTTTGGTTGAGGATCCTAAACCAAAATCTTCCTTCTTCGTTCAAATATTTATATTTGCTTAGTCGTTTAAAAAAAATACATTTGTGCTCTGCTAGCAAGGTTATGTCTGGTACTCTTCAATCATAAATAGAATTAAAAAACATTTTTCCCCTGCTTGCATGTAGGGCACCCCCTTCAAATAAAGTTTTTTACTTTAGATACGATTTTAGTCTTTGGGCCAAGGATTTAAACATTTTTAAGGCAACATCTCATTTCGTTTAGAAGACAGACGGACGGACAACATTGCGACAAGTCTACGGTACGGAATCCTATAAAATTAGAGTAAAAGCTTGATATGAAAATGATCAAGTTTCATTTTTAAACGTTCAAATACAAACCGCAATGTTTCTATAATATTCAAATTAACTAGTCTAAAGACTTTAAATGGAACGCATGAATACACTGGTAACTTGATTGTATTAATAAAGTAAAAGTAACCATGGAAACAAAAAACTGATTATATTGTTTTAATTATCTTGTAATAACTTATTTATAGTGCTATTTTTCTTTAGACCACACTATTATGTTGTCATTATGTCTATTTAGTTAAAACATTAAAAAAAAAAATCAATTAAATACAAATAAACCATAATAAAGCTTAAACTATCATTTTAGGACGGTGAACTTTTGTTTGTAGATAAAAATTTTATTGGAAATAAAATACGTTTTCTAATTTCGTTTTTTGCATTGCTGAAAACAGTGTCTTAAATCACAAAAACGCGTATATTAAATAATGAATACCAAAGAACATTTAATTAATATGGAAAATGTCACGTGTTTATTGTGGACTAACATATTTATCTATGATGAAGGAAGGTTTTTGGTTGAGGATCATAAGTAAATAAGCTTTACCAATGTTTCGCTAGTAGCCAACGTTGCGAAAAATTTATTTTCATCTTCAGGGCCTCAAGCCGGTCGAAAGGTGGACCAGCTTGAGGTCCTGAAGATGAAAATACATTTTTCGAAACGTTGGCCACTAGCGAAGAAACATTGGTAAAGCTTATTTACTTATGATCCTCAACCAAAAACCTTCCTTCATCGTAACATTCTATTGGATCAACACTACTTTATACTGAAGATATTTATCTTTAGGATCCAGTGGAAATTATCTAATTACCGTTGGGTCCTGAAGGTATTTCAATATGAATCGATATCGCAATAAATATAGGTTTTTAAACAGCTAGAAACCCTTGACATTTTCGTATCAAAACTAGATATGATTTCTATGTCGACGTACACTTTGTTCTGTTTTTTAATATCACAACAAAAAAAAACTGAATGCAGTCTCAAGCCCAGTCGACAAAATAATGCAATTGCTAATAGGTATGCAAAGTGATATTTAATCAAATTTGTTTTTTGACAATTTAAAAAATGTAATTCCGTGATAATCCCTTAAAATTATTAGTATTTTGTCAGTTTCAATATTCGACAAGCATCAGTTCAGTATCTGTACCAAATTATATACACCCTTCAGTAAGTATCAGTAAACTATCTACAATTTTTGTTAAATCTCTATTAAAGGGTTCAATTTCGATATATCTAGGTTATTTTCGCACAAAATCCGTTCAAATTTTAACTTTTCGAAAACGGGAGATTCTTTTCTATTAAATGATTCAAGTCCAAAAAAATATTATTGAAATCGCGATCAAAAGTTATCGGTTGGTACCTATGTAACGTACGTCCGAGCTCTGCAGGTGGCGATTCTTGACGAATCAACTTGATTTATTTTTTGTTCGCTTCGGTCACTATCGGAGTAGAATCCTCATTAAAATTTACTAAACTGTATGCAACGTTTTCAGTTGGGTGTGTTCGTTTAACGAGAAAATTGTTTACGTTTAAAACGGGCTTTATATATGAAAGAAATGTGCTACTTGGGATGTTTTTTGAGCAGCCCTAGTTAGCTGTAAGTAGTCAGTCGCAGCTGACAAACATGTTGACATTACAGAAAGGCTGAAAAGCGTTCGGCCAATGGCCATTTAAACGTAGCTACTTCAAATAGGTGCGGTTTAATATTCAGAGCCGGACTCTGTATCAGATATCACAAACATGTTCTGTTCATTGTACACACATGTATGCATGTAAAGTACTCAGTCGAGTTCTGCTTCACTGGTTAATCTTATTTTTTTAACAGATAAAAATAAAGTTTTTAAACAATCGTTTGGAGACATCTGTGCATAGTTATACCTCAGATATATTTAATTTTTTATTCAGAAATTTAATTGCGTACAGCATTATACACGGTGGAAAAATGTTATTTGTTTTTGTCAAGCACTAATAAAACAAAATCTCAACAATCAACACATTTATTTATGTTTATACGTTGCCTTCGTTTGTTATGAAATTATCGCCTCGTAAATCCACTGTTATTGTAATGCTATTTATGTTTATTTTAAAATGGCCTGTTTAAGGTGAGCTTAGGATCATTTCGAGAGCTTTTGCGTTATACTTTCTGGGAGGCTCATCTGTACTTTGTTTAAAATACAAAAGAACTAAGAACTCGAGGGTTGTTAAACACGAGTGGGAAAAATTATACATATAGGTATTAATTTTAAAAGAAAAAACGTTTCGTCTATAGATTTAGACTTTTTCAAGTACAATATGAAAAAAGAATAATTATGAAAATAAACGTTAATTACTAACCATAGCAAATAACATATTAAGTTAAAGGTGGTACTTCACATGGCTATTTGTGCTCGCTATTGGGTGTTTGTTGTATTTGGCAAAATATATGACGTTCAATACAAACATGCAAATAGAGGCAAATACGACCATCCACACATGACAGCCAAATAGCAAACACACAAACATTTGGCAGCAGAACGCAAGGTTCAAAATTACAGGAATTTTAGCACTGTTTCATTGTCCCAATTTATTTTCAATAGTAATAATTGTTCCAGTTCTCGCTCACAGCACAGACACAAAAATACTGCACGTTCGTACAGGTTCACGGCGCGTGCGCTTTTGAATATGGCCATTGTGTGGACGGTTTATTTGCGTATTTGCCTCCTTTGATGTGCCTCGAAAAAATGACAAGCGCACGGTAACGCGTATTTGGTATTGGCTTTATTTATCAAATAGACAAATAAGGCCAACACTTTGTCAAATAGACTGTCCACACTTGGTAATTGTTTGCCAAATATGCCAAATACACAAATACAAATAGCCATGTGAAGTGCCGGCATAAGGTACATAAGACAAAAACATGGCAACAAGTTTATGTATAAATTTTGAACAATAACAAATAATAATCTACAATCCTGCGATTTTTCTTATTAATTATTATCTCGATGGACACGATATCTAATAAATATATAGTTTTAAGTACAGTTAAGTAGTTAAGTTAGATGTATTTTTTTGGTTGGTAACAATTTTTTCTGACACACTAATCCAAATTTGAGTTTAATCCTAGTCGGTAAAGTAGATTACGAGTAATATAAAAAAATCAGACTTCAAAAAAGTCATTGGAATTTACTAGAAAGTCCTTAGACGTTGTAGGTATTAAATTGCGTATGTTTCCAGTGATCCGATTGACACCAAAATCAGAAGGCCTGAAGTCTATATATTTTCGCGTTAAAATAAAAGCTCTTTTCGTGAAGACCAATTTTGCAACGGACGTCGACAAAAAACGATGGCAATCTACAAATTCGAGCGAAACCGCTAGAACTCTAGATATATCATTTTATTCCCTGATAGAAGGAGACTAAAATTCGCCAACGAGTAACCAAAAATGTAAATTAGCCATAAATAAAAGCGTTTTGTTACAATTTGTGTTACGTTGCACAAAACATGCTGTATAATATGAATAAACAATAATGAAAAAATAAAATCAAGAATGAAAAATGTTGCATTAGCGATAACCGACACGATGAGGAATATTTAAATGTTTGTGCAGCTTTTGATCCATGTAGCAAATGAAATAATAAGCTATGTATTTTTTAAATATTTGCATTTTTTAAGATCACCTGCGTTTCAGATCTATAGCGATAAAGAAGAATTGAAATGCACTTCGCTCGTTTTTCAAAGATTAAATGGCGTATTTTTACGTAAATAGTCGCTCATAAACTAAAATTAATTACGCTTTAACAACTATAATTTAAATATAATTTGTTAACATAAAACATTCCAATTTAAACTATTTTTGAGGATAATATTCCTAAATGCTAATAAACGTTTTGTCTTAACAATTAATAAAAAATCGCAGGATTGTGGACAAAAATTAGATTTATTAATTGTACGACGTTTCGTCTATAGATTTAGACTTTTTCAAGAACAAATGTGAAAATTCGAAACAATAATTATGAAAATAAACATTAATTACTAACCATAGCAATTAACACAAGTTAAGGTACATAAGACAAAAACATGGCAACAAGTTTATGTATAAATTTTTAAACAATAAAAATAAATATAAAATAACGAACATTGTTCATGTTCATAACATAGTTATACTGACTACTTAAATTTTGAGTATTTGTTCTATAATTACTAGAATTGTTTTTTCAAATAAAACACATTTCACTGATATTACGTTTCTTCCAATTTGACTCTTTATTTAATATTTGAAGTTCATTAAATAGAAATATATGTCCAGTGTCGAATGATGAGATGACAACGCAGTCTTATTATCACTTAATAAATTTATGTTTCTACAGTCCATTAACTTTTGTTACCTAATTGCTATGGTTAGTAATTAATGTTTATTTTCATAATTATTGTTTCTAATTTTCACATTTGTTCTTGAAAAAGTCTAAATCTATAGACGAAAGGTCGTACAATTAATAAATCTAATTTTTGTCCACAATCCTGCGATTTTTTATTAATTATTATCTCGATGGACACGATATCTAATATATATGTTTTGTCTTAACTGTTACAATAATACAGTCAAACAAAATTTTATTTCGTTACTGTTTTTTGGAACAATTTCTTTTTTAAACAGTATTTTTTTGTGCGTGAGCGGGCATCATTTTGAAAACGTTATAAATTCTCAACTAGTAGGACAACGTTATGAATCCGAAGTTTAGCAAAAAATAATATCTCAAAAAGGATAATATTAGCTCTGTTCCAAGCTGTCTGAGAACGGTAACAGAACCATCACCGTCTGGCCCAGTGGCTGAACTGAAACTATATCGGTTTTTGAGCTACTGCGCAAACTTGTGACGGTTCTGTTACCGTTCTCAAACAACTTAACTATATAGATGACTTTAACTTTGTCTAAATCTAATTTTCGACGAATCTTCAACTGAGTGATCCCACTGTCATTTACTCATGAAAAAATAAAAACTGTTACGGTTTGTGCTGAAGATTGACTTATTCCTTTTCGGAGAAGGATGTGAATTTGTTTGTGTACTTTATTTAGCACAGGGGTGGTGAACCTTTTCATGTCTGAATACCAAAAATTAATTATCAAGTAAGGAAAAGCCAACTCTAAACAAATTTTATTAGTAACAAGTTTAGAATTTAAAGTCAGAAAATTTCCCCTTAAAACGACATTACCTATTTGAATGATAAAATACTTTTGCTTCTACTTAGATGACTATGGACATGTGCTAAACTCAGTAATAAAAAAATAACTACATTGAAATTTTATACAAATTCTGACATTTGAAATACGTAATGTATATCGAATTTCAAACTACAATCATATAATTAATTAAATATAATAAGTATTTGTTGATTTATGCATAATATTTATTTGGGGGAGCTGGTTTCACTGAAATATTCATAGAAAAGCCAAATCGATATTTGCAACTCAAAATACCTTGACACTCAACCTCAAAGGACGTGGAACGCTTTTTTTAAAATTTTAATTATTGCCTTGTACATAATTGTATTTTTAGTAAAAAAATATATCTTATCTTATCTCATCAACCTCAAAGGAATATTAGCAAACTATATGAAAATTAATTTCAGATATTCGCTTCTATTTCTGCTGAAATGATGGAGTTATATTCGAAAGATTTAATTAATATTTGTAAAATGGAATTATAGTAAACTTGATGATTGGCCTCTGAGTCCTTTTTTTTGTCAAGTTTTCGACATTTCTTATCATATCAAATCCGACTGTTTAGACATTAGACAGTCATAGAAATTATTTTATTATTTAATGAAGTAAGCTGTAAAAAACTGCCGTCTCGCATTACAATTATTGTGTTGCCTTTTTACACGTTTTGTGGCTGCTAAACACCTCAAGATAAAAATAAAGATTAAAATAAATCACGATAGGGCTTGCAACGTAAGCAGGCGATTAAGTTTAAAAATGTGTATATGTTTAACGTTTTGAATCTAAATAAACGCCTTTTCGCTTGTAGCAATGACTTCCGTTAGGAAACAGTTGTATATTTTTTTAAATTTTTTACTGCCTAATTACGTGAATATTTTCAAATCCATTTGCCGCTTTACATCAATATCATAATATATGGTTCGTTGATCTCATCTAGTCCGGCTCTGGTTGTTTCGTTTCAAGTCTACCAAACCCGGGTTTCAGTGCAATGTGAGACATTTGACAATAAAAAGTGGTATATTCGACCCAACATACATTTAATACATACATATAAATACGTTTCAATGTGCATCGGCATCGAATAAAAGAAAAGTTTTGTCTGAATTCTCGTAGTTTTTGTTTTTGTCGCAAATATACATACCATGTATCCATCCGACAGTACAGAGCAAAAGATTTATTAATGTGTCGTTTAGTATCGTTGTTATTGAGGGCACCTACCCCTTTTCCCCCGAGGAATAACTACTATCTCCCGAAGGAATAATATAAAATATCGTTCGATGTTATTCTAATAAAAAAATATCAATTCAATTCAAACTTTATTAGTCAAAAACACAATTAAAATTGTACAGACATTGTCAAAATGATACAAAAATTACAATAAATTTGGATGTATTTTTTTTAAAACTTAGTATCATATTGCACATATAATATTCGTCAAAACTGTAAAATGGTTCTAACATCAAAAATTGCTTAGTGATTTTTTTGAAATATTTAAAGGAAAGTCCTTTTATTTTCTCCGGTAGAAAGGTGAAAATTTTATGTTCCATGAAGTCTGGACTACATCACAAGAATTTCATTTTTACTTCTGGTATTACCTATCATAATGACCGGCACTAGTTAATAAAATATTAAAATAAGTTAAAGACAGTCATAATACGTAATTCAGTAAACAGTGGTTTACAATGATCGTCATAAGTAGAATCAGAAATACACCTTATGGCCTTTTTTTGTAGTAAGAGAAATTTATCAACATCTGAGGCGCAGCCCCAAACAATATTCCATAAGAAAAAATATCATTGATCATCGTTCTACATTTTTTATCCTTTTAATCACCATTTCAAATAGACAGTATGGTAATAGGGAAATCAGAAATAGCTTGTTTAGAGGTCCGTAAAAAATGTTTGTGGTCTTTCCTTATGATGAGACAATCATCAAAAAAAATCAAGTTGAGGATAAAAAAGGCTTCAGATATTTGAAAGCTCACTGTGATCAAAATTGTATCACATAGCCCCACTAAATGAAAATAATATTTCAATGTTTCCAGTATCGCAGTGAATTGATTACAATTTTCAAAAGTGGTGTCTTCAATGTTTAATTATCATTTCCACTGTGATACAATTTTGATCACTTTGACCCTCCATAACTCTGCGACCGCTCTTTTTGATTAATGCCTCAGGACAAGGTATCATCCAAACCACAAAAAAATAAAAAAATTGCGAATCTCCGAAGAAACTTCTTAGATTTTAGCATTTGTTGGAAAATTTATTGTTTCAGATATTAGGAAAAGGTTATGGTGGAATTTGTTACCGTGGCTAAAGAAAATCCTACATATATATATTAGTGATGTGCCGGATATCCGTATCCGCGGATATCCGAGGGAGAAGAAAGATCCGTATCCGTTAGTTTTTGTCGGATCTTTTACGGATCTTTTACCTTATTAATTTTCAATTCATAGATGAAATTTTATATATATATATAGGTGATTAGATAATAATGAAAAACTGTTAAATTCCATTCAGATTATTTTTTATTTTTTAAAATCGTGTTTGGCACCTTTATATTGCAAACATTTATCGTAGTGAGTACCATATCAATAGTACATAACTCAAAGGTACTATAAAACTATCTTTATAATGAGATATTGCACATCGATCTTTGGAAAGAGACAATCTGTTAGGAGAGTTAACTCTTAAAGAGGTCAATAACTTTTTCCCATAACAGATAGTCTCTTTCCAAAGGTCGATGTGCAATATTTACCGCCGCGTACTCTAAAAAAGTTAAGATCCGTATCCGTATCCGCGGATATACATTTTTAACGATCCGGCACATCACTAATATATATGCACACAGTACGCACTGCGCAATATATATATTGTTACTTTATGTTGTGTTCTAAAATGAACCAAAATATCTATTTTATATTTTTTAAGCTATAATATGTATGCACCTATTTTTTGACGTACTTAATATTAATAAAAGTTATTTATATGTTGCAGTAAACGTTGTCGAGGCATTACAAGAGTTTTGGCAAATGAAACAAGCCCGAGGGGCAGATCTCCGAAATGGAGCTCTTGTCATATACGAGTCAGTTCCATCGAATGCTCCGCCCTACGTTTGCTACGTAACTTTACCAGGTGGATCGTGTTTTGGAAGTTTTCAGGTGAATATTTAAAATCTACTTTTTTAAAATTGAAACTTATTAAAAATTATGAAAATATTACATTCTAAAGATATAGTAGAACGGCAAAATTTCGTGGGAATTATTGCAGTGTTACGCTAACTTTGTTAGTGAAATCTGAAATTTTTAATGATAAATATAATTTTGGCATTGTTTTACAGTGATCTCTATAACGCTCACTGGCATGTGAAATTATAGCTTTGTTCCAACCGTCAGAATCATACGCAGTAGCTATAACGAAACTACATATTTGTATCGGTTTTGGAACACGTTTTAACTACTGCACACGACTGTGACGGTTCTGTTACCGTTCGCAGAGAGGTTGGAACAGAACTGCTAATTCCAAAAAAATAGAGTGCTAAAGGAAAAGTGTTTCCAGAATGTTTGTCTACTACAGAGGCATACAGATTATTTATGTCTGCTTGTAGCTTCGCTCAAAAATGACTCGACCAATTTTTTATGAGATTCGATATACGATTTGCATCAAGCTTAAATGTATTGGGTATTTTTTAGTTGGCTACGCTCAACAAGCTAAGATATGATTACGATCAAAATCGATATTAATGCAAATATTTAGAAATCACAATTCGGTTTGAAGTGGGTAAAATGAATTGATTTTTTTTCCAACAAGATTGGCTTGTTAGGGGTCGCTTTTTGTCGAAGAATACATGTAGAAATGCATTTATTATAGCTGTTGCATCGCAAACACAACTTAGAGAAACCTGCTATATAATATTTCAAAATGATTTAAAAACCGTTAAGGGGATTCATAAATCAATGGACAAGTAAAAGTTAAAAAAGAAAAAACAAATAATAATCTACAACTTCAATCGTGTTCATATGCGTTGTTATTTAACGTTATAATATTTTTCAGTCTGTTTCTCGACAAGTATTGATCGCCATTATAATTACGACATAAATGGTTGCATGTTCAAACCCTGGGTGACCATGTGTAGGTACTGTATACTGTTTGACCGAGGAAAGAAAGCCTGCCAAAAGAATGTGCACAGGGTGCCTTATTTGTGAAAATCGCCACGAAAACAAATATTGCAGCTGATATATATTAAGTTGTACAAAACGCTCTTGTCACATTGTGACAGTCCAGTAAACCAGACATATATAAATGGATAATCTAGGCGTTTTTACACTTGTAAGTTTGTATGTATGCTTGTTTGTAACCTCGTTTGGACTACAGCAAGTGGTTTATTACTGTTAGTAGGTTATGCCACTACTGTAAGAGCAATCGTTGACCGAGCGGTCTAAGGCGCTAGTCTTCGCTGACGTCAACTCTCGGATTCACCGGTCGTGGGTTCTAATCCCGTCAACGCCGAAATAAAAAGTTTGTTTTTTTTTTCGGCAAATCTTTGACAATTAATCGAACTAAAAAGTGGAAAATAAAAATATAGTTTAAATAAAACTAAAAACACGCTTTATATCGAACTAAAAAGTAAAAAATATTTTTTTTAAAGTAAGCTTAAAACAATAATGAATAAAAAATACTAGTATTATTGTGAAAAAAGCGTGGGGCGCTCGATGTACGAAAATGTGGAACAAAGCGTTTTTTCACATTAATACTAGTATTTTTTATTCATTATTGCTTTAAGCTTATTTTAAAAAAACTATTTTTTACTTTTTAGTTCAATATAAAGCGTGTTTTTTAGTTACTATATTTTTATGTAATACCGTGAACTTGTAGTTGACGCTTTTATAGAAATGTACTCAAGTAATTTCTAGTAATTTAGGTTCATAATAATTATCAAAGCGTGGGTTGTAAATTCTGTGATAGTTCATTTGTAGGAACCCACGCTTTTAGAATAATAAACATAAATTATTAAACGTTAGTTTTTACTTTTTAGTACGTTTTAATAAAAGCTTATATTTAAAAAGTTTTTTTCACAAATATTATATTTTGTCTGTTTAGTCTTTCAACATTTTTACTATTAAAACGTTAATTTATTAAAATTAATTGATTATTTAATTCTAAAAACGATTGAATCATGTATTATCATCGGGTATACATATGCATACAAAATTTCAAATCGCTCGGATACGTGGCGTTCGCCATATTGGGTTTACAATAACGGCACGTCTTATAGTATGCCACTTGTAAAACTCTTTTATTTGATGTCCGTGCCAAGAAGGTTGTGAATAAAAAGGTAATCCGCCATTTTGGGGCGTTCGCCATATTGGACACCAGACGTGTACGAAATTTCAAAGCTCTGGCGTAATTATATCTAGTCTAAATTTTGGTTGAACTGATACTCTGACTGACTGACAAATAGGGCAAGTTAAATAAAAGCTTGTAATAAATCTCCGCCTATTGTTTCAACAAACTCTAGCAATATCACTCGCACTCCCCTTCTGCACATACGTTCTTTGGCTGAGCACACAATATGTACAAGGATAGGACTGTGACTTTATACTTGTTGATTGCGTTTACATTATATTGTGTAGGTATGTATGTATGTTGGTATCACAGTGGCGGTTTCTTTGGCGCTAATCACTGCTGATATTTGAAAAGAAAATTCTTGATCAAATTAGTAGTGGCATCAAAATCAAGAGTAGGTATTCACGGATTATCGCAGTTGAAAGTTTTGGAATTTTTAGCAAAATAATATTTCATACACTCATATTTGATGCACGCAGTGCCACGGAACATAAAATAATTGTTTAACATTTTTATAACAATTTAAGTATGTTAAGTTTTTGTAACATATTTTATTTTTTTAACTTTTCATTACACAATTTCGAAACCAACACGGAGTTATTACGAAAACTAAAATCTCTCAAAACTTTTTCAAAATTACCACGCTTGTAGAAAATGACACACTGATCACAATGAACACTGCAAGCAAACATCTCTATATTATCTCTTCTGGTCTAGTAGTTGAGGGAGTTAAAAATTTCCCAAAAAATAAAAAAAAAATAATGTCTATTAGTTTCAAAAGTATGTATGAAACACTTCTAATTTAATGATAATTTTACCATTCCAACCTACAAGTGTGGAATGGTACTAGTTTAGGTCAAAAATCACTTTTAAAAAATCTTTCCGTTTGAGGTCCCCCGAATCTAAAAAAACATATTTTTGGAAAAACTCTGTGCGTCTGTTAGTCTGTGAACACGATACAGGTTAAACGGATGAGCGGATTGATACCAAATTTTGGGAGGATGTTTGGTATGCAAATATCCAGAGCCCTATTGTTTTTGGGGAAAATCGGCGCAAAATTCAAACGGGATACTAAAGTTGAATGGATTTGTGATTTTTCTGGCATGGTCCGACCAGCGAAACCCGTTTGTAAAAAAATGGCGCAATTTGCAATTAAGGAAACAAAAAAAAAGTGATCGTTAATTACTCGAGAAGTAATTGACCGATGACGCTAAAATTAAATATTGCACTTAGCGACCTCTGTCAGTGCTCATTTTTTATGAAATTTCATAAGGAACAACTTTCTCAATGCATATGCTATACTAAAAGTCAAGAGGAACGGAGATATTAAAGGAAAAAAGAGAAAAAACACTATTTTCGTCACTAATTGTTAATTATAAAAACAAGCACACCAACAATTTGTAAGCAAACTTAGGGGGTTGAACTACACGCTAAACCGAAGCGATTCCAACAATAATCTCGCCTGTGCCCGAATAATACACTTTTTAATGTTTTTACCTCCTCGCCGTCTAGCCTAGTAAGTTTTCTTCCATTCAACCGTCATTAAATTTCTTATAGTTTTTAATTTGTTGGTGGGAACAGTAATACACAAAACTTTCCGTTTTGTATAAGTTATAACTTAAGGGTATATAATATAAAAGTTTATTTTTCCTTTATTCAACCGATATTTTTTCTAAACAATTTATTACATTTTAAACACGAACAAGTAAACCCAAATCTAATCTAAGCTGGTCTGTATGGGAAGTATACCTTAAAGATGTTCTCATAATATTACACATTAAACGTAAATAGATCATACGTAATGTAATTAGTAATTACTGTTTGATTCTTGAAGATTACAAAGAACACGCAATTTTGATAGCCGACATTAGTCCTTTACTAAGGCCGCTGTTACACTGTAAACACCACAGCGCTAAGTTTCAACTCTATCGATGAGAAGACAGATCATTTTTACGAGCTTTTATTTCACTTCATTCAGTTTGTCAGCTTGGATTAAATATTGCAATCAAAATTAAGACTAGATGTGCACACATGTATAAATTCGATGACAATGCATAAATCCAATATGGCGAACGCCCCAAGATGGCGAGTTACCTTTTTCTTTACAACCCTCTTGACATCGATGTCAAATGAAAACGTATGACGAGTGAAATAAGTTTGCCTCAAGATGGCGGAATACCTTTTTCTTCACAACCCTCTTGACATCGATATCAAATGAAAACGTATAACGAGTGGAATACGGATGCCCCAAGATGGCGGAATACCTTTTTCTTCATAACCCTCTTGACATCGATATCAATTGAAAACGTATAACGAGTGGAATACGGATGCCCCAAGATGGCGGAAACCTTTTTCTTCACAACTCTCTCGTCGTGGGTAGGTGTAGTCGTGCATCTTCGGGGCTCATCGGCGTTCAATCGCTAGATTTCTTGTATAGGCTAACGCCCTCGGAAATAGAATTATTGCCACTTATAAATAATACGTGATGCTTTTTTGCTGTAGTGTAGCCGAATCTTTACAACAATGCGTATAGAATGCAACGATTGCATGTTGCCGAGCAAAGTGAGTGAAAAGATGACCGGCACCAGCTGATCGCAAATGCCTGTCGTTTATTTCTTTTCATAATGCATATAACAACAGTCTAATGTATATCCGAAGTATGGAGGGTAGACGTAAGGAGGACTATCTGGACTATATTCATTCCTATACAAGTGCTAACAATATACACAATTACGATACCCGCAACTGTCATCTTTTAGTAACACTAAAAGGGCACATAAACGTTTTTTTAAATAGTCCTCATAACTTTGCTATACAAGCTTATAATAAATTGCCGTCGGAATATGAAAACCTAGCTTCTCTTGCGACCTTCAAAAATAAAATAAAAGAATTTTTAATTACGAACGAATTTTACACTGTAACAGAATTTTTAAACTTATAGCTTTAAGCTTCTTTTTTTTGACATGTCAAATAAATGTATTTCATTTCTATTGACAAAATATATTCTATCTATCTATCTATCTATGGGAGATAAGTTGAAAAAGTCTCCATCTAAATGCTGTAAATAACAGTTCAAAAATCGTCCAGAATGACGGTAACACTGCATCCGAGTATAAAATGAATTTAGCAGTTGTTTACCCTCCATAGCAGTTATAGACGAATTGAAGTGCGCTGAGTTGAAAAATGTAGTATTTTTAATGATTAGAGTCGTTAATAACACTGCAGTATATAAAATTTAAATTGTTTACGACTTACGTAGTCCAAAATAATTTAATAAATATAACCTAAAAACCTGCTGTCTGAGTGATTTAATTTTTGTTAGCTTTTACTAATATTTTTTAGTCATTTTATAGTTTTTACTGTTATAAAACTTATTAAAATAATGGAATAATGGGAAAAATTTGTGCTGTGAAAAGTTGTCCAAGTGGGGCGTAAAATGAAAAATAATAAAAAACGTTACACTTTTTCGTGCAGGCAGCCGGTGTTTCATCTTTTTATATTGACGTGATTCATCAATTTATAAGACGTTATCACGTCAAAAAAATTGGTTGTCTGTAAAGTCGGTTTACGGACGATAGTTTTACGTGATAACGTATTCCGCTCTAATGTCATATTTAATAATACATTACTGCGCTCTCGCTTGCACGCACAGGGTCAGGCGGAACGTTACGGAACGTTACACTTTTTCGTGCGTGCAGCTGGTGTTTCATCAATTTATAAGACGTTATCACATCAAAAATCGGAAATTCTTCTTTCCTCGTTTACTTTTGTATCCTAGTCTAATAATTTTTGCCCTCCATACGCTGCTTTAAAATTTACCCTTTTGCGACAGTGGCGGTCCCCTATTTTAACGCTTTTTGACTTACCCTTTCTCGTACACAGATATGGTTCTCCTTAACCTCTACCCTCCATAATCTGAAGACAAAATTATCAGATTTTATTACTTTACACTGAATATTGAAGCATAAACTGTACACATAAAATACGCTTCAAAAAGTAGAATCTCATTTCTTTTGAACAGTTTGTAACAATGCTATCCTGTCAAAAAATTTGCACATAATATAAATATATGCTTCGTTTAAAAAGCAAGTTGTTGATTCAAGATCATCACCGACAATTAAACGCAACATTGTAAACGAACACATATTTTTTTTAAGTCAGACAATAACATTTTTGTTTCAACTTTGATAATTTACGATGTTGGTAATAATCAACAAACATAAAATTCGAACCAATCACTGAATGAACGAGAGCAGAAATTTTTTTGCATTATTTTGTTTTATGTAAAGCCATTTATGCGCAGTCATACTTTGTTGCCTTTATAATACAGTTACTAGCTTTTACCAGCAGCTTTTCTCGCGCCATGTCGATTTTAAAACATTCCATATCTTATAGCAATTAAAATGGTATATAAATAACGTTTTTATATGTCTTCCTTATAAAATACGCCTGTACAGCGGTCGCAAAATACCTCATTTATCACTAGTGCGTAAAGTAATACAAAATATTCACATGAATACACGAATAAAAACATGTAAACACTGTACAGCACTTGCCCGCATGACAGACTGACTATGTGTTATACATACTACACGGTCAGCTGATGTTAACCATGGGCGCCGCCATATTGGCCTTGGCTGCTCTACCGAGCGCCTACTCCGAACGCCTTTCACTTTACCCCTACTTCGCGGCCGCCTGTAATGCGACATGCAACAGACGGCCAGAAAAATTCGGGGCGATAGAATAAAAGTTTTACTTTAAAAAAATGCTATCTAATTCAACAGTATTTCCACAAACTGTCAGTCACCATTAAAAGCATATGACGATTCATAGTAGGCAAAATTTAATATATGGGAAGGTGAATACAATATTTCCAGAGAAAGAGAGAGAGAGGGGGGTGGGGGGTATATTATAATTATATGGTAGTAGAAAGATCCGTTTTGGATAGGGTTTGCATAAGACCTGTTCGTAGTGGGTGCCTGCGTCGAGAAAGGAGCAACTGGCAAATAATGGGAACGCACCCGTCTCAATTGCGTACGAAGCCGTGGGTAACGGCTAGTACCTTATATTATCATATATTATATTAATACGCTAAGGTTTAAGATGTTTGCCTCCCTTTTTAGAAGAAACCTCACAATTTCTCCACATAAATTAATTATATATCATTTTATAGATAATTGCTTGCCCTACTGACATCGACAACTAAAAAATTTATTATTGCTTTTGTTTTTGTAAATTAATTAAAATGCAGCAACGCTGAACAACGTCTGCCATCTGACGGCTTTAATTTTGAAACAACGTCAACACTTCGATCTGTCATCTGACCTTCAAATTGTAATACAACAGACACAATACTGCATACTGCCATCTGACGGCTTTAATTTTGAAACAGCGAGCAACGCTGAACAACGTCACAGCAATGCTTCATGATGCCATCTGGTTTAGCTCAACGCTTTTGCTACTTGCGCCTCTATATGACAATTTTAGTAAAATATTTCTTTGATCTGTCATCTGAGCTTCATATTGTAATACAACAAAAAGAAGAACGTTATAAGCAGTGTGCAAAATTAGAAACGAATTGAATACCTGCAATCATATTTAAAAAATAATTTTGTAAAGTGATAATTATTATACTTATTTAGTGCGAATAATTCGCACAGGTCACACTATTATATTTTATTATCTTTCACAAATTTGAGTTTATTTGTAAAGTTATATTACTGCAGTTAATTCTATTTAGAAAATTGGAGGCTACGTCATTTCGCTTGTAATTAGCGGTCCAGTTGATTGGGTGATTAAATCAAATTTCTTTTTAGTTTTTTGTAATGTAAATTTTTCACAGATTTTTTTATTGTACCGTGTAATTTCTGATGCTACTGATAAATACACTATAATAATAAACTTATAATAAAAAATGCAAGTCTTCTTTTTAAAAGAATCATTACATGAAAACCTTTAAAACGGTTGTTAAAATGGCAAGTGTAGTAAATTTTTTATGATGCATGTATCAAATTCATTAAACAAGTGAATAAATACGTAACTAAAAATACAGTACGTTTAAAAATGGCAGAAAACTCTAAGGGTACAATAAAAGAAAAGATTGTGCTTTATTTCAACTGCGCGTTCAGAATACCAGCACAATTTGTGCAGTTGAAGTAAAACATGTAAACAATTGAGAAAGTCATATTAAAAAAACGTTTGGATGTATGGTTTCGTCGTTTTTGAGTTACGGTTAAAAATTAAATGATGATCTTTGCGTTTTGAAAAGCTGCAATTTCTACGAAAATAGAACATATCATTTTGTTTGTCATTACTGAGAACTGCGAACGAAGCTAGCAATTAAAATTCGAGATAAAAATTTATTTCACGTAGTTTAGTGTAAAAAAATTAAATGCATTTAAATAAAAAAATAATGCCTTAAGACCCGTGGGTTTATTTTAGTCTTGTATGTGTAAGCACTATAACCTAGATGCTTAAACAATTCTTTGAAATTGATTGAAATATGCAAACATTTTACTTCTAGGCACCATGATTTCGCACGCAATATGTCAAAATTATACTCACATAATGTAGGTATATAGCGAGTGTTCCAACCTCTGTACTTAATTAATTGCGAAAATGTATCGAAACCTCGGCTGTGATTGTTTCATAATTTAATACAGACTTTTTAAAAAGTGACAATTAAAATTTGAAAGTTTAAATCTTTGTTTTTAGTTTACGTTTACAGATGCCAATGAAAAAATTATATTTTATTCGTTTTTTGAGTACGTGTCCACAAATTCCAAAATTAAAATTGGACTGTTTGTTTCAGAACTGTCCAACGAAAGCAGAAGCACGACGAAGCGCGGCAAAAATAGCTTTGATGAATTCAGTATTCAATGAGCATCCTTCACGAAGGATATCAGACGATTTCATCGAAAAGGCCGTAGCAGAAGCGCGGGCATCATTCAAAGGCGACCCAGAAGAGGCTGATAATCCTAACACAGGAATCGGCGCCTTTCGTTTCATGTTGGAAACAAACAAAGGACGCACGATGCTCGAATTCCAAGAACTGATGACTGTGTTTCAGTTGCTTCATTGGAATGGCAGTTTGAAGGCAATGCGCGAACGACAATGCTCGCGCCAGGAAGTCGTAGCCCACTATTCGAATCGCGCCCTCGATGATGACATGAGGTCGCAAATGGCATTAGATTGGATCGCACGGGAACAAGAATCGGTAGGTTCGTTGGGTAGGGAGTTGAGCCAAGCTGAGCGGGAATTAGAGACGGCGCGTCTGGCAGGTAGGGAGTTACGTTTCCCAAAGGAAAAGAAAGATATTCTCATGTTAGCGCATAGCCAAGTTAACGGTGGAGCGACTGGTTCTAGTGGAATTAATAGTTAACACTATTTATGTAGTTTTCTGTGTCAGCAGTATGGGATGTTGTTTAAATTAAATACAGACAATCTGTTGCTCGCATTGTTGACACGCGTTAAGAAAAAAATATTTTCGATAATTACTTAAAAATTTACCAAATTAAATGAACGAGGTGACGACATGCAGTGGTGAAGGAAGTTTTTTGTGTCCTTCAAACTCCTCATTTTCTTCCGCTGATCTTTATGAAAGAATCGTGTATTGGATGTTAGATACAGGCACTCGATTTCATCATTTATTAAATTAAAATAAACTAACAGTACGTGACCTACTCAGAGAACGAGATATATTGCTTAGATATGTAGCCATACGAACTTCCATTTCACTTCAGTCCGTCAGATTTTAATGCTGCACCCTGTATTTGGTTAGACCACTTAAGGAAGTCTGAACCAAGTTTAAATTTTAATTGCTATGAAAGTCTATTTTCCGTTGATTCAAAAAATGGACAGCAGTACTACTGTTCTGATCCACGCACTCAATAACCTTGATGGCAGTCCATTCAGGCAAATTTTGATTTTCTCGACTTTAGAAATACATAAAGAAATCAAAAGATTTAAATTTTCAATTGTATAGACAACGGGTTGTAATTTGATGATTTTGTAAACAATAGCCTATATTCTATCAACATGAATTTTGTCAGCGACTATTCTGGCTTTTCTATATTCATAGTAATTCTTATTATATTATCGGATTAATAACAGTTAGTTCCCAGAAAACAAATTTTAAATAATTAAATACAAAATATTCAAACAACTTCTAGGATCAATTTTGAAGAAAATATTCCCGTTTTCTAAATCAGAACATTTTTTATTACCAAGAATTCGTATCTTGTCGCTGCAAAATTGTTAAAATAATATTATTTAATTTCATTTACAACTGAAAGTTTTGATATTTTTAATATGTTAAATCAAAAAATATCCTGAATGTTATAAAATTGTCAGATTATAGTACCCAATAGTGAATCGGCATATTTTGGATCTGTGTTTTATCGTATTCTGAGGATGCAATTTTTCAATGTTTATAAATTACAGATTTAAGTGTCCTATATTAAAACAGTAAAAATTATTGCTGCGCTAGAAACGGGAGACAAGTTTTATTAATTGTTATTAATAAGTATAAAAAAGTAATTATAACAAAATTTGCCAGACCATTAAACGACATTCACATGAGGCCCTACTTAACTAATGCAATTAGTTTTGCATATGTATATTATATACACTGTGTTTGAAAAAAACGTCTCGACACGTAGTGCTCTAAATAACTAATTTTCGTTTCCGATTTTTTATTACAAAATTATTTATCTTAAATTTAAACGCATGCATATTTGTGTCCAACAAAACGGGGACGAACAATTTCTGCGAATACTTGGTAATGACATAACATCTTTCCATAGTGACAAAACATAACACCAGGACCGACCTCACAATTTAATAAAACTTTGAAAGCCCGCTTTAATTTTTGAGTTTTGAAATATTTATTCGTGTGTTTTATTTCTACACGCTGTTAAAAAAAAGAATCAACTCAAAAACCACCCAGTATAGATCGAATATTAATAATTTATTATTCTTTCGTGATTTTTCAAAATATTTGCTCGAAGTGTTCCAAACATAACAATTTGTTGTCAAAGTTGAAGAAAGTATGTTATATTAAAAATATTTCAACATCAATAAATACCGAAGTGGAACATCCTGTATACTTTTAATACAACTGACATTCAAATCTGTTTATAGTTTTTATTGGATAAAGTAAGTAATTAAGGCGCTACACGTCCGGACGTTTTTTTAATGGACGCGCTGTATATATATAAACATGTATAATAAATATTAATTTAAACCAAATTATGGTCGAAACAACCTGATTCTATTATTTTTGCGTTTTCGTTTATTTGTGTAAATAGCAAGCGGTTATAATTTGAATCGTAAGAAAAAGCGGACAGGTAATTAATATTATTTTAATTTTTCATTTGTATATACTTAGATGTCCTTTAAATTTCGCTTTTGTTAGATTTGCTTTAATAAAAACAACTGCTGATTAATATTATTTTATAATAAACAGAATTGTTTAAAAGCTATAGTCACAAGTTAATTGTAAAATTAGTAAAATTTTTAATAGACACATTTGTCAGACACAGTTTTAAACCAGATTAAGTTTATAAATCAGTAAGACCAAAACGTTATTATAATTTAACACTTTGACGGACACTTAAAAATTCAGTTTTGTTCCAATTTTGACACTATAGTTTTTAAATTTTTTCATATGTTTGAATTACTTTTAAAAGTTGTTATGTTGTGACAATATTGCCTTAGTAGATATTTGTACAGTGACACAGAGCACACAGGGTATGTATTCTACACTGGAAAATAGACTGCTACACCCGTCTGGCTATAAAACGTTCCGTAGTATACGACGGCTTCAGCCGTCGTGTCAAACTTTTGAAGATTTGTTTATGACGGTCTAAGCCGGTTTGTCCGTCAAAGTGTTAACTAGGTTTAAGCTTGACGATTTATAAATAATTGAGCTGTGAATTTTAAATGTTTCGTTTATCTATTAGAAATTGTATCGAATATATTTGCAGTATTTTTACTAGAAAATGATCGGCTATCACCTGAAGTTAATTAAGTATTATCATATTATGACTTTAGCTTTTTTTAACATTTCTGCTTACAACCTATCGTTAGAGTGATTGAAAATGCGAGAGTGAATTTATATATTTACATTGATCTCATCAAGAAATGTTTGAAAAAATATTTGACATAATTTATTTCTTTTTGCAAGGTAAGTCGCACATCGAAGAAGTATGAAGTATTAGGAATCGTGAAATATGAATTAAACCGACACATTCAAACTATTTGTACGTGATATAAAAAACAATAGTAATGATCAGTTACACCTTGTATTAATTAATAAAATAGATAAATATTTTTACAATTTGGGATTTATTCATACAAAAGATATCAGACACATTTTAATCAATAAAAAAATCACTCAGAAATGTCAAGGGTAAATATGAACTTAACAACAGTTATAATAAAGTAAAGAACAAGCGATCCAAAAATCAGTTGTTAACAATTTTGTAGACAACGTCCACAGTGACCAAAGGATCCAGAAAAACGTAATTACAGATATTAAATTTGCATTTATTGACTAACTTTTCGAAGGATTTACCTTCATCCTCATACATATAATGGTTTTTTATTATTTTGACAACATATTTGACGGCATTTGTACTCTGAGGATGAAGGTAAATCCTTCGAAACGTTAGTCAATAAATGCAATTTTAATATCTGTTATTGTGTTTTTATGGATTATTTGGCCACTGTGGACGTTGTCTACAAAATTTTTAACAACAATTATAATAAAACATGAAAATCCAATTGACAAAAAATATCATATTACAGAATGAGTGTAGTAGTTTGTATAATCTTATAAATATTGAAGAGTTTTTAAAATGTGTTCTTACAACGAAAAAGTACTGTTCACCGCTTTGTGACTACTGTAATGAAATGGGACTCCCTAGGGGCTAGATTCTATAGACCCGTACTCCAAACATGTAGGGATGAGGAACAAATCAATTTTGAAAAAGTGACTCTGTCGTGATGTTTCCATTATAGGGCTGGCTACAAATTGATTCAAAGGTGCTAATTTCAAGAGAAACCAATATATATTGAAACATGTGTTGTAATGATATCAACGATCGCTTGAAACGATTTCAACAGAACGGGACGTCTTTTAAAAAAATCTATATTTCATATTTCACTTTTCCTTTATGTACGTGCGACCTTCCTTATGGCAATCAATTTTAGTTATATTTTTATGCAACCATTTTATTTAGAAATATTTTTAAATTTCGGCATTAGTTACTATAATAATTTGTTTTGTTATTTAAATTATTTTGAAATGTTAATAATTTATTGTTTTCTTATTCTTTCGGCGTAATTATTAAATTGCCAATTTTATTATTTTGCTGTTATTTATTTTAAAGTAATTAATGCACGTGAGCGTAGATTATCAAAAAATAAATAAAATGAAATTATTTATAATATTAGCTTTCAAGAAACATACATTGTAAAATTACAATTGCGAATTTCTGTTCACAAATGTTAAAAAAACTGCAACATTTTACGAAAAAGAATTTCTTGTCTTAAAACAAAATAACTTATAACAATCATAGGTTTGAATATAGAAAAAAAATAATTCATTGAGGTTGAGATGAAACAACGACAGCGACAACACATTGCAAACCACTTTGAAATCTTTCTTAGGTGAAGAATTAAAAAAAAACCTTAGATCCACCCGTTTAGACTGTGCGTTGTTCGGCAATCAGTCATAGAGTTTTATTATGTAGATTTAAACATTTTTTTTTGTGCATTTCTACAGCTTTGTTTCATATATTTCAGTTTGACATCAAATTAGGTAAATCTAATAGTAAAATGCATATTGGCTTCGTGTTTTTAAAAGCGACAATTTAAAAAAAAAATAAACGCTGATTCTATGTAATTAGTTACATATATTATATTGACAAACATTTCGGATACTGCGAATCAATTTTATGATGTTCCGATATCTTTTCTGCACATCCTGTTTAATATACAAAACAAATGACGACGTAATACATCAACTGACCCCAGTATGTGAGACGAGATAATGTATAGTATTTCTCGAGTCAATATAGTTTTAGTGGGCCTGTTATTTTCAACAGAACTGTAAACTGGATTTTTGGAGTGGCAGCCATATTTGTGTGTGAGCCGAATGTTAAACAATTGCCAAGCGACTTTTCGAAAATATGCGTATAGATGAAGAAGCCGCCTTTGATTAACAAATATTATAACACAGAGTCCTTGTATATTAACTTGAATTGTTCCGATTATTTGCGACCAGCATTTTTGAACTCTAGAGGATATAACTACACAAATTGAGCCTTTCATTGTATAATTTTTATATACTTATTTTAAAATGTTATCATTTTTATAATAATTACACGAAGATATTCTAGGCGGTTCGTTTTAAACGACAATAAAATGCCTTTCACACCTTTATAATAATAATGCTTTTATTTCTTGATAAGTTGATATTATGTCGTAATAGACTCTGCGCGCACCATTACCGTTTACTTTATTTATTTATTTTATCAGTGCGAGCAAAAAAATAATAGAAAATTGTCACATGCGTCGGTAAAGGTGATAAAAATATCGTTTATAAATTATCATTTTCATTACCATCTAATTGTGATTTTTATACTTGATAGTTACTAGTAGTGATGTGCCGGATATCCGTATCCGTATCCGCGGATATCCGAGGGAGAAGAAAGATCCGTATCCGTATCCGTTAGTTTTTGGCGGATCTTTTACCTTATTAATTTTCAATTCATAGATGAAATTTTATATATTATATAGGTGATTAGGTAATAATGAAAAACTTAAATTCCATTCAGATTACATATTTTTTATTTTTTAAAATCGTATTTGGCACCTTTATATTGCAAACATTTATCGTAGTGAGTACCATGCCAATAGTACATAACTCAAAGGTACTAAAAAACTATCTTTATAATGAGATATTGCACATCGATCTTTGGAAAGAGACAATCTGTTATGAGAGTTAACTCTTAAAGAGGTCAATAACTTTTTCCCATAACAGATAGTCTCTTTCCAAAGGTCGATGTGCAATATTTACCGCCGCGTACGTAAGAAAATTAAGATCCGTATCCGTATCCGCGGAACTTGAAACCAAATATCCGTATTCAAATCCGTATCCGCGGATATACATTTTTAACGATCCAGCACATCACTAGTTACTATAGTGATTTGTTCTTATGTAAGGATATAGTAGTGCCAGTTGATATCGCATCGAAACATTTTTAAATGGAAAAGTCAATATACAAGTCCGGACAACCTAATAATACCGAATTTTTAACAGCTTTTTACGAGCGCGTTTTGGAATAAAAGCACACTGCAATACGCACACACAACCTATAACCCATGGGCTGATCCGTGTCTTCACAATGCATAGGAGAAAGATAGAGCGTTCGTGCGGCCATATCCTTGTCTAACAAGTTTGCAACTTCAAACCTACTGCACCGAGAGAGATAGATAGCACGTTCGCGCTCTCTTCTGTAGCGGATACATTTTCTGGTCGATTGCCCACAGTCCATGGGTATGAAGTCTATGGTAGCACACAAGTTTATGCGGTACAGCTTTCCAGCGATTTCCGACACACTCTATCGGGGGATCTGCAGCTCTGTTAATGTATATCATATTATGCTACCGGCCAAACCCGATTTCACGACAAACTAGTTTGGCCTAGGCCAAAGTAGTTCTACAAACCAGTTTGGCCTAGGCCAAACTAGTTTGTCCTAGTATGAATAGTAGGCCAAACCAGTTTGTCCTGAAATCGGGTTTGGCCGGTAACATATATAAAATTCAGATACATCATTCGTCGTAATAAAACAATAGAAACTTCTAAATAATTGACTGTCTAAAATAATACGAGTTGAAGTACGTCACATTTATAAAATGTAAGGACTCTTGTAACTTTAATAAGTGGAATTTGTTAAATGGCAATAACCATACTTACTTACTTGGAGTTGTCATCTAAACTGGACACCATTCACATAGACCAGAGGTCCCCAAACTTTTTTGTCTCGTAGACCACTTGCCATGTTTTTCGGTTTTGGGTAGACCCTCTGCTTATCTGATATTGATTTTTTGCAAATTCATTAATTTCAAATGTATTTTTGACAACCGGTATAGTGCTACTCACTTTGAACGATTTAAATTTATAACGGTAGTGAAATGTAGTGTGAAGTGTTTAGTTTTATACATTTATTAATTAGATTCAAATTAAACGAATCAAATTAAAATTTACTTTCTGTTACATAAAATAACTAAGCAAAAAATAAATGCTTTTAGTGTGAGGGATGAACCTGATGCTTTAATAATAAATTATCAACATTTGGCATCAATTTAGTTAGATTTAATTTTAAATCTCTTCGGTTAACGATGTCCAGTTTGTTTCTTTTTTTTTGTAAGGAGATTCACTATCGTTGACCCCAATTTTTTTTCCCGCTGACATGGACCCCTTGCAAGTTGTCGTCGACCCCTGGGGATCGATATAGACCACTTTGGGAATTCGGCCCGAATGAGTAGTCGATTGGGGGAAAAAAATAACCGGGTACAAATGACAAGAAACAAATTATTTTTGGGGATTTAAAAACGTAAAAATATTGTAAAATGATCTATATTAGTATTGTTTTCTACTAATTGATTTGAAATAGTAACAACATTATATATAACTAGCGGTCCCGTCCGGTTTCACCCGGGTGTAAAAGAACGAATGGGGAAGGGGGGAACATGAGTAGGTACACACATTCATATTAGTTTACCGTGATGAATGTTGTGTCCAAATTTCATGATGATCGGAGTTACCGTTCAAAATTTTTTCTCGATAAAAAGCAGTATTTATACTTTTTTTTAACTAATATTTTTTTTTTAATTAATTAATTATAATTAAAATAAATTTTAATGTAAGCCTTAGAAGAAAGCAATGTAGAAAATAAAAAAAAAATAAAAATACATTCGCCCAACGTAGGGCTCGAACCCACGACCCTGGTATTGACAGTCTTGTGCTCTACCGATTGCGCTAGTCGGCGTTGTATTCTTACATCGCTAATATGAGTATACTTAGTAAGTGCATTTCACCTGAATAGAAGCTTATTTTTTAGATACATTTGGAACATTTTTCATTAATGCTCCGCTCCTAATGTCGTAGCCTGATTTTATATAGCCTATAGCCTTCCTCGATAAATGGGCTATCCAACAAATTTTTTTTTTCAATTTGAACCAGTAGTTCCTGAGATTAGCGCGTTCAAACAAACAAACAAACAAACTCTTCAGCTTTATATATTAGTATAGATTTATTTTTTCTCAAATCAAATTCCGTGTGGATATTTGTTTTAAATATAAAAAAAAAACTTTACTTGAAAAAAAATCTGTAAATTCACACATTTTAAAGAGCACAACCGGAAATACATCATCTATGCTGGAATCTTTGGTCGACCATCCAATGAACCGCCAATGCACAAGATGTCTAGCTCTTTCTTTCTCATCCACCGTTATTTTATTGAACTTGATTTTTGTTCCGTAACAAAGACCTGCATTAATGACTCATATTGACCGCAGAATTAATTGTTACTTTGTTATTTTTAAAGAATTCCAACCATTTCTCTATAAACTGCAGAATAAGTATAGTTGGCATTTCACCATTGTATCGGTATGTAAGTTGTGACCGAAGTTCGTGCCACCCAGCGATTCTGCTCGCGCCATTTTTTTATCCCCTTTCTCAAATGCAATATTTTTATTTTCGTTAACCACGCAGCAAAAAAGAAAAAAATCTATCTGCTTATTACATTTTAATATTGTATCTATGGTATTTGATTATATCAAAAATTTTTTTTGGCAACCCAAGACGCGTCACGCGGGTGGCGCTATTATCGCTTATAGTTACTTTTAGGTCAGAATTGCGTGAGTTTAATATTCTAAAGTATTTGATACTAGGTATAGAATTAGTATTCCACAAAGTAAACTACGAAACAAGCCATTATCTGGACGATGTCTATATTAAGATACGGACAACTAGCCTTAAGTAAAAGGATATAAATAGTACAACTAAAGGCAAACAAACAAATCAAAACGTTTAAGAGAGTCATGAACAATCGTTTCAGTAGGATTGACACATAACTAGTTGACAGCTACAACGTGAGTTGCTTCTTTGCTAGCAAACGCAGTGTTGCTGCTCCGCCAGACTCGAACTACGAATGTGTGAAGAAAAAATAATTCTATACTAATAATAATTATAATATACTTGCTAAAAGCGTTGCTTTGTGGTGACTCGCGAAACTTACGATTTACGTTTAAATAAATTATCACAATATCTCTGTGCCAAATTTCAAATTCTTACGTCAAATGGTTCCCGAGTGACGGACGGACGGACACAGAAATAATTTCATAAAAGTTTCGCTTGCACAAAACACTAAAATCGTCCGATTAAAAAAAGAGACGGGTTAAAATGGTTAAAAAAGGACCGAATAAAAATTATTTAAAAAATGAAACCGTTTAAGATGATAGGATCCGCAGTGAATTAGACACTTTATTTGTCAAAATTGGTCTAGTAGTTTAGAAGTTACGAATAATTTACATACGAAACCGCTAAAACACATAACCCTTACTTTTTCGTCGTTGGATAAAAAATAGATTTGTAATCAAAAGACTAGTACGGCGCTGATTGGTGCATCACCATTACGTTAGTGCACAGGCGTACCAACACTATGCCATAAAATGTAAGAAATTCCACATTACTTAGTTTTATGGCGCGTTGAAAAATGCTAGAGTCGATTTCAATTGTTTACAGAATATTCTTTTATTTAAAATTACAAAGTATGGGAATTCTAAAAAGTAAATGATCTTTTAATCCATAGTAAACAGTTTATGCAGCTAATAAATTAGAGAATTTTATTGTCTTCTGGTACTTTGTGTATTTTATGAATAATTTGTAAAATCATTTGAAACTGTACAGAAATATTGTGTTGTTCACATAGTTCAAGATTTAAAAAACATAATATAAATACTTCATTCGAAACGAAATCTCAAGAATAAAAAATTGGTATCGTCAACATTAGGGTGCGAATCGACGTAACTATGATGGTCTAGCCTTTTTTTTAAACAAAATAACCGCAAACAAGCGTATTTTAGAATTTTTTGAAAAATATTTCTCGGTCTAATTTGTTGAATAATATACTCGCCACGAATCTAAAAGACTTGGAAGTTAGATGCGAATGTGGGCTTGCGCTTGTACAGTCTGTTGAAAAACTACAAACTCGCAACTCAACAAAACTAAAGTAACAATAACTTGACAATAGCGTACTCGACTGTACTTTAAAACAGGAAAGTGACAAAGGCAACGAGAGATCACGGCCAATCACCGACGAGCGCACGTTCCGTACAGGTAGCTGAGAGGTGGTAGGAGTCTTAACGGCTCTAAAATGTGCCTTTGGTACGCTGTTTGTGACTAACTTTCGACCCTTTTAGATCCGTGGCACGTATTATACATATTTAATATTCAATATTGAACATATTGGAAAGTTGGTCGTGTGAACTTCAAGGGTCTCTCTTGTAGAGTCCCAACAAACGACTCACCGCGACTTGTTTAGGCGCCTGTCTCCTTCCCAGCTTTGGATGCTTATAGACCCAAAAAAACAACGGTCGGCTCTGCATATGAAGGGTACACGGGCAGAAGGCGGTTTGTCAAAAAATGTAAATTGGGCAGGAGAGCATTTTGAAGTGTTTAAGATCGTACCATTTACTTGCTGATGCATTTCTTTCAACGCTTATAAGTATAACTTTTGACCTAGCGTATTCTTGTCTAAAATAAATACACCAACAGAAAGCTACGACTTTTAGCTACAAGATGGCATAAAAAATTAATTTCGAATTTTTACTGACAAATCGCCTTCTTCCCGTGTACCCTTCATAATGTAAAAGTAGAAATATTGCACGTGTAAAAATCCATTGATTGATAAGCATCTACGCACTAAAATAGTGCGTACATAAATATACCACATTATAAAATATCTATAGCTGTGTTCATTACATGAAATTGCAGATTCAGGCAATAAATTATTTAGTATGTGGCTTTACAAATAGCAATCAATAAAACGATTTTATTTATAAAGTGAAAATGTTGTTATCGTCAGATCTATGCATTTTTATTTAGCAATAAATAATATTATTACTAAGAGTCGGCCTACTATGCAACACTTGATCTCTTACAGAGTGCTATCTTTTAGCGTATTACAAATCAGTTTTAATTTCTCTGTATAAGAACGTGTGCGCTAAATGGCTGTTCACAAACTTGTTAATGTTAACGTGCTGTTTATATATTGACAGATATTTTGTAAAGAGATAAAAAATAATCACGAAAATATGTGTAAAAGTTTACAATGTAAGAGAAAAAATTAACACTTGCTAAAAGTAAAGAAAATAGTAAGAATATTATGTTAACTAGAGTGACCTGTGCGAATTATTCGCACTAAATAAGTATAATAATTATCACTTTACAAAATTATTTTTTAAATATGATTGCAGGTATTCAATTCGTTTCTAATTTTGCACACAGCTTATAACGTTTTTCTTTATGTTGTATTACAATATGAAGGTAAGATGACAGATCGAAGTGTTGACGTCGTTTCAAAATTAAAGTCGTCAGATGGCAGACGTTGTTCAGCGTTGCTGTATTGTGTCTTAATGTATATCTATATATATAATTTTAATAATTAATTAATTTACAAAAACAAAAGCAATAATAAACTTTTTAGTTGTCGATGTCAGTAGAGCAAGCAATTATCTTTAAAATTATATATAATTTATGTGGAGTAATTGTGAGGTATTTTCTAAAAAGGGAGGCAAACATCAGCGTATTAATATATATGATAACATATCTGACACTGAACTACTCAACTTGTGTTACTAAATTAATAAATAATAGAGCTGTAACAAACCGTATGTATTCGTTACTGAGTAACGGGTACATCGTCTGACTCGAAGTAACGAATCGTTACTTACAAATTCATTTCGTTACTCGCATCTGTCGTATCCATGTCAGTTCAACTCGTTTGATACGGTTATACGAACACAATGTGTTATACTTATAAGTTATAAGTATTCATAAAGTACGAAGTCATGACTCATGTCGTATCACGTATGCGACGCGCTTTGTGCGAAGCTACATGCATATTGCTTGATGCTGTTAAGTACACGATTGTATGTCGTATGAAAAGTAACGAGTAACGACTAACGTAACGATACGAAAGTAACGGGTACTGGTTCTTTAAGTAACGATTACATACGGGTACACAATTTCTCGTTACTTTTACAGCTCTAATAAATAATATACTAGAGGTGTAGTATAAAAGCTAAAGAATTACAAAAAACTGATCCAAGCAAATAACTTTTAAAATAGGCAAAAGTGCTCTATTTTTTCTGCGTAATACGTGTAGGTGTTGAGAAATGTGACAGAAATAAATATTCTGAACAAACGGCAAACAAACAAAAACGTTATTGTAAATCAATCGTATCTAAGTGTAGTACATACTATATTTAGCTGATCAATAAGAAATAATATTCAACAGTCTATGAAACTAGTATCATATTTATTGGTGTATGTCTTTCTTTTAATATATGAATATATCGTTACTTTACACCATTTATAATATTTTATACTGTAAGTAGACGCGTTATAAATCCGCCATTTTATTATAGATCACCATAAATATGAAACATATGGGTCTTTATTTTATACCTAAAATACGAGTGGTAACACTTCGATGTATGGGCGCCCGACATATTTTTTTTAAATGAAAAGTCGACCCGTGGCCCAACACTCGCTCTCACCCTCAACCTCAACTTAACCCTCGCCCTTAACCTCACAATCCTAGAGGTTTGCGGATGGAGATTTTTTTAACGTTAAATACAAAAAAAACGAAAATTTATTGAATTTATTGAAGTCAGGCTTTATTAGTTGGGATGAAGTAATGAATCAAAAAACAATATCGGCAGTAAGTAATGGAGAAAATGTAATGAGCTGCTAGCTGGGAAGCGATTGGAAGTTGCTGCCAGATAGTGTGTTGTGTAAAAACTCGCTCAAGACGCCCCTTTCCGTTTAAACTGTAGAAATAATATACCCAGGGAGCAGGGCTGAATAGCGAGACCTGTGATAAATAAATGAACGTATTTTGTGTACACTTAAGATCAGAACCAACATATCTTAGTGTTTATATTTAATTGGTGTTATACAAGAGATCCGTGAAAAATACTGGCACAAAGTTTCAACAAATCATGTTAACCGAAATCGTACCTGAAATATTTGTATTTTTTCTGGACTTTCAAACCAAAATTCTACAGTTGTGTGTGCAGTCAGTTACATTTGGATTGCTATAAAGCACGCCGGTGGTCATATGTACAGATAACCTGGTACATTAAACCTACTAATACGAGTTGATTCAGTAAATCAATTGACATGATAAATGGCTGCAGCCTATGTGCCCTTTTTACTCTTTCGCTTTTAAACAAAACAACTGCATTCAGGACTTACCTACATACATACCTAGGACCAAAAGGCAAAATAGCTTACGTTGAATTTGTTCGTAATTTTTTCCAAATATTCAGTTCTATTTTTACCCATGAAGGAACGGAGCAGGTATATGCGTTTAGCCTGAGAGATTGTTTGTATGTTTGTTAGTTTGTTTGTGCACTCGAATGTCGCCATTTATCTAGAAAACGGTTTGATCAATTCAGATGCGGTTTTCTGTAAAGGGTTTGTATAATTATATTTTCTCTAGAATTGCTTCAAAACGTTTCATATCTATATGAGTACATTTCGAAACAATCTTATTAAACAGTCCCGGGATAACTAAGTAGAGACACTTGTCCACGTTCAATGATCTGAGAATAATGAAAGAAGTATGAAATTTACATCGTAAATGAATCTTGGCGCTTGAACATTTTTTGAATGAACGTTTGGACTATCGTAACTGAATATCCATTTAACTTTCATAGCACCGCCCCACCCCCTTCGCTTACGCCCTCGGTTTGTATATCATTTCAACTCCACAAGCAACGGCGTAGATTTTTGAAGTGAAAACTTCTTTAGCGGCGTTGTACACTTTTTTTGTAATGGGTAAAAAATGTAAAACTCGCGTGAGATCGAAAATTCGTAAGACCTGATCGAAAATGCGTAAGACCTGATCGAAAATTCGTAAGACGAAAACTTTTGTACACTTTTTTTGTAATGGATAAAAAAAGTTAAACTCGCGTCAGGACACGTGACCTGATCGAAAATTCGTAAGACGAAAACTTTTGTACACTTTTTTTGTAATGGGTAAAAAATGTTAAACTCGCGTCAGGACACGTGACCTGATCAAAAATTCGTAAGACGTTAATATTCAAGTTTTCACTTCTGCCGGCACTCCCGGAGTGCAACCCGTCTTTTTTTTTTGAGGGGGGGTAAAGCAAAAAAATAATAATTTTTTTTAAGATTTATTAACACGAATGACCTTTTTTTAACAACCTAACTTTTGAAAAACTTTTGTCGCGTGCACATTTGGAAAAAAAAAGAAAAAAAAGGCCCTTTCATTTCCGCAACAAAAAGGTCTTTTTTCGTCTGCTGTGGCTGGGTGCCTGCGGTCCTGTACTCTTTTTTCGTCTGCGGCTCTGATGAATCCTGGGGGGAGTAATTACCCCCTGTACGCCCCCATATCTACGCCCTTGTCCACAAGTGAAGAAATTTGGTGCAAAATTAACTTTTTACAATTTCCCTGTATTTTCTCTTTTTATAGTCAGGAGAGTTCAAAAAAACGTAATTTTCCAAAAATTTAGACCATTTTCCGACACTTAAATGCCTATTCTATCAAACGTTTATATTTTTGAAGTTGCAATGGTTCCGTCGCTTACATGGCTGATTTTTTTTTTGTATAGCAGTAAAAAAGGGCGTACTAAAGCACTGAACTGAATAATTAGTTCGTTATTAATCTTATTTTAGCACAAATTTAACATAAACGGTTTTATCTTTTAGCCACTGATACATAACATGACATGTACTACATAACACCTACATGGTTAAATCTGTAGAATGTCAATGCACAATATATTATACACTGCGTCTCCGCAAAACCTACTACGGCATTCTTTGCCAATTATCAATCATAAAATATACAATGTAGATACAATGTATCAATAATCGCCATTCCCTTTGGGGGTGGGCTCGATTACATACTGTCATTTACTCCTGGAATCGTTAGAAGCTTCGGTCACATACGTAAAAAATATTCGGCCGAAGGTTTTTTCGAAGCCGAATTAGTATTATTTTATTTAAATCACACACAGAACTTTGCAAACGAAAAATACTTCAATGCAACTGTATTTAGTTGTTAAAAGATATTTTCCCTCGTTTTTTAGCAATATACAAAATCGACTTCAGCTGAAAGTAGGAACTAGTCTACGGTCGGTCGAATGGGACCAATAGGTCTTTCGGTAAAATTAATACCGAAATATTCCATAACTATTAAAATATCCCCGCATAGTTGAGATCGATACAGTAGTTCCTATATTAGATACAAAATAGATTCAAAAGATTCTCCAAATATAAATTCCATATGTAAGAGTAATCATAATTTTGATCACCTTCTCAGGAAAGAATCAAAGACACCCCAGGCGCGCAATTACCGAGCTCATGAGAGTAGCTTTCCCATAGGAAAGTATTGAACTCATGAGAATTAAAAAGTGTTCTTAACTGAGGAAATATTTCTACAAAAATGATAGATTTCTCACGCACCGGAAAATCTCACTATGGAAAATGATTGAATTACAGTAGAACCCCGATTATCCGAGGTAACATGGGGAACACCCTACTCGGATAACTAAAAACGCGGATAATCCGGATTATTTTTTTATTCATTAAAAAAATAAACACAAATATACTTTAAACGGTTTATAAACGTTTTTACCATGTAAATATTTTTATTAATAAATTATTTTATCGCCCCGACGATTTTAAATGGAAATATGTACCTACATTACATATTATATTTTAGAAGCTCGGTTAATACGGATATTGGGTCTTTAGTGGTTCGATTAATCCGGATCATAGACGCACGTATCTCGCATTAGATTAGCTCGGTTAATCCAGAGCTCGGATAATTGCGACTCGGATAATCGAGGTTCTACTGTATTTTATAGGAAAATTTTAAACTACTTTTTTTTATTTTTACTCGACGGCGCCAGAAGGAGGGAAATGTTTTTCGAGTGTATGTATGTATGTCTGACTGTTTCTTTGGCAAGCTCTGTAGCCTAAATAGCTTGATGGATTTTAACATATATGAGGTATCGTTAGCTTCATCTTAATAAATTGTAGGAGTGATATTATATGGCGTCAGCAAATCAATAAGGAACTATTGCCAGATGTTTACTCTCTAAAGCTGGAATGGGTAGACCAATTTGGATAAATGGGGTATCATTAGAATAGTTTTTGATCCTTTGAGAGCTTCAATAAAAATTGTTTAAAAATTATAAAGCGTAAAATAAAAAAAAAATACAAAAAAACGACAAATCCGACTACGTCCAACCAAAAGTACAAAACAAACTTCAATGAATATAAAAAGTACTTGGGTAAAAAAATCATATATATTTATACGCTAAGGTTAAAGATGTTTGCCTCCCTTTTTAGAAAAAACCTCACAATTTCTTCGCATAAATTATATATCATTTTACAGATAATTGCTTGCTCTACATCGACAACTAAAAAAATTATTATTGCTTTTGTTTTTGTAAATTAATTAAAATACAGCAACGCTGAACAACGTCTACCATCTGACGGCTTTAATTTTGAAACAACGTCAACACTTCGATCTGTCATCTGACCTTCATATTGTAATACAACAGACAAAATTCTGCATATTGCCATCTGGCGGCTTTAATTTTGAAACAGTGAGCAACGCTGAACAACGTCACAGCAATGCTGCATGGTGCCATCTGACGGCTTGGCTCAACGCTTTTGCTACTTGCGCCTCTATATGACAATTTTAGTAAGATATTTCTTCGATCTGTCATCTGAGCTTCATATTGTAATACAACAAAAAGAAGAACGTTATAAGCAGTGTGCAAAATTGAATACCTTCAATCATATTTAAAAAATAATTTTGTAAAGTGATAATTATTATACTTATTTAGTGCGAATAATTCGCACAGGTCACACTAGTATTACCTATTGTATTGAGATGATACTAAAAATAACAACGTATTACCTGAATATTTTTCGTATGGGAAGCTTGTTTTTGTTCATTTAATCATTTTTTTGAACATCTTGTATAGAGAAATGATCTTGTTATAAATGTGTACATAAAACTTTATGTAATATAATATATGTCTATAATGGCGTTATGGATGACAACGTCGCCCGTATTTTTAATTAATATAAAACACATCCTGTTTTTCTTTTCATATCATAAGTATTACATACAAACATGCACAATATATCTATCTAAACATCGTTTATAACAATTAATAAACTAATTAGTGCTTTAGCAATTTATTTATAAACTGTACATAAACTTTTAATATGCCTTAAAACAAAACAGCAGACCGTTTATTTTCGAATCAAAAGCACGATCATATATCGCGAGCGATCTAAAAAATTCATTCGAAATTGAGAATAAATCATTATTTAAATCCTACTACTTCAATGATCGCTTTCAAACATCGCCCCCTTGTTCTGAAACGTGCCAGTAACGACAAAATGTCATATTAGGAAAAATTGCGATTGAAAACTTCCATTATTTCTGCATTCAACAAAAATTATATTTGGTGGTTTTGGATTTTTTTTTGCTGTATATGTTATAACTGCTAAATCGATTACAATAAGATTGTGTATTATGCTTTGGAAAGCTTTTATACGCCTTGAATTATTTAAGGATGGTAGAGGCACACAACGGATTTTTAAAAATGAAACCCCGTCTTAATTCTGTTTTCTAAATGGAATCTTTAATATCTCTCTGAAACATTTTTCAATAGGGTATTAAAAAGAGGCTTGTTTGATAGCTGATATGTTTTTTATAATGTTCGAAATTTGCATCCATTCAAAAAAAAAAGGATAAAATGTTTTTCCCTTCGTTTTGTAATCATAATTACGCTTTCAGCCCGCAAAGTTCCGCATTTGCCTCGTTCGGTGAATCACATTTTATAGCTCAATGGCTCACAATTTCAGTGTCAAAACTAATTCAGATTCTGATCCATGTATCAACCCCTTACAATACATTTTTTCTACTGTACGGTTAATATTTTTTTTAATTAAAAAAAAAAACATTTCTATTCGTTTCAATTCTCGAACTTCATAATTCAAAAGAACATAATAATAATAATAATAATAATAATAATAATATATCTTTATTCCATCATACTGAGTACAGTGTAGAATGGGTCAACATTAACAATTTCCAAGTGAAAACAATAAAAATAAAAAATATTATCAATATGGCTGACTAAAATATTCGTTCATAGAATAAAAATTATTTGTTTTTAGGTACATTTTGAGCTCTTGCTTTAACTTTTTTATTTGTAGCTCTTTCAGTTTAGGGGGTAATTTGTTATAAACCTTTAAAATTTTATTTGTTACGCCGACGTTAACATGAGTTTGGTTTAGAATATAATTTTTTTTCACGCGTGTTATGCTCATGAGCTTTTAAGTTTTGTTCAAATAGCGAGTTGTTGGTTTTAACAAAAACAGCGCATTCTAGTATGTACAGATCATAAATTGTTAACATTTTCAACAGCTCTGAGACATCTCTTCTGAGTTTTAAACAAGTCCACCATCTTCGTTGATGAACCCCAAAATATAAGGTGGCATTTATATTTTTCAACTTTAAAAATAGTAGTTTTCAATGGAAATTGCATTTTGATTTTCGCCGTTTTAGTCGCGTTTTTAGAGACCGTATTCTCGACGGTAAAATGGGGTTTTGACTTAAAACTTCTGATCAGTAGATATAGGTACTTTCTGATCGAACATGGGTTGGGTACCGTTAGCTCGAGTTCACCTTCATTTTTAATTGCAAGTAAGTTCAGTTTATTATAGACATGGAACATAATATATCTTTACTTGCAGAATGCAGACACAAAACACTAGTCCACATGTAAGATCGTATGGACGTATTATATATATATATATATAGTAAAAGCCTAAGGCTGTAATCGGTTAATGGATAAAATGTAAATTTAGTCAATTTAACGACACTATCATACCCAACATAAAAAATGTATTCCCGACTTGAAACAACAAAAAAGCAACTTCCATCACTCCATATAATAACCCCATAAAGCAGGTAACCCGTTTTATAAAATCTGACAGTACCTAGTATGAACACAACAGAATCGGTGAGTTCAGAAAAGTTGCAATTGATTGAGCTGCCAACAAAACGCATGTAGTTTGATCATATACTTTTATTCTATACCGAGCATAGGAATAAAATCGCATTCGAACCATAAGGGTGCAAACATAATATACTTCTGTCTTTTTCTACGCCGTAAGTACGGACGTATCCAGGAGGGTAAAAGAAGTACGGAGAACCCAGTTTAAAATTTTCTAATTTGCCCCCTCCTGGGCCAAAAGCTGGGTACGCCCATGTTAACGTCATAGAAAAAAACAGAGATACTTTATTCAGATTGAATGCAAGTACATCAACCAATCCTATTATCGGAGAAAGCAGGGATTTTTAGATCCGTAGCGCGTACTATACGACAAGTGGGGTCATTGGGCGGCATGTCAGATATTTATTATTTTTTTAATTAGCGGGAGTCGACTTGTCATCGGGAATACCGCAGCCTCTTGGGCTTATTGTGCTATCTCCCAATCTCTTATATCACTCGATCCAGTAAACACGTTCCTTGTACTAGCTTGTACAATCCATGGACAGGGTGATTAATATCTGGACTCATTCTACATTGTCCAAATATTTATTACTCAAAGTTCAACCGTGCTGATTAGGCTACCAATTAAATAACCGTTTATAGACATCCTAAGCTGCCAGTTGAGCTGCCATATAATAATTTTGATCTCATCAAATAAATAAAACTATCGACCAATTTTAATTCAGACCATACGATATATTGACAAAAAATAATAAAAATACAATATTTTATTTACTTGAAGAGTTCTATTCAGACGTTAATCAAAGATTTGAATTTTGATCTCACTCTTCACGATCTCCGCAAAAAATTGTTTTCTTTTTTTGTTGCAAATTATCTAATTCTAACGAATTACAAGCAAATTGACGAAACACTTTCAACTTTCAAATTACTAAAATATGAAAATAAATATATTTTAAAAAGATATATTATCTTTTATTTTTCATAAAAAATTCTTGCTAAAAATAGACGTTTTTAACGTAAAATTATTAATACTTTGACGGACACTTAAAAATTCAGTTTTGTTCCAATTTTGACACTATAGTTTTTAAATTTTTTCATATGTTTGAATTACTTTTAAAAGTTGTTATGTTACAATATTGCCTTAGTAGATATTTGTACGGTGACACAGAGCACACAGGGTATGTATTCTACACTGGAAAATAGACTGCTACACCCGTTTGGCTATAAAACGTTCCGTAGTATACGACGGCTTCAGCCGTCGTGTCAAACTTTTGAACTTTTGTTTATGACGGTCTAAGCTGGTTTGTCCGTCAAAGTGTTAATTTTAACAAATTAAAATTTCGTTCTACTTTATAAATAATATAATTTTTTTTAACAACCCATTCAATGTTTCATTGATTTTTGAGTTTGTTTTAAATTGACGTGTTCGTCCTGCATAATAAAAATGTGATGCAAAATTCCATGCAAATGCCTTTACGAATTGTTTAACTGATTAAACAGAATGGATAAGCAACTGTAGAGAGATATTTTGCTGCTGCAATGTTGCGAATTGTTCTCCGATGGGTCACCATCAGTACTTGTGTAGTGTATATTTTTACAAACTGCAACTTGCAGCTCTGTTGTCCATGTAACAAATATGCGGACGGAGCTACTAACTATATTTATTATGTTATATTATATAAATTTTATAACATCCCTATACATATATTGCAGATAATCGCGCAATAAGCTATTACGGTTTCTACACATAATATACATATAGAGTGTACATATGTACATAATTGTACAAAACCGTTTCATGTATAAAAATACGCATTAAAATCTTTGCAATCATTATCGTAATAGCTAAGGCATCTCCTCCTAATATGTAGTTTATATTACGTACATACAGTATATTCTATTATAATCATTTTAAACTAACTGCATTTAAATATGTACAGGAAAAAATGCTCAATCAAATATATATAAATGTGGCGAAAGCAATGCTTATTTGCTGCAAATGTATATTTGGTCTTTGACTGACTGCAACATAGTGAATATTTAAAAAAATATGTATTATATGTATATGTATATATAATATATATGTTACGGCTAAAGGAAGGTGTGAACATAAACTTAAGATTAGCCGGCTAAACTTAGGTTTATCTTCGAGAAGCAGCTAAAGATAAACCTAAGTTTAGCCGGCTAATCTTAAGTTTATGTTCACTCCTACCTTTAGCCGTAACATATATATTTTGTAAAGCAAAGTTAGTAGTTGTTACACTTTAAAAAATGTATGCGTACATAATTTTTTTAAAATTTTATCAATTAGTAACTTTGCTTTAAATCCTTGAGCGTTATTTCTGGGGCATCTTGAATAAAATCGTATTGAAACCAAATAAACAATTCGAAAAGGCATTATGCTATCAATATGCGTCTGTTGTAAGGAGCCCATATTATTTTAACAATATAAGTCGCATTGAATCTATCCAAAAAAGATTTCTAAGAACTGTCAATTGGAAATTCAATTTACAATTAACATACGAAAGTAGACTATCTTTAATGAAGCTACAAACTCTTGAAGTTAGAAGGAAAATTTCTGATCTGTGTTGTCTACATAAAATTATAAACGGTACAATTAATTCACCCGACTTGCTAGCGAAATTTTATTTATCTGCTTCAATCTACCACACTAGGAATAGAGATCTATTTTATTTGTCCTCAGTCACGACCAATTATGCCTTTAACTCTTCGCTTTTCAGAATGGCGTACATTTTCAATGATATCAACAATAGAACGGATATTGATATTTTTGGGGACACTCTTAAAAATTTTAAGAGACAAATTTCTGTTTTTTTGAAATATTAATAAATAGTGAATATTATATCTCTTCGGTTATTTAAGTTTTACATTATTCAATTATGTTTCTTGTTTTATTGTTTTTTTTTTCTTTTTTTTATATAACTGTGCTGCAAATGTATAATAATTATTGTATTATTGAGAGCAGGCTTGTTATTGGACATTCATTGTCTGTTAGCCCGCCAGGTTTACAAAAAAAAAATAATCTGTAATGTATGAATCCAAATTTTGCAAGAACTCTTTCTGAACATTCGAAATGAGCAGCTACATTTGTACTACTAGACGCATATGGGTTGTAGGCCCAGGCCCTAGTACATCCATAACGTTGATGTGACGTAGGCCATGCATAGTACATTTATAAAGCCTACTTTAGACAGACACCATTATAATGCTAATAAAAAGCTTGTTATAGTGAAGCAAGCAAAAGAAAAAGGTACATGGATAGAGGCAGACAGATTGAGAAAAAAAAAGAAATATACGAAAAGTATGTCAACCAAATTGCATTCAAAATGTATTTTTTTTCCTGCACCTTCCTATACTCGATTCGAAATTGCTCTAATAATTAAGGCTTATCCACCAGTTTTATTTCTGTAGATCGAAAAACCAATGAAAATGCTTTGTTTACAACTTGACACAATTTTTTTCTACTTGACTTGATCGACTACGTACTTTTTATTACTTGACTGCTACTCTTACAAATCTGTTTTGCAGGGTCAAATTTAAAGGGACAACAGGGGCTCTATAAACAGTTTTAAGGTACCTTACGAAAGGCTACTATATCTTTTTTTTCTTCAAACAAAAACGAATTTAGAACTGAACAACTGCTCATGGGCTTCCACAAAGCTCAATCCGGCACTGCAATTTTGACAAAAACTATTATCTCTAAATTGTTTTCATCTAACATAGGCTTTACAAACTATACATGTATAACATACATAATAACTTGGCTCTTAGTCTCATGTCATAACGGATACGTTAACCCTCATAATATCAATGACCAGAATTCAAGATGACCAATATGTAAGACAAACACCTATCAAATAAAAAGAGAAACAGCACAAATATTCTTTGCTTTCGCCATACACGATATTCTTTGATTGTCTCGAAGCCAAACATTATGCAAACTAGCCTGGTTGTACGGTATATATGTATTCATTTCAACAGGGTTGGACTCAGGGTTATGTTGACTATAATCTTCAAACCGGATTGCAGAAGTTACTATCTGAACATTTCATGAAATATCTAATATCTGGTGGAAAATAGTACAAGCGTTCTAAATTATGTCACATCGCATGTAAAACTGCTGAACTGGACATTTCATAAAATGGTCGTAAACCGTGTAGATATTTCCAATAAATTGCCTATTTTTAAATAACTATGACGTATAATAACTCTGAGTTGCATAGCCAGTTAGTAAGATGTCACGGATTAGTGGTCACACTAAATCTTAAATTATAGAGTGCAGATACATTTTTGACACAATAAATTATAATAATATGAGGAGTGGGGTTTTTGTATTTCCGTTTCGCGACATTAAAATTTACATTAAAAAAATCTGAAAAATTGAGTTAGGTTGTCATGGACTCAATAACATTATTAATTCCGATTGTTCATTAAATCTGTCACTTACTCTGTTTTCTTAAAAGTGTTATTGAACTGTATGTACAATCTCATTTACATTAAATTAGATATCAAATTAAAAAAATTAAATTTTGAGAAATATAGAAAAAGTCGAGAATTTGAAATAATTAAATTTCTTTAAGTAAATACGTCTCTGAATTGAAATGAACAGTTTTCAAATAAAATAATCGTATGACAAGATTATTTAAACATATATAAGATTGATTAGGATTTTAATTACTTAGTAGGATATTAGGATTATTTCTATTATGAAATATATAAATAAATTTACACATCATTAAAAACTCAAGATATAGGAAATACGCGACAATGTTACATTAGAAAATAATTATTATTTACCAATTAAGTTTATATTTTATAGTAATTAAAAATTCAAACTGATGCGTTTAAGAAATTTGGTTTATTTTATTGTTTTACTTAATTTTGGAAAAAATGTTAATCCAGTACGTTGCAGTTCAAGAAATTGTTTTTTTAAAGCGACTTTTGGCACGCGACTTTTTTGTTTACTTTATATTTTTCTACATTCATAACACAAGGAAATACAAAAAGCAGGATTGTATTGAAGAATTATCTGACACAATATAAGTATTTTGATATTTTTAAAAATTATTTTAAATTATTTTCAATACTTTTCAAACCTAATCTGTTTATTAAAAACATTTTAAACACGTTTCGCTTCTTCCATATTTTTTAACAGACTCATAAGGTATAATATTTACTTTAATTAAATAACTCTGCACATTTTACCTTACAGTTTGGTTAGTTTTTAATTTTGAATATAATTCCAAGAAACTAAAATGTGTCTTTTTGTGTAGCCTTCAACTGTGTATCCTACAATATTGATTCTTAAAAAAAATCCTGCGCTTTGTTTGAGTATCCAATTATTATAGTTGAAAAACACACACGGTAGATTTAAGTAGCTGTCCGGTTTTTCGACAACTGAATGAACTATAAACTTCTATTTTTGCTAGAAGAAATTAATTAAATACGTTCCTGTACATATGCGATCATTTTGCGAGTGGAACATAGTGGCATAATATACATAGCATAGGTTCTCCATGTCTGCCTTGCAATTACTTGATTCTTGACTTAAGGTATGCATGTCACATATTATACAAAGCTATCTGAGTCCACCAGACACCATGCGGCCATGTCGTATTCTACAATCTACACCTTTAATATATTATAGGTAGTTTTAGTGCAATTACCACGTAGCATCGATGGTAAACGCATTTAATTGTACCATGACAGTGATTTTGAGCAATGATACGAGCCAAAAATTAAAAAAGAAAATTGTCAATGGAAATACCGGAGATTTACTAAAACTATTCTAAAATTCTTTTATGCTGGCTGATTTTGAATATATAAACAATAATTCTTTGCAAGGATCTGTAGTTCAGAATACTGGCCTACCACGCGGCCGGCCCGAGTTCGTTTACCGTCAGGTGCGCGCAACATTTTTTAAAAAAATTTTTAGAGTTGCAAATCATACGATTATTTTTTTATTATTCTCAACCCTAGATCTGCATTGTGTGTCGTTTCATGAACGGTTGTGCCCTAAATGATATGGACGTAAAGTTTTAATTGAAATTATTGTAATTTGAAGATGTAACTTTATACAGTAGTGTATTGTCTCTTAATTTATCAAGATTTTTCCTAAAAGACTAGAATCTGAGAACATTGAAGTACTCACATAATATGTATGCATGCATATTTGTGTCTCAAAGTAAACGCTGCATAGTATATTTAGTGTATTTTATAGCACAAGAATGGTATGTAAATGTGAATTAAACTTTTTCATATTATCTCAACAAAGTAAATGATCAGGGATTTAAATTATTCTTTAATTTTTTTTAAATATACAGGATGTTTCCTAAATAACGCTTTAAACCGGAACTCCGTTGTTTATTGATCAATTTCATTAAACAAAAAACTAAATAAAATCATTCTAGAAATACTACAAAAAGGCCTCGATTTTATTTATTTTTTCAACATCAACTTGAATGTCAAGTGATACTTAACGGGTTTTTTTCAAATGCCCGTATTTTGTATTCGTATGAAAAAAATAATAAAATGTTAAATAAGGTTTCTAAGAAATTTACTTGATTTTCAAGTGTTTCGTGGAAACATTTCATTTTTTACCGAACAAATATTGTACTAAATTCAACTTGTTATCGTTCTGTTCAGAAAAAAATGTTCTAGCTGGCAAAATAATAAAAAAATGCCAGTATTCGAATAAAAGTTCGATATTAAAATTGATGTGGAAAAAGTAAAATCAGGACCTTTATGTGTTTTTTCTAAAATGTCTTCGTTTATTTTTTGAAATCGAACATTAAATAACGGAGTTATAGCTTGAGATGATTTTTAAGGACGCAATCTGTATATGAAATAATAAAACTATTGATGGGTGAGACACGAAAATAGCTATAAGATTGTTGAAACGTCGTTGTTTATTAAGAATATTGGATCCCCCTAGGTTCTGATCTAAGAGTTGGTTAAAAAATTATGTTGCTCTTTATTAGGGACATGCGGTATACTCAACACATTCCTTTTTTTTAATTATATTTATACCATTCATAAAAATAGTTTTTTGTTTAAGACAGGAGGATGTATCAAATATCAATGAATAACCCACAAGTTCATAGAAAATCACATTTGTTCAGTAACATTTAATTATCTGGCCAATGACTTCTTATGGAAAAGAAAAGATGAAGGAACGTGTATTATAGAGACGCTAGAATCGTAAAATTTAGATAATCAAATATCAATCAATAAAAATTAGTCGCGTGAATGAAATATTGCCCAAAAATCGTTGTTCAGGAGTCAACGATAACTACGACATCCCTTGACTGAGCGTTTCAAACCTATAATTTTATGTTAAAACAGAAAAATCGATCAATTATCAATTTTTGAACTCATCTGAAAATTCTAAAAATCACCAGCGTCAATTAAACATACAAATACTGAATTAAAATCGCAAAAATTATTTTACTACGCTGTGCAACAATTGTAATTTATAAACAATACTTTGCATCACATTTGAAAGTACATTGGTATTGTTTCAAGAACTAATGGTGTTTGAAGACAGCTACAAGAAATTCTTTTTTCGTAAAAAAATGCTTGAATGCATTGGATGAAGTATAAATTAACTAAGACTTAATGTCGGGGAGAGTGTTGTGTAAGGTCAAATGCCCTACTATTCATTTTTGTTTCAGAATTATGAGGGAGAGCAAAAACAAAATACCTATAGGTATTGCATCACAATATATGGAAACTTTGAAATCTCATATACTTGTCATCTGTTCCCACGGCTTGATTTTTGAATGCTTTCATAAAAAAGTTGGCTTCAAATGTATCTCCGAAGCATTATATTGTTTCAAATCGGGCTCATAATAATATTCCTTTAACTGTTTTAAGTTTGAACCCCGGATTAGATAAATATATAGATTATATTTCATCCTGCATAATTATATTTTCTTATGTTCACATTTTATACAACTGATAAAATTATAAAAGTCCATCGTACTTGACATGGCACAAGAAAGGAACAAAATAACTAATAAATTAATATATTGCGAACCTATATCAATTTTTTACAGACGATCGAATAAACTCTATCACTGTTTTGTTGTTGTTTTTTTTCTCAAACAAAAACAACATGATTATTAAATTCTACCTATAATTATGTGGCCATCTTTTGTTAAATAATTATATATAGATGTTTTATAGTTGTTTTACGAATTTTGAATTCATTTACTATGCCAAACAGCAGTACGTTGTAAAAAACATAAGAAATTTTCATTATAAATGGGAGCTTACAAGTACAGTCACTCATTGTAGCAATGCAATATTATATCAATCTTACTTTGTATTCTATAGCGATATACTTGCTCAAAATGTGATACTTCTTTGAACCATTTATTGAGCAACTTGTCCTCTAAAGTGCTACGAGTAATTTTTTTATAATTAAATCAAGTTGTGTTTATCAATGTGCGAACTGCCTTCATAAATTATAAAAAATATTTATATTTTTAGATTGAAAATTTTCACTATTTAATTAGCTCAATCATTTCAAACGCGTTAAGAGATTTTAATAAATTTTGACATGAGCTAATTAAACATTGAAATCTTAGTAACTCAATAACTTTTATACTTAACGATATTTCGCATTACTGTATTAAAACAATAACTAATAAGAAAGTATGTGTTTGAATAATTGCAATTATTAATTAGATATTAGTATGTATTTAACTGATAGTGTGAATCTGGTATTAAGAAAAGTCTGTGATAGGATCAACGTATAAAAAATAAAGAAATTGTTAATTTTATATATTAAAGAAAGAATACATTTTTCTATAAAAATTCACTGCTTATATTTATATGTTTTTTTGTGAAAATCGTAACTAAGAAGACCGTACTTATAAGATTCAAAAAATAAATCTGTATTAATTTGTTATCAACAATGCATCAGTGAATTACACGTACGGTCTTTAAAGTTAAGAAAAAATTTCGACAAAATAATTTGCCCAGTTTTAAGTTTTTTTTTTTTTATTTTAAAGAATTAGATTTATTTGTATTAATAAAAAAAATAAATTGTAAAAATGTATTTATTATTAATATAATGTATATGTTTTGGTACTTTTAATAAAAATAATGTGATAAAGTACTGTTAAGTACTGAACTTGGCCTTGTATAAGAAGTGATTATTAAAGTGATATACTTAGATTAAGACTGGGCATTTAATTAATAGTTTAATTTTCAAAGTAGTTATGCATTCAAAACATTGATGATACGCATTTTAACTCGCTATAATAACTACAAGTTAACAGTGATAAAAATGAAAGCTTTTGAATCATTTTATCAATAATACAGCAGCAGAACATGTGTAATATTTGTAAATAGTGCCATATAGACAATTTTTAAAACCATACGCAATACATAATATGTCAGCTTAATATTGTGTTAAATAAACGATAATTACTTTAAAAAATTAACAACAGTTGTTTATGTATAACCATGAAAATATCCCTTAATATATACCTAATTATATTGATTTCAGCTATTTATTCTTACCAGAAACACCGATAGTTTGGGGAAGTTTCAAGTAAGCACCCAATGTAAGTACTAAAATGTTTTATTGTCTATAATTCCAAAGAACTATGGGTGATGGCTCATGGTGTCTTGGAAAAACTAAGCTTTGGCGCCAGCGTTGCCAGACGTCCCGATTGTGGCGGGACGTCCCGATTTTTAAATCAAAATTAAATGTCCCGCGCGGGACAGACTCAGTCCCGCTTTTCGGGGATAACTTTAAAAGGAGTTAAATTTTCACAGTAATATCATGAATAAGTAATTCTTATAAATAATTATTCTATTATTGTAATTTGTAAGTTGCAATTTGTAACACTCACTCCACAGACTATTGTTTGAAACGCCACTTTTTTTATTTTGATTTGTTTTTTTTTTTATTCTGAAGACGAATAAGACTCAACTATTTAACGATAGGGTAAATCTGATTTAAAATATTATATTTCTATTAAAATACATTTTCTATGGCTATTTTTGTTATCTATTGTCACGTAAACGTAATTTTAATTCAAATAAAAAGATAAATAGGTATTTGAACACTTCTGATTATATATACGTTTTTTAGTATGTCCCGCTTTCGACGAAAGAATCCCGCTGTTTTTACTTAAAGAGTTCCAAAATCCCGACTTGGCAAAAAAAACTGGCAACGCTGTTTGGCGCCCATATAACATGTTTAAAAGACGTAATTATACAGGGTTTACAGTATTTAATCAAGATAAAGTCATAATCACAAAAATGAGTAGTTATTGGTTGGGTTATGATTTTCCCATTTGTTGATGTGGTACTTACACTAAAGGCCGTATCCACAGAAGGAACAAATAGCATATTATGTTGAAATTCAAAAACTTATGTCAATACGTATAATTTTTTTTTGTCACCACTAGACCAATTCAACTTGAAGAATGTTTCAGCTTTGTTTCTGGTTGTTTGTAAACAAACTGTCTCCACTGAGTCAACACGTTCAGACAAAGATCGTCTTGCAGCACTAGGAAATATAAACACTAAATCGCAACCGACGATTCATTGTCTCCAACTAGATTTGTTTGCACAAAAATCAACTGGAACAATGAGGAACATTGTTCCCATTGTTCCAGTTGATTCTTTTGATGTTACCGCTTCAGACGGAAACATGCAACGCCAGCAACTTTTAGTTTCTTTAACAGGAAATATGGAGAAACATTGTGCAACAGTTTCAGAAACACAACATTTCCTTATTGGTCTTTCGGTGAAGACGGGTCTATACTATACCTAATAGTATTTATTTGGAAATATATTCTACGAACATAAGATTCAATGACTGCTCATATAGCCTATATTCTTGATCAAAACATAATTAAGAATTGGAAAGAAGAGGTGGATAAATTATTCTGATAGTGATCTATGTCGAGATATAGAAAACTTTACCTAGTTAGATTTTTTGTATTAGGAAGGCTCCTTACATGATATCTCCAGAAATATTTTATGCTTGGGGTAATTGCCCCATTGTCATCAGTCAATAGTACCCAGAACCGGCCTCAGATGGGTAAGAAAACAAAAGAATAAATGTCCCAAATTGTCATGACGAAGTGACGTAAAATAGTTAATTAATTTTTTGTTCAACCTGATAGTAACGACGAACTGTGCATTTTTTTCAGAAAACATTGTATGGAGTAGTAAAATAGAAAACTAAAAATTACTTGGATCATAAAAATATAACATAACATAAAGAATTTCCACTTTAACTTTGAATAAAATTAATTTCATGTCTCATCTGTTTTTCATAATAGAATAAAGGAACGAAAAAAATAATTTTAAAAACTTACCCATAGTAATATTATAGTGGACCACTCCTGACTCCGACTCCAGATAAAGAAAACTAATATTATTAATAAATTATATTGCACATTTTTAATCACTATTATTTTTTATTTGACGTTAACTCGCACTAGCGTTGGCACTAAAGAATGAAACAAATATGTTTATTATATTAACGCGAGAAATTTTACAATACCAAACCATTTATATAGAGCAAAATTGACACTGTTTCATTTCAAAAACGTGTTCACTTTATACCTACTAAATTTTTCAGAAGCATGTTTACGCAAGAATAAATTTTAATAGTCTTGACGTAATACTTATGATCTATATTCTATGGAGGTTATTTTGAATGTCAATTTTTTCTACAGAAACAATAGACCTTTTATTTATAAATAAATATTATTGATAATTAGCGACCCGGTCCGGATCGTCCGAATTTGTAGATTGCCACCGTTTTTTCGTCGACTTACGTTACAAAATTGGTCTCCTCGATAATATATTATAATATATCCTATGTTCATCCTGAAGGTCCACTCTAAAATATTGATGAAAACCTTTTTTAAATCGGATGAGTAGTTTCGGAGATTACCACTTACATCAGAGGTTCCCAAACTTTTTTGTCTCGTAGACCACTTACCATGTTTTTCGGTTTTGAGTAGACCCCCTGCTTATCTGATATTGATTTTTTTTGCAAATTAATTAATTTCAAATTGTATTTTTGACAACCGGTATAGTGCTACTCACTTTGAACGATTTAAATTTATAACTGTAGTAAAATGTAGTGTGAAATGTTTAGTTTTATACATTTATTAATTAGATTGAAATTAAACGAATCAAATTAAAATTTACTTTCTGTTACATAAAATAACTAAGCAAAAAATAAATGCTTTTAGTGTGAGGGATGAATCATGAACATGATGCTTTAATAATAAATTTTCAACATTTGGCATCAATTTAGTTAGATTTAATCCTAAATCTCTTCGGTTAACGATGTCCAGTTTGTTTCTTTTTTTGTTAGGAGATTCACTATCGTTGACCCCCATTTTCATATCATGGACCCCCAATTTTTTTCCCGCTGACATGAACCCCTTGCAAGTTGTCGTCGACCCCTGGGAGTCGATATAGACCACTTTGGGAATCACTGAACTTACATCCATACTTACAAACTTTACCTCTATTAGTAGATATAGATTACGGAAAAATTTCTAAATCATAAAAAAAAATTGTTGAATTTTTTATCGATTGACTCTAATCAATCTAAACCCTTTCGAATGCCGCAAACCAGATCTCCATTGATTCATTCGTTCTAAAGATATCGTACAACAACAAATTGTTTATACACACACACGGACGGACGGACGTCGAACCAAAAATATTCAGATAGCTTCCTAGGACTTCAAAACGTTGGGATCTGATGAAAACTCGGATTTTTGAAAATCGGAGTGAAACTAATAACTTCTCTTTATTTTTGAAAATTTTTAATAGCGGGAACAGTTACGTATCGACTAGTCATTACGATTACAAGAAATTTCGTAAAAAAATTTAGCACTGGGACTATTACTGATGAAGCTATCCCCTTTAAAATATAGTACGCGCCACGGATCTAAAAGGTTCGGAAGTTAGTCACAAACAGCGTCGAAAAGGCACATTTTAGAGCCGTTGATACTTCCACCACCTCGCAGCTACCTGCACGGAACGTGCGCTCATCGGTGATTGGCCGTGATCGCTCGTTGCCTTTGTCACTTGTCGCTTTCCTGCTTTAAAGTACAGTCGAGTACGCTATTGTCAAGTTGTTATTGCTATGTTAGTTTTGTTGAGTTGCGAGTTTGTAGCTTTTCAACAGACTGTACAAGCACAAGCCAGCATTCGCATCTAACTTCAGAGCCTTTCAGATTCGTGGCGCGTACTATACATGCGTAGTGGCGCGAGTTAGGAATGTGCGCACTGTACACTATTTACAGTCAGCCAATACCAGTTGTGAAACTTTGTAGTGAAGGCAGGTACAATAACAAACTTGTCAACTGTGGTGGCACGGAATACGCGTCACATTGTTACAGTTAACCGCAAGCTGTTATCAACCTTTTTTGACGTGATAACGTCTTATAAATTGATGAAACACCAATCTTATAAATTGATGAAACACCGGCTGCATGCACGAAAAAGTGTCACGTTCCGAAATGTGTCACGTTCCGCCTGACTTAATACGTTATCACGTAAACTATCGTCCGTAAACCGACTTTACAGACAACCAATTTTTTTTTAAACGTTTTTTTTGATTTTTGTTTGGCGTTTTTTATTTAAGGAGGTTGAGCCGTTTTACGAAGATAATGAAAAAAATCTGAAATAAAGTTTTTTTAATGGGTTTTTTTATGACAAAATTTTTTGTAAAAAATTCAAAATCATTAGGAGATTTATAAAGTTAAAAATAAAAAAAAACTTTAACATGTAGTCTTATGGAAAATATGTCAACCTAGCATGCAAACGGTACATTTTAATTTTTTGCAAATAACCAAATAATGTCAGCAGTTCCGAAAACTAACTATGTAAAGCATCGATGTCTTACGCATATTTTAATATTTTTTCCAATTTAATTAGGAGACTTTTAATCAATAAAAAAAATATTAAACCTTAGCACTTTTCGATTATGGACTTTCATTCTTGACAATTTTAACTGAATTTTTAACTTTTTAGTGATTTAATTGTAATTTTTATTACTTCTAATTTCTTTTATTAATTATTTACTGCAAAAAATATGTAAAATACAGATGTTTACATAAATTTATTTTTTCTAACCTAACTTTGTACAAAAAATTCAAAAGTTAGTCCATTAAGTAAAATACTGAAATAATTAATTAATATTAAAAAAAAAAATTTATTTATGCCTTTATGACAATAATTTATTGATATCATTGACTTATAACCTTTTGTAAAAATTTATTATGGAGAAGTTCTCATTTAGAATTCGACTTACTTTTGATTGGGACTAACGCATCAATCTCCTTAACTGCACGTTTTTTTGTTTTCAATAATTTATTAAGGTTTTAACTTTAATTTAAATAGTTTTTTTTTTAATTTCCACCGACTAGTTTTGAAGAAATCAATGAAAACATATCATCCATCTACCGAAATAAAAAAAAATGAAACCTTTTGTTTAAAGTTGCCTTATCGCTCGTACTACCTTAAAAATGTATATTTTTTAAATTTAAATACCCATATTACAGAAGTTACAAAAAATAAACAAGATTTCAGTAGAAAAATTTATTTATGAAAAATAGTGAACAATTTACAATTAATGTTAACATTATATTTATTCCTTGAAATCAGGAAAACAACAGAAAAATAACAATTGGATTCAATCTGTTTAAAGAAAAATTTCGAAAAATCTCTGAACAAAAAACAAAATACATAAGTATTTAATTTTGAAAAACAATGACTCTTATAGAAATCAAATTAATTTTAAATTTTCAAATCGATAACACAGAATAAAAAAACAACATAATATTCTAGAACAAAAATTTTTTGGCTTGAAAGTAAGTTAATCAGTCTCATTTTTCAGCTTTGTCAGGCTTCGGGAGAGGTATTGGTACATCTTTTGGGGGCTTTGGTGGCTCATTTACTGGTTCATCTGTACTGTCCGAGTCATCTTCAGCCTTAGCAGTATTGGACAGGACATCATCGATCAATCCAAAGTCTTTAGCTTCTACCGGGGACATAAATTTATCCCTTTCCATACTAACCTCAATTATCTCCTTTGGCAAGCCTGTATGCTTAGCATACAGATCATTAATTTGGTTTTTGATTTTAATGATCTCTTCAGCTTGAATTTGGATATCGGTTGCTTGACCCTAAAAATAAAAAAAAAATTGGTTGTCTGTAAAGTCGGTTTACGGACGATAGTTTTACGTGATAACGTCATAAAGAAACATTGATGAACTCTCTGACGTCACGCGAGAAGAGAGAGAAATGCGTACAAGCCGACGCTTGGGCCAATCGTGCCTCTCTATCGCTTATACCGCTCTCTCGCTTGCACGCTCAGGGTCAGGCGGAACGTGACACTTTTTCGTGCGTGCAGCCGGTGTTTCATCAATTTATAAGACGTTATCACGTCAAAACAGTTTTATATTCAAATAATGTTTCATAAACTTTACACAGTATGCATAGGTACCTGAGCACCACCCGAAGGTTGATGAATCATTATACGAGAATTCGGAAGAGCACGTCTCATCCCAGGCTCACCGGCTGCTAATAACAAAGATGCCATGCTGCAGCACTGTCCCACACACCTAAAAAAAATGATATCTAAATGAACGGTGACCAAAAATAATTCTGTAAAGTACAACAAAAGTTCCCCACAATACTATATCCCCAGCGAACTTTATTTAAGGAGGTTGATCCGTTACAGTCCCAATAAAAAATAAGTCGAATTCTAAATGGGAACTTTTCCATAATAAATTTTTATAAAAGGTTATAAGTCGATGATACCAATAAATTATTGTCATAAAGGCATAAATAAATATTTTTGTTAATTATAATTAATTATTTCAGTATTTTACTTAATGGACTAACTTTTGAATTTTATGTACAAAGTTAGGTTAAAAAAAATAAATTTATGTAAATATCTGTATTTTACGTATTTTTTGTAGTGAATAATTAAAAAAATAAATTAGAAGTAATAAAAATTAAAATTAAATCATTAACAAGTTGAAAATTCAGTTAAAATTGTTAAAACTGTCAAGAATAAAAGTCCATATTCTAAAAGTGCTAAGGTTTATAAATTTTTTTGATTGATTAAAAGTCTCCTAATTAAATTGGAAAAAATATTAAAATATGCGTAAGACATCGATACTTTACATAGTTAAGTTTTCGGAACTGCTGACATTATTTGGTTATTTGCAAAAAATTAAAATGTACCGTTTGCATGCTAGGTTGACATATTTTCCATAAGACTACATGTTAAAGTTTTTTTTTATTTTTAACTTTATAAATCTCCTAATGATTTTGAATTTTTTACAGAAAATGTTGACATAAAAAAATCTATTAAAAAAAAAAAGTTGGTTGTCTGTAAAGTCGGTTTACGGACGATAGTTTTACGTGATAACGTATTCCGCTCGAATATCATATTTAATAATCACGCACAGGGTCAGGCGGAACGTTACACTTTTTCGTGCATGCAGCCGGTGTTTCATCTTTTTATATTGACGTGATTCATCAATTTATAAGACGTTATCACGTCAAAAACTTTATTTCAGATTTTTTTCATTATCTTCGTAAAACGGCTCAACCTCCTTAAAACAAATAAGGCTTACCATGTCGCTACAGGAGGCATAATATACTGAATAGTATCATAGATTGCCAGTCCAGCTGTGACGCTACCTCCAGGTGAGTTAATATATATATGGATGGCTTTGTAGCTGCTTTCTGATTGTAGGAACAATAGCTGAGCTATAATCAAAGAGCTCAGAGTATCATCTATTGGACCCATCAGGCATACAATCCTTTCACGCAATAAACGAGAATAAATATCATACGCCCTTTCCCCGCGGCCAGTTTGTTCAATCACGATTGGCATAAAGCGATTTTGCTGGGGACGAGCTGTATGCATGAGTCGTGATATCGGTCTAACGATATTCTAGAACACACAAATATTATTCTACATTGGTGCTTGCACTGTACAAATCAAGGGCGTAGATATGGAAGGGGGGGTTGTCCTACAATAGTTTACATTCTAAAATAAACTAACAATTTCAAAAACTAACTTTAACCAGTATTATAATAGTTATTGGCGTAACTAGTAGTCTAAGTCATTCATCGCACTGACAGGTCATGACTTAGCCTACAAGTTACGCCCATAATTTTATTCAACAATTGCGCGTTATTCATGTTTTATTTATTGTTATTAATGAGATGTTGTAAATATCTATTTATTTCTTTATAAAAAAAACTGTCAATACTAACAGCACCACCCAGCACGATTCAATGTTTTGGTTTGAGGTTAGCCGGTTATGAATAAACTCCATGTCGAAAACATTCGGCCTCTCAATTTTAGCCTCAATGGGTAACAACGGAGTTGTTGTTACCGACTATTTCGTTACGACTCAGAAAATAGTTACGTTTATTTTCATTACTCCACAATGACCGAGCTAGTAGGAATCTTCATTGAGTTATGACAAGTAATTGTCACCAGTCGGTAAATGACTATTTAAGGTTCGGTTTTTAGGCATGATAAAACATGAATAACGCGCATGAGTTGAATAAAAAATAACAATCAACAAGTTTTAGTGACACCATGTTCACAATCCTTCCACAACAATATACTATGATATGACAGCATTTGAAAACTTTGAAGATGATACAAAGCGTACCGAAACGTCAGTAACAAATGCAAGTTTAAAAATTCAGTATTGCTTTGTTTTGATCCTTACGCCACGGAATTTTTCTCCGTAACTTTAATGGATCACAATTAAGTACTCTATTTATTGAATAGAGTCAAATTCATACCGAAAATAATACGAATACCTGGCTAAAAAATTGGTTGTCTGTAAAGTCGGTTTACGGACGATAGTTTTACGTGATAACGTATTCCGTAATACATAACCTAAATTTTAGTAGCTGTCAAACTTGGCCGAAGCATACCTACTGCGCTCTCGCTTGCACGTACAGGGTCAGGCGGAACGTTACACTTTTTCGTGCGTGCAGCTGGTGTTTCAACAATTTATAAGACGTTATCACGTCAAAAATAAAGTTTAGAAATACTTTTTGAAAGGGAATATGTAAAATTAGTTTGGGAATTAATATTTTGTTTGACACCTTCCTTTATGAGTATTCTTGTGTGATATTAATAATTAATAAATCTTAAAAAAATATTGATTTTTTTGCTTTACCCCCCCAGAAAAAAATATCTAACTCTTGGTACAAATACACTATTTCTAACCCTAAAAAAGCATAAGTCCAATTAAATTGTTTTAGTCCAGCTATAAAGCTGTATGTTAAAAATTTATCAAAAAAAAATAATAATCAGGCGATGAATTGAAAAAAAGTTAACCGAAACTGTACTTGATGAAAATAAAAATCTGAATTTGTTTATAATAATATAATTTATTATTATGAATGAAATGGAAAATTAATTACCAGTATTTTATGTATCCCGAATGAAGACATTTTTGGTTCTGATAACTTTTACTAGCTGTTATTTGTTTAATTATTTGCCAGTAAGTTTCTTGTAAACACTGAGAAAATGACACTTACATTATAGGTTACGTACAAAGCGAAGCGTAAGGAGTATGGAAGGTAGTAAGGAGTAAAGGCAATTCACGACTCTGACATAACGACTACTCTTAGAATAAACACTACAAACTAAACACCGAAGCCACATTCGAACGTCTGTATCTCTGAAAATGTATTAGATACAGAGCCGGCGTAAGGCGTGGGCGACGTAGGTCAAGGGACCTGGTGCCTTAAATGATGTTTGCAATAGTTTGCATTGTAGGTACTTAAAAGCAATACTGTGGGCAGGACCGGATTATTTTATAGACAAATGTGTAGGGCCCAGTTTTTAGAAGGACCCGGTCAAACTGTCTATTTTGAACAGGCTCAGGCTCAGGCGGAACGTAACACTTTTTCGTGCGTGCAGCCGGTGTTTCATCAATTTATAAGACGTTATCACGTCAATAAGCTTAACTTTTGGCCCGGTACGCATCTGCCAAGCGTCCCACGGTGTCTAATTTTATAAATTTTTGAATCCGCACCTAAATCGATAATATAAATTAATAGGAATACCTACCTATTATTTGAGTCATATCAAAATGATTAAGGTATGTAGGTACTGATAAATCAGGTAAGTATTACAATAAAAAAAATACATAATATATATTCATATTTTTTTATTATAATCAGTATAACTAATATTATAACATAAATGTATGAAAATTTATATAATCCTAATATATATTGCAAATATATAACTCTGAGTTATACAAAAAAAAAAAAACAAACGGTTTACAAAAATGGCAATAATGCAAAACGTTTGCTATTTTAATAACAATTATGACGACGCTTAAAAGTATATATTATTATAATATAATATATTATATATAAAACATATAAAACGCTGTTAGCAACTATTACATCATATAATTTTAATGTAAATCAATTTATTATACTGATTTAATTATATTCAGAACTTTACTTATTTAGAGATAACAGTCTAAACTTAAGATAGTCACATTTTATAATCTAACAAAGAAATGTCATTACTTTTACATTAATTATCTTTAAAAAACAGTTACATCAATAATAAATTATTCAGAATATACAAAAGGCATAAGATATTTTTCAAAAAAATACATACATATTCTGTATGAACAGTTTATACAAGTCTTTCTAAGTTTCTATAGGCATTATTGATATTCAAACTTTCTTATTGTTCCAATTAATATAAAAAAAATAGTAAAAAGGCTTGAAAGTTCGTAAAAACACACAATAAATTGAAAAAAATATTTTGTAGAATTACTTTCAATAGCTAGATTAAAAATTATTCGTAAATTTTATTATTTTATAAAAATTAAATATTTAAAATGCACTGAATAGAGAGCAAATTACGATGTGATTAGAAAATTATATAAATTAATTTTTTTACGGTTGTATTAAAATTACTTTGAAATTTTTCAGAAAAAAATGAAAAACCGAATATTAAATGGGACTTTAATTCTTTTCCTTTTTTGTTTAGAATCGGTGGGGCCCCTTATAATGAGGTTACTACTGTCATTATAAAACAAAATTATATAGATACTGTATTAATGTTAAGACGATTTTTCGAAAATCCGAAAAATGTAAATAATGATAGAAAAACTAGATATCTCGAAATAAAAAAAATTGAAATTTAAAAAAAGACAACATAATAATTAAACATGCTATCTTTGATTTAAGTCCTAAATTCACTAAGAATTTTCTTGTATTAACTATTCATTTTTGATTAAATAAATTTAATTGAATTTAACTTTAAATTTTCTTGTCATTTTGTCCCCCAACACCTTTCAAAATTCCATAATTGTTAACATCACAACATGGTCAAATTACTGTTAAAAATAATGGCTCTTTTAGAAAATAGAAAAAATAATGATTTCACCTTGGTAAAGCATAAATCAGGTACGTTTTCGATAACAAAATTATGCCGATTTTACAAATATTTTCGTTGTTCAGTAATAATTCACAAAGGTAGTCATAATATAATCAAGTTAAATTATCATTTTCTACTTCGTAATATGGCAGTCAATTATCTTAAATTTACAATATAATATTTTTATTAATAAATCAACTAAATAACCCTTTTTGGATAATGGTCCAAACACAGTAATTCCTTTGCTTACCTCTGAATTCTATCACAACGTGTAAAATATAGTAAAAAAAAAACTAATTTTGTAATTTTTGGAAGACAACTAACTTGAACTTGTTGACATTAAATCTATTTACAAAAAACGATAAAAAAATATTTATTGTAAAGCTTATTTCAATTGTGATATTTAAATGAAAAATTTTATTTATATACAACATACGAGTTTTTTACCATTACTCAAAAATATGTACCCTATCCCTCGATGTAACAAATACAATAAAAACTATTGAATAACAGTGGTTCCTTCATTATTCATATTCCGATGTAAGAGAGACTTTAAAATATTTTTTTTAGCTATCTATATAAAACTTAATAAAAATAGTAAAAATACCAATTACTTTTGAGCATTTGAAATAGACAATTTCTAGCAATATTCTTCGAGTCTGCTTTATTCATTAAATAAATGATTTGTGTTTTCAATAATAATCATTAATTGTCATTAAAACTAATGATTTGTATTTTTCAATAATCATTTGTCATTTTGAGATCATCAAACCAATATGGAATGGTTCACTAAAATTAATTGTCTTTTTTCTACCAGTGTTGGGTACAATTTACGTATAAGATATCTTTTATTTATAGAACAAATAAATTTTAAATTACGTACGAAGGTAAGTTTTATAACAAACATATTATATGCTATTCACAAAAAAAGTTGGTTTAAACGGTATTTTTAATTTTAGCTTATTATTAGTTGCTGTGTAAAGCATTATAGGTACCTAGGACCTACGTTAATCATTAATTAAAGCTATATAATTTTATATCGTTGTAAAACACTAACAGTACAAGCAACATTAATATGAAAGTATTTAAGTAGATTTCAATATCAAATAAATATAAAAATTACAAATGTCATGTTTATTAATAAATTTCATATTAATTACAAAATACGCGTTAGTTGATAGGTACGAACTTGAGTATTTTCTGTCATTTTTGCTTTCGTTACTTAAATAGATTACCCAACACTGAATTTTAAGTATAATCTTACAACCACACTTACAATAATATTAAATACAGTACATTGAATGCTAAAAACAAATAACATAACTACGCTATGTTGTTTCATTGCACTAAAAAGAATGATAAAAACATAGGTGTCGCTAGAATTTAAAGCTGGGGTGGGGGGAACGGACCCCCAGTCTGTCTATCAATGAGTTTTTGTTGAGAATGCATTGAATTTTCTTTTAAATTAATCCTTATTTTAGGATAGGTCAATTTCCCACCAGGTTCTGTTCTAGTTCAGCCTATCATCATAAAAACGTTTGCATTGATATTCGACTATTAAGAAATAAATCGTAAATAGCGCTAGTACTTTTTTAACATAAATAACTAATTTAATATTAAAAAAATCTGTTGATAGATTAATTATAATATTCATCTAAGTATAAGTTCACAGTTTATTTCTTAATAATAATGCTTTAGGTGCAGTATACTTATCTCAATTAGTGCAATAAAATCTTATCAGAGCTTTAAAATATATAACTGTTATGTTACCTTAAAAACAATATTATATACTATATATATATATAAAAAACTATTGTTAATATCTTCATATAAAGTAAACATAACATTTCATAATAAAAAATCAACATAAAGTTCATAATAAAACACAATTTTGATAATTCTTTTTTAATATTAATCTCATAAAACGAAAATCACACTTATTACAGATATTTTATCGTTGTATAATTAATAGTATGTTGTACAATATCTTTATTTAATGACTGCAAATATATCAACGGCAAGTAAATAATTATTATTACTATTACTGTATTGTTCAGTGATCTTGCAATTCTATAAATGTGATGTCATACAGATGTTGATCATCAACTATTACACCCTTCAATTCAAAAATGAAAAGATCTTCATTGCAGTAATATTGAATCATTTCATCATCAATCTTCGCAATAATTCTGAAAATAAAAAAAGAAGTTAATACCTACTTTGTTGTGCTTTTGTTTTTTTTTTTCCAAGATAAATTTACGCCACCACTGAAGTGGTATAGATCACACTTGAGTGGTTGGGTACTCATAATCAAAACAACACAAGCCGCTCGCAACATAAAATCATTTATGACACCATGAAAACTGTTTAATTTAAATGTTTGTAATGTTATAAACGATAAAGCTTTTCAATTGTGAGATTATTTATATCGTAATAATTACAATGAAGGTAGTATATTAAGCATTTTGTTATTTTAGGGGATGTATAAAGTGTACGTTGGAGATGACATTACAGCTAGAAAACAAATTAAAGTTTACGTAAATATATTAACTAAAGGGTTATTAGGACTGTATTTTTATCTAAAATAAAATGTATTTAGCTATACTAAGTTATTCATATTATTTTGCAGTATCATCACCAGTGTTGCAGCCCACAATATTATGTATATTGTTAGAAGACAAAAGCAATATGAATAAAAACTAATGTCATAAAATAATAAATTATTGAAAAATATCTCGTTAACAAACAAAAAAAATGTTAGTTTTAGTTAGTACAATATGATTCATCCATTCTGTTAAAAAAACCACATGAATGTAAATGAAACTGTTTTAATATTTAAAATGAACTTTAAACAACTGGATCAGATGACTGTTTTATTTATATTTTTGTTTATTAAAATGAATAATTGTTTTTACTTTTCACGGTATTTGTTACGAATTAGGTACAAAAAATAACTTACCCTTTTTTGTTTTTGCGATATAAGTTATTAATGCTTGAAGCAGAAATTTTGTACTTATTCTCAATCTGCAAAATAAGGAAAACAGAACAAAAATTAATTTCTTCTTTTTGTCATGAGAATACTTTTCTGTCTTTCTTAATTTTAGCGTAGATTTGAAAAGAAGTACTGAGCTTTTTAAACTAAATAAACAAGAAGTGATGTGATAGAAAAAAATAGTTTTGCCAATTTATTATAAACAACCTGATCCAATTAAGAAAATTATTGTTATTATTTCTTATTGTGGTTACAGAACGTCAAATGTCTAGATATGTGAAATTATGAAATGTGTGTAAATATTGTTAATGCATGCCATTATTTTTAGTTTTGTTAAAGAATATAAATAAACATTAAAATAATATGGTAAATGCTATTATCACTAGCCCAGTACTTACATGCATGAAAATAAGCAGCGGCCATTTTGATGTACAAGTGTTGCTTTCTTCAAAAGGTCAGTAGATACAAAGAAACTCAAATATTTATACGATTTACATATAAAGTTAACGGTTTTCAAATAAACTTTCGAGATTCGCAAGAACTGCGTGAATTTTCTAACTTACGTTTAATTACAAATGATATATCAACTTGTACATCAAAGTTTTGTTAGAATACTTATAAAATAAAAATGGCTGTTAGACATTAAATAAAATACAAAGTAAAGAAAAAAACTTATGTGAAATAAAAAAATAATACTAGGATTAGAAATTTTTTTAATTTATATTTTCAGGAATCTGTACCTAATATTGTTGATAAATAAAAGATAATAATGAATACAATTTACAGTTTTTTTTAACGGAGAATGAAACAAAAGCACGTCTGTGCTTATCGGTTTCAGCATGCTTAGTTTAAAAATGATGATCAGATCCGTTGAGCAGTTCTTGTGTTTTTAGCACAGACGCGGACGGCAACTTTTTTATATATAGTATGCCTATATGGACATTTATTTCTGTCAAACTATTGTTTGCAAAAAATATACATAAACGCATAAAAATTATTATTATCAATTATTAACACGGCATTCCTACATTGCTCCCACCCTGTGAAGCGCTGGATTTAGGCTGGAAGTGCTCGACCGACGGTCAGCGGGTAACGGGTTATTAAAATGCGTTTAGTGTTCAACTGAGTCGCTTGTGTAAAGCCTCCACTACACACGTGGCCAGCACCGCCACTCAAATAAGTGCCTATCATCGCCGCGATGATTGCCTAGCCCTCCACACAATCGTGCCGGTCCGATTGTGTGTACGGGCGCACGATGCTGGCCACGCATTCCTTTGATGTACCGACAATCAACCGATTACTGCCGATTACAGGCGATTATGTCCACGCACCAACGAATATGCCCTCTACACAATCGTGAGTGCCTGTAAGTGGCGGTGATGGCCACGTGTGTAGTGGAGGCATAACGTACAGTTGCAAAGATAAACGGATCCTTTTGCAGGACAATCTATAATATATGCATATTTATACAAACAATTACGAAAGAAAAGACGAAGAAGATATCGTTCAGCGTTGTGCTAAATGCGTTCATAATCATATCTCCTCGGTCAACCGACGAGCTCGGCTGACGATTCCCGTCAGTGCGACGTAGCTATACGCCCGTAGCAAATGGTCAGCGCTACACTTTGCCGCTCGATCGACGTGCGTGCTAACGCGTGCGTGCTAATGCGGGTCGAGCACTGTTTCCAGCCAGTCTAACGTCCTATATTATATGGCAGTGATTTCTTGTATAGAGTCGTACTTCCAGAATATTGTTCATACAAACGTGAAAACCAAAATGAAATTAGTTCGATGGTTGTCAAGTTCATCGCGAATATAGAGACAGATATACAAACGTAAAAAGTGGACTTAAAATGACAAAAGTATCGTACTTCTTTAGTGGATGCATCCAATTAGCGGATGCACCATTTGAGAAAATGAACTTTTTATACTATCCTTTATAAAATAGCTACTTTTCATGCATGTATTGCGTGCATAAAAAGAACCATTTAGTACTCGTGCGTAAAGTAAAAAAAAATAGACAATCTAATCAATTCAAAACTACCTCTCAGCTACCATTAGGAATATAATATGAAAAATAATACATAGTACTCATATAAACAATCTAATAGAAATGAAGTTTGTACGCAATTGATCTATTAAAAATGTTTAAAATATACTGAAAATGAAGTGAAAATCAGCTATTTTATAGGGGGTGTGTGCAAATATATATATAATATCTTGGACGTAATGATATTATGATTCGCATGACGGTTAAAACTCGCTGACGTTCGTTATATAATGTAACAACTCGTCGACAATATAATTCATTAGATCCTAGATATATAAACTACTATTATATCGTCAGAATAATATTTTAATCTCTAAAGCATGCGCATCAAGGTGATTTAATCAGGCTTGTAAATATTTGCCACTAATCGTTTGCTAAAAAGTATTGATTTTTAAAGTTTTTAAAAGAAACTTACAGCATTAAGAAGGCCTATTGTTGTAGGTGGGACTACATGAAGAGGCGTATACACATCTTCCGATTCTTGACGAACATAAAGCATAACTCTTTCATTCAATGGCGGAATATTTGAATTGGAAAGTTGTCCAGTTCCACTAGAGCTCATCAACTTTGGTCTTTTCATTGGCGGTGAGAATACACTATTGTCATCTAATAATGAATTATCTTTCTTGTCAACCGGGGAAGCGTCTGGAGGAAAATGATTGTGAAATTTTAAGGTTGGTGTTGTCGGTGGAGGTTTTGATGCTGTGTGAAGTAAAAATGGTGAACCGCTTTTTAAATGCTGCGATGTATCACCATTACCACTTAGCGAACTGTCCGTTTCGTGACCATAAAATCCTTGTATTTCCATCGACGTTAACTGAAACAATAAGCATTTTATTATACGCATCGTCTGTATCGATTATTACGTCATGTATATAGTTGACTTGAGATACCTACTAACTCATCAAGCAAGTCATCAGTAGTCACAAAATATCGTAATAATGTTTTTCTTTATTTTCTTGGTGAATATAAGAGAAAATTTATGGTTGCTTTGCATCACAAAAAATCTTAGGGATACAAGTAGAGAATAAAATCCCGAGCATGTTTTTCAATCCCGGGATTACGGGATTTTTGATGCGTAATCTCGAGATCCCGGGGCTATCCCGGGATTAGACTATATCATGGTTTCTAATTGGGCTCAAATGAAAAAAAAACTTGAGTAATTTCTTAAAAAATGTTTTTAATACCGTTGCACAACCCAAATCACAATATAGTACAAAAACAAAAAAAAGTACTTTTGCAAGAAATCAAAAAGACAACACAAAAAAAACTATTTAGAATTTCGAAAATGCAATCGCAGAAATATCAAAGCATCCAATGTTTGACTTCCAAGCCTGCTTCGTAGTTTATTGCCAACATAAGCAGCAGCTGAAAACTCTCGTTCAGGTTCTACGCTGGTTGGAGGAATAGACAATAGATACTTGTATGCTGTTTCTAAGTGATATCCACGAACTCCTTCATTTTAAAACAGGCTCATTTCACGTCTAATACTATTTGCCAACCCCAATTCATTTTGTACTTGTACTTCAGGATCTGGAGATTTCATACTCTTACATATCGTACCGCGTATTTAAGGATTGTTTTTTGTCGTTATGTAATAAATAATATTAACATAATCTAGACAAGGTAATTGTCAAGGCGCAACGGATTACGGAATTCAAACTAGATCTGTTTGTGGCAATCCCGAAAATCCCGAGATTAGCCAAGTACGATCCCGGGATTTTCGGGACCAGAAAACGGCCGGGATCCCGAGATTCGGGATCCCGGGACTGTTTTCTCTAGATACAAGGTACTGAAACACCCACAGGTCAACGCTCATGGTCGTTAGATGTAATTACGCATAATTACCAAAAGTAGGCATTGCACGGCATAAATTTTGAAAGAAAATTTATTTGAGAATACCGATGCCATGGCAACTCTTAGAATAAACAATTTCCTCTTCGTACATACCTTATCAATATCTTCAGCAGGTGTAAACAAAACTGGAGGTTTCTGAAGATCACTCATGGAGTAAAATTCAGATCTTTCGCAAACTGGGTGGTAGAGTTCGTCTAGTTTCTTGCGTCCTGTGGCTGTCATTTTACGTTTTGCGGCGCGCCTCTCTTCATCACGAGTTTTACGTTCAGCTCCCTATAAACAAGGCATATTAATAGTGTTATTGTGTACTTTTGCGTAAGGAAAAAGATTTTTTTGCAACGATATAGTGATACACCTACCTTATCACAAAACACTTTAATCTGGCAATAACCACGATGGGATACTTGTGGGTCCCTAGGATCCTCGTACGTATCTATTTGTAAATGTAAAGGAAGACCCTAGAACAAAAACAAAGCAAATTACCTTACAAAAATTAGTTAATAAAGAATTGCATATTTACAAGTCTAAAATCTTTTGATAAAAGTTTTGATTTAAAACGTGTTATAACAATTTTAGTTTATATTTAATTTTAATGCATTAATTTTATGGCTGTAGCTTTATATATTTTCATATAAAACCATATTTTTGGAATATCTTTAAAATAATAATTTAAATTCGTCACGTAATAAGCACAGTGGAGTCCCTTAAATCCCGACCGCGCTAGTCCGAATATCCGGTTATTCCGGACGGGATTTATAAAAAAAACAGGGTTTATTAATTAGTTTAAAAAATTATTTATAGAGTAAGAAGAAAATTATTATTGGTAGCTAATTAAAGCAATCTCGAATAATCAAATAAATAATTCAATCATTCTGGATTGTTTTTCTACCAATAATAATTTGAGCTTTCTTTCGTCCGGATTAGCGGGACTCAACTGTATATGCATAATTTTATAGGTAGAATGTATATTTCTGAACATCAAATCAATACCATGTCTTATCTTTTATTTACGCTCCATCAATTTTAATTAGTTTAAAATCTTAAATAAAATACGTGATAATTGATTCACGTCATTCTGCTTATTTATCTACATATGATTTAATTAAGTATTATTTACTTTACAATTTTTTCAATCAAAAAAAAAAAAAATGGGACATAAGTATTATTTAAAGCCATTTTAACACTTTCTACGACGCTTCAATTACATTATTTTACAAGTTTTTTTTTTGAAATCTTGACTTCAATTAATAATAATTTATTTATTGAACTACATAAAAAATAGTAGATAAATTACCTTTACACCTTTTTGGCTGCTAAAATCTGTACTCAAACATTGCACTGCTACATTTATCTGAAAAAAAGTAATTAATAAAAAAATGAATAACTATTTGTGTAAAAAATAGGATTTTCTCGAAATTTAGTTACCCTAAAAAATCTGCCATCTTGCTTACAACAATTTTCCATAGAGAAAAAAAGATAAAATAAGGTTTGCCCTTCAATAGCACATAAGTCTATTAAACGCTATGTTCCAACATCTCTGCGAATGATAATATTATCGTCACAGTCATGCGCAGTAGCTAAAACGAATCTGTTTTGTATCGTTTTTGTGCGCATGCGTCGACTTTGCACTGTTTTGTAAGGACCAATCTAATCTCGGTTGGAACACGCTTCAGCTACTGCGCATGACTTTGACGATAATATTACCGTTCACAGAAAGGTTGGAATAGAGCTAAAATAACACACAAAAACAAGTGGGCGAATTTTCATATATGTTACGGACGATCTGACTTAACAAAGTATGAAAAATTTTAATACTCATTATATAAAGGGTAATTTAGTTAGTTTCAATTAGGGATGCATCGATACGCCTTTTCGCCGATACGATACCGATACTCTTATAAAAATATCGGCGATACCGATACCGATACGCTTATTGTGAATTCAAAAATGAAGGTATAATAAATAAATCACAAGTCAGATTTTTTTTTATTAATATAAAAAGTAGAGACATAGGTTAATATTAGATAATTAAAAATGTTAGTAATTAAAATTAACATTGATAAGATTTTTGTTTAAAAAACAAAGTAATATTAAGTTTTGCGGAGAAAGGCGATTTCGCAAGTCTGTTTGAATAAGACCTGCGCTGGAAAATAGTTTCTCAGATGCGACAGAACTCATTTGGAAACTAAAGTACTTCTGCGCAATTTTTTTCAAGTTTGGGTATAAGACGTCATTGCGCCAGAAAACGAATGTATGACAAATTCTAAGCGCGACAACGGTCAACCTAGCGAAATATTACTGATATGCGAGTGCGAGGCCAAAGCGGGCGGGAGAAACAAGACACGGGGTTTTTTCCCCGAGCATTGTTCGTGCCTCGTATGTAACGAAATAGACGCGAGGCCAAAGCGGGCGGGAGAAATAAGACACTCACAAGCGCGGGGTTTCCCCGAGCATAGTTCGTGCCTCGTTTGCAACGAAATAGACGATAAAACACGCTCGTTTACACTACATTTTTTTATTAAATTAAAAAGTATCGTTGAATCGGTCATAAAAATATCGTCGATACCGATATATCGGCTAACCCGAAGTATCGCCGATATATCGGTATCGGATGCATCGCTAGTTTCAATAAAATGTACCTTTGCTGAGCTTTCCAAAGGATTCCAATAAACTGCTATGGCATTGTGAGCTACTTCTTCGATGCATCCTGCGAGTCCAACACTGTTTTTAGTATCTGTAATATCAGAAACATAAAATTTACATTAATATATTGTGTAAAATATATATTCGATTCGGTATATAATCAGGCAGAAGTTAAAAAGTCGTATTCGATGTAAAAAACAATCTTCCTCAACAGGTCATTAATTATAAAGCTGCATCGACAACAATCAAAAGGAATTGCTCTTACTTATTTTCTCAATTTCAAAAGAAAACATCTGTATTTTGGCGAGATCACTTAAAAATGATAGTAAACATACTATCAACTTACCCAGTTATCACACATTCCTTGAATGAGACATGGAAAAGATTCATCATTAAATCTATTAATAAGCTAATAATTAATAATATTTATTACGAGAAAACATTCCAATTAACCTTTAGATAAGTTTTATAAAACATTAAATAATAATAATCATCAATTAACAGATTATATTTATTGAAACATAAATTGTGCTTAGCTTCAAAGCACTAATTCTCGAAGGAAATATAGAATAAATTTTAAATGATGACTTTTCATTATAAAAATAGCATTTACGTAATTCAAAGATGAATACAATTTAATAAATAGAACTTAGTAGCTCTGTTCCAATCTTTTAGCTACTGTGCAAGACCGTTGACGATAATATTACCGTTTTCAGAGAGGTTGGAACAGAGCGCATATAAAAAGTGTCTGTCAAAATATCATTTAGCTTCCTATTCGGTGAAAATTTAACATAAGCAGCTTTGCATTTTGGTCTAAGATATAAAAGAGTGACACCAGCTCTTTAGACGTGTAATGCAGAATTTATTTATTTATTTCACGACATTTAACAGTTAAACATGTATTATACCTATATTTTACAATCAACTATATTAATCTTGCTCTTTGACTGCTGCAGTTTCTTCACATTTACACTGCATCCAAAATAGGCATGGCCAACTCGCTCATTATGTTTGGTTTTTTTAGATTTAAAATTTTGGGCATGATTGATGATAATAATAACAAACAACTAATTCAGGCGTTTTAGAAATATGAAGAGCTGCATTCTAACGCAGTAAATGTAAAACCACTTTTAGAAATAGAATAAAGGCATCTGTTATCCCGACTATTTTCGTATTTAGATCAGATAACAATAAATAAAATATACTCTATTGGTGCAAAGAGATATTAGAAATTTGCAAGTGAGTTACACATTTTCCGCTTACCGTAAGGTAAGTTTCGTGCTTTGAAGTCGTTAGAGATTTATAAAATATATGGCTTATTTTTACATAAATACAGAAATGTAAGTTCTGCTATTAAATTAAAATATAATATATAAATTATTTGAATATCAAACACATAATATGTTTTAATGGCACATTGATTAAAGATTTGAATTCATAATTAGAAGAATATCTCTATTTCTGCAATTTCCTGAATAATATCCACCGTTTTCAATATCTATTAAACTGATTTACAAATTAAAAAAGACGCTAATATATGCACAAACCTAACTAACGCGTATCTATAGCAATTATTGATGGAAGTATGCACTTATGTGCTTATTATCTCGATTTTTTCAGATTTTTAAAACTTACGGTTAGAAGTACCTCACGATTCATAAATAAAGCTATTAAAAATAAAAAAATGTTATACCCCATGTTGATTTCGTTTTTAAAGACCCTAGTCAACGATTATTTCACTCGGAAGAGTACGTGAAAAAATTGATAATTCCGCTTTTCTATGTGTGGGAGGGTACAACACATTTTGTTTTTGCAATTTCGCTGCCCGTGTAGGGTTAAATAAAAGCAGATGCCTGTAAAATTTCGTCGTAAAAGATAAAAAAAAAAATGAACGACTTATAAAGCTATGACATACGTACGGACGGGCATGACTAGTGAAATAAAATAAATAATAATTAAAATTGTATAGACCTGCTAATTACGGAATGTTTTTGTTTACTCTGAAACAAATTGCAACAATGTTATGACAGTGTCAGCTTTTATTTAATACGCATATTAAAACAAATTGAGATAATTGTTCATCCAGTTTTTAAAAAAATGCTATCTTCAAACTGTGGAAATTTTACTATTATTTTTAATAGCTGTGATAAAATAAGCTTCACAAAATTTAGCTTGTGGCTTAAAGTTCTTTTTTATACGTTTGATTGACCTTTGTTTTTTAAAAACACTTATCTACGACAAATATAGTTAAAAATTAAAAAAAGTTTCAAGTTTATTTTTAAGGCATAACCATAAAAGATTGAATAAAGTTTTGCATAGAAATTAGAGATTTCCAGGATTATTTTTCATGTGCCTATTTTGTATGCAGACACACAATCAAATGCTCGGGCTATGCGAGTGAATAAGATGTTATATTGATCAGCTGGTCAGCAGTCATCTTAATGTTTAAGGACTGATTAGTCGTGGACAGAATTTTAGCTATTTAATTTTGTAACATAACGATCGATTTCAATGATAAAATTAATCTTTAAGAATTGACGTCCTGCCTTGACAACTTTAGCACCGCGTCGAGTGTACCGTCAGTTGTAAGACATTTAAAATTACTGCTCCAAGTGTTCAATGTACTTGTAATATTAACTTGCAAATCAATTAAAATTTCCATTCCTGTTGGTTTATTAATGGTTTTATTTTAATTTCAACTTTTTTATAAAATACTATCTAGACACGATAACAGGTTTACTATGTCACGCTGCTACAACAAAATGTATAGGACTTATTAATAAAAAACTTTATTTTTTATAAATAAATAAAATTGTCGACCAATTTTTTTCAGACTACACTGACCGGCAAAAAAAAACGCAACACCTAAAATGATGACCAGTTTCAAATTGCAATAACTTTCGAACGTATCGCTCGATTTGAATGAGTTTTTTATATTTGAAAGGTCTATGCTTTGTCAATATTTCTGTATGTGCTCTGCCCATTTTGGCGCTCTTCCATTTCGGCTGTAAAGAATAACGCTAATGCGCGTTTTCGTCATACATAATAAGCTGCGTTTTCTTTTAGAGCTTGTAACTTTGGTGTTTAAAGCAATAGAAACATGAATAAAAAAAATGCTCAGAACAGACGAGGCTACAAGTTCCTTTTGTTTAAAATCAATTTCTTTTGTCGGTGTATCCCATAGCAAGCTTCAAAGTGTATGAAGAAAACGCGCATTAGCGTTATTCTTTACAGCCGAAATGTAAGAGCGCCAAAATGGGCAGAGCACGTACAGAAATATTGACAAAGAATAGGCCTTTCAAATAAAAAAAAAACTCATTCAAATCGAGCGATACGTTCAAAAGTTATTGCAATTTGAAACCGGTCATCATTTTAGGTCTTGCGTTTTTTTGCCGGTCAGTTAATATAATGATAAAAATAAAATTATAAATCAATATAACAAAAAATGACGTTTCGGTCTGGGTTTAGACCTTCTTCAGAAATATCTAAAACAATAATTAGCAGGGAAAAAAATCTACTTATTTTATAATAGAATGCAGAAGTTAATTATCAAAAATTATGAAAATAAGTAGATTTTACTAATTAATTTTTTATATTTTTAGATATTTCTGAAGAAAATATAAACCCAGATCGAAACGTCATTTTTTGTTATATTGATTTATAATTTTATTTTTGTCAATATATAGTCTGAAAAAAATTGGTCGACAATTTTATTTATTTGAAGAGTTCTATTCAGACGTTAATCAAAGATTTGAATGATTTTTTTTTACGTTAAACGATTCTTGGCTAGCAAAAAAATATTTTTTGGTTTTGTCAAATATTATGTAGTTTGCAATAATTGGGCAGTTTTGATGCATTTCAATACACAAACTTTCTTCGCTCATATAATTTTATCCACTTTGGGTGTATTCTGAAAATCGTCCAATTAACAGTTGGCTTTAGAATTTTCGAACGTTAATATATATGTATAAATATTAAAAGACGCAAAATTACATTTGACATTAAAAAACTAAACAAATGTAAATCTGAGAGTTAATTTCCTTTGTAAAATGTTAGAGAAATATAAAATTGTATTGTAGGGAATGTATAAATTATAAGTTTTAATGCTCAGACATCGCTGTAAATATTACTGTTGAAAATACGTTTTTTTTTTCTTTTTTTGTTTTTAATTTCATACTTTTAGCATTCGTTTATATATTTGCATATCATTTGCATATCAGATATGTATATACGTTGTTCCAAAACTGTTGAGACAAATTGTATCGTCATTTTTGAAATAATTCATAAACACTATTAAATACCTCATACTGTTGTCACGGCATTATTGTTTTGTTTTTACGTTCCTCAAATCAATTTTTAACTTATTTGTAAACAAACTTAGTAGATTATTATAGACTCTCGACAACAGGTTTATATAAAAAAGCGATGGCAAATGTTTAGTAAGTGAGCAGAATAAGTATTACTTATATCAAAACAATTATTCAAAATAGTTTTGAAAAATTTCATTTTAGTAAACAATGTTTCTCTAAATACGTAGTGAAAAAATGACATAACGCTTGCAAATGCTTTGAATTTTTCATAGTCATTAATTTAGTACACGCAGTTTTGTTACAACCTGTATTTAATAAAGTAATGTGTAATAATATATATCTGTATGCATATTTGTGGCTATATTAAATTTCAGATAAAATTAAAATTTCTTTTTAATAAAAAGTTATCATACAATATTTTATATTTTGATGAAAATTTAAAAGGAATGTTATTATAAACGGCTTCTTGTTTAAGGTAACGAACAGCTATATTGAAAAATAAATTTGCTTTGTAATATATATAAAAAGATAGCTTGTTTCCTTACTTATTTGTAAATTATATAGTATTTGAGAAAATTTTTTACTATTCTTAAACTTCCCTTCGAAAAATTTCGTTATTTTTTCTGTAATTATAGAAGATTACCGATTTTTATAAAAATTTGCACATGAATTAGAATAAAATTAAACAAAACAATTTTTTTTATTTGATGGGAGTCGGCTTATCACCGGGAATATTGCAGCCTTTAGGGCTTATTGTGCTATTTATACGAAACATTAAAATTGTTACAATGAAAACGAAAAACTTATTTTCCTGAATAATGTAAATAGGTATAGTGCTCGCGGTGAGAGTTGAAGCCAGGCACGTCATCAATAATATGGTAGTGAACGCATACTTGCCCGCAGACAGTGGCGTATGGAATAAATTAGATATATCCATTTATAACGGTAGATATAGCGGTAGAATAAAAATAAACACTAGACGCACATGGATCTCAACAGTATAGCAAACTAGAAGAAGGGCGTTCACGTCACTATGACGCGGTGGCTTCATCTTTCGCCGCAGCTATTCTAAAGATAAACTCACCGGCATCGAGTATTCTTTGTTTGACAGAATGTTGGCGACCATGCCAGAACTGCCAGGCCTTTATTTCATCTTCGGGACTTTTCTCTTCTCTGAACATTAACATTACAACACTCTGAAACAAAAACAAAACATACGATAAATAAAGTACCTATCACTTTTTTCATTCTATATCCTAAACTAGTGATGGCGAACCTTTTTGAGAAGTGGGTCAAATTTTGTTAATTATTTTTTTTTTCAGTACTAGCTCGTGGCCAACGAAGTCAGTGGCGTTACTTGAAAAGGAAGAGCGGGGATGGATAAATACTATTTTTTAGATCGAAACTTTTTTTGGAATCAGCGTGTTTTTTAAAGTGAAACTTTTATTCTATCGCCCCGATTTTTTCTGGCCGTCTGTTGCATGTCGCATTACAGGCGGCCGCGGAGTAGGGGTAAAGTGAAAGGCGTTAGGAGTAGGCGCTCGGTAGAGCAGCCAAGGCCAATATAGCGGCGCCCATGGTTAGCATCAGCTGACCGTGTAGTATGTATAACACATAGTCAGTCTGTCATGCGGGCAAGTGCTGTACAGTCTTTACATGCTTTTATTCGTGTATTCATGTGAATATTGTTGTTTATAATTAATCGTGATGGATAAGTGTCTACAATTCAACGCCTACAATCCAATAAAAGTTTCACTTGCGTCGTGGTTTCTTAAAATCACACAACTGTTTTTTTTTCTATAAGCATGATGATTTTGCGAAAGCGCATTTTTTAAAGGGGTATGTCTTGAAAAAATCAAAAAATCGAATTTTTTAATATACTTTTGAAATTGAGAATATACTTAAAGAAAAAATCACACTGAATTCAATGAGCGTAAGCAAACGTCTGTATCTCTTTTAGTTTGGAAACTACGGCCATTCGGAGGTTTTATATGATTTTTTGAAAACTATAAACGCAAATAACTTCTAAACTAAAATTTTTACGAAATAACGGTACGGAACACTGAGGGCACGAGTTCCTTCGCACTTGTCCGTTTTTTTTAGTTTTATATAAAAAAAATGATTCATCCTAATAAGATATTGTTTACAATCAGACCAATACTTACTATTTGAAAAAATATCAATGAAAGATAACAAATTGCAAGTTGGGTTACAAGAATGTTTCTGATAAACATTTAAGAGACAGAATAAGAGGAATTGTATTTAAATTTTGCAGTGATTGCAATTCTTTGTTAGATTTATAGTGACATTTACAGAAAAGAATTGGATAAACTTGAAATAACAATGCAAACAATATACGTATCTATGCATGTTGAATGAATAAATAGAATAAACCATAGACTGCTAACTTCAATTTTTAACAAATAAACGTTAAAAAATGTTATAAAATTTAATGTATTATCGAGCCCTAACGCAGTTTAGTTTTAATCTCAAAACAACTAACCAAAAAAACGCTTTTAAGTCGATTTATAGAATTTAGTGTCTGCGGCAGCAGCAAATAAACTTTTCGGCATATAGGAAATATGGATTACATTCCCATAAAAACAGTTGTGTGGTTTTAAGAAACCACGACGCAAGTGAAACTTTTATTGGATTGTAGGCGTTGGATTGTAGACACTTATCCATCACGATTAATTATAAACAACAATATTCACATGAATACACGAATATAAACATGTAAACACTGTACAGCACTTGCCCGCATGACAGACTGACTATGTGTTATACATATACTACACGGTCAGCTGATGTTAACCATGAGCGCCGCCATATTGGCCCTGGCTGCTCTACCGAGCGCCTTTCACTTTACCCCTACTCCGCGGCCGCCTGTAATGCGACATGCAACAGACGGCCAGAAAAATTCGGGGCGATAAAATAAAGGTTTCACTTTAAAAAACCAAAATAGAAGATTCAAAAGTTAGAAGAAAAAAACGGTAACTAGATCAAGTGTAAAAATATTAATTCCTCAACTGTACAGAAGAATTTCTCCATCATCTCATCCCACGTTCTAATGCAGCAGGCAACTCAGTTGTTTATGCGACAATCAACATAATTCAGTATTAAAATATTGTATTGGTTTGACAACATAGTGGGCGTCCAGTACTGCAGACTTCATATACACGAATGTGTATAAACTCATATCATATATATGTAATATGCGTTACATCAAACCAATAATAATTATTCACAATCTTTAATTACTTCCCAAGATATTTGATATCTCAGATCATTGATCTTGCAACATATTTTTTCCGTTTAACAAAATCTTTATTCAGTTTAAAATACGTAATTAGTTGGAAGCTTTCGTGCAGTCCGTAGAGAATATGAAATGGCTTATATTTGTAATTTGAAACGTTTCTAAATATTCGGATTGCAAGTGAAAAAAAGCAATTTTTTTAATGAACAATTCAAAATTGAAAAAATACTTCTAATTTGAGTATATGGTGGAAGTACAGTAATTTGTGGTGGAAGTACGGGTATATAAAGTAGTGATGTGCCGGACCGTTAAAAAGTGTATCCGCGGATACGGATCTGAATACGGATATTTGGTTTCAAGTTCCGCGGATACGGATACGGATTTTAACTTTCTTAATATTGCACATCGACCTTTGGAAAGAGACTATCTGTTATGGGAAAAAGTTATTGACCTCTTTAAGAGTTAACTCTCATAACAGATTGTCTCTTTCCAAAGATCTATGTGCAATATCTCATTATAAAGATAGTTGATTTAGTACCTTTGAGTTATGTACTATTAGTATGGTACTCACTACGATAAATGTTTGCAATATAAAGGTGCCAAATACGATTTAAAAAAATAAAAAATAATCTGAATGGAATTTAACAGTTTTTCATTATTACCTAATCACCTATATATATAAAATTTTATCTATGAATTGAAAATTAATAAGGTAAAAGATCCGCCTAAAACTAACGGATACGGATCTTTCTTCTCCCTCGGATATCCGCGGATACGGATATCCGGCACATCACTAATATAAAGCAAGACTACGATGTGATACTGTTGTGGCTGCCGTGTTTCATCTCGTTCGGAGTCACGTGTATAGGTTAGTTATCAATAAATCAATAATAATAGTTTGTGGTCTCATATTTGTCAATCTTAGTGCTAATTCGTACAGGCTTTGTCTACGTATTCGATACATATCTGACGGTGGGTCTAACACCTGTGGTACAAGCCGTGATCAGAATGATAAAGAGACTTTAGTATATCTGGATTTTAATAATTACATCAATAGCACATACCAGAACGGGTTATGAGAATTTTTATCCGGACTGAAAAAAGGATATTTATAAATTAATCCAGATCGTTATTTAAATTTCTTTAAGCATGATGTTTTGTCACCGTTCAGAAATTAACATCAACGATACGCCATTGCTGTTTGTATCTGGCGTAGAGACGGACAGATATACAGACTGAAATTGCAGACTTATTTTCTTATCGCGTATATATACGTACAACTGTACAAGTCACACCCTTGCATGTCCACCGATATAGTGATATGAAATGCAGAAGGCTGATATACAAACGCAAGAACATGTAAAATGCATTCGCTTTCAGCACTTTCTGGAGGATTTTGTCAGGGACGGCTTCAGAAAAAAATACATACGAATCTCTTCTATAAAGTCAATCAATAAAACCTCATTTTGACAGAACCGACTTAGTCAATAGTCGGTAGAAACTATACGTCACGTTCTATCAAAATGAGGTCTGTTTCTTTACAATTTTTTTTTCTACTTTTTTTCCCGTAAATTTTGTTCAATACATTAACCCTGTGCCAAAATTCTATTTTTTTTTTTCAAAACACTAGATCAATGGTTCTCAAGCTTATTTGGCCTACCACGCCCTTTCCAGAAATAGTATCACTCAGAGCCGCCAGGAAATTTTTTTTTTTAATTTTGATAGCAATTAAACAAAAATATATATCATGTATTAATGTTTCTACCTTTGTCGTAAAATATAGTAAAGGTGTAAATTAGAAACATTGAAGTTTGAAATGATGAAGCTATTGATTGAACTCAGAATTCATCGCCCCCAAATGTACCTGTGGCCATCACCGCCCCCCTGGATTGCTGCATCACCCACCAGGGGGCCCCGACGTCAGAAGTCCCAACCGCTGATTGGCTAACTGTATTGCATTTATTTAAACTCTAAATACTAGGGCTAATCTCAAAATATAAACCTTTACAAAATTCTTGCATTTTTTACCACGGGCTCTTAGACTATATCTACTCAAATAATGTTTGACATTTGATAAAAAAAATATAGAGATTACTAGAAAATATTTGATACGAAAAGTTCTATGATTTTTTAATGAACATAAGATTTAAAAGTGTTTGCACATTAATATTTTACTGATTTAACATTTTAATCTATAATAAATCTATTTGTTTACGCAAAATGATATAAATAAACTGATTTAAATAATATTATTCATTAAACATCGTTAACTTTACTTATTAATTAAAGAAATTACTATACAAGATTTATTGTGTGCATTATATTGATCATTACATTCATTATTTTAATTATATCTATTATTTACTGAACAAAATAAAGCTAATACGCAATTAAATTCAACAAAAAATAAAATATTTGACTATACACATAAAGTAGTGCATAATATGCGCCACGAAACTAAAAGGCTCGGAAGTTAGATGCGAATGCGGGCTTGCGCTTGTACAGTCTGTTGAAAAACTATAAACTCGCAACTCAACAAAACTAACATAGCAATAACAACTTGACAATAGCGTACTCGACTGTACTTTAAAACAGGAAAGCGACAAGTGACAAAGGCAACTAGCGATCACGGCCAATCACCGACGAGCGCACGTTCCGTGCAGGTAGCTGGGAGGTGGTGGGAGTATCAACGGCTCTAAAATGTGCCTGTGCGACGCTGTTTGTGACTAGCTTCCGAACCTTTTAGATCCGTGGCGCGTATTATAATGTTTTATTTGAGTTTTGATTTCCATCGTGAGCCCTGAATGTACAAGCAAAAAAAAACACGCAATTATTTTGAAAAACATCATGAAGTTATAAATGTAATTTATTAGCGACAATTGATAACAATGTGTCATTGTCATACTGTTTCCAACAGTGACATAGAAGTCAGCTTTCTGATTTTTTCTTTAATAAAACGAGATCATTTACTAACGATTCTCGTTAAAACATAATAACGACAGCTTATTATATTTGTCGTGTACGTTTCTTTGTATCAATTAATTACATATTTTATATATCGTTCTGTTTAACCTTCGTAAATTATTTATAATATATGTATTTCGCAATTATTTAGATGCACTTTATAAATGTTGATAAATTACCTATTGCGGCAAATAAATTAACGCAATTATATCAAATAAATGACGACGCAACTTTGCCTTTTATCATTTTTTTTAAATACAGTTCGATACGTCGCGAAAGTAGGATTACAATTTTACTTCGACATAAAATTCTTTTACGATAAATGATCTTCACATGAGCTTGAAATTTATTTTATTTCTCTCAATAAAGGGGAAGTTAATCATATATATTAATACGCTAAGGTTAAAGATGTTTGCCTCCCTTTTTAGAAAAAACCTCACAATTTCTCCACATAAATTATATATAATTTTACAGATAATTGCTTGCTCTACTGACAACGACAACTAAAAAATTTATTATTGCTTTTGTTTTTGTAAATTAATTAAAATACAACAACGCTGAACAACGTCTGCTATCTAACGGCTTTAATTTTGAAACAACGTCAACACTTCGATCTGTCATCAGACCTTCATATTGTAATAACAGACACAATACTGCATACTGTCATCTGACGGTTTTAATTTTGAAACAGCGAGCAACGCTAAACAACGTCACAGCAATGCTGTATAATGCCATCTGGCTTAGCTCAACGCTTTTGCTACTTGCGCCTCTATATGACAATTTTAGTAAAATATTTCTTCGAACTGTCATCTGAGCTTCATATTGTAATACAACAAAAAGAAGAACGTTATAAGCAGTGTGCAAAATTAGAAACGAATTGAATACCTGCAATCATATTTAAAAAATAATTTTGTAAAGTGATAATTATTATACTTATTTAGTGCGAATAATTCGCACAGGTCACACTAGTATTATATATGTTACGGTTAATACAAGAAAATAGTTTATTCGCGAATTAACCGGCTAATACCCGAATTAACCAACGTCAAGGATTGGTTAATTCGGGTAATTAGCCGATTAATTCGCGAATTAACTACTTTCTTGTATTAACCGTAACATATAGATCAATAGTTATTCAGAGCCGTACTAGGTAGGTGGAACAAAGGAAGGGGGGCTCCAGAAAAATCAAAAAAATTGGCATTATATTAAAAAAAAAATATACCTCAAATTTTGCAATCCTCCGTTCGCGCAATGGGCTTAAAGTTTTTTCTTCACGTATTAATATATTTCATTTGAATCTTTGATTAACGTCTGATTAGAACTCTTCAATAAATAAAATTATCGACCAATTTATAAATTGGTCGATAATTTTATTTATTGAATATTTCATTTGAGCTCAATCTGTATCATTTCATAAGTGCTCTATGTATAAAAATAAGATAACTACCCTGTATATAGTGTGTTAGTCTAATGTTGTCTGTATATGATGAGTTGACGGAGTATGTGTCATTAGTTCGACTCCTGACATGGCCCGACAAGGACATCTTACATTATTAATTAAACATTCTTTGCTCCTATTTGATATTTTAATTACATGTTATAATTAGAATATCTAGTACGGATCATGATCAAATACGATATAACGCTTTCATGACAACTCGTATGTGGTATATTTTTAAAAAGATTAAGCAGACGTTAATGAAGCACTATCAGGGTTCGCGTCCGCCCGTCAAATGGCTATTTTCACATTGTAAAATAAGGTTTCGAACCGTTGTGTAACTAAAAACTCAAATATTATTGCCACACAGTTGGCCACCCCTGCACTATGGATACAGTTAAAAATTGAGACCGGATGCAATAGCGTGGAGTGTTCTGAGCGCATATTAAAATTGCAATTATATTTCTCCTCGATTATTTTCATCTCAATAAAGATCAAAGAAATTCAGATTGGTAAATTTTATCGCATAATCTTTATTCGTTATTTTAATATATCTTCACAGACCAGAAGGTAATTCTAGCATTTATAAATAAAATATATTTAAATGAAGCTGCTTAAATAAATAGATGCTTAAAAAGGTTTCTTTTTTGTACGTGCATTGAAATTCCTGTTTATTGACTGACAAGCGACAAGTTCACGATTAAACTATCACATTTCATTACATTTCAATAAAATGTTTAAGTGAATAGTAAAGTTCCAGTTAAATATTTGTGTAGTTTTATATATCATTTCTTTACAGACATTTAACTGGTCTACTGGTAATGCGTATCATTGGGATTTCACGGTGTAAAATATCGCTGCTTTAGTGATGAATATTTTGAAATAAAAAAGGGTTAAAAAACAACCATTTTATCAATGAAATCTATTTCGTACAAGACTGGAATTTACATTTTAAATGGTTTATCTTTCAAAAACATCTTGTTATGTCAGCTGTCAATTTTTTTTTATATTTCCAACGTAAGAATCGACCTACATTTATGACAATGAAATAGTTTAATTCTAATTGACAAAATGACCAAATATGCCGGTATGCCGAAAATTATGTTTAATTTAATTTTTACTAGTGTGACCTGTGCGAATTATTCGCACGAAATAAGTATAATAATTATCACTTTACAAAATTATTTTTTAAATATGATTGCAGCTATTCAATTCGTTTCTAATTTTGCACACTGCTTATAACGTTCTTCTTTTTGTTGTATTACAATATGAAGCTCAGATGACAGATCGAAGAAATATTTTACTAAAATTGTCATATAGAGGCGCAAGTAAATTAAAACCGTCAGATGGCAGTATGCAGTATACAGTATCTGTTGTATTACAATATGAAGGTCAGATGACAGATCGAAGTGTTGACGTTGTTTCAAAATTTAAGCCGTCAGATGGCAGACGTTGTTCAGCGTTGCTGTATTTTAATAAATTTACAAAAACAAAAGCAATAATAAATTTTTTAGTTGTCGATGTCAGTAGAGCAAGCAATTATCTGTAAAATGATATATCATTTTTGTGGAGAAATTGTGAGGTTTTTTCTAAAAAGGGAGGCAAACATCTATAGCCTTAGCGTATTCATATATATGATTAATCAAAATAACTAGCCTTTACCAGTGGGTTCGCTTGACATATTTCTCAAATTCTTTATTATACCGATGACGTCTACCAGACGATCTTTCAATCTATAGTATCTAATCATTAATTTATTCCTGGCTGAGGTACATTATCAATCAATCGATCCAGTTGTTCTCGTGCGATGTAGCTACAACAAAATTCTAGAAAAACGTTGTCACATCTAGGTGTCATAGAAAAAAACAGCAAAAAACTGAATTGCATTTACAATTTTAAAAATTAGTGACATAATGATTATGGCTTATAATTTTATGCTGAATGATTTTGTGAACAAAACATTGGCTTTAAAAAGTTTTGGCAATTTCCATGATAAATAATGCTTGATAGTAACCGTTATTCATGTTTATTTACAGATTATAAAAAATTGATTGAAGATAAAAATCCTTGGGTAATGTTTATTTAGGTCTCTGCAAAAACTCATGAATGTGTAATATTTTACCCTTTTTTAATTTATGTGTACCTACACATGGAGTTTTACCTGTAACCTGGGATCAAGCAGGCGATAATTTAGTTTTTTTCCTTTATTATCATAATTAGAATAATAAAGCATTCATCAATTTCTATCGCGGCAAAATTTGATTTGATCGCCTTCTATGCTCTACATCAAGTTCTACGCTATAGGTACTATGAAAATCAAGTTTTTTTTAAACACTAACTAAATTAAATATTAACTAAAATAATTACCATCAAACCCGGTAATTTTCAGTTCATAAAAACAAGATCAATTTATCACAGAAATTATACATTAGATGTTGATATTTAATACATAATTTAATATTAATGTCGGTAGAAAAAATAATATAAAAACTATAATTTCATTAATTTTTGACCACTTAAAATAATTTGCATGATAATAAAATTAATATCAAATTCAATAGCGTTGTTTTTGTGCATTATCAGTGTCCGATTTGTCTCTATAGTACTTATAAAGTTTGTTCAAGATAATATGTGCCAGTTAAATTTGTCTCGTTTACAACGTGCATTATATTTTTCAAAGTATAGGCACTGCGGATTTCTGGTGCGTTTTATTCAGAAAATATACTGGTTGATTCAGAATCTAAAATCATTCATTTAGCTAAAAAGGGCACTGTAAAAGATCCCAATCATGTAACTTTAGCTAGACGACCAAAGGGCAGTTTATTATGGAAAATATATATTTAAAAATACGATATTTTGGAACGACCTGTATGTTTTAAATGGAGAGATAGTTATGTAAATTTAACCGGATGTTACTTCATGTTTTATTTTTTATTTTAAAATGCATTCGGGTAAATTATACATTTTGTAGCTTTATAAAAATTAGTAATGATATTATGAAATAACCAGCGGTTAAGTCTGTCTTTGCCAGGCGTATAGTATCGAAAACCAAGAATTCAAAATATGTTTGAAATCTTCAAAGAGAAATCAGAGAGTTTAAAATAAATTTTGAACTATATACCTTCATATATACTATATAATTCCACATTACTATAAAAGAGTGTCTTTTTTTTAGATTTTTAAACTCTAATTTTAATTATAACCCTAAAAACCAACAATAAAATGACTATGTTTACATAAATTATATTTATATTTACAATTATTTATATAAATTATTGTATTACCAAGGGTTCTTAATACGTGCAGAAAATTTCAAATTGTTCAGACATCTGGAAGTGGATGAAAATTAAATTGAAAGATTCAATTAGACCGAACACATGCATAGTTACATACATGCATACATACAGGTGAAGTTAATAAAAGAGTGTTAGAAATGGTGGAAGATCCCAATGGTCGACGAAAAAATTATCAAAGGTCTAGAATACTTCATTCATATATCATTAAATAAATAAAAAGCATCACATCGCATTGTAAGTTAACAAAGAGATATACGATAATAAAAAATATATAAAGAAAATTTGTTGTCGGTCCTTTTTTAAATGTAATACATATAAAATAGTTTTAATAGTTACCGTAAGTGGCAGAGTCTTTGAGAAATGTTACCGCTTATTATCGACCAGATAGAGAAGTGGCCATGTCAAATGTAGTGTTGGTGTTCAATAAATGATTGGGTGTTTGGATATATAAAAATCTTGATAAATGCTATTTCTTCAATAAATTTACGAAACACGACGCTCGGAATGTACGAGCATTCAAATACAGGACACCATTTAGCTTTATTTGTGATTTGTGAATGAAATTTTCAACATCAAATAACTTGAAAAACGCATTGAAAGAACAAGCTAAACAATTTTAACCTTTTTATATTAAGAATTTATTGTCCTAATAATAAAGATCGAACTCTACAAATTCAAATACAAATAAATAAGACTGATACAATCTGCAAAGTGTTACAAGTACAAATGATCTTAAGTTATTGTAATTGTATTCAATTTATATTGAAAAACAGTTTCAACAGTTCAGATTCTTGTTTTTTTATTTAGCTTGTATTTAACACAATTACAAATTTGTGTAAGAATTGTTTTCAAAACTAAATAAGATATAAAGAATCAATGCAAAGTTTTCAATATATATTTAATTATTTGTGTTATTTTGAAGGTGGCATTTGAAAGAAGCGACTTTTAGATTTCTCACTATGTATCAAAATCATTTTTACACATGGTTGATAATTTGGAATGAAAACTATTTACTTTTATTTTTGTACACTAAATAAAAAAAGGCGATGCTTAACGATTAACACTATAATAAAATTATTTACAGATCGCATTTTAATTAAAAAATGTATCGAACATCAAAGACGCACAACAGGTGTTCTAATTATTCTAATGATTTCATGAACTGATTTTCTGTTTATGGATTTGTTGATACAGACGGTTCGTAAGATTGCAATAGTGTATTTTTTAATTTTATAAATGACGACTCTGCCTTATAAAGACGTTTAATTATCTGTATTTTCATTAAAACTAAACAAAAAGAATGTATTAAAAGATCTGAAATTAATGTAATTGTCAATTTCAAAGTAGAAAGAAATAATATTACGCAGAGATATTAACGCAAAACAAAGAGACGAACCTCGTTAATATAAAACCATAATCAGCTAATAGCATTGTATGTAATATCAAGACTGCTTTCACGTAAAAAAACTCTATCCGGTGAAGTTTCTTATTCTTCTCGGTTTTCCAGTACCTACTCATAGTTTTTCCCTGAAAACCATCGTGAATTTATAAAAGTCATTTTTAAAATCAATATCCTGACATATTATTTGATGTATTTAACAGGTCAAATAAACTGATACTTATTGATCGCCTGTTATAATTGACTAGGTCAGATTCCTACGCTCTTCAATATAAATTAATGTAGATAAATAAAATCTTTTAATGTATTTTTCCAGCATATTTAATTATTTATCTGAATTAAAAATGAAACTGTTTTATATAAGTACACTAATATTACGAAAGATAAAAAATATTTGATATAATTATCATATTATGTTATGAATAAAATTACAATTTAAAGATAATCTGATCAAAGTGATTCTTGTTTTTCAAGGCTGCCTAATTAGGTACACTTTTTTAAATTTTTAATAGAATAATCTAATTAATAAGTTTCAATTTTGAAAATCATTAGCTTAGATTGATGAATTGAAATATCTAAATGCTTGTAGTTATTTCTAGCAGATACTTTATTCCCTTTCTTTGTAATTTAAGCTGTATTTCGTAAAATAATAGCAGAGAGAATCCAAGCTTGACAAACCTTTAGGCTCAACCAGGTAAGTTTAGCCAAGTGAAGTATACTATGTGTATAATAATATATACAAGATGTTTAATAAGAAATTAATAAACAAAACATTTCAGTATTGATTGAAACAATTAACATTCGATTCGCATTTGGTTTTTTTCTCGAATAATCATTTTAAAAAAGAATATTCTGTATTTCTTGCCGACTTCAATTAAACAATTTCAATTTACTTATCCGAAAATCGGCAATGCTAAAAGCGATCCAAGGCTTGCGGGATTATTGATGTAATAATATAGCAAACAGATCTAAAAATAAGTGGTGGTTCCTCTATGAGTGCTGCAGAGCTGCAGAACAACCAAAATCTTAGGTATTTCAGAATTTTAGAATAAATGTTATTTTTCATAATTAACTAATATTTAATGGTAGAAAATAATGTGATAGTTAAACAACCAACGCTAAAGTTTAACAGCCACTGACAAACCACAAAAGTCGGTGTGGCAGACTGCCTTGCGTTCAGGCGCTGTTCTGTGCTTTGAAGCAGCACATTAATCATAACCCCACAGTTTTTTCCCAAATATTTTATTATTTCTCATAAACTTTCATTTCACAAAACCAGACATTGTGAAACTAACTCGTTTTTTTTTTTAAATGTGGGTCTTGTATCAGTTCGAAGCCGTTAATATAAAAATAATATAAAAAATGGAAAAGTAATATAAAGGACTCTAAAATAAAACACCTTCTATATTGTTTATGTAATTTACATTTATGTTTATAGTTGAAACTGCATATCTTTTCAAAAAGAAATACAAGACTCAAAAGAGTATACGAAAGTTGAACCTTTCATATATATTTTACGAGCAAGTAACTCATCTGACAAACGTATAAATGTAAGATCAAGTCGTTTCAAAATGGCTTTTATACTAATGCTAGGTTATTACAGTTTTTTATACGTATATAGAAAGAGTCTAAAATCGTTATCAAATTTTGTATTGTATACATACGACGTACTCACGGAAAACACATGACAATCTACACGCAAACAATTATTTTCAAGCTAAATTTGTACAAAAATGGGTAACCAATTTAGTTTTATGAAGGCGAATTGATACGTTAGTTGAGACAAAATAACGGCTCAATTGATCAATTCTTTTACCATTCCAACCCACAAGTGGGGAATGGTACTAGTTTAGGTCAAAAATCACTTTTCAAAAATTTTACAATATCTTTCCGTTTTGAGGTCCCCCGAATCCAAAAAACATATTTTTGGAAAATCTCTGTGCGTCTGTTTGTCTGTGAACACGATACAGGTCAAACGGATGAGCGGATTGAAACCAAATTTTGGGAGGATGTTTGGTATGCAAATATGAAGAGCCCTATTGTTTTTGGGGAAAATCGGCGCATGCGCAGAGGAGATATAATATGCTAAAACGGTATTTTTTTTATAATAATGGTATACTTTTCATACCGGCTTATTATTCTATTTATTTTTTCAAGAAAGTTTTGTTTAAAAAATGTTTGTCTAAACTTTATAGTTTCGGAAATATTTTGAAAATAAAAAAAATCATTCGCTCTTTTGTTTTATGGATCTGTCAGAAATAAAATAGTTGGGCATGCTTTGATTAATTTTTACATGGCGTGGAACATATTATGTAGGTAACCATGGCAACGAATAGTTAATATCATATTGAATACAAGCCATTACCCGCGTCACCTCACGCGATATCAGAAATTTTATTTTCTTTATTATAATCAAATGTCAACATTTTTGAAGTTGGAATAGTCCTGTCGCCCAATTGACTGGAATTTTTTGTACAAGATCGATTATTATTTTATTGTTATGTTGAAATGGAAAGATGCCACTATTAGAAATTATATATTCGTAATAAGTTTTAATATGCTTCATTCACAAATACTTGTATTTTTATAAGGGGTAAAGTTGAAAAACAGCAATTTTGTTGCTGAACTCAATTATCCTATTGATTTCTATGATCAATAAATTATCATTATTATTATTTAAAATTCTTCGTCTTACAATCGAAGGGAACTGTCAACCAAGATGCAATTTTGGAACCACCTAACTAGAAATGGAGAACTAGGAAACATTTATCCGGACTGTCTTGTTTTTAAATTGGTTACTTCATCGCTGTACTGCAACGGTGAGTGGACTCTTGTCGTTTTAAGTTTGAGACGAACTGCTAGTTTATTGTAACTAAATATTCTGTGAGAATATATTTACGCATGGCATTTGTTTTAAAATGTATATACTTTTGTTTCTAAAAATATAAGGCACGATCCTTCAAACGTACCTAACTTAAAAACAACACCTTGAATTTAATGTATATTAATTAAAAACAATTAACAAGTTAACTAATGATAATCATCTTAACTGACATTTTTGTCTTTTTTATCTTAAATAAAATTTCATTACCGCATTTCTTTAATCGTAATTAATACAAAAACGTGATATTGTAACCTTTTGCTTGATTTATGTAACATTGAATAGATATGTTTTGCAGTTTTAATTATTACACTACAAAGATAAATGCAAAATTGTGTAAATACTAATCAATAAATAATAACTGACCACCTTTACCGAGATAAAATTGAAACATAAAATAGTCAAATCATTTTATTCCTTTCAATTCTCTGGTATTATTATACCGTCTCGAAATTTTTGAAGTTAATGACTTATTTTACGACTTTGCATTTTTTTATTTACTGTCTATAGACATTACGTTAAAAAATAAAAAATACGAAACGGAAAATCTATTTAATAACCGTTTGAAGCAAGAAATGGTGAAAGGATTTAACAATTAATAAATTGCAGATGAATAGTTATTAAAACTTGAGTTATAGGAATTTCCTCTTGAATTAAAAATTTCATCACATATAAGAAAAATGTATTTATATTTATAGAATAATACAGAATACGCACTCATGGGTATTTTCAACGGAAATGGCGTACACTGCTGTTCAACATTTTTAAATATTTATTGAATCTACATGTGAAATATGCAAGTAATATATCTTTAACAGTATAAAGGCCACTGCGCACGAGGCTAGAAACGCTGCTAAATTCTTTGCTAGATTTGCTCACTAGTTTTCTAGCGCTGTTATTCTTGATTGCTGTTAAGTGCTCGCTTCACACGAGACTATTTTTCAAGCTTGATTTGTGGATAGATCTGGTGCGCGCGCAGTGACAGTTCGAATATAAACACAGAGCAAAACGTGTCTGTTGTCTGACTCTGAACAGAATGCGACACCATGTTGGTTTGTAGGTGTTTGTTCAAGTACCCACGTGACAAAATACTGCTTCCTGATTGGTTCTTGCCCATACCTAGCAGCAAATCTCGCAGGGAAAATAGCCCTTGTTCTAATTTTAAAACTTATCTTGTGAGCTAGCAGGCCAGCCCGCAGTGACGTCATTTCAAGCTTCGTACCCAGCCTACCGGCTAGCAGAACTCCTAGCAGCATTTATAGCCTCGTCTGCAGCGGCTTTTATGCCAGTAAAACATCGACTTGGATATTGCACTGCTGTGACCGTACTGATATTGTAAACATTATTACGGTTAATGTCGTACTGTCATTCTAGCATTTTCATTTTTACGGCTATAGCAGCTACCGCGCGCGAATTTGTTAAGACAATTTCTCAGTTGAATAAGAACTAATTATTGTTTGAAGCTCGTAACGGACGACGATGGTAATTTTCTTTTGACATTAATTAATGATAATGAGTGAGACTTACCTTGACTGTTTGACTCTTCAATGGTTTATCTGGATCGTGGATGTATTCTAAAGTAATTCCATAGAACTGTCCTTTATTAATATACGTTATCCGATCATCTTCTCTCCTTTGTGACGTCGAAATTGGGGTTTCTAGGTGATATTTGAAGCCGTATGGTGAAAATCTATAAAGAAAAAAAAGAATCAGTAATCAAATTTCTATCGTTCCAAGTTTATCTACTCGTGACAATTGTCAGTGTGTAACTTTTTTAAGTTAATCCGAAACAAACTGTAAAAAAAACATCTAAAAATAGCCAATTCGATCTAGGTACGTTTGCAAATAATAATAAAATATAGGTATGTCGTATATTAATTTCAAATTTTCTGTATTAACTTCTTTTTTACAGGATAATTTCCAATTAAGTACATTCCGTGTGATTTACAAATTAAGTAGAAGCCGTGCAACTGGGACCAAATTTGGACACGTTTTAAGAACTGAATAATACATTAACATGATTATGGTGGCAGATAAGGTCATTATTATTTTAAAAAACAGCATAAATGTTACAATTGTATACAGTATTGTTATCGAGTACGCACATAACAAACCAGTTACGTATTATTACAGAGTACATTATTATATTGATGTGTATAAACTTTTGAAAACAAAATATATTAAAAATAAAAAGGATGTTTGCTAAAAAAATTAAAGTAGTTTTGAAATGTCATCGATCTTCTGGTTAAACATTAGTGCATTTATTGCAAGGCTAAGTTATCATGATTCATTGATTTATTTAGGATTGTTGTGGCTCAAAAAAGTCACCCGTTTTTAACGATTTTCATTTTATATAATCAACTCTGTGAAGCATTTTATACTTCAAATAATCGAAGTACTGAAATCTAAATATGTGGTACGGAAATTAGTATTAGGAAAAAATACTTGGATCAGAGTTAGCCATGACTGCATTAATTGTTATTTCTATTGAATTATAGTGGTAATCTTGAGGATTTCTATTTTATTTTGATTTATTTTTATTTTACTTGGCTTTTTAATAATAAAACGCTCTTATAAATCATTATTTTAATTTTTTTGTACAAAAATAAAACTAAAAAAACAACTCCGTCTGTTTGGAAACATTCCATTCAAAAAATGTCTGACCGGTATGACGTATGCGCGTTGGTAAATCAGTGAGCCAATATCTTTAGGTTCAACATGAATAGGCGGAGATATTTGATCTCACACCATATTTAAGTATTTTTGGGAATTTAATGTCCCATTAATAAAAAAAGTCTGATTATGTTGTAATCATTTGAATATTTTCTTCGGTAGTATACACATTCATTTTGCAAAAGAATATTATCTGTCAAATTGAAAAACAATATTTCAAGGCTCACTCTGATCCAGTCATTTTTTCCCAATGTTAATTTCCCTATGTGCACCTTATGTGTTTACATACTGTATATTAATATTAATATTTTTAAAATATATATTTCAGTTCTTATACTTTAAAAATGTATTTAAAAAAAAACAAATTTTTGATTAGCTACACAAAAAATAAAGAATTATAATAAATTATTATCTTGACGAGCTTGGTCTGCCGGCGGCTTTTTTTATTATAATTATTTGGTTATAGCAAACATTAAATATTATGAATAATTATCAGTTAAACAATGATTACAAAAGGAAGGGTGCCATTTAAGGACGTACTGTTAAATGAAACACTAATTGTAATACCAACTGTTTCATGATTAATGTATTGCAACATTATCATTGTGCCGTTGACTCTTCAATAGTCATCCTCTTTTATTTTATTTTTGTTTCTCTTTTATTGTGAAAAAACGTAACAATAAATGGTATGTTTTATTTTTCTGACAGAGATGGATCTCAAATATCGCATGTTTTTTAAAAGGTCTAATCAGATCAATTTTATATTTGAATCGGAATCAAGAGAATCAATCTGATGCGTATACCTAAAAATCAATTATAAAAATATACGGACTAATTCTAATACTGTTTTTCATTATTTGTTTTTTTAAATTGATGTTGGAAAAATTTTGCACAGCATGTTTTGGAAATAATTTAAGGTTTTACGCTGTAACTACTATGAAACTTTAAGCGTTTTTGATTTTCGACTAAAAATGTTTTGACTAATTTGTTTTCTAGTTAATAATTCCATCTATACTAATAATAATTAATAAGTAAGTAAAATTTCTAAAATTGGATGTAGGAGGCACTCATCCGATTTCAAAATTTTTTTAATCAATATTTAGAACGGACTTCAGAATGAACCTAGGCTATACATTATCGCGTTAAAATAAAAGCGCGTTCCGTGGAGACCAGTTTTGCAGCGTAAGTCGACGAAAAAACGGTGGCAATCTATAAATTCGGGCGAATCCGGACCGGGGAGCTATAGTAGTGAAATGAATTCAATTTTGTATTTGCAACGAAATTTCTGTTGTCATGACTTATTCGATTACACACAAAATAATGAAATTTTATTTGTAATCTGAATGTGATTAGTTAGTTGTTTAAAAAAGAAATAACTCGAATTTGTTACATATTTATTATAAGTACGGCTCTGTAACTGGTCAATATGTATATAAAAAGTCATTACTTCAACTGAATGCAAACGACAAGTAACAAAGCTGCGCAGATACAGAATGCTATGCGATTTTTTGTTCTTCATGTACTTCTTCCATGGATTTTATATGACCATATTGGAAACACAATTATTAGAAAAATAATTATTATTCCACTTGGATATTTTATGCTGCAAATAATTTTCTTTTGCTGTTACTGTTCATTAATTATTCTTTGCACTTAGTTCTGAGAAGAATTCCATTTGAGTTAAGCATTAATTGTAAATAGCCATTGATTACAAAAAGAGAAACATCTGTCTGCAAGCATTAAAATTTTTAACAAATCGAATACAAAACTATACTTAAATTTAATACGCTTTTAAAATATCAAAGTTCAATAATGACGATTTATTGGACAATTTAAAGCAGGGAAATACTGTAAATCTGTGCGTCATTTATGAATACTGATTTTAAGATGATTCACTTATAAAATGTATTTTTATAAATATTTTATTTATTGTGCTTGGAATTTTAATCAACAGTTACCAGAATTTAAGACTAGGCGCGCATAAACCGACACAAAGTCGGCCGATTTCATGGGCGATTTTTATAACACCGTTGTTATTACTAGCCAATAGCAGTTAATAGATTTATTTTAACTTTATAGTCCATCCTGAATTAGTGTAGAGTAGTAAAACATTTACAAACTTTTTCCAATTATATTTAATATAGGTACTAGGTTATAAATTGGGAAAAATAAAGAACGTTCAGAACACTTCAATAAATAAAATTATCGGCCAATTATTCAGACAATATATTTACAAAAAATATAATTAATACATTAACGTTTCAATCCGAATTTGGACCTTCTTCAGAACTGATCTAAAAAATATAAAAAATAATTAATATTTAATTTCTAATTCACTTTATATAAAATTCTTTCAAAATGATTGAAACGTTAATGTATTAATTATATTTTTTGTTAATATATTGTCTGAAAAATTGGTCGATAATTTTATTTACTGAAGAGTTCTAATCAGACGTTAATCAAAGATTTGAACAGTTTCGAAGTTTATTAATTTAGGAATTATTTAAAAGAAGACTAGGTACCATACTATTTCAGAATGGATTAGTTATTTTTTTCCAAAGGTCGTGCTTTAAAATTGAAAAAAAATCTAAACTTCAAAATGTTCACTACAAATAAAAAAATATTATAAAAGTTTTAATTTACTTATGGTTCACTTACGGTAGTACACTTATACTTCATTATATTCCATAAGCGGCACAGTTTTTATGCGTGGGATAGGTATACTTTACATGGTTTCATTGCTAAGCTGCTCCATTCTCAAGAAATTCAGAGCCGTAGTATAAACATAGCCGACTATTTTAGATCCAGTTATATGTTTTTTCGAATGAAAGTGTAATTATATTATTTAATTGTCCATTATGCATAAATTTTAGAAAACGTTGGCCTTAATGTTTTATAGATGAGGGTAAGATTTCCTAATGACAACACATTAAAGTAATAAATTAAAATCACCCACGTAAATAGCATTTTGTTTATGTTCGTAATTTTCGCGTTTATTTTTAATGTCTAACGTTACATATTTTTTCGAATGGTTCGTTTCAGTTACAAATACAAATTAAATTTATAAAAATCTAAAGAAAATCAAAACGTTGACTTAACAGTCGTCCGTTTCAAACGAAAAAATGAAGTGAGATAATTATCTAAATGAACATTGCTTACCCAACGTTTTAAAGAATTGCATAATTTCATAAACATATTTATTGATTTATCGATCTTAACCGAAAACAGGTTCACGGTTTTTATTTAACAGTTCGCCGGTAATAAAAAATTAAAGCGCATTATTTTAGTAATCAGCTTATATCATTTTATAAACGTCTCATAAATTTTATTTCTACATGTACGGAAGCACTATAAGTATACCGACAGATCAAATAAAAATATCTATCCATTTTGAACATATACTTTTATTCTATACTGAGCATAGGAATAAAATCGCAATCGAACTATTAGGGTGCAAACATATACTTCTGTATTTTTACGCCATAAGCACTAGCGTATCCAGGAGGGCAAAACAAGCACGGGGGACCCGGCTTACGAAATTTATAATTTGCCCCCTCCTGGGCCAAAAGCTGGGTACGCCCATGTTAACGTCATAGAAAAAGACACAGTTTTTGAAACAGAGATACTTTATTCAACCAATCCTATCATCGGAGAAATCAGGGAATTACATCGAAGAAAAAGACGCGGATGTATTTTCGATACGCTTTGTTGCGTTCACTCACGGAACATTGAGTAGATAGGCAATGATTTATATAGTTAATTAATAGATATATGATTTTGAAGAGCTAAGATCAATTAGTTTTTTCTCTACTAATGTGTATTTTGATTCCAAATAAGAGAAAATAAGAGAAGACATTAAACATAGTCAAATTTTGAGTTCGGCGTAAGTTTGATTACTAAAACATTTTACATATACTTTTATTATAAATAATTATATATATATATGAAAAGCAAAAAATAAATCTTTTTATTTAACTAAGTTCTATCTAAGTAGTTGAACGTATGTGACAGTCTAGTATATCTAAGTAATTTTGAGTCGGCGTCAAACCATCAATGAACAAAGATCACTAAAAGAAATAACCAAATCAAATTAACAATGATACGTGAAATCTCCAGCAATAAACATTAACATTCCAAACATGCGCTCTCCACACGACCACTCGCAAAGACGTACGCCCTCAGTGTGCCCGTTCGGGTTGCTCTGTCGCTGACATTAACTTCGTGAACGCTCAGAGATTTCCGGCGAAGGATTGTTGACGCCGACTCAAAATTACTTAGATATACTAGACTGTCACATACGTTCAACTACTTAGATAGAACTTAGTTAAATAAAAAGATTTTTTTTTGCTTTTCAGTTTTTCGGCGGTTCAATTTTTTTGTTAAAAAGTTTTTTTTTGGATAAAGTTTTTCCACATACTTCACTTAAAAATGTTTTTAAGTGATCTCACTATATATTACACATATATGTATATATTGTAAATTGTAAGTAGAAAAAATATAATGTTCATTAAGTCTGGACAAGATTTAATGACTTAGACTTAAAAGTTTCGAATTTATTTTTTGACATGCTCCTATATACAAAATAACTGATCACCAGCCGTCATGCGCGTGTGTGTGTGTCAGTGTGTGTAATAGGCATTTTTTTATTTATTATATACTTTAAACTTTTATTTTATCAAAGAACCACAGTCTCTCTAAAAGAACGTGATATTATACTTAAACTGGCAATATACCTAATATACTAATTTACAATAGTAATTTAACTTTATTTTAATTAAAAATATTATTTCGCTTACATTAGTTTGAGTTTTTAAAACAAACTTTTTTGGATTTTTTTGTATGCATAAAAAGGTCTTTTATTTGTTTTTATCGATTTTTTACTGTTTATAATTTTCGTCACTCAAAACTGTAGTATAACAAACATTAAACGATCAAAATCAGTTAAGTAGTTTTTGAGTTAATACGGAAAACAGACAGAGACGGACAGGCAAAAATTCAAAAAATGGTTAATTCGGTATAGACCAGGACTGGGGAAATGGCGGTCGGCGGGCCGGATCCGGCCCGCAGTAGACTTTTGTCCGGCCCGCGAAACATTTTATAAATATAAGAGCGAGAATGCCAATACTATTTGGCGCATAAAATTTTTTTAGAAAAATAGACTTTTTCGTTGTGGAAATGAAAGGACCTTTTTTATTTTTTGCTCTCCAAATTCTTGGGCCACGGTCATATTTTCAGCAGCAATGTGGCCCGGCGATCAAAAGATTTGCCCGCCCCTGGTATAGACAATCTACAAACTGTTCATCTAAGTCAAAATTTCATTAAAATCTTCTTACAGTTACAAAGTTACAACTTTATTTATTGTAAACTAAGAACATAAACATGTTTAACTGTAAAAATATTTCTGCGATTGACATGTAAAAACTAGCAATTAAATAAGCCAATAGCCATAGTAAATCTTCGTATAGTAATTAACTTCGGTATAAATAGAATGTTTAGGCGTTTGCTCAAGTAAATAATTTAGCTGGTTGGTGGCGAATTGTTTAAACTGTTTATAATAAAATACAGTGAAATCTCGTTATTATGACATCTCTGTCCCAACAAACAACAAATTTGAAAACGTGTTCTCCCTTCGAGGTATCACATAAAATATTAATAAATCGTAACAACTCACAAGAACACAAGAGAGATTTCGATAATCATATAATATTAATAGGTACGCTAAGGTTAAAGATGTTTGCCTCCCTTTTTTAGAAAAAACCTCACAATTTCTCCACATAAATTATATATCATTTTACAGATAATTAGTTGCTCTACTGACATCGACAACTAAAAAATTTATTATTGCTTTTGTTTTTGTATATTTAATAAAATACAGCAAAGCTGAACAACGTCTGCCATCTGACGGCTTTAATTTTGAAACAACGTCAACACTTCGATCTGTCATCTGACCTTCATATTGTAATACAACAGACACAATACTTCATACTGTCATCTGACGGTTTTAATTTTGAAACAGCGAGCAACGCTGAACAACGTCACAGCAATGCTGCATGATGCCATCTGAAGGCTTAGCTCAACGCCTCTATCTCACAATTTTAGTAAAATATTTCTTCGATCTGTCATCTGAGCTTCATATTGTAATACAACAAAAAGAAGAACGTTATAAGCAGTGTGCAAAATTAGAAACGAATTGAATACCTGCAATCATATTTAAAAAATAATTTTGTAAAGTGATAATTATTATACTTATTTAGTAAGAATAATTCGCACAGGTCACACTAGTATTTGAGTAATACTATTTTAGTACAGACTCTCATTAATTCGACTAGGGGTCCTAAATCGCCGGATTACTGGAAAGTTACAGTATAAAATCTGTTTTTATTACATGTAAAAAAATGCGCTCGCAAAAATCTGCCGCAACGCTGGATAACTCGATGGGTCGTATTATCGCACGGCCGGATTATACAGAGTCTGTTGATCCAAAACGTATCGATTTATAAACACGATTATATCCTATCAATAAAAAAACAACAAATAGAATATGCTCAAAATAAAATAAAACCGGAAGAAAAACCTGTCAAATAACTTCATATACAATGTATTCTCACTAACCTAGTGACCTGTTCATTCATTTTTTAAATCAAGTTTCGGAAAGCTCTCTATTGAATGAAGTAGTTAAACACGAGGCGCTAAAATTAAATAAAATAAAAATACGTTCATACACACATGTTGAGTCAGCCACACACACAGGTTTTTCTGGTTTGTTTTGAACCCACAAATCGTGATTTACAAATATCAGAAACGTATTAGGATAATTCGCTAACTGTTTTAATTATACAAGGTGTAAGAAAAACACCCTGTATATAAGTAACGTTCGATATTTATTAGAATTATGGTATGTAACCTTTAAATTAAGGTCACGTATAAATTACAAAACAGAAAGATATATAGTAGGTATATACGGTTCTTTATAATTATTTCTCTATAAAAGTTTAGTTTAATACTTTTAAGTTTTATATTTAAAAGATAATTTTCAAAATTTAAAATGACATTTCTTAAATTAATATTAATATACTAGTGTGACCTGTGCGAATTATTTGCACTAAATAAGTATAATAATTATCACTTAACAAAATTATTTTTTAAATATGATTGCAGGTATTCAATTCGTTTCTAATTTTACACACTGCTTATAACGTTCTTCTTTTTGTTGTATTATAATATGAAGCTCAGATGACAGATCGAAGAAATATTTTACTAAAATTGTCATATAGAGGCGCAAGTGGCAAAAGCGTTGAGCTAAGCCGTCAGATGGCATCATGCAGCATTTCTGTGATGTTGTTCAGCGTTGCTCGCTGTTTCAGAATTATAGCCGTCAGATGGCAGTATGCAGTATTGTGTCTGTTGTATTACAATATGAAGGTCAGATGACAGATCGAAGTGTTGACGTTGTTTCAAAATTTAAGCCGTCAGATGGCAGACGTTGTTCAGCGTTGCTGTATTTTAATAAATTTACAAAAACAAAAGCAATAATACATTTTTTAGTTGTCGATGTCAGTAGAGCAAGCAATTATCTGTAAAATGATATATAATTTATGTGGAGAAATTGTGAGGTTTTTTCTGAAAAGGGAGGAAAACATCTTTAACCTTAGCGTATTAATATATATGTATGATGTATATCCCGATATCTCCGCTACTGTTCCCAAGACATTTTATTTCACACTTTCAGATATACTGAAAAAAGAGTGAAATATAGAGCTTAAATTTCAATTTCTCCCAATAAACGCAGTTCCAAAGATACTTATATAAAAAATATTTTAAAACAGTCTGCAAAACAACAAATGAAGACACATATTTATATAACTTTGTTTCTTGTTTTAGGTTATGGAACATGACCTATATAGCTTATGACATATAGTGTTACATAATAATACGAGTAATACCGGAGACTTCAACGCTCCATCAAGCGACGAATCCGGATCAATATTGTTTTTTCTGATAGCTCGATTATTTTCAGTATTTGGACAATTTTCAAAATGCATTTTTTTATTCGAGATAACATTCTGTTTTCAACTGTAAAAAAATATTTGAAGAATTTTGAACTGCTTTTATCGTATTCTAACGAATTTTCGGGAGAATGTGTTTTCTAAGCTTTTCACTCAAAAACTGCTGAATTTTTATGAAAACTGGTTACAGAAACCTTAAAGAGACGATATATTTTTTTATCCAGCACTAGATTAAGATTAAGATAATATTTCCCGTTAAGTAGGTACGGAGTTATAAAAAAGAGGCATATATCATTTTTTTATTGACGTAAAATGTACTATTTGTCGTATGACTAATATGCATTAGTATTCAAATTTGTGCAGAATCAATGCAAATCGTTAGTAAAAATTGTAAAATCAATACCACACATAAATAAGTGATTATAAGAAAAAATACAAATATCAATAATAACAAATTTATCTATTCCTGCTTGCTGCAATGCTATAATGTTAATTTACATATATCCCTGTTTCAATAAAAATTAAAAGCCAATAAATTTCCTGAAAGCGTTAAGCATTAATTATCTTGTCAGCTGAAAGATATAAGTCATAATTATATTTCTTGCAGAGCTGTGCAATAATACGTTTTTATTTTGAAATTGTTTTTTGTCCTCCCCGCTATGAAATATTTCGTGTATACTAGTAAAATGACCCATTATAGACCAATGACGAGAAGCGGGCGGAAAAGTAAAAAAAAAAGAAAAATGTTTACATGTAAAGGAAAATGCTGTTTGTTTTGTCCGTCTGCACAAAATCACTTGAGAATGGTTGAACTGAATTTTCCTATACTAGCAATGGGATCATAATCTACTATTTTTTTTTGCAGATTATACATCTATTATATATTTTTTTGACGTGATAACGTCTTATAAATTGATGAAACACCAGCTGCACGTACGAAAAAGTGTAACGTTCCTAACGTTCCGCCTGACCCTGTACGTGCAAGCGAGAGCGCAGTATGCTTCGGCCCAAGTTTGACAGCTACTAAAATTTAGGTTATGTATTACGGAATACGTTATCACGTAAAACTATCGTCCGTAAACCGACTTTACAGACAACCAATTTTTTTTCATGTGAGAAGAGATGTGAAATATGTAAAATTCAAGTACTATTAAAAAACTCTGACTCACGAGGACATCATAAATCATTCATAGCCATGATGCTGTTTAAAAAGTACTATAGGCATTTATTATAATAGATATATGCATGTTGCTCAGTGCTCGTAGACCTCATATGAGGTGATATATTACGTCATAGACTCATCATAAATCCAACTTTTGTATAAGTACACATTTTAAAGCACTCAGGCTCGACACTGTGACTATTTTTCCATTTTCCGTCATAATATTAATTAAATTTAACAAATATATAGCACACAGTTTGTTATTGTTGTGTACGAAACACACATTGTTACAGTTACAATGTAATATAAGAAAAAATTTACTGCCGTGACTCAACCTCGAAACTTCCACTATCGCGGCGGATGAGTTATCATTTACTCTACAATCAATCATTCTCATAATCAGCATCTGTATTTCACTATCATATATTGAAATAAAAATGCGCGAGCCTAATTATAAATGGTGCTTCACTCGAAAGAAAGCCAGCATTGAGACTGAAGTGACAGATAAACAAATGCAGTATTGTTATCATTTATCGAGTGTCAAGATTTCAGAAAATAGAACGAGTCTCTTTTTAAAAGTCTGCGACAAATGTACACTTCATAATTGACACACTGTATGTTTGGTATGTATAAATATAATATGTACTACTGATGTTGTAAAACTAGTTTGTTTTGTTGTTTGGAAGTCTGTATACAGTTCGTGTATCTTCCTTTAGCTTCCAGCAAGGTAACTAAAGGTAAGTCACGTCATTAATACCTTACCTACTGTTACACATTGTTACCGTTTTTACTGCAGTAACAAATTATTAGTCATAAAGGCGCGTTCACAGGAAGATATTATATCACCAATTTAAGGTTTAACTGTATACCTCCAGTATCTACAGTGTATCATTTAGTATGACTTTTTACCCACGACGGAACGGAGCTGGTATATGCGTTTAGTCTGAGAGATTGTTATAAGTGTGTTTGTTTTTCATTGCTTTGTTAGGGCTCTATACAAAACATGGAAAAATGGTTACCTCCCTGTACATGTAAAGGCCCCTCACACGATTTATAATATTGGTTAAAAACGAGACATAAACTGCGAAAAATTTAAATTTCTGTTTTATAAACAGGCTGTTAAGGATTACAAGAAACTACAGTGGCTGTCAGACTTTTGATCAGAGGTTGGCAAAGATTAAAAATAATATAGTAATTGACGTATGTTCCGTTCAGCTTGATTTATTTTCTGTATTTATAAATAGGAATAAATTTTTTTCAGAGATGTCAGTACTTAGAGTTTCTAAGTTTTTATTTTTACATCAATGAGGGAAGCAGTTAATTATTGTCAATTATTTTCTTGATTTATTATGTGAAAGCATATATTTAAACAAACCTTCAATAAGTGGAAATTCCGTATTTTTACTAAAAAACTGATACATTTTAATTTCCGATATATTATTCATTAAATAGTATCTGCAATTTGCGATAAAATTAGCAATTAACATTATAGATATAGTTATATATCTTAAATGCAAAAGTATAATAAATTATTTACAACACGTATAAATTATTTATATCTAGGTAATTTATTTACTTTACAATGATCAGGTAAATAATACTAAAAAATTAATAATTACATATCATGTGAGACGATCAATGTAGAATTATCACGTTGGAAGTATTTTTATTGAAATGCGACAGAAAATTGTATATTTTACACACGAGTGTCTACAAAATATAATTTTTAATTCTTTTCTCATAATCCGTAATGTTTTTATTGTTTTAACCAAAATGCTTCAACATCCAATTAATATTGAGACCCCTCATCCAGAACTATATACGATTGCAACACAACATTATATAGACGTACGACAACCTGCCAGTACTTGGGAAATTGGGGCTTGCATTGTAACAACTATAAACACTTTTTTAGGCGCGCTAGGGGAGTAAATTGGCCTGGATCAGACAAAAAATGAAACGATCTTCTTTCTCGACTTCAACCAATAGTTGCGAGAAAAGTGGAATAATCGTTTCTACACTCCGTCAAAGCGCAATTTCTCTAGTTGCACGATAACTATTCCCTAATCGTAAAATAATAAAATCATCAACAAATGTCAGAACCTAAGAACAGTACCGGATTAATCATTAGGCAGAGTAGGCAACTGCCTAGGGACCCCGCATCGACTAGGGGCCCGTGCACGCACAAAGAAAAAAACTTTTCATTGAACGAAAATTTTATTTGAAAAGTATGAAATTTCCCTACAACAATATTATTTTCTTTCAAATAAATAAAATTGTCGACAATTTTTTTTTCAGACCATATATTGACAAAAAATTAATATAAAAATATAAATCAAAGATTTGAATTATTTTCTTTCGTTGTTTATTGTAATTTATTGCATTCCACAAGATAAAATTTAAAATAATTACGTCACGTCTCATTTTTCTTTCCTGACTCATCAAAAAACCTGGATCATCAATTATTCTATAACCTATTCATTAAGACCATTTCGATAAAGTTAACGAGTTAGGTAAGGCGATGCTGCAGTATCTAGTCAAAGTAATCATGTTGTTACAACATAACATAAGAATTTGAAGTAACAGGATGCCTAGAGCCGATCATCTGGAAGTTACATCCCTTCATCAACTTAAAAGGACCTGATTGCATTGCCTAGGGGCCCGGACAGGGTTAATCCGGCCCTGCCAAAGAAGTTTCACTTCAACACGTGAGAGTCTCGCACATATTTTCTTTTCTCTTATACTGTTCACAAACACATAATCAATGGTATCCTAATGATGTCAGGCCCTTTATAAATAATTATTATGAATAAAGTATAAACGCAAAATATTCAATCATTATTTTATACACTGAAGATAATATTGTATAATGCCAATGGTCAGTTAATGCAGGTCACAGATAGGTTAAGTTGGGTTATAAAATGAGCATGTAGGTATATAAAATATGCATTCATACAATTTATACCGGGTTAGCTCACGTTTTTAGTATAACAGCTATTCCTAGATCTACCTTTTTCTGTGCCAACTTTAAATTTTTAAGGAGGTTGATGCGTTACAGTCCCAATCAAAAGTAAGTCGAATTCTAAATGGGAACTTTTCCATAATAAATTTTTGCAAAAGGTTACAAGTCGATGATACCAATAAATTATTGTCATAAAGGCATAAATAAATATTTTTTTTAATATTAATTAATTATTTCAGTATATTACTTAATGGACTAACTTTTGAATTTTTTGTGCAAAGTTAGGTTAAAAAAAATTTTATGTAAATATCTGTATTTTACATATTTTTTGCAGTAAATAATTAAAAAAAGAAATTATAGAAGTAATAAAAATTAAATCATTAAAAAGTTGAAAATTCAGTTGAAATTGTTAAAATTGTCAAGAATAAAAATCCATAATCGAAAAGTGCTAAGGTTTAATAATTTTTTTTATTGATTAAAAGTCTCCTAATTAAATTGGAAAAAATAATAAATATGCGTAAGACATCGATGCTTTACATAGTTAGTTTTCGGAACTGCTGACATTATTTGGTTATTTGCAAAAAATTTAAATGTTCTGTTTGCATGCTAGGTTGACATATTTTCCATAAAACTACATGTAAAAGTTTTTTTTTAATTTTTAACTTTATAAATCTCCTAATGATTTTGGATTTTTGACAGAAAATTTTGTCATAAAAAAATCTATTAAAAAAACTTTATTTCAGATTTTTTTCATTATCTTCCTAAAACGGCTCAACCTCCTTAAGTCAAATAGTTTAAAAGACAGACGAACGGATTTGTGTTTTGTTAACTGCTTGAACACTAATAATAAAACTCTACAAAACTGTCAAAAATTAATATGTTAAAAGAGAAGAGAATTAAACACAATTCATCCGGTATATGTAAAAATACAGTTACTTTCAACACAAGTACAAGCATTAAATTTTCATATTATTTTACGAAAACTATGTATTTATTTGCAGTATAATTAATTTTATTATAGCGGATCCGCCTACGCAACAAAATATTAATCTCTACAAGGCGATTTATTCGAAACCAAAGCTTGGATAATCAAAACTAATATATATCCGTAATTTCGTTTTTTAATTGAATTTGAGGGGATGAGCGGATTAGAAAACGTGTTTTCAGATCGGATCACTCGATCACAACTGAATCAATTTTTGATTAAACAATCTATGATTGAAATTTATAACACTCCCCCCGTTTTTTGGTTGAGGATGCTGAATATAGATTTAAGTTGATATTAAATAATCAATGACTGTGCTTAAATACCTTCAAAAGAGAATCAGGTCAGTACCAAAAAACTAAAATTAAAATAATAAATCTTCGGAAATAATAAAAAACAAGCGCATGTTACTTTTTAATTTTCAAAAATTTAGATCAATTAGATTAACATAAGCATTGTTTAAACAAAATGATGAAACAAAAATGATAACACATTTTGTTATTGTTCATTTTTGCCTACATATTTAATATACAAAACAAAATGAGACACTACCGAAGAGATTTTATCATTAATACGTAAGTTATAATCAATTATTGGTACACAATGGGGAAAGAGAAGTTTTCGATAACCGATCTATATGTTATTACTTGCCTTTCGGCTCTTTACTAATGCGAAACAAGCTACAGGTGATCATTAACTGCAGTTACAAAAATACAGTCTCCGTCAAAAATCGACTTAAACAGAAAATTAACTACATTTTGAGATCGACGCCAAAATAATTACTAAAACTTTTTATATATCTATCAATTTTTATTTAAAAGTCCTTTCTAAGTGCTCAACTACGTTATATAAAGAACTCCTGTGAAAAATTTCATGCTTTAGGTTGTGCGTTGTCTGTTAGTCAATCAGTGTTAGTTTTATTAAATAGATAGGTTAAGTTATTCTGTTCCAAATTATTTTAAAGATCTTCCATAATTTGTGGTGTAATTCCCCAAATTCGCCACTCCCTAAAATCAGCTGCTCAGCTTGGTCTATTGGTAAATCCGGCACTATATCGAGGCCTTCAGTTTTCATATCCTTTTTAAAAGCTATCGTCCTATTAATAGAGAATATTTGACGATATATTGACATCGAACAATCAAAATTCCAAATTTCTATAAAAATACTAATTATAATAATAGAAAACACGAAAAACCACAAATCTGAATAAAATCTGGTGGATCTGAAGAGATATGTCGAAATAGCGCATATTTTTTGTTAAAATATGATAATCGATAAAACAATAGATACGCCGTAAATAAAATACAAACAGCTATGAAGAATATTTTATAAAGAGATATTATGTAAATCTATTAATCAATAATCAATGTGTAAAAAACAAAGCGGTTAACAAAATATCAAACAGATATTATCTATAATAAAATTTACATACTAAACATATAAAATTATTGTTTTTTTTTGTATATACATTTGAAATCTTAATGACTTTTTCAAATTTAGTTTTTAGTTGAGTTATAGCTTTATTATTATAAAAACCGTTAAAAATATTCAAAATTATTTTGTATAAGTTTCACCAGCATATATTTGGCAAATATTTTTATTATAAATCCATCCCAGTCGTACTCTGTAAACTTATACGGTGTAGCTCTTAACCTAAAAGTTCATTTCGACAACGAATATAAAAGCTGTGTGCCGGCGTATAATCATCGCGTCAACGAGTTTGCGGACTGTAAAAATAGATCTGCTATAGTGCTTCGCCCGGGTAAACATAGAGAGTAATCCCAGAAACGATTCAACCAAGTTCAAAATATTATTCATTGTTCAATAGTTGAAACTTTGTCTTAGATCGTAGGCTTCGTCCGAGTAAACACATAAGGAGTAATCTCATTAAACTATGTAGCCGATTTTAAATTTTATTTCATTGTTCGATAGGTGATACTTTGTTTTAGGACATAGTTTATATTAACTGACAGGGCCGGCTTCGCCCGGTTAAAAAGTAGGGATAATAAGAAACTACTGAAGCGATTCAATTTTTTTCACTGTTCCATAGTTGGTAGTTTGCTTTAGCAATAGCAACTATTTGTAATAAATTAATTATTTAATGTTTTCTAGCAGGGAGTTCATAGTTTTAGACTTGGCTGATCTACCTGACTGAATTTTTCCACTACACGATAAACTTTTTATTCCTTACGGCGAACAATCGATGCACTTATGCCTTCTACTGATTAAATTTCAATCTACTATTAAAAAAATAAAATAACTAATTGTTGTAGTTTAAACTTCAATTAAAGACAGCTGCCGGTGCAATTACTAAGTAGTATAATTAATTTTAAAAGTAATAATGAGTTTGTTTAACTTACATTTTAGGTATCTGAATTTTGTCAGCGTCGTTCTGTCTACCAAAGTCATGCCAAGGTCGACTACGTGCGCCACTCCCAGTGTTTGGTGAAGAACCGGTAGTACCAGCGGGTGCTCTCTGTCCTCCCAAATTGGATGGATCCAGCAGACCCGAACTTGCTTGGCACAGATCCGTGTAATCAAACGACTGCAACAAAACGAATAATTGAAACAAGAAAATTACGCGAAAAACAAACAACAAATGATAATTAAAAACTGCTTATTATTAAAAAAAATTGTACTCGTTTTTATCACAACTATTAAGAAGTTTTTGAAAAATTCTTTAAAGCCTAATTCTTCTAGAGCAGTGATTCCCAAAGTGGTCTATATCGACCCCCAGGGGTCGACGACAACTTTCAAGCGGTCCATGTCAGCGGGAAAAAAATTGGGGGTCCATGAAATGAAAATGGGGGTCAACGATAGTGAATCTCCTAACAAAAAAAGAAACAAACTGGACATCGTTAACCGAAGAGATTTAAGATTAAATCTAACTAAATTGATGCCAAATGTTGAAAATTTATTATTAAAGCATCAGGTTCATCACTCACACTAAAAGCATTTATTTTTTGCTTAGTTATTTTATGTAACAGAAAGTAAATTTTAATTTGATTCGTTTAATTTGAATCTAATTAATAAATGTATAAAACTAAACATTTCACACTACATTTCACTACCGTTATAAATCGTTCAAAGTGAGTAGCACTATACCGATTGTTATAAAAATACACTTGAAATTAATGAATTTGCAAAAAATCAATATCAGATAAGCAGGGAGTCTACCCAAAACAGAAAAACATGGCAAGTGGTCTACGAGACAAAAAAGTTTGGGGACCGCTGTAATCTAGAGTGTAACATAGATAGACTACGACAAAAGGAGTATGGGCAGTAAGTGAAAATAGAGATTTGCAAACGGGCGAAGTCGAATCAGGCAGCTTGTAGAATATATATCTACTAATTAATTATTGCAAAATTTCGAATTGTTCATTAGATAAAAAAACTTAATGTAAAAATGTTTTAACACGACAAACTTTTAACACAAAAAGGCATTAATAGGTACACATTGTATAATAGATTCAATACTGCACTCTTCATAATGTTTTGCATATTTTTAAAAAAATCTTTTATTAGCTGTAATTATTCCGAGTTGGCGTTTCGTACTTTGGTTACCATAACGAGCTACCATTAATTCAAGCTAAGAAAATATAAACGATCACTAGGTAGTAAAATTTTTTAATCAAACATTTTTATTGATAAAAACAATAGCTACGCCACTGATAACTGCCTAACACCATAGTGAACAAACAATATATTAATGACTCGAGTAAGTGACCATAAAGTAGTTATTGTTTTCATGCGGTTGATGTTTTTATGGACCGATAATTCAACATCCACATTAAACGTGTACTACGAGATTAGCTAAGTTCATTCATGACAAATTTTATTTCATTGAAGCACATTAAGGCTAATCGACAGATTGGTTCGTTCAACATAACAGCTTATCAACTGATAATGTTAATGACTGGACCCAGTACCGGATTTAAGGGCTACTTACGCTATTTTGAATGGAAAATTTGTTAAAATGGATCCAGTTTGGTAACTCGATGTACCCAAATTTTGACATTTTTTTTATAAGGTACAAATATCCTGGATTCAAGAGTTATTTGTTTGTTCGGTGGCATATAAACTAAGATTGAGGCCCTGAAGATGAAAATAAATTTTTCGAAACGTTGGCCACTAGCGAAACACTGGTAAAGCTTATTTTATGATCCTCAACCAAAACCTTCCTTCATCTTAATATTCTATTGGATCAACACTACTTTATATACTGATAAACTAAGATATTATAATTATTTGTTGCATACCTGTTGAATAGTCGTCTGATCTCTGGGTGTTATGGCATCGGCACCGATTCCGCTATCAGGACTCGGCAAATCAACTGTCAAACCGGCCGCGGTCGCTGCGGCGATTACACCTTTCGTATGATAAGCGCTTGACTGTCTTACATAACGTTCAACAAAACTAGCCGTCGCACCGGAACTGTTCGAACCGACCGACACAATTGTTTCCGGCGGCGCACTGTCGGCATAAGCTAACTGCGCATGCCTCGCAGGAGGTGCGTTACTATAAATTGGTTCGGGTGTACCACTACCGGACGCGACGGTCGTACAAAAATATTCACGATAATACGGATCCGACACGGCGAATGTTCCGGAACCGGCCGGCCTCAAATTCGCCGTATTTGCTGTCGCGTAACCACCGGCCGATAAACCGCTCTGTGTATATTGTGTCACGTGTTCACTGTAAGGTATCGGCGATGGTGTGCCGCTATTGCCTCCGTTGCCGGCCGAACTGAATATCTGTGTCGTATACATTCCGCCGCTTTTTAAATTTTCGGCCGTTATTAGTTCCAGAGGAGCACCGCCGCTTGACGCTGATCCGTCGGCCAAAAGACTCGCCGCAGAATGACTTGATGTCGGCGTACCGTTTATTGAACGCGAACCGTGTTGCGGCGAACTTAGACCGCGTTGTTGTAGTTCGTCTTTGATGATTGTAGCTCCTCCATGGTTGTTAACATCCACCACCAAATCACCTTGCTGCTGAGATAAGACCAGCACCTATATAAATCCGATTTGCCTTTAACACTGCACATTTTTTATTGTTTTTATAATAATAGTTTGGCTTGATATATACTAACCTATTTGTCAGTGTAAAAAAAATCTAATTGATTGGCTATTGATAGAATAATGTTATGTCGAGTTGCTGGTTCATTTTTACAGCTACATAACTAATAGTATAGTTTAATAATTCATTGCAGATATGAAGTACAATCAAAAACCATATCTACTGCGTAGGTATATTCATTATAACATTATTTTGTGATTGTCAAATTGAATGTAGCTTATTTTAACCATCTAGATATTTCTGAAAAGGTTTTTTTTTGCTTTCGAATTGATAAAAAAAAATTAGGTGATTCTTTAAAAAAAATATATATATCTATACGAAATACTTATTATGTTGCATCTTGTAAACACAGCTTTATGTGAAATATTTCACTAACATTTTATATATAAATATTGGAACTCTAAATAAATTGTCTTTTAATGATATTTTCAACGGACTACGAAAAAGGAAGGGTTGTTGGTAATGGTACCTACTCATTTTATACACAGGCAGTTTTTGAGTGGAGATTTCAACGTTAAATATGGACAGTAACCTTAAAATTAATAATTGCTACATAGCAAGTTCAAAAGAAACTTTTATTCAAAAAATTATATTTCACAGAGCTGTCACAAAAAAAAACAGTTTTGAAAAAATAACATATCCTTCAAGAGTCAAAGAACCTTTTTGTACAAGTTAGAGTTGCAGATAAAAACAAAAAAAAAAAACATCAAAACCAAAATGTCCAGAACACAATATCACTTTGGTTCACATATAAATAAAGAATTAACACCGAGATAAAGAAAAAAGTCTTCTTATATAACATCAGATTAAGGACTGAAATGTTAAAAGTCGTGTCAACTTGAAGAAAAGTATAGGTACCTTCAGCTCAAATCAGATTAGGTTGTATATTATACTTGATAAGTGTCAATCAATTCACTGTACACACATACTTATACAGCTGTAGGTACACAAAAAACGCCTTTGAATATCTTGGATCAATCGACAAAAATGCGATCCGCTTTTATTTGAAGAGGTACGCAGTAACGCGACAAAAACAAATGAAATATTTACGATGAATAATAATTATTGCAACCCTGCACTCATTGTTGATGTATTAGTGTAGTCGATGAAATAAAAAAAAAACGGGTTGAAAAATTTAAATACACTGAGAACATCTAAATGAAGATGTTAAAACGTTCAATACATAAATAAATAGAAGAATCACCTTGTGGCGTGGTTGTTTTCCGATGATAATCGATCCGTTATCGAGTATCGGCGAACCACTTTCCAGTTTCCGATGGTGGCTGAGATCTTCCGGTTCCCGTTTAACAATTTGAATGTTTTGATTGTTGCCGGCGTGTATTGGCGGTTGCGAATAAGCGGCGGCTTGGTGATTAATAAATAAACCCAAGTCTTGGCCGGTAAGTTGTCCCGCAGTCAAACCGGTAGGCGGTCCGGTAAGTTCTAGCCCCGCCCCACCTTGCAATCCATTCGCTCCTTTCAATTGTGACGTAAGAAGACTGCCACTCGCTTGTGTGCTCGTGCTGAAACAAAATACAAACGCACAATGTTACACTTAAGTTGCGTCGGGTAATTGGTAATACTGAGACAGCTGATACAAAAAGGGTAACAGTAAGTGTTAAACGAGGATGGAAATATTCTATATGTGACAGTTTTTTGATGAGTGGGGAATCAAGTAAAACGGTAGCGACTTTGTGTTAGTTTTTTAGTGTGTGGGAAAGAAGGATATAATGGTAGTGGTGAATTTGACATCGTGTTGACCTTACGTCAAACTTAACGTTAGGTGTCAAGTGGTGTAAATCAGTTTAAAAACAAATCCAACATGATAGACTGGTATTTTTACATGAATTGTGGTCCCATTTACTGTTTTTATTATACGAGTTTTATATGAGTAGCTATACTACTAGCTAGTAGGTATAGGTACTTGTTATACGTTAATAAACTCAGACGCAGATTCTAATTGCTAAGACTTCTAATGTCAACGTTGCGGAACACCGGATTCTAAGCTATTTCTAAGATCTTTATTAAAAATTGAAATTAATAAGTAAATTTGAGTCACTCTTAATTAAAACTAAAAAAACTAAAAAACTACTGCATCTTCGCTACAAACTGCCAAATGAAATAATTTTCCATTTTCAAATGCCTTTCTCTGGTTAGCTGAAAAATGTTAATAAAAAGTAACAACAATTTCTAATTTTTTTGGGGGGTAATCATCGCACCACAAGTTTAAAAACGTTTAACCAAAGTTAATTCAATTAACCCAAGGTTAATAGCTTCACAGTTAAGTACTATACAGTTGTATAAAACTGCACATGCTTAAAACCAAGCCGATCATCAAATTAAGAATTTTTAGTAATAATTTTAAATAACCTAAAACCGGAATAAGACGACTTTGTTATAAATAATAAGCTGTCATAGATCCAGTGTCTAGAACAAGTTTCTTTTTTATTTATTTGGTCGAGATTTTTTTATTACAATTTCCAAAAACTTTGCTGCAGTCAACAGTTTTATTAAAACTGTAAAAATAAACATGAGCTCATTTTGTCAAGGATATTAAACGAAATAGTAGATTATGTATCAGGGCGTAATTTTGATCAGTGCAACATTTGTTACACGAGCACCAGCGAGTGTAACAATCACACAATTTAAAATCGCATTACATATTACTCTAATGCGGAATTTCAGCTTTAAATCTTTTGGCAACTATAAATGAAGATCTTCATTTAGGTATAGTTTGAATACAAATGGCATACTTAAATGTAGATTTAAGGATAAAAGTCGAAGATAAGGTAAAGATGAGATTTTTGTAAGGACCGATACGTATAAAGGTTTGTATATATAGAAAATACAATCCCGGGATCCCGAATCTCGGGATGCTGGGATCCCGGCCGTTTTCTGGTCCCGAAAATCCCGGGACCGTACTTGGCTAATCTCGGGATTTTCGGGATTGCCACAAACAGATCTAGTTTGCATTCCGTAATCCGTTGCGCCTTGACAATTACCTTGCCTAGATTATATAAATATTATTTATTACTTAACGACAAAAAACAATCCTTAAATACGCGGTACGATATGTAAGAATATGAAATCTCCAGATCCTGAAGGACAAGTACAAAATGAATCGGGGTTGGCAAATAGTATTAGGCGTGAAATAAGCCTGTTCGTGATAATCACTTAGAAACAGTATCTATTGTCTATTCCTCCAACCAGTGTAGGACCTGAGCGAGCGTTTTCAGCTGCTGCTTATGTTAGCAATAAACTACTAAGCAGGCTCGGAAGTCAAACATTGGATGCTTTGATACTTCTGCGATTGTATTTTCGAAATTCTAAATAGTTTTTTGTGTTGTCTTTTTGACTTCTTGCAAAAGTAAAGTTTTTTTTATTTTGTCTATTTTCTTTTCTTACTATATTCTGATTTGTGTTGTACAACAATATTAAAAACATTTTTTAAGAAATTACTCAAGTTTTTTTTTAATTTAGCCCAATTAGAAACCACATAGTCTAATCCCGGGATACCGGTATTACGCATCAAAAATCTCGTAATCCCGGGATTGAAAAACATGCTCGGGATTGTATTCTCTATTTGTATATCATGAAATTAAAAAAATAAACTGTTTATAATAAGTTAACCTTCAGTTTAAAAGATAAATGGCCAAGTTTCTGTAAGTATAATTACCAAATGAAGCAAAGAAGTTGCAGTACAGTTAAAAGTCGAAGATACCTATAGACACGCAGAAAAGATTAAAAATAATTAGTTTGTTTATTCGAGTGTGCATGGCACAGGCGAGAGATGTTTATCACGTCTCCCGAATATTTGCTAATCCATAACATAAATCAGCTCAAAATGCGAGCATTTCTTAGTCAATTTATTACCAAACAATAATAATTAATGTACGGTATATCTTATCGTTGGCATTGAATGATATTTGCTTCAGTAACAATTATCTAAATTTATAGTAGTTTTAAAATAGTAAGCAATAGTAACGCGGCTAATTCGTTCCGACTAAAAAGCAGCAGCTAACCGTTCAAATACATTAACAGTAGGTATTATCTTGATGTATATATACTCGTCACAGATAAATGATAATTTACAAGGAACTAAAAAAATTTGTTAAATGCAATAAATCATTTGGAACAGATAGACCGATTTTATTAGAACTTGCTACGCTCTAAGGAATGATATTATCCAAACTTTAACTATAGGGTTGAGTTAAGATAAAATACTTGTCACACGAGACATTAAAACGAGCAGATTTGTGGATAAAGATTAATTAATTTTATAAATCAAGGCATTAAATTTATTACTATTACCTATATAAAATAAAGAAGATGAGACAACACCGTCTCATGAGAATGTGAGCTAATATATGGCAGTTTAAATGTAAAATCGTATTTTTTATTCATATTTACGATCAAAGATACAGAAATAATGAATATCACACGTATACGCTATTTATATATTATGTACTAGATGTAGGGATTTTAGTTCATAAGCTCAAGACTAAACATATCTAATATGAAGTCAAAACTTAAATGATATCGAGCCTTAATCACTTCGTTACGAACCCAAAGAACAAATTTGACAGGAAAAAGATCTGAATATAAATAAAAAAAGAAGAAAATTGTACTCCGGGAGTGCCGGCAGAAGTGAAAACTTGAATATTACCTCTACTCTCCATCCGTCTTACGAATTTTCGATCAGGTCACGTGTCCTGACGCGAGTTTAACATTTTTTACCCATTACAAAAAATGTGTACAAAAGTTTTCGTCTTACGAATTTTCGATCAGGTCACGTGTCCTGACGCGAGTTTAACATTTTTTACCCATTACAAAAAAAGTGTACAACGCCGCTAAAGGAGTTTTCACTTCAAAAATTTCTTAAAAAATATTATCTTATTAGAACATTATTTTAAGTAAGAGTTTACAAACCACAGTAATTAAAAGTTTCAAAATTTGAAAACTTTGTACATGTACCTATTTCACTCAAGTAAGTGTTTTTAGCCATTAGTAAAACAAGACACTTCAGTTCTTAATTTAGAAACGAACCTCTAGACTTGAACTAGTTTTGTTTAATTTAACAATACCTCTTATGATATACAATTATTATATTAGTGAAAAGATTTCAGTTGACATTAAAACACATGGTCGACTTTCATCTAAATTATGTTAAATGTCTACTTAACATAGAAATATTGATATAGTTTAGTTGAACACTTTTTTTATAAAAAATTTAGTTGTTCAAAAGTTAAATTTACTTACAGTGAAACATGTGAACTTCGAGGTACTGCGAAATATATAGCCTCATTCAGAGTCAAAGCTTAATATTTCAGTAATAAACTAGCTCTTGCCCGCGATCTTTACTATGCCATGGTCGATTTCGTTAGGAAATTTGTACATGTTAATAACGGATGATCCCCCCCACTAACATGTAATCAAATATTTCAGTTTGATAGTTGCAGCAAGAAAAGTGGGGATAGGTAAATAGTAAGAATATATGCTACGAAACGCTGCTAAGAGTTCTGTTAGCCGGTAGCTTGGGTACGAAGCTAGAAATGACGTCACTGCGGATTGGCCTGCTATCTCACAAGACAGGTTTTAAAATTACAACAGGGGCTATTTTCCCTGCTAGGTATGAGCAAGAAGCAGTATATTGTCAGGTGGGCACTTGAGCAAACGTCCACAGACCAACATGGCGTCATTCTGCTGAGAGTCAGACAGCAAACACGTGTTGCTCTGTGTTTATATTCGAACTGTCACTGCACGCGCACCAAATCTATCCACAAAACAAGCTTGAAGCGAGCACTTAACAGCAATCAAGAAAACCAGCGCTAGAAAACTAGTATAGGCAAATCTAGCAGCGTTTATAGCCTCGTGTGAGCGGCTTTAAGCCTACAGGCATGCAATAATACAATTAAAATTCATGAACTTTTTTCAGAATGGAATAGAAATGGATTGAAGAGATAGAATTGAAGTAGACATGGTTTGTTTAATGTATGAATTGTTTTTAAGCATTGTATTCTAAGTTCTTTGCACATTATTATCCAATGGTGGAGAATTTGTATTCATATAATAAATACTAGTAGCTAAAGGATAAGCTTCTAGGTACTTATTGTCAGTGCATTTTTTAGTTTTTTCTATTGTCATTTCCACCAAGCCATCAAGCAACAGGTAAGGAGAGGTATATGAATGTTGTAAAAGGGATTTGTAATGTGATTCCTTGACATCACTTCTTTTTTTCCAAAACATACATTGTGAATATTTTAAAAATGATTTATTTAATAAAATTTTATAATTAATCTGGAGTTCCATCAATACTAAAAGAAAACTACAGGGGTTGCAAAATAGTGTATTTGCTAAGATAAGCATAATTGAGTTTTCAACTGTATGTTTTTTGACAAAATAAAAAAAATAACACCAAAGCCGTAAGATATCTATAAAAAATAATTATACCAAATATCATTTTTTTACATTTCGTAGATCAAAAGAAGTGAAAAGTCAAAATCTGAAATGCGTCAATCACTAAATAAGAGCACGCATAAGGGTAAAATTTTTTGTATAATTAATAAGTCATTTATCTATTTCTGCTATAGAAAAACTATGTATAATCATTAAGTATATTTATATATAAGTTTCTTTTAAAACATCTAGTATATAAAGCGTGCACTGTAATTTAAAAATGTAATATGATTTTTTTTGTGACTTCTATATAATCAAAACCTATTAATTAAAATTAAAACGTGATGAAAATATTAAACGATATTTCATAATCTTTTAGAACTTAATTGTGTTCAGCCTATAGACTGTTATTCATTATTCGTACGAAACGCTCTTATCTTATAAATTGCCTTTCATATATATTATTTTTTATATATAAAGTTCAGTTAAATAATGCCAACCAACAAGAGCTTAGTAATTTTGACAAAATTGCTAAGGTCGATAATGATAAAGTAACTAAAGCTCGCCAATGTCGCTGTACAATTTTGTTGGATACAACAAAATCGAATTTTTCGCCAATCGATCTGACCACCGATACATGTCAGTTAGCAGCAGTACACCACTCTTGGTTGAATCGTTTATTTGCTCGTGTATTGTGATTTTCGATTCAATCGTGTGATTTTGGTACTGCTAAACCAAAAAAGGCAACCTAAATTAACTACAAAGCATAAGAATCGTTATTAAAAGTATATTTTTGTCCGAACAAAACTCGTACTGCAAGATCTTTACATATCCAATAAAATTTTTAAAGTAATCACATTCGACAAAATCGTACTGCAGCATTGGATCGTGAATGGCGGGTTTAAGTCGATTTCTTGACAGTATCAATGATATACAGTATGTAAACACGGAAGGTGCACATTGGAAAAAAATGAATGGATCAGAGTGAGTCTTGAAATCTTGTTTTTCAATTTGACAGACAATATTCTTTTGCAAAATGAATGTGTATACTATCGAAGAAAATATTCAAATGATTACAACAAAATCGAACTTTTTTTATTAATGGGACATTAAATTCCCAAAAATACTTAAATATGGTGCGAGATCAAATATCTCCGCCTATTCGTGTTGAACCTAAAGACATTGGGTCACTAATTTACCAACGCGCATACGTCATACCAGTCAGACAATTTTTGAATGAAATGTTTCCACACAGATGGAGTTGTTTTTTTGTTTTATTTTTGTACAAAAAATTTAATGATTTATAAGAGCTTTTTATTATTAAAAAAGCCAAGTAAAATAAAAATAAATCAAAATAAAATAGAAATCCTCAAGATTAGCACGATATTTCAATAGAAATAACAATAAATGCAGTCATGGCTAACTCTGATCTAAGTATTTTTTCCCAATGCAAATTTCCCTATGTGCACCTTACGCGTTTACATACTGTATAATATTTTACACTTTGCAGAAAAATAAAAACATGCGTGGTTTTATCAGTGAAGCAAGTGAAGTTCCATTTCAATACATTTGTCTAGTTACTCCATGATTTAGAGCCAATTAATGGGTAGATCAATGATAATAAAATTTGGCAGGGACATTTTTTAAATCTGCATGGAACGACGCATATAAATTTGCAATAAAAACTACTTGTAATAGCCGTAGTAAATTTTTTTCACAAAACATGCATAACTTGTCTGCGGAAAATTTATGTACATCTTAAAAATACAGTAATTCTGGAACACCTATATACGTGCTTTGGTCAAGTTAATTATTTCATAAACAATATTTTTTTTAATTAACACGTAATATTCATGACACCACATCTTCCGATAGTACTTTTCTTCAACTTATCGCTTGCGAGAAGCGCAGATAATAATCACCAACTAAAAAGAACGTGTTTCAAAATTAATACGCTATTATAACATTAATAATTATAATTATAATTAATTCACATAGGTTGACACACACAATTTCTGAGATGATTTTAGCCAAGTTTGTAAGAAGTTGCCTCATCGATCAAGGTTCGGCTAAGCTTTCAAATGCGTGAGTACATTTAATTTTCTAGTCGCTCACTTAGTAATTTAGTCATCCAACTATTATTTTCATATCTCAAGTTATTAAAACAGTAGGTATCTCATCATTAGTCACCAAATTTGTTTTTTTATTCGACCGTTTTATAATTCCCCTTTTTTAAATATCGGATTTTACAAAGAAAAGATAACAGCTCTGTTCCAATCTCTCTAAGAACGGTAACAGAACCGTCACCGTCTTGCGTAGTAGCTAAAACGAAACTGTTTGTATCAGTTTTTGAGCTACTGCGCAAGACTGTGACGGCTCTGTTATCGTTCTCAGACTGCTTCGAACACAGCTAACATAAACCAAATATTATGGTTTTAATTAATTAATCTTCAATTGCTTGGAAGCAAAGAAATAATTTCTGAGTTGAACATAAAAAATAATGATTTAAAAAGGATTTAAGTAAATATACATTTTTCTAAGACAGCTAATTTAGACAGAAAAACGCAATGTGTTTGGGTTCGTTTAATTAAATACCCTAAAATGTGTCTTGCAGGTAATTTATGAGTCGAGATTATAAACGCTTCCATGGACCCCTGTCTTTTTTTTTCTCTCTCCTTCTATAATACACGCAACAAACGATTACGTATAATTTACGTTAGGCAATAATTAAATAGTTTTTGTTTACTTCTTTTAGACACTATGATTTCTAATTGGCTGTTAAAAAAAAGTTTTTTATATCACAAACTCAACTGTTTTTTCTCCAGTTTAACCAAATATAAAGAAATAAAAACACAACAAATCAGCGATAATTATTTGGTAGCTTAACTTTTAAAGACATATAATTATAAAATGATGCGTATTTGAGTATTTAAGAAAGATATTTTGGAAACATTAGTTAAAATGAACCATCTCTTTTTTTCTGCGGCTTCTCTCACACGAAAGTACAATTGCTCCCGTCAATATTGGGTTTTGTTGGGAACCATAACTTAATCCAGGTTAAAGATCCTCTATACTTGATGTTTGGGTACCATGCTTCATCACAATCACTTCAGAAATTTCAAGTGATGCCCGTACAAATAGCAAAAAATCTGAAACTGTGTTATTTATATATATACAGTGGATTTCGGTTATAACGACGATATAAAGGGACCACACAATTCTGTCGCTATGTTCGGATGTCGCTTATATATGTATAGAAAGAAAAGAATACTTTAAAAATTCAAGGGACTTAAGTGTTACGTCGCTATAACCGAAAAATCGTTATAAATGAAATCCACTGTGTTTATATATTTGACGCACAATTTCTTAAATTAATTTTACTCCAAAACGAAACGGGATTGAACTACTGAGTGTAAGTCATTGTCTACTAAAAATCAACACTTGTATTTTATAGTTTCAGGGAAAGTACTGAAGTGCGGGTCTGCTCAAGAATTTAACATAAAGAGAAAAGAACTATAAATCGAGCATTCAATTAAAAATTTGACGCACGCACACTACAGACGAGACGATATCACTATTGCATTAATTTATAACACAGTATATTTATATGTATAGGCTTTGAGCGACGCACATTATTAGTGGTCAATTTATAAGTGCATTTTATACTTCATCCAATTCAGTCTAATTCCATTGTCCCGAAATTTCAGAATCAGTGCAATTTTTCAAAATTAATTATCGATTTCTTTATAGAAATGTTACGACAAAATAAATAAAAAAGAATCAGAATTTATTCATTTATCTTTACGTAACAATATTTGCTTTGTTTATATCCGCAAACGATTTTTCTGCTGACTGCCCCCGTGTTTGTTTATTTCGATGAATATTTTAGCCCGAGCATAGCCGGATAAAAGATGCTTGCGGTATTCAGTTTTATCAAAATCGGTTCAGCGTTTTATTTTGGAAATGTATTTTCTCGTGTTACACCAAATAGACAGTAATTAGACCAGCGATTCCCAAACTGGGCGCTACCGCCCCTTGGTGGGTGTTGCAACGATCCAAGGGGGGCGGTGATGGCCACACGTGTATTTGGGGACGGTGAATTCTGAGTTCAATAAATAGTTTCATAATTTCAAACTTCAATGTTTCTAATTTAAACCTTTACTATATTTTACGAAAAAGGTAGAAACATTAATACATGTATCTTTCTGTTTAATTTCTATTAAAATTCCGGGGGGCGCTGAGTAATATTGGCGGTAGGTCAAATAAGTTTGGGAATCCCTGAGTTAGACCATAAAAACCATAGTGTGCTATTTTGACAGATACAAAAATATTTGCGCATTTCTGGAACTGTCTTAAAATTTAAGCTTTTTGATAATATAGGTTAGGTACTCTGCAATCGACCACCGTTGCCTGACCGTATGCTCACGCTGATGAAACAGTTCATAAACACTGCACGAGTTGTCTGAACGTTTAACGAAATGTTTAGAATCACCGGATGGGCGTGTTAATATATGGTGATTTTTTTTGTAAATGTTACTTTACTTTACTTTCAAATGGATGAACGAAATAATATAAATCTCACGCGTTTGTGTTGTTTGTTAAACGGACATTGCCTTTATCTGACATTAATATAGCTTTCTCCAGTTAACAGAGCTGGCCAACACCTTTACGCTTTATGGTGGACAGCATCCGGCCAATCAATACACACAATTTAGTCCACGCAAAATGACATTAAACAACTGAAGCGATGGTGCCTATTAAAAATTAAATTAATTATAAACAAATAATAAAAGTAAAATTTACTAACAATCACTAGTAGGCCCCGTGCAATAATGAACGTAAAATTAGAGAATGTCAAAGCCCCTTGTCTGAAATATTCATATATTTAATAATTTACTATATGAATCATTGTCTATCTACTCAATGTGCGGTGAGCGAAGGCAACAAAGCGTATCAAAAATATATCTGCGTCTCTTTCTTCGATGTAATTCCCTGATTTCTCTGATGATAGGATTGGTTGATGTACTTGTATTCAATCTGAATAAAGTATGTCTGTTTCAAAAACTTTGTCTTTTTTTATGACGTTAACATGGGCGTACCCATCTTTTGGCCCAGGAGGGAGCAAATTAGAAATTTCTTAAGCCGGGTCCCTCGTACTTGTTTTGCCCTCCTGGATACGCCACACATCTCATAGAATAGCAACTTTAATCAATTATTTAACTTTCTTTGATTTTAGAATTTTATTTAACTCGAAATCTGATGGCCTTTTTTGTGGAGTATCTCGTATAATAGAACCAGAATATTACGGAGCCAGAAAGTCTTCTTATGTTTCCGAGTTAAAATATAAAAATGAATTAAAAAACGCCTTAAAATTGCGATTCCTAAATGCTACTTTACTGCTTGCAAGTCTAGATTATAAAGATTTCACTTAAAGAATAATTGGAAATAAATAATTATTGATTGCAATAACTGATTTATAGATAATTTTGAAATAAAAACACCCACTGATTTTTTAACTATTAGAAAGTTGTAATTTGAGATAGTTTTATGACTTAGAAAAACGTTTTCGTAGTTTACAAGTATCCTAAGTCGAGCGTTTTTTATACAAAAAGTAGTTAAACTAAGCCGTTTAAAACACAAATCAATCAGAAAACGAAATGTTTTCTTTTTAAAGTTTATTTGGGATTATATATAAAACAATGTTATTATACTGCAATTTTTAAACTGTACATTGACCAGATAATATAAACAGACGTCTTCTATCTCTTTTTTGTAACCGGTTTACGTAAAAAGTACATGTAGTTACCTCCCTTCAACATCCAATATTCGTCCAATTGTTTCAAAAACAAAAAAGTATGTTTTTAAATGCTAGACACATAGTCATTCGAATTTTTATTCTTCGGGGAGGTCGCCAGAAAAAATATTTTTATTCTACCCCCTATTAAAAAAAAAAACTATTTTTCATGGATATGAACCAGTCGTAAAATGATCCATTTCAGGCCAGCGACGAGTGCTGAGCGCCAAAGTAAAATCCGATAATTTTAGTATTTCATATTACTGCAGCTGCGATTATGAACAGTTCACAATATAGATAACATGGCATGCCTCTACCCACGCGGCCACGGCGTTGTATGCGTACGAGAGCTTGGAGACGATACTTTTGTGTACAGTTAGACGGTTAATTACTATTTCTTATTGAAGTTAGGTTTGCTACAAAAATTAAATAACAAAAATGTTGATAATACGAGAAATGAACACAAAATTCTCTATTTTATTTATAGTGTATAATACGATTTTGACCCGTGTGATTGTAACACTCGCAACGTCACACTGGTCAAAATCGTCGTCTGCTATTACACGTCAAAATAATTTTTTTTTAAATTACTGATATTGTTGCATGTTTGTCTTTTAAAGAAATCATTAGAATAACATCAAGTTCAATGACTGCAGCGTAAAAAAAGTAGTAACTATAAAGAACAAAGTTCGAAATTAAATGTAATTATATAAAAGCATAAGTTAGGTTATCGTATACAAGCAGGTGCCTTTAGAATCTTCAAGGTGATACAATATCAGGTAGACTAGCATTATTTTGAAACAGAAAAATTCAAGATGAAGTACAAAATGTAGGGTTATAAATGAAATTATATTGAAATACTTGTTGACAGTACAGGAAATCAAAAATAAAATTAAGATTGGTAACCTTATTATTGAAACCTTGGCATGTAATTAGAGGTACACAAGAAATGGACATTTTTTTCGATTTATAAATACTCGATTTGCATTTTAAATCGATCCGAACACTACGGAAAATAATGCTCGATTGTAAACTCAAAATCAAGAAACACTCGAAAAAATGTAAGTTACGCAGTGATTAAATTCTTCGAATACTCGCACATAAGAAATTGAAAAAAATATTACTAGCCCGGCTCTGAAGTTAAATAATAATTCCTGAGTCGTCGAGCGTCTATAAGTAATAATATCTTTCTGTGATATCATTGAGATCTGCAGTGCGTGTTAATTGAGTTAACATCTGTAAAACAGTGAAACAATTTAAGTAAAATTATTATAGTTAACCATCTGTACCACTTAAAGAGAATAAATCTGATACAATAAAACAGATGTTCCTCGTAATGTTAACTACAGAAGTCATTTAAGTGTAAAAGTTAGTATCATTGCGCAGTAGAAAATGTGCTAAAATGCTCAAGTTTTAAAGACCATGTCAAATTTTGTTTATACAAATGTATATGCAGAGTTGTATTTCTAAAACTTTTAATTGTACGTTTTTGCCTAAAATAATTAGGGATGCAGACGAGGCTAGAAACGCTGCTAGATTCCTTGCTAGATTTGCCTGCTAGTTTTCTTGAATGCTCTAAAGTGCTCGCTTTACACGGGACTATTTTTCAAATGTATCTTGTGGAAAGATCTGGTGCGCGCGCAGTGACAGAATATAAATTATAAACACAGAGCAAAACGTGTCCGTCTGGCAGAATGACGCCATGTGGGCGTTTGTCAAGTGCCCACGTGAAGATATTGCTTCCTGATTGGTTCTTGCTCATACCTAGCCGCAAATCTAGGAGGGAAAATAGCCCCTGTTCTAATTTTAAAACCTATCTTCTGAGCTAGCAAGGCAGCCCGCAGTAACGTCATTTCCAGCTTCGTACCCAGCCTACCGGCTAGCAGAACTCCTAGCAGCGTTTCTAGCCTCGTGTGCAGCGGCTTTTACGTAAATATGTTATGAGTTCTATGATCACTAGCCACCACCCTGTATATGTTGAGCTGAACACTGTGGATGAACCTGTATCATCATGGACACATCATAGATGTGTTGAGGAGGCCGCACTAGGGTGACAATGATAGTATCAAGTTACGTAAGATTCCGAGATAAATATCACAGACTCAGATTGGTACAATGTCGGTTACCGCATAGACATATTGTGTGTACAGGAATAATACATGTATCACAAAGTCTGGCTGTACAGGGTGTTTCGGAAGGAGTCTGTTCAAAGATTAGGGGTGTATTTCTTAGGCAAACAAAGTTGTTCGGAAAGGTTAGCGAGTTATGGCTATTTGAAGATTTTTGAAGTGAAAACTTCTTTAGCGGCGTTGTACACTTTTTTTGTAATGGGTAAAAAATGTTAAACTAGCGTCAGATCGAAAATTCGTAAGACCTGATCGAAAATTCGTAAGACGAAAACTTTTGTACACTTTTTTTGTAATGGGTAAAAAATGTTAAACTCGCGTCAGGACATGTGACCTGATCGAAAATTCGTAAGACGTTAATATTCAAGTTTTCACTTCTGCCGGAGTGCAATTTTTTTCTAATTATTGTTTAACAACAATTAAAATCTTCGAATGAAACAAATTACTTTAAAAGAGGTATTTCGGAAATGTTATATATAAAGTCTAATAAAAATTCTCTTAATGATCAATTAGATACGGAAAATTTAAGTAATATTTATGATATTATTTTGAAGTAATGTTTTGTTTTTTAATAGATTTTTTCTTTCTGTTTAGGTACTTTGATATCCATGACTACTTGTTAAAAAATTGGTTGTTATTAATTTTTCATAATTTTGCGATAATTAACTTCTGCGTTCTATTATAAAATAAGTAGATTTTATTAATTATTTTTTTTTATTTTTAGATATTTCTAAAGAAGATCTAAACCCGGATCGAAACATCATATTTTGTTTTATTGATTTATAATTTTATTTGTGTCAATATATAGTCTGAAGAAAATTGGTCGACAGTTTTATTTATTTTAACAACAATTAAATTTAAAGAAGTAATAACATAAATGGGATGCATAAATTGTTGAAAGTGACTAGCCATGGCTTCAATACACATTTCGATTAAATATGAGATTTGTCGTATTCTGGGATATTTGAGGATTAAACCAAATAATAAAAGTATTTGTCTTAAAGAATAATACTCAAAATATATTTATAAACATTAAAATATTGACTAGGATACGGTTGTGAATCACCTGTATATAAAATAAAAAACTATCCATCCCTATAAATACACTCAACATGTTGTTGAATTGTAAAAGCAAATGGGGTGGAAAAGAAATTTAAATATTGTGTATAAACCCCGGAGGGCGCGATTTAGTGATCTACTTCGTGTATTTTTTACATCTTTAAATTTATTTCCTTTAAAAAATTAAAAAGAGGGGGTTTCTACCTTCATACTATAAATTCTACGCAATATTTTTTAAAACCATTATAATATATAAGATATAAATTATAAGATGGTTTTAATTTTCGCGACCCTACATGTAAAATGTATGCAAAAAAGAATCACAAATATTTTATTCTTTCCTTTCATCACAACTGATTTAATATAATCGGCTAGTTATCAAATTTTAAATACAACCGAAACTATACACAAGATGTGTAATCTCACAGCATCTTAAGCTCAACATACAGGCACCATTTTTGCCAGTAATAATAATAATAATAAATTTATTGTTCATGAAGATATACATCTTCATTTTATCGTAGGCAAACTTATGATTTGACGTCTTCAAAAATTCTTTTTACTACGAATCAAATGGCTGATTGCTGATTGCATTGCTCGACCCCAAACTTCGATTCTGATTGTTACACACTTAGCTTCGGAATCCCACTGTCCCGATTAAAAGAGTCATAAGTTATCTCCAAACCTCTAATAATAGTGACGTTATCGAAAAAAGCATATACTACATTTTATAAAAACTGGGCACACTGAGAAACTGCTCAGAAGAAAGAAAATTTTGCCAGAATAAATAAGCCAGGATTATTGTAACAACAAAAAATTAAAGAGCTTCAACCCACTGAGATTATCGCTACTGTTGTTAATTTGTTATTCCGCGTTGGATATGAGTTGTTTCAACAACTTCAGCTAACATTTCAGCTACCTGCGTGTTCAGGATATTTTGTCTCCATAGCTATAACGACTATCTAATACATAATATGCATAAATATATGTAAACGGTTCTTGAAATAGCAGAGCTGTAAGAAGAAACAGACAGAAATGCATATATGATGATAAACAGTATCTGTCTGTTAGTGAATTATACGTAAAGGTATGTAGTTATTTCTCGACAGGAGGTATACTGGAAGTACTAACTTCAAATCATTTTCTCAGCACAGAAATGTGCTCTAACCAACTTCATTCATTCTGATTAAAATCATACTAGCTGTGAATATCCGTCGATGGTTGGGCAAAGTCTATAGATTTAATCTTTACTAACATATAAAGCTGAAGAGTTTGTTTGTTTGAACGCGCGAATCTCAGAAACTACTGGTTCAAATTGAAACACATTTTTTTTGTTGGATAGCCCATTTATCGAGGAAGGCTATAGGCTATATAAGATCACGCTACGACCATTAAGAGCGGAACATTAATGAAAAATGTTGCAAAATGTATCTCAAAAATAAGCTTCTATTCAGGTGAAATTCGCTAACTAAATATACTCATATTAGCGTTGTGAGTACAAAACGTTGGATGACTCAATCGGTAAAGCATGCGACTATTAATATCAGGGTCGTAGGTTCAATCCCGACGTTGGGCGAAAATATTTTTATTTTTTTTTATTTTCTACATTGCTTTCTTCTAAGGTTTACATTTAAATTTATTTTAATTAATTAAAAAAAATTATTAGTATAAAAAAGTATAAATACTGCTTTTTATCGACAAAAGCTTTTGAACGGTAACTTCGATCATCATGAAAGGACACAACATTCATCTCGGTAAACTAAGATGAATGTGTGTACTCATGTGCCTCCCTTCCCCATTAGTTCTTTTACACCCGGGTGAAACCGGACGGGACCGCTAGTTAATGTATATTTATAAAAAAAATCCTCTAAGGTTTTTTAGTTGTAACGACCGTAACATGGTACAGAATCCAAAACAAATTGTGTTCCAAGTCAAAAGATAATTTGGAACACAAATGCGAGTTTAACTCGAGCGCAGGGGGTTCCAATACTCCGTATTATATTTTTGACGCATTATTTCTTTAAATTCCCTCTTCTGTTTTCCAAAAAAATATAACAAAGATAGATTATCAACAGACAGACAAGGTATGCGAGTATATCAAAAATTCTATAGAGACCTAAGATTTTTGTTATATTTCCTGTAAACAGTCAGGCATTATATTCCTTTAATTTTTTTAATCGTCTTCCAAATGTCCAGTTGTCAGAATTTTTACAGTCGTATGTAGTTTTCATAATAAGAGGCAATACAATATTCTAATGTTTTGACTATAATAATATCTATTTGTGTAACAATCTCAAAAAATGGAATTAAAAATAAGTGGTGGGAATGACGGTATTGATGGTGGGATAACGTGTCTCTAGCAGTTTCAAATTCGAAATAATAAACGACTAAAAATTTGAAAATCAACCTTACAGTTTCAAAAAAATAAAAAACGCAGATATATGGCATTAAAAACAGAAAATGCATTTCTTTTTTTTCAGAAACGTAGAGCACTCCATGAATTAATTGAAATATGGATAAAGCCACACTTTTAAACGCTATAGAAGAGAAAAAAATCACTAAACTTTTTAGTGCGTTGATATAAGCGCGTTTTGTAAATTTTAAAATATACATTTCTGTGACTATTTAGAAACGGCATCTAGAAGATCTTTAATTTAATTCAGATAGTACATAGTTCTCTACCGGAACTATTTATAACGCATGTAATGGGTATATCGCTGCAGAGTTGCATTCTGAATTATTATTGCAGTTTTTTTACCAAATGATTTGTGTTCTTTTGTCACGAAGTATTTTTATTTTAAAAATTATACAGTTCTCAGTTTTAAATTAAAACACAAAAATATGTCAATGAGAATTATTTGTGACGGGATACGAAGCCGTGTGGAACATTATTGTAACAGTAATGAGTTTTGAATTGAAGATTATATTCGAGTAACGCGTTAAGAAAAAAATATTTTTCGATTTAATTCTTGATTTTTGATTTTATTCGGATTCGTTCACAATAAAATAAAACGCCTGTTGAAATGTATTCAAAATAAAAATTTAAAATAGTCTTCACGGGAATAATAAAGAGTTTTAAATTTTATTTATTATTTTCTTTCGCTTGAACATTCCTTTATATATATTATATATGTAGGTAGAATTTTGTGCCTATGGTTGGTAATACAAAACATAAAAACCATGAGACTTTAATAGGCTATAAATTTTATTTTGTCGACATTTTTAATTTTGGAGAGCAAGGAAGATTACGGTTCTTTCAATTGTATACATTACAACGTAAATTTAACTATAACAAATTTCATTTTATAGTGATTTTTTTGGTAACCCCTGAGTACAAAAAATATGTAGGTATCTGATAAAAATAAATTATGTTCTTCGATAAATTATATTTGTATCGTCCTTAGTTTACTAAATGTTTTGATTGAAATGACCGATATTTTCATGACATTTACGGAAATTCCCACAGAATTCCGCCTGCAAACAGGACAAAGTGTAAGAATCACGGACACGCCCGGAAAAGTCCGAACGTAAGACAAATCCTAGGTGAGAGGCAATAGAAACGCGAAATATGTTAACAATATTAATATAAGAGATAGATATATACAAATGTTAGGTTATGTATTATTATATAGTTCAAGGCACTCACGGCCAAATGTCAGCGAGCTTATCCTTGTTGGCAGCATCGTTGGAAAGAGGAGGTAGTTTATAGTATTCATAAATGTATCCCATAGTCGTTCCCATCGATTGTTCATCGGGACCGGCGCCGCTGATGTTCAGCATGGCCGTTGTGGCGGCCGTAAGAGGATGTTCATAGTACGCTCTCCAAGCCTGCTGTTGTTGGTTATCGGCGTTATCGTTTCCGGAGGCGGTCCCGGACCCGGCACCGCCTCCACCACCGCCTGCCGTCGGATCACCAGCTTGCAGGTCGGCCATACGGCCAGCCTCGCACGTTCTCGCGACGATACTTCTGGATACGACGTCACCCTCGTCGCCGCCGCCGTTCTCGTCCGTTCTTACCGACTCGGAACGATCGTGTTCTTCTTCTACTTCGTGGCGATGCTGTTCCTGTCGAAGTCGCAGATCACTGCAGCTGTCTTTGCGTTTTCTGCAAAGAAACAGAATCACCAGATAATTGCAGCTATGTATACCTAATGACACATGCCAACAAGATATCTCGCTGTTATTTGTTCTTTTTTGTCTGTGTTGTGTCTCTCTCTCCTGTCTATATGTATATATTATCTCTTATATGCGTCTCTTTTTCCCCTTTTTATCTGCAAAAAAACTAAATAAAGTTAAAATACCATTGATCGGCAATTTTAAAAAGACATCCATGTTTACCGTTGCATCATTTCAAAATAAAAAAACAATAAACAATGGCTGCGATTGACTTTTCCAAAATAACTTTTTATACATTTCGAATTTAAAGAATTCACGATTAATATTTTAACGTTTTATCATTCCAAAATATACACGATCTGTATTTAAGAATATCAAATGGTTGACGAATAATTTCGCATTTTCTGATAGGTTCGTTCTAATCTAATGCACATGTTTAATATTAAACTGAGTTTGTCTTATTGAGCAGAATTGACCTAACTTCTCCGCATAATTTATAATTTAATAAAAGTGTCAGGTGTTTTTACATATAAGTATGTGACTATTTTTACGCGTTACCATCTAGAGCCTAAGCGGTTGGACCAATTTTGACAAAATAGATGTTAAAAGTGTCGCTTCATTTGCGCAAATGACACTTGATATATAACATTTTTAAAAATCCAAAATGTATTTTTTTGTTTTCTTAATAACTTTTTTATATGTACCTTTATTAGTCCAATCTTTGATTAACGTCTGAATAGAACTCTTCAAATAAATAAAATTATCGACCAATTTTTTCAGACTATATATTGACAGAAATAATAAAATTATAAATCAATATTTCACTAGATGACGTTTTGAGCCGGATTTGGATCTTCTTCAGAAATAATCTAAAGAATATAAAAATTACTTAGTATATCTACTTATTTTCTAATAGAATGTAGTTTAAATTAACGAAACGTCATCTAGTGAAATATTGATTTATAATTTTATTATTTTTGTCAATATATAGAAAAAAATTGGTCGATAATTTTATTTATTTGAATACCTTTATTAGTATTGATTGTTCTCTATATTTCAACGAATACAAAAATTAAATATTTACATATTATACCTATACAATTTGCTACAATTAACGAGCACCACATCAGAATAATAATTAATAATAATAACGCATGCGATATAGCTATTCAAATAATACAACTTATTAGATAATAACACCAGTTTTAATGGTTTGTTAAATAGTGAGTAAATATGAAGTGTTCTCTTGCATTTATAAACTTACTTTCAATATAATAGCAACATTTAAATTATGTACATTAAATCAAACAATAAACCCACATTAACTGTGTTTACATTTGTTTTTTGTAGATGCAAGAGAATTTTTACACCTCTCAATTTTTTATTTAGTAGGTAACTGCAGGATAGAGGCTAACTGTTTAATTGTTTACTTATTTTTATGTATTATTTTTAGGGTTCCGTATAACCGATGAAGAAAATCTCGTGTCTGTCCGTCTGTCTCCGAAACTACTGGACTAAAAAAGTTGGTACATCAGCTATAGAGTAAGATTACCCAATCACGGACGTATACTTTGTGATATTAAAAAAAATATACAAGAATCCCCCGGTTTCTAAAATTAATGAGTCTAAAATTTTGTAATATAAAACCTCACTCATAGTTTACAGGAAAATTTTAATGAAAAGCTTAAAGCTTAGTGCTTGTTCACGTTGACTCGCGGGCGCGGTCACGAAATATCAAACATATGGTTCACGTACGAAACGCACGTGCGGTCTAAGTAGCGGGAAAGCTAGCGATTGGCGCGCCCGGCGCGCTCGCGGCAGTATCAAATGCGTGAGACGTTTGTGTGTGTTCACGTCGAACTAGCGGCGGAGCACGCGATTCACTCGCGACGTCAGGTAAGTTCAACCAGTTTGAATTTTTCGGTTAAAAATAAAAGATTGTCGTCCATGTTTCCAACCTCTGACAACACGTCACACTCGCGCAAACGCCTGGCGGCCTATGTGAACACTACTCGCCACGTCTACCGCGCCCGCACCCGCCACCGCGCCCGCGCGAGTCAACGTGAACAAGCACTAAAAGATCGTCGTCCATCTTTTCAACCTCTGACAACACGTAACACTCGCGCAAACGCCTGGCGGCCAATGTGAACACTACTCGCCACGTCTACCGCGCCCGCACCCGCTACCGCGCCCGCGCGAGTCAACGTGAACAAGCACTAAAAGATCGTCGTCCATCTTTTCAACCTCTGACAACACGTCACACTCGCGCAAACGCCTGGCGGCCTATGTGAACACTACTCGCCACGTCTACCGCGCCCGCACCCGCCACCGCGCCCGCGCGAGTCAACGTGAACAAGCACTAAAAGATCGTCGTCCATCTTTTCAACCTCTGACAACACGTAACACTCGCGCAAACGCCTGGCGGCCAATGTGAACACTACTCGCCACGTCTACCGCGCCCGCACCCGCTACCGCGCCCGCGCGAGTCAACGTGAACAAGCACTAAAAGATCGTCGTCCATCTTTTCAACCTCTGACAACACGTCACACTCGCGCAAACGCCTGGCGGCCTATGTGAACACTACTCGCCACGTCTACCGCGCCCGCACCCGCCACCGCGCCCGCGCGAGTCAACGTGAACAAGCACTAAAGTTCTGACTGAAAACAAAATTGGACGGAACCCTCTCCGCATGCGAGTTCGGCTCGAAGGTGAAAAAGAAGTTCGACTTAAGCTTCAACCAAAAAGACTCGATTTCGGTCAGACTTAAGTTATGCGTTTTGAAACATTCTGTATATAAAACAGCTGACGGTGTTAATAAAGACGTGTGAAATGATATGTATAAAATATAGTATGTATTATTTAATAACGAAACGAAGATGCATGAAATACAGGTTATTGGTTTTTGAAGCTTGAATAGAAGTCATGATCTTGTAAAACAAGTTACAGAGAATTGTTTACTCTTGGTCATAGACTACAGTAAAGTGAATCCAAAACTCCTTCATTCACAAACTACTCTATATTATGAACGATGACAGAAAACCTGTATTCGCTGACGACTTTACTATGTGGGAGATCCAATAATGTTCACTTGAATCCAGATAGGTTTCCTAACTTCTTATTTACAGCGCGAGATGTAATTATGATAGTAGCTCATACTACAAGCATTACTGTCGCCGCGTCTAATAAATAAGGATTATGGGTACACCATCTAGTCTCGAAATATTATAGTACACTAGCGGTCCCGCCCGGTTTCATCCGGGTGCAAAATAACGAATGGGGTGGAGGGACATGAGTACGCGCGTTCATCTTAATTTACCAAGATGAATGTTGTGTCCAAAATGATGATCGGAGTTACCGTTCAAAAGTTTTTGTCGTAATAACGGTTGGCAATCCCTAATGTCACTTCTAATTTTTAAAATCCATTTAAACTGATATACATCAACAAAGCAGATTTAAAGATAAAATCCCCGTTTTTTAATTCAATAATACAGTGTGTCTTTTGTAATCTACCCAAAAAAATCCGATTTCACATTTATCCACCACGTCTGTAATAACGTGTTACAGCGGAACAAAAATTGGTCAGATTGATACATTTAAAGTAGAATTTTTGAACGAAAATTGGTTATAAAACGCTTTTATATTAATTATTGATTTACATATAGTACTCAGTACATTTTAAGATTAAATATTTGACCCCTAATTCCGATAATTAAGCAGTCTCGACTATCATTTATTACAAATTGAAAACCGAAATTGCCATCATTTAAATAAAGAAACATACGTCAATGTAAACTTCGTATCGAATAAAATGGGTACTGTTATTGTAGAGGTTCCCCCTGCTTATCTGATATTGAGTTTTGCAAATTCATTAATTTCAAATGTATTTTTGGCAACCGGTATAGTGCTACTCACTTTGAACGGTTTAAATTTATAACGGTAGTGAAATGTAGTGTGAAATGTTTAGTTTTATACATTTATTAATTAGATTCAAATTAAGCGAATCAAATTAAAATTTACTTTCTGTTACATAAAATAACTAAGCAAAAAATAAATGCTTTTAGTGTGAGGGATGAACCTGATGCTTTAATAATAAATTTTCAACATTTGGCATCAATTTAGTTAAATTTAATCTTAAATCTCTTCGGTTAACGATGTCTAATTTGTTTCTTTTTTTGATTGGAAATTCACTATCATTGACCCCCATTTTCATTTCATGGAGCCCCAATTTTTTTCCCGCTGACATGGACCTCTTGCAAGTTGTCGTCGACCCCTGGGGATCGATATAGACCACTTTGGGAATCACTGTGTTATTGGATTGTATAAAATGTTTTCTCGAGACACTATATATTATTTTGATATACAATATTGGGACGAATGACGATCAGTGTAATTGTAATAAATAAGCAAAGTATTGTTTGCGAATACAAGTCTTAAGTAAATCGGTGAAGTGTTAAAAATCATAAAGTACCGAATCGTATAGAGTCAAAGCAATACCAGCTTTACGAGAACCCTCTGACTGACGTTAACAATAGAAGATAATAAGGACTATACGAGGCTCGTACCTTATTTGCCTCCATATTGATGTGATCTGATTTATATCGACTCAAAACATGTGAAACATATCTTTTTATAAAATTTATACCATTATAGGTAAAGCAATAGATACAAAAAAAAAATATTTAAATTTAGGGGTGAGATTTTCAAACTCCAGTTAAATTATACTGCATCCAGTTCATTCAGAGTAGCAAAATATAAGTTAACTCACATTTACTTTATTTATAGATTCTACAGCGGTTTCAATCCAAGAATGCTTGTAATATATAACTATAACATACTCTGGTAGGTATTGTAGATTATAGACGCTCGATAACAGAGGTCATAAGCGTCTGGTATGTCTTTACCTCGACCTAAACATCCTTACGGTAAGTGCGGGCCCGAATGAACATACAAAGCAAAGGACCCAAAACTTACTGTAGCCGAAACTGACGAAACCAAAGTGAGGTTTTCCACATAAATTAAAGAGAAGGATGTCGCAATTTCCATTTATTTTTGGAAGTTAGTTTAATGTAAATCGGGTACTATGCATAAGTCCTCGAATATTCTTAATCAGAAATGTTTAGGAAGGCATGTAATGTTTATACGAAAGGTTCTTGAATTTCATATTTTATCATATACTTTTATTCTATACTGAGCATAGGAATAAAATCGCAATCGAACTGTTAGGGTGCAAACATATACTTCTGTCTTTTTTTACGCCGTAAGCACTGGCGTATCCAGGAGGGCAAAACAAGCACGGGGGACCAGGCTTAAGAAATTTCTAATTTGACCCCTCTTGGGCCAAAAGCTGGGTACGCCCATGTTAACGTCATAGAAGAAGACAAAGTTTTTGAAACAGATATACTTTGTTCAGATTGAATGCAATCCTATCATCGGAGAAATCAGGGAATTACATCGAAGAAAGAGACGCCGATATATTTTCGATACGCTTTATTGCGTTCACTCACCGCGCATTGAGTAGATAGGCAATGATTTATATAGTTAATTAATAGGTATATATTTATTTTATAAAAAAAAATCTACACGTAATTCAGAGCCGTTAAAAATGCACTGTCTCTGCTTTATAATGTTGCCTCTTAATAATACCAGAAATGAAATGTCACTAATATCTGGCCACGTTTGTAAATTTAAGTAAATATTAAAAATGAAAAATCTATTTAAAATTCTCAACACGTCTCGTGTAAACGACACTCAAATATGTTTCTTTAAAAATTTAACCGCAACGATACGCTTTTTAAAGCACATAAAACGAATATTCAAAAGCTTAAAGGAATACAAAAAAATACTATCTCATTCAAAACTAATTCCCTATTTATGAAGTAAGCGATTCATAAACTAGTTAGGTGCAAGAGAGACAACAATAGATTATCGCGTGTATGGAAATGAGATAGAGTATTATTATAAAGCATGTTTTTGTGTTTACACATACAGCCATAGAAGAACACGTAGTATTTATTATGCAATGAACATCGACAATAACGCAGTGTGGTGAGCGTGGGTGATGGACTGCGTCACGCTAGTGGATATTTACGTTTTGACTGATCACCGTAAGCATGTCACGTAACAGACACGTGGCATCACGCGTCGTGATTACAATCTGCGATTTTTGCTTGTTGAACTCATTCACTTCTAAACTGATTATTAGATTCCGACTCTGGACTCGCGCAATATAGTTCTAAAGACACGGAACATTTCGTTGTCTACTGTTTACTAGCCTTTGCATTGAAGGAAAGAAATCATTTTTTGAGTATCTGCGGATTGAGGATCGATTTCGTTCCACAGTTTCGAAAGTCTGGACAGAAACATTGCCGAACGCTCGATATAAATGCATGCTTCACATATATTCTCACTTTGGAACTCGTATTTAGGCCGTTGCTGGACTTGGCGAATGGACAGATCTCGTGATGAAATTGAACATGCTAAGATTTTTTTAAATAAATAAAATTGTCGACCAATTTTTCTCAGACCAATATATTGACAAAAAATAAAAAAATAACAAATCAATATAACACAAGATGACGTTTCGATCATCGTGCATTCTATTACATAATATTAAATAACTAATACTAATAATCTTTATATTTTTTAGATTTTTCTGAAGAAGATCCAAATCCGGATCGAAACGTCATCTTGTGTTATATTGATTTGTTATTTTTTTATTTTTTGTCAATATATTGGTCTGAGAAAAATTGGTCGACAATTTTATTTATTTGAAGAGTTTTATTCAGACGTTAATCAATGATTTGAATGCTAAGATTTTGACAATTACACAAGAAAATTTAAATTCAGTTCAAAAATCTTCAAATATGTTTACAGTTCAATAGAGTAGAGCATTAAGAACTAAAGAGGTCTCTTTAAAAATTGTTTAAATATTGAAAATGACCGAGTTATTAGCAAAACTGCTCCAGTTCATCGCCTGATGTAACGTTGAAGTCTCTACTTTATGTATAACCGTTGTAGCTATTATTAATTTTTCTTTAGCTACACTATTATTAGAAATACGAAAAACTGAATTGACATACGAACATTTTCAGTACTTAATAAAAAATTTTTTTCTTATAAAGTAGCGTTTACAAGATATAATGTACATTATATACAACATGTTTTAACAGTCTGAGAAAACGGTTTTTCGTTGAGATAGAAAGACGAGTTGTAGTCAAAATGAGTAAGAAATATCCACGGTATATTTGAATAAATAAATATGTCTCTCAAAAATAAACTCATCAGTGCTATGCAGATGGTTGCACAAAAAAGAACCATTAAATTTACGAAAGTCATTTTTCATTTTTTTTTTTAATATTTGCCTATATCAAAGTCTACAAAAAAAAGCAAAGATACAAATTTGTTTTTAAAATGTTGAACATTAAATAAATTATTTCAAAACATATATGAATTCATCAGTCAAACAAAATAATATATGTAAATGAAAACAAATTTCCACAAGATTTAAATTACAAAAAAAAAACGAATTTTTATACGATATAATTTTTTTTTTGTTTATTAAATCTTATGGAATGATACCACAGGAATATATCATAAACAATAGTTTATAAATTGTCACTTTAAATCTTTGATTAACGTCTGATTTACAGAATTCTCGTTACTTTACACTATTTCAGGATGAACTATAAAGAAACTAAGCAAGTGTGACATAGAGTTAAAAATTTGTGCATGATGCATCATTTTATTGTAGATCATAATGATTACTACTAGATAATGCGATAGCAAGCTGTAATAAAGAACCCAATGACTCGATTTAACAAAATCTTTAGTTATTTCAAGCAACCAGTTATATGAGGTGTAAATTTAAAGATATTTATTACAGTAATTACATTTTATGATAAATTTCGCTTTCATTTCAAGTGTTTGTCTCGACTGTTTACAAAAAAAATTACACTTTTACTTTTAAAGTAATTTTAATCAAAATAATAAACACATTTAAACGTTAAGATATAACATAAAGACAGTTGCATATTTAAGATATTTTTTGTAGTGTGAATAATAATAAAAATTGTTTATACATCTACTCATACTACATCCTATTTTGTTGTTGCTGGTAAACAATATTTTGATCTATTTTTGACCTTTGTGACGTCAACATAAAAAACTGTTTTTAATTTTTTTTTATCAACTTCCTTCCAAAAATTTTTATACCGCTTAATTAAATTTATTGTATATAAAAGTTTTAAAACTATAAACATTGTCATAAGTCTGTCCGTTTAAATACAGCATTTAATCATGATATCCGTTTTTTGTGTTTTTTTGTGCACTTTATAGAAGTATCTTTTTCAAGTCGTGTTTGTTTAACTACACCTTATAAGTTACAACCTAAGGGGTAAAACAGGACAAAATTGCCGAGGGAACCTTGTGCTGTAACAGCTACAGCAAGAATCTCTTACAATTAAATGATTCACATTTGTCAATGTCTCATCATTTCTAAATCTTTTATCAAACGTCGCCGATCTCCTCGGAACTTTAATATGTCTGTACAACTCCAGTTTATAATATAAAGCGTAAAAGTTTCTAACAAGTTTAAAATATTAATTGCTTATGTAGCTAGACTCGAGGAATTCTGGACAGAATAAGTTTCTTTCCTATCTTTCCCTAAAAAGTATAGCTTAGCATCTACTCCGGCATATTATAGTCCGATTTCAATAGATAGATAGATAATAATTTATTGCTGATCCAATAATTAAAATTGGTTACAAACGTCAAATACATCGATATGAGATAATATGTCATATACAACTGTCAAAGTACTCGCTCGCTGTACTCAACAAAATTTTTCGATTTCGGCGTTCTGAACGTTTTAAGGGCAAACACCTATGTGGGACTAGTTACATATTTTTAATATATATATATATATATATTACTAGCGGTCCCATCCAGTTTCACCCGGGTGTAAAAGAACAAATGGGGAAGGGAGGAACATAAGTACACACATTTATCTTAGTTTACCGAGATGAATGTTATGTCCAAATTTCATGATGATCGGAGTTACCGTTCAAAAGCTTTTGTCGATAAAAAGCAGTATTTATACTTTTTTAAACTAATATATTTTTTTAATTAATTAAATAAAATTAAAATAAATTTAAAGCAATGGAGAAAATAAAAAAAAAATAAAAATATTTTCGCCCAACGTGGGGCTCGAACTCACGACTCTGATATTGACAGTCGCACGCTCTACCGATTGAGCTATCCGACTAAAAACTAATTAAAAAAATATTTTCCAGTGGACCAAATTGTGAATCTAAACCATTCTCGAATCCCTTTGAATACACACAAAAAATTTCAACAAAATCGATCCAGCCGTTTAGGAGGAGTTCAGTTACATACACACGGACAGAAGAAATATATATATAAAAATAATGGCAGCTGGTTTTTCAACAATGCAGCCTCTAGGCCCTAGGACTTATTGTACTATTTTAGTTACAAATAATAAAAATTAACGTTTAGTATAAGCTATTGCATTTTGTTATACACGCCTATTTTAGTACCTGAGTTTGGTAACAGAAGAATGTCGAAACGTGAAGGTAGACCCTTAAAGTTGGATACACTTAATAGGTTATGTTCACAAAACATTTTTTATTTGTCACATATTTTTATATTATCATCGCTATAAAAGTACACTGAAGAATTTTTATATCAGTTTATTTTTATAAATAAGAATAATAAAAAAAACTACAAGGGATTTTAACATATGAATTTTATATAAAGAATCAAGCTTTAAATACAACTACTTTCTGTTCGTGAATAAATTTACAGAATTGCAAAAAGACACATTTGACATTTACAGAAACCGAAGAAGATTACCATCTACACTGTAAACATAAAATTATTAGATTTTAGAATTATACGCTTACTGATTTGCATTTAAAGTTTTTTTTTTCATTTGGTAATTCCTGAAACTGAAATGAAAAAATACAGCTGTTCAAAAGTAACAAAAACCAATAAGTATTATATTTTATTCATCCATACTTATATTCTAAATATGCGAAAGTGACTCTAAAACGCTTAAACCGCTGAACAAATTTCGATAAAAGTTGGCAAGGAGATAGATTGCATCCTGAAGAAGGACATTGGCTACCTAAATGGAGTGAAATAGGGGATGAAAGTTTGTATGGGGAACCCATAATTTCTTAAGTTAGCGATATGAAAATTCATAGTTCATAATTCATAGTTAGTTTGATATGAAAAGAAGAATTACGCGTTTCAGCGTTTTTGCAAAATTATCCCTCAAAGGGGTAAATTAGGGGATGCAACTACTCCACAAAGAAATTACAGCTTCATAACTAAGACAATCTTAACAAATCTTTGATTAACGTCTGAATACAATTTTTCAAATAAATAAAATTGTCGACCAATTTTTTTCAGACCATATATTTACAAAAATTATATAAAAATAACATTATCATTCGTGCATTCTATTAGATAATAACTTAATACTAATTAATTTTTAGATTTTTTAGATTTTTCTGAAGAAGATCCAAAGCCGGATCGAAACGTCATCCTTTGATATTTTTATATAATTTTTGTAAATATATGGTCTGAAAAAAATTTATTTATTTGAAAACAATCTTAACAATTCTTGCGCTCCAAGGTATCTTAATATTCCGGTGTCTCCAAATCATACGTTTATAAGCTACTATAGAGAGGCTGACCGGACTGACGGCAGGTGGCCTTCAGAGGTCAGCGTCTTGTGGTTAAGAAGGTCCTGTCCTTAACGGGAATTGTATGCAGAGTTTTTTAAGGAACCCCGTATAAAATACTGAACAGGTTGTTCCACTTTTCGACCGAAATGGAACAACCTTTATAAAACAGCTAATACAAAACACAGAAGTAGTAAATTAATTATCTTGATGACAAAATTAAATTTAAAAAAAGCATGTATTATCTATAATGTTATGTATTAATATTTATATATTTATACATAATTAACGCCGTATATATAAAAGAGTCACTGGATTTTATCGTACAGCTAGACCTACCCACATTCTGAGCAAAAAAGTAAATGGAACATGGTTAATTCTATGACGGAGACTGTGACTAAGTTATATGTTGTGTTACAATTAATTGATATATGCGCGAAAGTTAAGCAAGTTCATATGAGTTGTTAACAACGATGCATACATGGGGCTTTCAGCTATATCTGTATTTCTTTACAGCTCTTGCAGGCTCGGTTTAACACACGTTTGTGACATCCTCCCGATCGGATACGTAAAAACGGCGACTGTTCCAGTTTAATAAACAGCAGTTTTTATATAATTCACCTCTAAATATTAACACTTTGACGGACAAACCGGCTTAGACCGTCTTAAACAAAACTTGAAAAGTTTGACACGACGGCTGAAGCCGTCGTATACTACGGAACGTTTTATAGCCAGACGGGTATAGCAGTCTATTTTCCAGTGTAGAATGCATACCCTGTGTGCTCTGTGTCAGTGTACAAATATCTACTAAGGCAATATTGTCACAACATAATAACTTATAAAAGTAATTCAAGCATATGAAAAAAACTACGAGTATAGTGTCAAAATTGGAACAAAACTGAATTTTTAAGTGTCCGGCAAAGTATTAATATTCTACAAAACTCATTACTCAACGTTACTGCATATTCATCTGCAACTTATTACCGACTTTTCTATTTTTAAAAATACGGTTTTTTTTCAGTTATATCTACTTCGATTAAAAATCAAAGCAAAACTATCAGTACCTATTTAAATTGTATAGTAATAAAATAAATTGTTTAGATGTCAATCTTTAGTGAATAGATTTTATGTATTTATTCAATGTATGACAGTTAATTAAATAAACAAGAAATCTTCTGATTCCGTGACTGCACTTTAAATAGCCTCTAGCAAGCAGACATCAACAGAAAAAATGTATTGGCAAACATATTTATGTATAGGTACCTACATAATATAACGATATTCCAATAAAATTATTCACTACAGCAATCTACTACAGGTGGTTCAAATCACTATATTATAGACATAGATTTTTCATTTCATTTATTTTCAAACTGTAGTGATTTTCTTTAGGAAAATAGAATGTAAAGTCTATATCTGTATACATAGTCTAAAAAGAAGTCTCGATAGATTCCTGTCTGTCTATCTGTACCGATTAGTCTTGAGAGCTACCGAATTCAGATTTGAATGTGGTTTTATACATTTGATGACTTATTTCTCGGAGAAGATTTTAAAGTCTAAAATTGTCCGACCTGACCTCGCTCGGACGAAAATCGGATTGAGTTCGATACCTTTTTTGGGGGGAAAGCTTACGTATATAATAATAATAATCTTTATTAGTACAGATTAGTGCACTAAAAGGCGAGGTTCAGCCACAGACTGCTTTTCAACCTAACCCTCAATAATAATTGTCACGTCCGGATTCGTCCGGGTGCAAATAAGGTTGATTTTAAGTTCGATGAAATTTAGTTCGTCAAAAGCAGTGTGAAATATATTAAACCCAAATTTAAAAATGCGTCGCGGGAAGTTAATTGTAAATTCCAGTGAACGAGCAATTCGAGAGAAAAGCTGGGCGGGATATCTAGTGGTATAGTGCCCGTGGTCAGAGTTGAAGTCAGGCACGTCATCAATAATATGGTAGTGAACGCCTACTTGCCCGCAGACAGTGGCGTGTGGAATAAATTCGACTTATTCATTTATAGCGGTAGAATAAAAATGAACACTCGAGGCACATGGATCAGCCAATAGCAAGCTAGAAGGCGGGCGCAATGCGTTCACGTCACTATGACGCAGTGGCTTCATCTTTCGTCGCAGCTGTTCTAACATATCATTTTGCAATACTGCGCATGTATATTTTTAATTGAACAGCCTGTACATGATTTGCGTGTTGTGAACTTAAGCCCAACGCACCAACTTATACATAAAATACATATAATAGTTTATTCATAACAAGCATACATAACAAATCTGGTCAGCATCTCCGACCGCCACACCCAACTAATTAATGTCCTCCTAGCGGGAAGATGACAGATTCAGAATAACGTTATATGTGTATCAGATCAGACAAGATTAGCATATATCTGTCTCTATCTTTGGTCGAGTAAGTAAGCGAGATCGCGTTATGGACAGTAGGTCTTTATGTGCGTAGAAACCTGTTAACAAACATAAAATTCTAAACCGATCGTATTCTGCTGTATATATTTTAAAAATCATAAACTTTCGAACTACAACGATTAACAATTTATTAATATAATAATGACAAATGTAACTTTACAGAAAAAATTCCTTACGGTTTAGTGACATATTGTCAGATTTTCCTGTATGCAAATACTTCGTGTCGGACCAACACTTCTAGACGTTTCATAGCCTCCTGAACAATTTGTCGACAAGGTTTAGCACCGAGACCCGAGCTTTTTATTTTGAGGAATGCTGTCGGTTCTGTGCTTTCGTTTATTCTTGTGTTAAAAGTGTTGAGTGATCTCTTCCGAACGAAATTCATTTTGGATTAATTCCTATGAGCTCCGATCATTTTAGGCTAGGCGTGGATGAAAGATAACTCAATTGGTGCGGGTACAACAATTGGCTGATTTTAAGCGCTCATTACTATTTGGTAATTTGATCGGCCAATCGAATCATTACATATCCCGAAGCGCATCCCAATGTCAAGAAGCAGACCCGCTTAAAAAAATCAACAAATTTCATTTGAAACGAAGACATTTTTCTTTGAATAGTTGCAATAGTCGCGCCGGGTTCTCCAAGTCTAGAACCTCGTCACCACTACCCTTTTGGGGAGAGGTTATCATTCTTGCGTGCTTGGTAAATACACTTTTAGGAGCAGTGTTCGAAATATGAGCAGGGCAACACGAATTAATGACCAAATACTGCATCCCAAACAGTTTATTTTATAAATAATACTCTCTCCAAAAGGTTGCATGTCGTACAACCCACGTGACCATTGACTTTCCAAAAATGCGCTGTTAATTATTTTGTATATGTTGGTAAATTGTAAAAATAAATTACTGGTTACATTTCCCAACTTGACATTTCCATAACGTAGATACACCTATTTTGTGCATAACAAACAGTATTTTGTAAGGTGAGTTCGCTTGTTCTTTCAAATTTATAAACAGGGGATGTGTACTTTTTACAAAGGGAGATAGGATGACGTTACTTTTGTAGGCCGTGGAAGCCTACACATATTTGTTAATATTAAAACAAAAATGTCATGATTTATTTTACACCCGGTATAAAAACTCATACGCCCAAGTTACCTACCACAAGTACGTAAGTATTACTTATTAAATCTCACTTTGCGCTGCGGAACACAACTTGTGGTCTTTCGAGACGGGCTTTTACTTTGATTTTAATAATAATAGTTATTTCATTGTGTTCAATTTTTTAGTTTCGGTCGTAAACAATACATTTTATTCTTTGCAAAAACTAACTTAATATTTATAGCAGTAAAGGACTGCATGTAAAGCCTTATTAATTCTATGTTGTGGTCTTTCCTGTGGCGCTTGCTAAAAAATGTACAAAAGTACCACAGTGATCTTTACACAAGTAATTCTGAAGAGTACGGAATTAGATTGAATTGAAAACAAAAATTTTAGCTTTTCACAAGCTTAAAATATTTTTCTTCTAAAAGATCAATGTATGATTTATAATCAAACTCTAAATATTATTGTTTTGTATTCTATTTTCTTTTATTAGGTATATGGAATAAATCAATAAATAAAATTATCGACCAATTTTTCGGACAAATATATTAACAAAAAATAATAATTAATACATTGACGTTTCGGTCCGGATTTGGAGCTTCTTCAGAATTGATCTAAAAAATATAACTAATTATTTTTATATTTTTTAGATCAGTTCTGAAGAAAATCCAAATCCGGACCGAAACGTCAATGTATTAATTATTATTTTTTGTTAATATATTTGTCTGAAAAATTGGTCGATAATTTTATTTATTGAAGAATTCTAATCAGACGTTAATCAAAGATTTGAATATATGGAATAAACTTATTTTTATATTATTTACAATAAACTTATTTTGAAAATTCAAATTGAAATGTGAAAGTTTATTTTTAATGCAAGTAATTTCTACGATCGACTTGAAAGCTTGTAATATTCTTGAAGATATTACCAGCTAAGTAGTGAACTAATAAATTTTAACTGATTTGTTTTAAGATTTGAAAGTTAATACCTTAGCTGCAACAAATTATAAGAGAAAACACCTTAAATACGATTCTTGCAGTATGTAAAATGTAACATTACTCCGTACTTACTGTGATTCATTATCATAAACATTCACATATTGCTTTTACACCTTTTCAAATAACCATTAAATTGAGATATATTGTTGGTATACTGACGGCTCGATCCGCCTTCGCTCGTGTAGAATAAATTTTATTATCTCAAGATTCCCTTTAAATAGGTTTACTTAGCTCGTTCAATCGAGTTAATATACAAAACCCACTTGTTCCCTTCGCTAGATTTCTAATTTAGAATCGAATTGTTTTGCATCCGGACGAACCTAAATTTTCCTGAAGAAATTAGCTATCGGATGGTAGAGCTGTAAAAGTAACGAGAAATTGTGTACCCGTATGTATTCGTTACTTAAAGAACCAGTACACGTTAGTTTCGTATCGTTACGTTACTCGTTACTTTTCATACGACATACAATCGTGTGCTAGCAGCATCAAGCATGTACCATCGCATCGAGGCACGTCGCATACGTGATACGATATGACTTCGTTCGTATAGCGTATAACCGCATCAAACGAACGAGTTGAACTGGCATGGATACTACAAATGCGAGTAACGAAATGAATTTATAAGTAACGATTCGTTACTTCGAGTCAGACGATGTACCCGTTACTCAGTAACGAATACATACGGTTTGTTACAGCTCTATCGAATAGTAAAAACCGTATTCAAATCCGTCCAGTAGTTCTCGTGGTAATAAAACTAACAAAATATTAAACTCACAGAAAATCCATTTCGTCATGAAATTCAGTAACCTCAGATATATTTAAAAAGGAAAGCTACTAACATCTGACAGTAATACTTCATTTACTATTTAAAATTTCAAAACAAATTGCCTCATCATCAGGGCTTGTAAGTCAACTTTTATAAAGTAATTTGTAATTAAAAACATTAGGAATATTATTGTATAATTATTACTAAATATATTGAAAATTAATACGTCTCAAGATCTGACTGATAATTGACGGAATCAGTTACGTCATCGTTATGAAATTATGTATATCTTAAAATGTTGAATAACTCAAGAGAGTCTTTGAAATTTCGATCTACATAAACTGAGATAGTTATAAATTTCGTTGCAGTAGAAAAGATCGTAAATTATGACGGACTGCAAATATTAATTTTATAATAGCTACGCTAAACACACCCTGATCTTGTTCACAATAAAAATATTAGGTACAAAAAATGTCACCTTAATAAAAACCTGTTTATGAATAAAATATTTTTTTCCCGAAGTTAATAATTTATAAAAGCGTACAAAACGATAAAATATTGTGGAGTTTAAATAGCGCTTAAAAATCAACGGCATAGCTAATATTTGATTTATAATAAACTGTAAGATTGTTTAGTGGAATTATATTTTAGTCGACTGAATATTATGAAAAATAAACTGTTGACAGATATGCTTTATAAAAAGTTAAAAAGAAGATAGATATGTTTTATAATTCACAATAGAAATCAAAACTTTAGAGCTTTTTAATTTCGGGGATTTTTTAACACACAATCAACTTTATAATATAAGTATATTCACTCGATTTTTTTTTTAAATATAGTAATAGAGACATTTATTCACACTGCAATAATAATAACAATAAAGTCGATTTTTTTTTTAATTTCTGCAATTTATTACCCGATTCCTCCGGCAACATTCAAACGAGAGCAACTAAACTACGAGTTTCACGTCTTAAACTTAAGAATTGCATTTTAAACATTCTCGTTCTAAAAGATGTCGAGTTTCGAATCTTATGCGAGGACCCCACAAACCTTATATTTTCTTATCTGAGTTGCAAGTAAACGTACTATATTTATGCATATTGACTAACGATGTTTAACACCTATTGTTATGGCAGATACGTGTTGGTATAGTATGATTTTTATTAACATGATTTTTAAGAAAAGGTTTTATATGAATTATATAATAACATATAACACAGTATCCAATAACACGAAGGGATTCTAGAATATCATAGTCACAAAAAGTATAGACAGAAAGAAATGGTCCATTGTAGAGGGTTGGGGATGTAACGACATGCCACATCAACGGATTTCAACACCCCTATTCTCTAACCCTTTAACATTATTATATGTGTGGATACCTAGATAGGTACGTAACGCTTGAAAGGTTCACAGTAACACTTTCAAGTTGTTCTTTTATACCAATACATCAATCATACTTCTTTTCTTTGAATATCAATATCAAAATATTCGCGTCAAAAAAGATTGCTCATCTAAATGGAAATAATGTGTTATTATAGACATGTGCCTTAGTAGTGGAAGCAAGACAGATATAAATTATAATAAAGTGTTATTGTGTATTTTCAATAAGTTGTTAGAACTGAGATCAGATGAGGAACTTAATAAATATAATACATTTTTACATTTATTAGTTGTATTTTTATTATTTATTCATGCAGTAACAGAAATGTCAAAATTAATATTAACGCCACATGTCATATTATTATAACAATAGAAATAGAAATAAGCTGATGGATTTGAATTCAGCTATTTTTTTAAGAATAACAATGATCTTATCAAAAAAATTTCATAACTTTTAAAATGAAAGTATAGTTCAATTTCAAAGATTTGTGTCTTCACTCTCTCTTAACCTGAGGTTTGAGGATCATTTTATAGTTTCATCAAAATTGGTTCAGTTGTCCTCAAGATTGTGCCAATACAAAGAGATAAGAATTCGGAATTAACGTTTTTCCGTCTAAGTATACAAGATACGCGGAAAACCGGCAATAAAATGAAATCGCACACTGACGGTCCATTACTATTATGTACTATTTTGAAAATTTTGAAGTTATTTGGCTGTTCGTATTCTCATAAGTTTTGAGACTACAGCTAAGGGCCAAATAATCGATCACAATATTTTTGAAGATATTAAAATAATTTTCTTGATGAAGATATGCTTTAACTTTAAAAACGAAATTATAATTGTCAAATTATTCTTATAATATTTTGGAAGAAATATTTAACGCAAACAGCTCGAACTCGCTTTAAAAATCTACCATTATGTGTAAGAATATTTTTTTTCTAAGCTAAAAGTGGTTTAGAAAATAATAGTTAGGTTAACTATTAAACACAGCTTACCATAGTATCCGCTATAATTGAATAGCATTATAAGCTTAGTAAGTCAGCTAGTTAACAAGTTTGTATAAAACATTTAGAACATCACTACTCGATGTGTTCAACCGTAAAACATCTTAAAACATTGTACAGGTAGCTATTATAATTAATTTCAGAATTTGGAAAAAATAATCCGAGACGCTTTATGCATATTAATTTCATTTCTATATGTTTATAAAGGGTGTTCAATCTGTCCACGATTCATCCGTCCCAGATATACAGTGCGTCTGTCAACATACATTGACTTTATATGCAAACTTTCTTCCTTTGATTTACATTGAATTCAAGTTAAAGAAAATAATAGACTAACTCTGAAATTTACCCAAGCGTATGGTTTTAAAGTTGTGATATTGAAAAAAATGTATTGTTTCTGTTAGTGATGAGCAAAGCAAGTCCAAGACTGAGATAGTCTTTGTCTTGCTTATTCGATCTTGATCTTGTTCTTGCTCAAATACTTCTGGTCTTGGTCATGCTTATTAAGTCTCGATCTTGGTATTGCGTATTCAGTCTTTAACTGCTCATTTAAATTGCTACTTTACGTCTTTTTAATAATTTTTCAAAATACTATCAACATCAAGGTTTTTTAAATTTTAAATTACCTATTTACAATTAATATTGATAGGATTGAGACAGTCTTGGTCTTGATCTTGCTTATCTTAAATAAGGTCTTGGTCTTGCTTTTTCGCAACACCAAGACCGATTTTGCTCATCACTAGTTTCTGTAAACGTATTTGCTGTCAAAAATAACTTTCCACGATATTTTTGGCTTGAGCCTACTATGTGACATAACTTGCATGCAACGAAAAGTCGATATGTTTTGGTTGTTATCAAACGTCCTTCATGAAAATTATCTACACTAATATTATACAGAGGTAGATTGCTGCTACTCATTCGATTTCAAAATTTTTTTCATCAATATTTAGAATGCAGGACCTTCAGGATGGACATATGCTATATATTATCGCGGTAAAATAAAAGAGCTTTTCGTGGACACTAATTTTGTCGACGAAAAAACGGAGGCAATCTACAAATTCGGACGAAACCGAACCGGGTCGCTAGTAAAAAAATAAAGAAGAAAAGCTCAGTTTTAAAGATGTCATTTTTCTTATTTTTCACAAGTATTGTGTAAAAAACTACGTATCAATGAAATTGCTGATAATTTTTAAGCTTCATAACTCCAATCATTGAAATTGATTTTTATTTTAAAATGTGCTTTTCTTGCTAGTAATGAATTTTGAACGTTAATTGGTTGAATAATATTATTTGTTATTAGTTTAGATTTTCTGATAACTATTTGTTAACTAGATATAAAATTTAAATTTTGAGAATGAAATGCAGTATTATTTTTGACGTGATAATGTCTTATAAATTGATGAATCACGTCAATATAAAAAGATGAAACACCGGCTCATGCACGAAAAAGTGTAACGTTCCTAACGTTCCGCCTGACCGTGTGCGTGATTATTAAATATGATATTCGAGCGGAATACGTTATCACGTAAAACTATCGTCCGTAAACCGACTTTACAGACAACCAATTTTTTTTAGTTTGATTGAAAGGAATCACTTGTATACTGATCAAGTGCATTTTACATTTTATTAAATAATGTCAAAGGTTAGTATGCAATAGAACCACTTTTCACACAGCAGATACCTAATATGTAGATACTTTATTTATTTGCACTATTCTGAAAAAAGACATATTTTATGTTAGCTATAATAGTATGGTTCTGAAATAATTGTCAGTGATTCATGTACTTATTGCTTCACAATATAAGCGGCATAATTTTTAGGCATGAGATGGATATGCCTTACATTGTTTCATTGCTTTGCCGCTTCACTAAGCTTGTTAACTCACTGACAATTATTTTCGTACCGTACTATAGTGCATAAGGCAATCATTTCACCATAAAAACACGCATCTCTGTATGTGTTAACAGTTGCAATTTAGTTGAGATTTTTTTCAAAGATAAAATTTTAATATTTTAATAATAAACGCCGACATATAAACATAACTGATTCTGGAAAAGTTCATCATAAGTATGGATTATTATGCTCAGCAAATGTCACGGATGTTATGAAACACAGACTTTTGCCTACGGCTACGGTTCGCTTTGACAATTACGAGTGTACCCTACACTTTTAAATGATCGAGTAGCTTTTGTCAGCAGGTTCGCTTGCGTGAACGCCACGTGTGTCGTAGATTCAGTTGACAATTTTATCTAGAACACTAAGTTTTTTAATCTGATTGCAGCGATATAAAAAATATCATACAATGTAAACTCCAATTAATGCCACTCGATATAACGACAAACTCCTTAAAACGTCGAAATTACTTAACTCTAGTTGGTTTACCTTGTTGCTCATACAATGATACACTCTAAATAACGACAACAATACGTCATCATTAAGCAATAAACAGTACTTGTTTGTTATTTTGTTGATTTGTTGTCGGCATCGTTCGTACCGAAGATTCTAAGAAATTCGTTCTTTTGTTTGTTGGAATTATCTTTTATATGTTTAGCATCAGCTGCTTATCGATAAGTTATCATATTCTTAGTTGCTCACAAACTTGCAAACTGTGAACATGGCGAAAAGAAAATCTTTGTGTATTGACGGAAAAGTTTTATTAATACACGCAATAGAGATAAGTTATGTTGGAAGACGCTTTGGAGTAAATACATATTATAGTAAAAAAATATTACTGGATTATTTCTTCTCTCCGTTTAACGACAACTCTCAATAACGCCACAAAGTCCCTTAATTGAGTATATGGAGTTTACACTTTAAGTTTGTGTACCATTTTAAAACAAAATCGACGATCTAGTCGTATTCTAGCGATATTAGCGTACAGACAATACAAAAGAACATTCCAAACAATTTTAAGAACGTCAATACGATGGCAACCTTTTGAAATATTGTATCAAGGGTGTTTTCGGTCTACTCTTAATTCAGTTTTAACGGGTGACAGTACAGATCAAAAAAAGATGTGAAGAGTGTTAAAATATTTTTGTAAAAGAGGTATAATAATTTCGATGCGCTTCCTCATAAATTAACATTGATTGACATTTTATATTGAATCAAACAAATAGTTTTATCTACGACACATAAATATGTAAAACAAATTTAGACGGAAAAACTATATTTAGTAAAATATCAAGGTTTTATGAATCTGTCGATTATTTTCGTTATTAATATAAACAATTTTAAAGTAACGACAAAATTATACAGGTATTCTATAATATTCCAATTAAATTATTAAATTAAATAATCTTTTCCTTATAACATAATATTATACTTCGATGACATAATCGATTACTGAAAATATTTGAATTTTCTAAATATGAAGGTTATAGATTTTTCGTAAGTACGTTTTATTTTATATGAGCATTTTCAATACTTAAAACCGAAGTTTTTTCGCATATAAATACTCAAATATCATATATATTAATACGCTAAGTTTAAAGATGTTTGCCTCCTTTTTTAGAAAAAACCTCACAATTTCTCCACATCAATTATATATCATTTTACAGATTAAAAAATTTATTATTGCTTTTGTTTTTGTAAATTAATTAAAATACAGCAACGCTGAACAACGTCTGCCATCTAACGGCTTTAATTTTGAAACAGCGAGCAACGCTGAACAACGTCACAGCAATGCTGCATGATGCCATCTGACGGCTTAGCTCAACGCTTTTGCTACTTGCGCCTCTATATGACAATTTTAGTAAAATATTTCTTCGATCTGTTATTTGAGCTTCATATTGTAATACAACAAAAAGAAGAACGTTATAAGCAGTGTGCAAAATTAGAAACGAATTGAATACCTGCAACCATATTTAAATTTTGTAAAGTGGTAATTATTATACTTATTTAGTGCGAATAATTCGCACAGGTCACACTAGTTACTTTAATTATTTCGGGAATCAATTGTTTATTGACTGATATACAGAGTACATGTTTTGTACCGATAACATTATAAAAAATATAAATCATTTTGGAAAGTTAAAAAGAGTATGTATTTTAAAAATAAAAAAAAAATAAAAATTTACGCAAATACGTGTAAATGCGATCGAATTACCTCTATATAAATAAAAATACTGACAACTGGAGCGAGAAGAAAGGTCCCTCGTCGTTTCAACTATCAGTATATTTATTTGTTTTTAAAAATGATGCCAGAAATTATAAAACGTAATAAAAATTAACGCGTATTTTAACATTATTTTGACAATAAAAAAATACCCAATTTAAATGTGTTTCAGGAAATGACAGTCCAACTAGCAATATATGTTCTTCATTTACAATTAAATTCAAGGTTTATAACACATTTTAACTGATTTAAAACTTCATTGTTAAAACGCCAAAAGATTAAAATGCCTTGCTTATTTAGTATTTAACTCATGTATAAATCATTTTAAATTATTACCTAAACATCACTTATTATTAACAACTATTAATAACGTAACTGTATTTCATGGGAAAATATTGTAGAATTTTGATTCCATCGGCTAATCTACGTACACAAATTATACAGGCTGACAAATCACAACCCGGCCAAATAACAGACGACTACTTTTCTCTCTTTCTATTTATAAAGCCGACTACAAAGTCATACGTTTGACGCTTATCATGTCGTGTTCATGCTAAATACACGATCAACAAACTTATACCCAACTGACATTTTAAAAAATCGGATAGGTTAAGCTCTGAGCTTACCGCAGTTTCCCGCAGGATTACATATTTTGAAGAAAATATTTCAATCTGCCCAATATACAGTATGTAAACGCGTAAGGTGCACATAGGGAAAGTAGCATTGGGAAAAAACACTTGGATCAGAGTTAGCCATGACTGCATTAATTGTTATTTCTATTGAATTATCGTGGTAATCTTCAGGATTTCTATTTTATTTTGATTTATTTTTATTTTACTTGGCTTTTTTAAAAATAAAAAGCTCTTATAAATCATTATTTTAATTTTTTTGTACAAAAATAAAACAAAAAAACAACTCCATCTGTTTGGAAACATTTCATTCAAAAATTGTCTGACTGGTATGACGTATGCGCGTTGGTAAATCACTGACCCAATGTCTTTAGGTTCAACACGAATAGGCGGAGATATTTGATCTCGCACCATACTTAAGTATTTTTGGGAATTTAGTGTCCCATTAATAAAAAAAGTCCGATTATGTTGTAATCATTTGAATATTTTCTTCGGTAGTATACACATTCATTTTGCAAAAAATTATTATCTGTCAAATTGAAAAACAAGATTTCAAGGCTCACTCTGATCCAGTCATTTTTTTCCAATGTTAATTTCTCTACCTTACGCGTTTACATACTGCATATATTTTTGCGCAGTAACTAAAACGAAGCTATTTTGTATCGGTTTTGGGACACGTTTTAACTACGGCGCATGACTGTTACCGTTCGTAGAGAGGTTGGAACAAAGCTTACAGTACACGTATATCTACGAACATATTCAGAAGTACTACGTCAAAAAAGTAGTAGCGCTGTATTTTGATTGTAATAAAGTAAAATAATTCCTGCTCACATCGTACCATAAAATGCAAAGAATGTATTGCAAGAGTCTTTAATTAGTACACTGTTTTTCATGATTAAGAAAATGATATTTTTCTAACAATATACATTAGAATTATATAACGTTTCAATTTCTATATAAATATTTTAATAACTTAACAGTGATTGCTTTTTATAAAGACACTGTTTTTTTTTCTAATTAGCATTACGATTTTATTCCCACAGACCACATCTACTTATAAAATTTATAGTATGAAAATATTACAAAATTATACAAAATATAAAAAATTCTTGAATATTATTTTTTTTAGCTAGATATATAATTTTATTAAATAAAAAGGAAGCTACATCATAAAACATAAATTACATGTTTTTCTTTTTAAGCTTGTTTATAAAAATTAAACATGGGAGCAGAAAACTACGAGCAAATATCAAAAAAGGTAAACCAATTAACAAAATATATAAATACGTAGAAATAATTAATTAATTTCAACTGTCAAATAAATCAAATATATAAATTTAATGATTCTGTTACTGTAAAAATGTATAAAATGATTAATTTATGATAAAAGTTCCATGTTTTTATTAAGCAGTGTCTAAAAAAAGTAAGGAATACCTACACGTAAATTTAATTTATAAAATATTCAATAAAATTACAGGGAAAACTTCACTTTAAAAAAACAATAAATGCCGCAAAATAAACCATTTATTTTACACGTCGTTTTATGTAAGCAATTATATTGTCAAGTTAATAATAATAAAACTCATACTTTTTTAACTTTTCATTGGTCTAGTATGGAATAATCAGGGCCGGCTTTGTTTTTTTCACCGCGTCAGGCAAGCATTCATTTTCTTTTCAGTTATCTTGTTTTTAAACACCGTCTACTAAAAGTATAATCATATATGAAAAAGAAAACAGTTGAAAAAAATTTTTTTTTCATATTTTCTAATTAACTTAAACAACAGCTAGTTGTATAACTTATAACTAGTAAGAATTTTGAAAGAAAGTAATAATAATATCGTATATTGGATAAGAATTTTAAAAAGAAAGTCTCAATTTCCTTAGCTACTTGAAAATCTAGACTAGACTCTAGAAATCAGGTGTTTTAACGAGCTTGTTTTCAAATTCAATGAGCTTTATGAAAAATATCTAAGCCCGAACGACCCCAAAAATATTCTGCCCCAAGTACGTGTTTATATCGTTGGTATTCAGAGCCAGACCTGGGAATAATTTTCTGTTCTCAATGTATCTTGTCTACATTTATACAGATATGAAAAAAATATGCAATAAAAAAATAAATTATTGTCAACCATTTTAAATTTATGTTCATGTACCCACATCCTTTTTCAAAAAAGATTAGTTTGACCATAGAGGTATATTTTTCATTGGTTATGAACATTTTGTTTATCAAAACAACTGACGATTTGCATTGAAGCATATTATAAAAGATAGTCTACTTGTGGTACACTCAAAGCAAAACTATTCACAAAATGCATTTTGTCGCGGGAAATATAAAACTTCATAAACGATCAACTTAAGTGATAATTGATCTATGTTAATTAATAAAACGCTACAAAATTGTCTAAACAAATCATTAAGGTAAATAAAAAAAATAAGATAACACCTAATAGAGCTCGGTAATAAACGCAAGTTCCCAAGTAATACACTAGAGGCGTGATTGACTTTCCGGCGGTAGTTTTATTGCGCTGCGAGCGTGTTTTATTTTTAGTAACAAAAAAAAAACAGCGATTAAAAATATTGCAGCAATAGAGCGCTGACACACTGTATATTTATCAAGTTCACTTTTTGTTTTGAGTATACACCCTATATCGTATACTAGAGTATAGGTACATACACAAAGATTAGCATGCGGGCATTTTAATAAATATATACAGGTAGTTCAAGAAATGGGAGCTTTACAAAAAGTAGCAACTTATGTTCCCAAATTGAACATTAAAATGAAGTGTTTAAAAAAACGGACAAGTACGAATAGAATTAAGTTTGCCATAATGCCACACAGAATTAGAAATTAAAAATTTTTTGAACTTTTTCCTTTACTTATGCTATATGAGAGAGTTCATTTTTTTCATTCTCAGGTACGGAACCCTACAAAACTTTTATTAATTCGAAATATCGATTTTCGACTATAAAAAAAAAACTTTTTGAGTCACTCCACATATAGTGTTTTAATGTTTATTTGAAATAACAATTAAATTAAAATAATACCTAATATAACATGTTTTGTTGTTAAAACATACTGTAACCGTATATAAACATTTTGAAAGTATAATTTTAACAATAGCGTGGGACATTACAATTTTTCAGTAAATAAATAAACAAAATCCATCCACTGTTTTCAAACAAATAGTATTTTTATAACGGTTCATTGACAATCAATAATAATTTTAAAAAGTTATTCAATAATGTATGTAGGTATTTTAAGTAGGCTTCACAGTTAGAATCTATCTGAAATATTATATGGTATTTAAATACTTAATTCTTACTAAAAATTGAAATTTTAAATGCAAATTAAGCTTTGAAAAAACCACCATATATATTTTGATCTTGTGATAATGTTTTGTTACCTACATCATATTGTTCCGTAATTATTTTTATTCATTAAAGCTATTCAAATAAACAAATGGTTTAGTAAACACCATAACCACAGAATATACTAAATCACGAAATAATATTTTTTTTAAGTAACTAAACATTTTATGCAATACGTAGGTATTCAATGTGTAGTAGGCAGTGCTGTCTCTTGTCACTGCGGCAAAAAATTGATAACTGGATCACTAAACATTATTGATCTTAATTTATCCAAAACCTAACAGGTATGCCACTTCGCCTTGATGTTGCAGATGTCGCACTCAAGCAAATTTTAGTGGATACCATATCTAAAGTGTATACCACATAAAAAACGATAGCATTTTCTCTCAAATAAAAGACAGGTAAAGACTACCAATGTTTAAAGGATTCTCTATATATTATAGTACTACAATGTTCTGTAAAGGATTTGCTGGCCCTTGTTAAATAATTGTCTTTACTCTTTATTATATTTTCATAAAGAACCCCTTTTCGACCAAAGGGTAGTTTATATTTTAATATATGTACGTGGACTGTCGCGGGAAAATATTGGACACGTATAATTATAGGGATGTCCATTTTTAAAGGAAGATTAAAATTTGGATGCTTAAATATTTATATAACTAAGTGGTCGAAATTCGACCGCAATTCATTAAAGTCTGTATGTTATTGTTCTTTTGTCATTATATATGGATTACTCCTGAATCGATATTACCTGTGTTAATTCGTACACATCGTGATGAAACATATATTGTGCACTTTCCATCATTAAAACGAAGAAAACGATCACAATGTGTGCGAATTAATACACTCAAATTGGTACCACGCTCTTTTTTCCATCCCGTGTTTATATATTGATTAGGCTGAACTACAAATGTGGGAAGAAAGCATTAACCTTTGAATTGGATGTTCCAGTATAACTATTTGATATTCCTTAAACGCACTTTCAGAATTAACAAAAATGTATACCTAATGACAGTTTTCACAAGAAAACTATTTGTTTATTAAGTTCGCATTTAATAATTAATTACTTTAATCTTGATAAAATTATATGTATTTTAGTTTAAACAAAAAAAGTGCATAATGAAATTATATATAATAGATGGCGCATATAATTATAAATTTGAATGTCAGACAAAAAAGTACTAACATCAATAGCAAAATTTTATGAAGTAGCAAACGCTTATTTATTAAATTGATACACTTGACAACGTATTATTTGATAACTAACTATAAACTATAGTTAATATGTAAAATAAATAAATTGTTTTAAATGAATTTAAAATGTATATAATATATACATATATATATACACGTTAAAATGAAATAAGTACGAGCATAATAATTATTATGGATATAATATACATATTAAATAGAAACAACAAAATTCTCACAATTAACAAACAGATAACCAGAGTCGTTTCAAGGTCACATTGTAACTAAATTTGTTCAAAACCATTAATATTATAAATAAGTTTTTTGGGAAAAACGAACGGTTACGTAATTGTTCGCAATTATACAAATAAAATATTAATGATAATTTTGTATCGATTCGAGACAGACAAAATCAATTAATAAAATATTATGTGATACTTATACCAATCAAGAAGCAACTATTCAGTTGCAAACAAAAATATGTTAATAAATTGTGCAAATAATAATCATTATTAAGTGTAACTTTACTAAATAACAACATTTACTATTAGTTTAAAGCGATCCGGTAGGTCTAAGAGATCCATTATTACTACTTCGAAATTTACTAAATAAATTACCGCCTTTTGCAATTCAATTAAGATAAAATCTTAATATTATAATAAATAAATGAAAATATGTCTCTATGTTATTTTTATTTAAAGTAAAGTAATTAATGTTTCTGCTTTCTATCGATTAAAATAAGAAAAAAAGCTTAAAGCAACTGAATAAACATATAAGAAATATTTACTATTTTGTAGTCATATACCGGCATTAACATCTTAACAGGAAGCCATCTAAATAAATTACCAATTAAATTGTTTTTTATTTTATATCAAGTAAGCCATTATAAAAATATGTAAACCGCTAAAATGCAAATGTTGTCTAGCTTATTAACCATGCTAAAACAATTTTGTAATACAGAAATCACTTTTCAATAACCACACCACACTGAAAATTAAAGATTCAACAATAGTTTCCACAACACAACGAACACCCAAAACATACGCATCCGCCTAACAACATTATTATTACTTGACGTTCTGTTAATGTTTTAGGACGGAATGGTTTTTCATATCATTTTTAATATAGTTAACGGAAAAACTAATTTTTGTATTGCATACATTAATTATTGTTTAACAAATTAGACATTAATTACGAAATAAAAATCAAATGTAGAGATTTTGGAAGTTGTTGGAAAATAATGCTCTACTAACACTAGACAGATTCAAGTTATATATTGTGCGACCCTGATGTCATGTCGAAGACCCCTTAACTAACATTAATAATGTTATGGGGCTAGTTTAGACCACGGGACATTCTTCTTTACCCTTCTGTCTGTAAAGGTATTCCTCTAGGCGTCTGGACTATACCTAAGTAATGTCACAGCAGTGTCTGTCATAGACCACTGTTATCCATCCAGGAGGCCTAACTCACCCAAGGCTAAATCAGTTGTATTCCGAAATACAATTACATACTATCATAACGCTAATATTACGTTATGAACTTGTTGAGGTTAGAAATAAGATAGATCAAATCTATAATTATCGGTGTACCAATTGTAATTATTTATTTTATATGGCTATTTTACGTTGTTATTCACAACTACTACACTTTTACAATATTAAAATAATTTCGACAATAGAGATATTCGATAAGTAAGGTTACTTACAACAGCTTCCACGGTAATTAATAATTACTGATTATACTTTTGGTCTAAATCAGTATGAGTTTAAAAATGTATATTTATTTTGCTTGGATATACGTAAAATTGTTGTCGCTTTTGGGTTTTGAAACTGCAGCTACTGTCTATCAATAATTATATTTTTTTCACTAGATAATAATTAAACACGAAATGTAAGATCGTATCTATGGCACTATCAGTTAAATAAACAGGCGAAATATTTTTTTCTTTCAACATTATATACAATAAGATATTACTTTCTGCGAAACAAAAAAATTTGAATATAAAATATCGACATTTCTTCAAAGTATGTATAATTCTTTTTGGAAGAGCTGTAAGAAAGAGAAATTAATTTTTTCAATAAGAAACGATGGTTTATAGCGAAAACAAATTTCAAAGATCTTTAATATTTATATAATTTATGTTCGAGAATTTTTGCACAATGACGTATTCATAAATTTCAAAGAATATTTTTGTATATAAATATGTTATTAATAACAAATAAAATAGTAAAATTTTAAAATATTCTGCATGCGTCGCTAGAAGCTAAAAGAATTATACTGTATAATTGTATTAGCAATATAGCAATTTAAAGAAGGTGTTTGGAATAATTGCAATTGTTATAAAGACGTCGTGTGGCGAACTCAATATGTGTCCAGCTTTTGTACGTTTCTCTCTTTTTTTTTGGTTTAGTTAACTATAAACTTCACCGGCTGCACCGTGTCTTTTTAACATGGGAAAAATCTAGTATATTGAAAGATAATCAATATAAAGAAATTATATTTACGACAAAATATCACAGAATAAAGAAGAAAATAGCAACACCGCCGAGTAAATTTTCAACACACTAAACAGATCAACTTATATTTGCAACAAAAAATACTATTCGTTTTTTTTTAAATAAGTGATAAGTAAAGATTAATCTAAAAGATTAATTGTATTATACAAATGTTGTTTTGAAAATTTTTCATTTTATAATTAAACTTTTACAAACTGCGTAGTATTTTTATGGCTTAACAAACGCAACTGTGAACAATATTTAATTTCAAAAACAGGTAATTACGAATTTGTCTATACTATACTATTATTATATGCCATTATTATGTATATAATTGCCTGGTTTCGATTTTTAATGAATATTTTTTATAGATTCACTGTGTATAATTTTGTGTTAAAATTATATTATATATTTGACCTGCAAAATAACTGATAATAATCTGCTTTTAAATTCTGAACCAGAAAATGTTTTTTTTTTTTTTAATGTCAAATATACATTTTAGAGACAATTTATCCCTAAATGTAATTTACCCAATTTTAGAAAATTAATTTTAAATATCTATGATCAAATATGTAGTTTGAAGTTCCAAAAGTTGTTAAAAACGCAATTTTAAAAGTTCTATTCTTGGCGCTTGCTTTTTATCTTAAGTTAATATTTCAGTTTTAACAAAAAAAATACATTACTCATTACTTATTCAGCTTTCGCCTTAGGCAAACCTAATTATTAGTGCTAAATTACCTTTAATCATAATAATCTCAATTTTGTATTAAAGATAGGTAATAAAAGAATATTACAGATATTTATATTGTTGTTCAACATTTTTTTTAATCTGTTATAGGTTTACTATTTATGTGTTATTTCAATGGCATTTTTTGTTTAAATATTTTCAGGTGTTATTATATACCCAAACAAGATAATATATACAGAATCTTTATCATTTTTATTCTACCCGAATATTTCCTAACCAAACATTACTAATTTACATTTTTATTATATCAAAGTAATAGAGTCAATCACAGATCTGATATTTATAAAAGTTTCGTCATTCGTTTATTTGAACAAAGTCATGTTTAAAAATTTTAATTTAGCATTACGTCATAAAAATTACATGCACCAAACTAGGATATTATTGTAGGTAAATTTCGAAAAATAATTCCGACACCGATATAAAGACCGTAATTTTATTAGTGATCAAACATTAGAGCTGTAAAAGTAACGAGAAATTGCGTACCCGTATGTATTCGTTACTTAAAGAACCAGTACCCGTTACTTTCGTATCGTTACGTTACTCGTTACTTTTCATTCGACATACAATCGTGTACTTAACAGCATCAAGCAATAAGCATCAGAGAACATAAGCATGTAGCTTCACATCGAGGCGCGTCGCATACGTGATACGGTATGACTTCGTTCGTATAACGTATAACCGCATCAAACGAGTCGAACTGACATGGATTCGAAAGATGCGAGTAACGAAATGAATTTGTAAGTAACGATTCGTTACTTCGAGTCAGACGATGTACCCGTTACTCAGTAACGAATACATACGGTTTGCTACAGCTCTATCAAACATTTTCAAGCAGTTAAGAGATCGGATCTTAAGGTGGCAAATGTGTTAAGTAAGCGGCGGGAGATATGTTTTAATACGATTTATTGTTTGTATCTGAAATGACTTAGTTTTTGTTAAGTATTTTTCAGGTATAAAAAAACTAGTCAATTTAGTCGATTTTTTTAAGATAAATAGTTATATGTAAACTTAAAAGACTAATAAAGAGAATAAAAAACAGCTCCGGACCCTACTGCCAAATAATGAGAGAGTGTAAGTCAATAAAGGTCTTTTTGCACTGCATGTACTTAAGTCTTATGTTTTACTGCAATCGAAGCTACCGGCTTGATATAAAATCAAAAAGCAACTTAAAGCATATAAATATAACGATGACACCAAGCAATAATGTAATATTAAATTTGTTGAAACCATGCATGTTGTGAATTATGACAACATAAAAATGAACGACATTTCCGCTTATTCCTTATTAACTCTTTGAAATTCAAGTGTTAACATTTCTAATTTTTTCAAATCTTTTATTAACGTCTGATTAGAACTCTTCAATAAATAAAATTATCAACCAATTTTTCAGATAAATATATTAACAAAAAATATATAATATTAATACATTAACGTTTCGGTTCGGATTTGGAGCTTCTTCAGATGATCTAAGAAATATAAAAATTAATTAATAGTTTCTAATTGGTTTTTGAAAAAAATCGCTTCAAATGGTATTATTTTTTCAGTATTTGATAATTAAAAACTTGAAACCAATTAGAAACTAATTATTAATTAATTTTTATATTTTTTAGATCAGTTCTGAAGAAGCTCCAAATCCGGACCGAAACATTAATGTATTAATTTTATATATTTTTTGTTAATATATTTGTCTGAGAAATTGGTCGATAATTTTATTTATTGAAGATTTTTAATTTTTGTTGTAATGCAATGTCCATCTATTAAAGCCACGTGAAATTCAATTGAGACCTGCATTATTAATGTGTATTTGAGATTAATAAGCTCCCCCCATTTCGAATATCCAAAACACATAACATACACTATTAAAATTTATACTTTCAAAACAATCTAAAAAACACGATTATATCAACGCACTGTTAGGAGTAGAAAATACATTTTTTCCTCTCTTCTATAACGATTAATAGCGTGGGCGACCCACTTAACTTATGTTTCATTTCATCAATCGAGTGCCCCACGCTTACAAAAGAAATTAAAATTTATTTTCTACTTTTTGTGCGTTGATAGCCGTGTTTAGAACTGCAACTATAATTTTTATTTTTAAGTTTTTGCTCATTTAAATTTTTTCCAGCTGGAGACACGTTTTCCCACCATCATCAACGCTACTCCCACCATATTTTTTATTATCTCTTTTTTTAAACGCTTTATATAAATTTTATTTTAGATAAAATATCAGAATATTGTATTGTCACCAAAACTACATATGACTGCAAAATTTTACGTCAACTGGACATTTGAAAAATGGTAAAAATCGTGCTACAAGATTTCTTTTACTTATAACAGGTACAGTATACGAGTCAAGCTGTTATATGCGTAGGCTCTTGGCAGTTGGGTCCTACAGTAAACGTATTAATGTTTTCTTAAAAAAAAACTCGTATTAAGTAAATGTAAACAGATCTATTGTAAACATATAGTTCGGACCCTTTCTTATTGACATAAAACTTCTTAAAAAATATACTGAGCAGACATTTTATAAAAATAATCTTCTAATATTTACAACCGAATTTTGTAGAAATATAATTTCTCCAACAGTTAGCAATTTTAGAAACTAATAGTTAATGAGAAATTCCTACCTCAAGAATTTACAAGAAAACAATTAAACTAAAATTTACGTCGCGACAATTGATATAGAAGTATTTGGAAATTGTTAACTGATTATGCAAGCATGCGTAATCACCAATCAATTCGATGTCAGATTTTATGAATATTTTAATTATATGTACATGAATCATATTATAAAGTCTGACAGATCTGTCATATATAATTGACCTTTCTTTTTTGGATAAGAAAAAAACCGGAATTTATTAAATGAGACCACAAATAATTTCCCATATTTTTTACACCCAAAGCAAATTTTTAATAATTTTTAAAATCAAATGCGACATATTTTCACCGCATTTTTTAATTTCATCATAAGCAATCAGAATATTGCAATGGGACCACAAATATTTTTCCCATATTTTATTCACTTATAACGACATTGCAAATCACTACAATACATTTTAAAAATATCATCATACCTACTGAGAAAATACTGTGGCACTGAAAAACCTGTAAATTTGTCACTAAAACTCACTCAAACACAAAACACAAAACGAACTAGTTCACCGTTCACTTATTCACAACAATTGTCACTCCGAATAAAAAATCATAGATCGCTATGGCAATGAAAACAGAACATAATTTGACACAGTCCTATATAATTGCATGCTGAAGTTCGAAAGCTCCGTAGCTACCGAAGCGGCAAATAGTATCATACGAATAAGCTATGTCTACACTAGTCTCATTCTAATCGCTTAAGCTTTGACTACAGTAAGTACACAGCTTGTGTCGATGTAAGAAGCGAACAAACTAGTGTGCTTGTTTAAAATACGCATGTGTGATAGTGATTCGATTTCTGTCGCGACCGACAAGTTCCGCCCATTCAACAGGTACAGGTAGCAGCACAACACACACATCCATATTGGCGTGCGTAAGACGGAGACAAGAAGAAATTATTCAACAAGGGCAACGTCAATGCGGTGTTGTATCAGTCGGACAAAGATGAAGCTATGGATACCGTTCTGCTTGCATGCGATGGTCAACTCTTGGACTTAGCCTTTGGCATTATATTATTATTATTATTATATAGTGACCACGCATGTCTTCTTTTAACTGTGGTTGTAGACACCGTACGAGACAGAGCACAGTCGAACTCTGTCCGCTTCTTTTTTGTTTGCGTATACACACCGATTAGGACGACTTTTTTCACTTTAAAACTTTACTTCCTTTTCGACAACGAACTAGTTTTTTTAAGTGTAACTTCTTATGCACAAAGTTCGGAGCACTAAGTTTGTCTGGGACCCTAAGCCTGTGGCGAAAAAAGGGGTTTACTTATTTATATTATATTATAGACAGTCGACAACTACAGTCATTATGCAACATCACAGAACAATCATGAATGAAGGTGATATTTGAATTTGCGACTCTCTGAATCAAGCCCCCCGAATTGATGCTGATATCCTTAATCCCAGTCTGCGTTTTTTCGTACATGAGGGTTACCCCTGAAGTTGCTTTCAAATAAGATACGTACGCAAGTATCTTCTATCAAATGATATGCCGTCGGTTGCATGTTCTGTGTGGCTAACGCTAGACTTTACAGTGCAGTAAATTTTTGTCACCTTATAACAAATTTTCCATTACGTAAGTGAAACACAACACAATAATAAATAGAGTGTCATAATCTATACTAATATATAAAGCTGAAGAGTTTGTTTGTTTGAACGCGCTAATCTCAGAAACTACTGGTTCGAATTGAAAACATTTTTTTATAGCCCATTTATCGAGGAAGGCTATAGGCTATATAATATTACGCTACGACTAATTGGAGCGGAACATAAATGAAAAATGTTGCAAGATGTGTCTCAAAATTAGTCCGTCCGACAAATATTATCAGGTGAAATGCCTTAACTAAATACTGCAATAGTTCAAGGTACAAGCCCGGATAGCTCAGTCGGTAGAGTGTTAGACTCTTAATGCCAGGGTCTAGGGTTTAAGCCCCACGTCGACGAATATATTTTTATTTTTTTTTTATTTTCTACATTGCTTTCTTCTAGGGTTTACATTTCAATTTTTTAAAATTTCATTAGGTACGACTAATTAAAATTAAATACATCTAATTAATAGCTCTTTTGAAAACTGTTACAACTATAGGCACCTATATATAAAAATAATTTTCCTACAGTGTTTTCAATTAAATATTTATTATATTAAAAGAAATTTATTACTTAAAAAAAGTATAAATACTGCTTTTTAACGACAAAAACTTTTGAACGGTAACGCCGATCATTATGAAGTTTGGACACAACAATCATCTCGGTAAACTAAGATGGATATGCGTACTCATGTCCCTTCCTTCCCCATTCGTTCTTTTGCACCCGGGTGAAACCGGGCGGGACCGCTAGCTTTATATACAATCACATCACGTTTCGCCTATCGTATAATTATTACTCTTTTCAGAAAAAAAAAACTATGAAAAGAATTTTATACTCGATGAGTATACCTGAAGTAATGAGACTATTAAAAATTGTGTCGACTGCTGGTTAACTATTTGCCGATTATAACTAATAGCATATACGTAATTTTGAACAGTTTCTTATTGAACAGTCTGTATAAATCGATATTAAATAAAATGAAGCTAATTGGTAGTTTTATTAGATGTATGTAGGAAGTTAAAACATTAAACATGTAAAAATAAACAGTACCTATTAAAAAACACTGAAAATTCCAACAGATTTGGCATACATATTAGTTAAAGAACAAAAACAGATAAATAGTTCAAATTTAAATTTATTTATTAAAACATGTATAATGTATATATTATAGTAGCTATTAAACAATTAATTAACCTTGGCAAATATTTATTAAATTAAGTATTGTTAACACTATTTCCAAATTCTACATACACGCGGAAGACGAAGTAAAATATTTTTATCTCTTTTGTAACTATAGTCAAGCCCATCAAATATATACAGTTTGATTAATAAATCCAGTAATTGTTATATTAAGATTTTTTATATTGAAGCTTAGTTCACTCTCGAGACGATAACTAAGATTTTCTCGATTTCTGACCGAAATTGAAATGACATTTTTTATATTTTGTCTTGCGTGAAGCATTAGTACCGTTTAAGTATTCTTAGAATAAATTTTAAACACCTGTACCTATCGTAACACAAACGGAATTCGATACATTTATTTCCAAAATGGAGAAACCATGTTAACATCAAAAATATATTAGTCAATTGAATTAGAATACAAAATATTGCGTAGGAATAATTCAAACTAATAAAGATATTTTAATTTCAGAATGATATTTCCTAAGGCTATAATTATCGTTTGATTATTTACTCTTAAGAACTTGATTCGAAAAATTTGACAAACAGAAATCAATCAACATAGCAATGAACGTATAACATTAAACATACCGACTGTCTATTTGTAATCAATATTTTTGACGTGATAACGTCTTATAAATTGATGAAACACCGGCTGCACGCACGAAAAAGTGTCACGTTCCGCCTGAGCCTGAGCGTGCAAGCGAGAGCGCGGTATAAGCGATAGAGAGGCACGATCGGCCCAAGCGTCGGCTTGTACGCATTTCTCTCTCTTCTCGCGTGACGTCAGAGAGTTCATCAATGTTTCTTTATGACGTTATCACGTAAAACTATCGTCCGTAAACCGACTTTACAGACAACCAATTTTTTTCGAATAATGACAACTAATTTTCATTTTTTCGCATTACAAAGCCTGATGCGTTCTTTGAGCAATGACTATACTCTATCACATGAACCGATACAGCAATAAAACTGTAATCAGAACCTGATTGGTCGCTTGAAACTCAACACAGCAGAACAACCAATCAGGTAATGTGTGAATCCTAATACAAATATTATAAGAGCACTGTGGTTGGAACAAAAATAAAAAATATAGAATAGAGTTACTTCTTATCACAACAGTTTTATTAGCGGTGTACATTTCGGGAGCTATGCTCTCATCTTCAGTTTAGTGTTTGATGAGATCATAGCTCCCGAAAAGTACATCCGATAATAAAACTGTTGTAGTAAGAAGTAACTATTCTATATTTTTTTATTTGTGAATCCTAGTCAAGCATGTGCTGTTCAGGTGATATCTGTTGGATATAACTGTTGGAAGAAAAGACATTTACGTGCTATCTATGTTCACAGAAATGTTTACTTGTTTCAAACTATTTTGTAAAACATGTTGTATATATAATATCAATGTATTTCTAATTAATATAATATTTTCTATTGTTAAATCGCAAAAAATGACCAAATAAATTTAATCTCTGTTCAAATCGAATTCTAACTATTGGCTTAAAGTGTGTCCTTAACTACAGCGTAAAACCAAAAATATTATTAACTATATAGGTGCTTGGTCGTCGTTTGATCTAAGGATTCCGTGTTAGCTATTTAAATAGCGCGGCAAATTATAAAGTAGCTATGACGCGTCTATAAAAATCATTTTGTAATTTGTAAATCCAATATTTTATTGTAGGAAAATTATTTTAACAAAAATGTTCTAGTTTAAAAAAAAATAACTGTAAAACTTTTAAGATTCGGTATCTATTAGGAAATAGTATTAACATTGACCACCTTGAACTTTCACAACGTGAGTGTATATATAGATGTATGTGTGTGGGTATATTAAGGTACAAACATAATTGGTAACTTACAGTTGATTTGTTGATTGTAGTAATGATAAGACATGTGTAATATGGCTCCCGCTGATCTTTTGCTTATAGAAAACGTTGCATTGGACTTTAAAGACTGTTTTACACGAATAAAATTGCACAATTTTTCTGGAGGAGACGTGCTAAAAGAGTGACACTACAAATTAGCCCGTTTGGAGGTCTGCAAACTGCACATCATTATATATTAATACGCTAAGGTTTAAGATGTTTGCCTCCCTTTTTATTAGAAAAAACCTCACAATTTCTCCACATAAATTATAATATCATTTTACAGATAATTGCTTGCTCTACTGGCATCGACAACTAAAAAATTTATTATTGCTTTTGTTTTTGTAAATTAATTAAAATACAACAACGCTGAACAACGTCTGCAATCTGACGGCTTTAATTTTGAAACAACGTCAACACTTCGATCTGTCATCTGACCTTCATATTGTAATACAACAGACACAATAGTGCATACTGCCATCTGACGACTTTAATTTTGAAACAGCGAACAACGCTGAACAACGTCACAGCATTGCTGCATGATGCCATCTGACGGCTTAGCTTAACGTTTTTGTTACTTGCGTCTCTATATGACAATTTTAGTAAAATATTTCTTCGATCTGTCATCTGAGCTTCATATTGTAATACAACAAAAAGAAGAACGTTATAAGCAGTGTGCAAAATTAGAAACGAATTGAATACCTGCAATCATATTTAAAAAATAATTTTGTAAAGTGATAATTATTATACTTATTTAGTGCGAATAATTCGCACAGATCACTCTAGTTCTTTCTAATAGACATGGGCAAATGAGAAAAGTAATATTAATGGCAATAGATACCTACATAGTCACCTAAGTTATGATTGGTTTTTATGTATACAAAAACACGCGAGGTGGCGTAATTACAATTCAACCTTTTTTGCTTTATGAGAGAATGCAACAATTTCTTTTTCAGTGCCGGATCCTTTGAAAATACAACCTCTATGATCGGTAAACGCAGCATATTGTCAGTATCAATGGTCCATCAGGCGGGAAACCCAAAATTGGTTATAGCTAAGCTATTTTCAATATTTTGACATTTTTTAAAAGGAACTTTTTTATTCAGAAAAATGAGCTTTATTGGAAAATTAAATTATAAATACGGAATTTAGTTAAAAAAATATATTTTTATGCTGTATCTCGTAAACGAAGCTTTATATGGAAAAATATACGAGTGTCAAAATATGTCTTTAAAAAAATGCTTTAACTTTGGTAAAGTGTAAGTTTTCCTTACTTTTCATAATAACCGAGTTATAACCGAGAAAATATATATTATCGTTAAAATGTATATGGACTTCAATCAACCGGTATAGCGGCAAACTCAAAATAATCAAATCTGTTATAGCTCATGTATTTTTTAATATTATTAGGAAAATTGTATGTCAGGGAATGAAAGCTGAGGCTGAAATCGATGTAACTTATATTTATATTTTTATAAATATAAAACGAAAATAGGTAATTTTATTCAAATCTTTAGTTTCTGACTTTCGCAGTAGATCCACCATTTTGAATTTTGTGAATAATTAAGTATGTAATAAAAGCTTCGATAAGTCGAAAACTCCATTTTTAGCATTTCCTTTGAGTTCGAGTTATGTATGGAGTTTTTTTTTTTTTTTTTTTTTAATAAAAGTGCATTTTTGACAACTTGGTCATTCATGCGTAAAAATAAAATAAAGTAACAAAAATATACATCATACATATAAGCTTACAGCTAAATAGGGAACAATTTTTACTGTTGGTTCACTTTAGAAACTGTTATAAGTGTCCGTTTTCTTTGTAAATTTTATGATCTTATTTATTTCGATTTCCTCATCGCCTAAGGATTTTTCCAGATTTTCTGAAATATTTAGGTGTTGCCTGATTTGAGAGTGTTTACTGTACCTATGTTTAAGTTATATCCGTTTAGCATATTTCAAGCCCATTTACTATACTTTTGCGTGCAGTGTAAAGGCAAAAGCCATAATATATTATGAATGCAGTTACTTATTGACAATATGCAAGCGAAAAGCTATCGTGGCAAATTTATATAGGTAACAGCTACATTTATAATAGATGATTTGCATACTCAGATATTGCGTGTTTCATAATGTGTAACCCATTCAAATTGCATATTGTGCCAGACAGATATAAATTAAAATATTTTTTTTAGATTCGACTTGAAATAAATAAATGGAATTTTTTCTATGAGGTTTTAAAACTATAAAGATCAAATTTCAAAGTATATTATTGTACTTATCAATGAGAATTCATCAAACCGTCAATCTTTTAATGAGTTACCTATCAAGATTTGAAGAAAGTAATATATTTTATCTGAATATTTTTTAGGTAGATAATAAAAAATAGCCTCCGATTTTACTTCTGTAATTATAGGGCATTAAAAATATTTTGAGATTCAAGCTTTTATACAGAACTACTTTTTTTTGTTTTTAAATTTTTCAGAAAAAAAGTAAAATTTTTGAAAAATAAAAAAAATACAGTGTCTATATTATTTTTTTAATGTCATTATAAGAAATTATTACTTCGAACTTATACAGTACCTATAGGTACTTTATCAAATTTAAAATTGTCGATTTCAAAGAAAAGCAGTTTATTTCAACAAAATAACTTAACAAAAAAAAACTTTAAAAAAATACAGCATCCATATTAATTAATGAATGTATATATACAATATACCTTATACTTACTAAAATTGTTATAAATACATAATATAACATATGTACAGAGTGTAACCAAAAGGTTTAACAAAAAAGGTACGTATATGTAAAAAAAGGAAAGTGTGGTTTTAAGAAACCACGACGCAAGTGAAACTTTTATTGAATTGTAGGCGTTGGATTGTAGACACTTATCCATCACGATTAATTATAAACAACAATATTCACATGAATACACGAATAAGAACATGTAAACACTGTACAGCACTTGCCCGCATGACAGACTGACTATGTGTTATACATACTACACGGTCAGCTGACGCTAACCATGGGCGCCGCCATATTGGCCTTGGCCACTCTACCGAGCGCCTACTCCGAACACCTTTCACTTTACCCCTACTCCGCGGCCGCCTGTAATGCGACATGCAACAGACGGCCAGAAAAATTCGGGGCGATAGAATAAAAGTTTCACTTTAAAAATATGTCTATCTTAGTGTTAGATCTAATATTTACTATAATCAAAGTAGACCTAAACTTTCCACTAAAAATAAGGTATCGAATGATTAAAACCACATTCAAATCCGTTCAGTGGTTCTCGAGAGACGTTCAGAAACAGTTTATCCCCATCCATTTGCACATAACCCATAAACTATCGGACATGGCACTTAAAGTTTCAGAATAAAATCGTTCGTTATAGGTCAATAACAAATATCAGTGACGACAATTAATAGGCTTTAATTCGTATAGTTTTTTATTAGTTTTTGACGAGTTCTGACTGTTGATATTGTAGATCAGTGAAAAAAAATCTTAGAGGGTATAAGGGTTTGTTTTTTACGTTAAACGAATATTTTTTGTCGGATTTTTGAGTTACATTTTGTATAATATTTACGTAGCATGAGGTGTTACCTTGGATCTGCATGATTCTGAAAGCTAAGATGCATTTACGTATAATCCAGCAGACGGAAATAGCAAAGATTTACGTCTGCACAGGTGTGTCTCGATAAAATATATAATATAGAAAGAGACGGTGTTTCTATATCAGTTGTCGTAGATTAGTTCGTTATTTAAAGTCGGTTTTTTTTAAACAACTCATTAAAATCTTTAAGTTTTAAATCAGCCTTAGGCAGAAATGCTTAAAATTTGTTATCTATAGATTACCTATACACTGTTTCATGCTTTATTTAACTGTTCGCATATTTACAGTCGATTCTCGATTATTGGCGCTTATGAAAAACATTAAAGCGGCCTACACACCTCGATACAAGCTGCGATGCAGGCATCGACTCTAATGTTTCATGATGCAAGTAGCAGTGTGTGTAGTACTGAATCACGTATTTAGCATCAGTTGCGGCTTGCAGCCATGCAGAGTCTGGTATACCATTTTGGTTGGCGAGCCCCGACGTCGAGTCGGTGATGCTGATGCAAGTTTCGGCGTGTATAGGATTGCGTTGATTCCAAGACGATATTAATTTATTTTCCCGCGCCATTTATGAGGTTACTTTGTTGTTTGTGTGTGTAAGATGGAAAGTGATCGTGTATTTTGGGTAGAGATCATAAACATTTATCATCTGCATATACAAATGTACTTTTAGCTCTTCCAATAAATTTGCATTTGAATAACGCTTTCTTTCTATAAACCATCTTTTTGACCATTTCCTTTTTCTTTTATGGAGCATAAAGAGTGCTCCAACTACTGCTAATAAAACTGGTGTTAGCAAAACGTACCTCATTTTATTCGTCAAGCACTAGGTGCCTAGAAAATAACTTAATTTACTGTTCTTGTGTTGCATGAACATGGAGTCGATTCAGGCATCGCAATAGGTTTCGATTTAAGTAGGCGTTTATGCAACTGATGCAAGTTTCATGAAACATAGAGTCGATGCCTGCATCGCAGCTTGTATCAAGGTGTGTAGGCTGCTTAACGGTTGTAGAAAGAGGCATTATCGCAGACAGCAGCAAGTGGGAAATTGGAAGCCTGGCTACAGCAAGGATCGCAAAAACCCAAAAATAATTAATAACAAAAAAATACATTCAAGCATTAACGTGCTTCATGCGCCGAGGGTTCCGTACTTTTATCAGTTTTTTTATGTTTAATTTTTTCGAAATTTTACATGTAATATTTTTGGTGATACATTTTTTAGTACATTTTGATAAAATAGCTAACTCGTATTCACGCACACTATAAAATCTACTGTACTATAAATATCACTTATAATGCGTATATACGAGGGTTTACTTACACACATGTAAAGTATACACAGTATTAGATGGTACTGTAAGCCAAATTTTGCCTTATACTCATTACAAATAATGAGGTTTCATCGATTTTTCTATTTTATAACAAAATATTTAAGATTTGTCATTTAAAAAAAATAACATTATATAAAGTATAAACCCTTCAAAATTGCAACGACTTTTATGTAAATGTAAGGAAAAATTATTTGATTCTTTCTAGAGGTATTTTGAGTCCTTTTTTAAAGCCGGTTTAAATTTAAATTTGACAAAGAAAATCAGCTTATTGGAATTTTTGACATAAACAAGGTATGGGTTTTCAAATCAGGCTGTATTAATCTTATTTTTTGATTATTGCACATTTTTGTAAACAGATCAATCCTAATTTATTCAACTGATTTTTTCACTAGGCAACTTCTTAAAAATATTATAAGCAAAATAGATTTTCTAATTTGCATAAATCGTATTCATTACAGCATCTTTTAAAAAAGTTGTTATTCAAAATGTTTTATTTTGTAAATAAACATTATAAAAAAGATTCCGATAAACTAATTAACAATTTTTGGTTGTAGTGCAACTCCTTAAAAATATTTAGCAAAATATATTTTCAAATTTACATAAATAGTAGGTATTCATTACAGCGAGCTGTTATTCATTATTATGTACCTACCTTGTAAATAAACATAAAAAACGGTTTAGATAAATTATTTAACAATTTTTGATTGTATTGAATAAACAGATGATATAATAATATAAGGATAACTGAGTGTTATAAATGGTAAAGATTGTTATCTAATTTAATTGCCAACATAATTTAAGATACCAATTAAGCCTTTTTATAAACATATTAAAGTTGAATTTATTTAAACTTAACTCTCGATGAAAAAATAGACATATAAACAAAATCACATATTTATCACGATTATTTAAATTTCTCTCTACTAACCTTTACCCGCGGCTTTGCTAGCGTTAATGTCAGTTTGTTTCATTAATCAATTATATTTTTACCCGACTGCCCCAGAAGAAGGGTATGTTTTTAATCATAGACAATATCAAGAAACTGTTATCTATACACATTTAAGCTTACATTGAAAAAATCTGAAAACAAAAGAGACGACGTTAGATACCAACCATTAAAAATATTGTAACACCTAATTTGTCCGAATTATTTTCACATATCTATTTTTTTTTACTTTTATGGCACAATGGAAGACATCTATTAAACCATTATAAATGTAAGAATTATCAAAACTGTTACTAAAGATATATAAAATTTTATATTTTCTTAAAGCTGTCATAAATATATTGCGTTTGTTGAATTTGCTCACAATAGATATTTGCATGGAAAAAAACACAAAATAATTTCTAACTTGAACTTATTATAGCCTTTTCAAGTTACAAGGGAACGAGGGTAATAAAAATTAATTATTTCCATGAGATATTTACGTTAGCGTCTGTCCTTGTTCATATTATGAACAAAATATGTAATTATTATACTTATTATTTATGTCATACACAAAATAAATAATATCAATTAGTCTAAATATATTGCCGATTCCGTTAGGTACTATTGCCATATCAAGGTGATCCATCAAAATTTACATCAAATCTTTTTGATTAGTATTTTACAAATACAAAAATTTCACAAAAAAAATATATGAATCAATTTCAAATAGGTACGTAAATATTTTTTTACTGTAAGAACTTTTGATTATACAATTAGAACTTAAAAAATCAAAACTGTTTTGAACTTTTACCCAATAATGAATGTTCATAGTTAAAAAAAAATAATTGTATGTTTGTATTTTTAAAAAAGAAATACCGCTTTGTTTCGTGGGTTATCAGTATTCACTTAGTTAGTATTCCAGTTGTGTAGGAAAATTAAAGCAATAAAACGTAATTATTCTTTATAAGATTTACAGATCTGTCCTTGCAAGTTTTAATATTTTATATTACGTCATGTACCTGCGCCATTTTCCTTAATGTACGCATATTTTATTATGGTACATACAGTTTAATCATAGACTAAGATGTAATCTGTAATCACTAATCAGATTATAAAGGTACGAAAAGACAAAAGCATTTACTGTTAAAATAAAATAAATATTCCAGTATCTTACCGACAATCGCAAAAAAATACAATACCTACATATTAAAGTCAACAAGGACAAGCAAAATTTTTCAATCAGTTCGACGCCCTTTCATTTCTCGATTTTTATGTACACAACGTCAACAATGTCGACAACGTGTTTTAGTAAAATTTTGACGTATAGGGGAGGATGGGGTCAATTGTAACAGTGACTATTTTAGTGACATCTACCAATAAAATGAGAACATCAATGCAGTAGAATCATTTTCTCATTTTGTTGGTAGATGTCACTAAAAAAGTCACTATTGCAATTGACCCATGTTACAATTGACCCCGTCCTCCCCTACATCAAAGAGTAGATATGTTCCACAGGCAGTGGCGCCGGATACGTGGGGGTACCTAGACCCGGGCATCCATTAAAATTTTTCCCTTCCACTGACGGAAGGAGAAAATTCTTCAATCGTCCAAGATTGTTTTTTTATTTTCATAGCGGCGAAGATTTTGCACAGTACACGTGAAATTTTCTTTAGTTTTATGTCCCCATTGATATTTCAGAAACCCGACGTCTATGTCCACAGACAAAGATGATTATTTTCAAAGAAGATCGATTGCAACCAATTTCGGTTCAGTACGCTTTATACACTTTAAAAACAATTGAACGTTTTAAGATCATTGAAAATCTTTAGCTATTTAAGGAGGTTGAGCCGTTTTACGAAGATAATGAAAAAAATCTGAAGTAAAGTTTTTTTAATAGATTTTTTTATGACAAAATTTTCTGTAAAAAATCCAAAATCATTAGGAGATTTACAAAGTTAAAAATTAAAAAAAACTTATACATGTAGTCTTATGGAAAATATGTCAACCTAGAATGCAAACGGTACATTTTAATTTTTTGCAAATAACCAAATAATGTCAGCAGTTCCGAAAACTAACTATGTAAAGCATCGATGTCTTACGCATATTTTAATATTTTTTCCAATTTAATTAGGAGACTTTTAATCAATATAAAAATTATTAAACCTTAGCACTTTTCGATTATGGACTTTTATTCTTGACAATTTTAACAATTTTAACTGAATTTTCAACTTTTTAATGATTTAATTTTAATTGTTATTACATCTAATTTCTTTTTTTAATTATTTACTGCAAAAAATATTTAAATACATTTATTTTTTACCTAACTTTGTACAAAAAAATTCAAAAGTTAGTCCTTTAAGTAAAATAATTAAATAATTAATTAATATTAAAAAATGTATTTATTTATGCCTTTATGACAATAATTTATTGGTATCATTGACTTATAACCGTTTGTAAAAATTTATTATGGAAAAGTTCCCATTTAGAATTCGACTTACTTTTAATTGGGACTGTAACGCATCAACCTCCTTAACACTCGCTTATTCATTAGTAATTGATATACAGAGAACGTTCCAGAACAATCATTTCCTTCAGTTTCCAGCAATAAGACATTTCACTGTATTAATAAAACAAATGACTGGACAATGGACATATAAGTGTATATTATTGCACATGCGTTGTAGATACGTGACATTTAAAGCAACAACAAACCGAAATAAACAACCAATTAATCTTGCATTGTAATTATTTCAGAAATAAATGTAATATACGAACTATAATTATATAATATTAAAGGCGGCAAACTAACTGCCATATCAAATATTATTTATTGAATATTTTGTGTTTTCCATATGCACACATTATTCAAAACCCGCGTAGATATTAAAATATATAATTCGCTATAGTTACACAGTTTATAATTGTGTGCTTAGCAGGGTTTCCAAATCAACACTTATAAATTATACAGAGCTAAAAAAATACGTTGTTTGTATCTAGGATACTTTTTATTCAAGGTATCTATCTAAAAATGGTTAGCTAATGTCTTAAGTATTTTTGAATTATCTAAAATACATTCAAAAAGTATTTAAGATACTCATTAAAACTAAAATGTTGACAGAATTGTTTATAGAGAATTAAGCGCTTCTACGATAAGAAAACAACAATTTAAATTGGTGGTTACTTCCCAAATCAAAAATTTTAAAACGTTTGTAAGTAGTACTGAATAATGCGACGTAATAAATAAAATAGTTCAATTTAATTCATGCTTTTTTTTAATTAAACATTGGCAGCCCTAGACAAAAATAAAATTAAAAGATCAATATATAAAATATTTGTCAGTTTTATGTAAAAAACATTTTTATTGCTACAGCAGCTATGTTCAAAATAATTTTTAACAGCAAAAAACTGATCTTGCGATTTCTTGAAGGTCGTGAAGAAAACATTGAACACTTAGCTACCAATTTTTATTGAGTTGTTTGAGATTGTAAATGTACATGACGTATTTGAGAACGAACTGTATATCCGACCTGTTTTAAACTGTAGATCGCAATTCACTTATAATACATATAAGTACTTAGTCTTCTTTTCCTTTATTCCCAAAGTCAGATAAAGACTCAATAATCAATCATATATAAATACGCTAAGGTTAAAGATGTTTGCCTCCCTTTTTAGAAAAAACCTCACAATTTTTCCACATAAATTAGGTATATATCATTTTACAGATAATTGCTTGCTCTACTGACATCGACAAATAAAAAAAATATTATTGCTTTTGTTTTTGTAAATTAATTAAAATACAGCAACGCTGAACAACGTCTGCCATCTGACGGCTTTAATTTTGAATCAACGTCAACACTTCGATCTGTCATCTGAGCTTCATATTGTAATACAACAAAAAGAAGAACGTTATAAGCAGTGCGCAAAATTAGAAACGAATTGAATACCTGCAATCATATTTAAAAAATAATTTTGTAAAGTGATAATTATTATACTTATTTAGTTGCGAATAATTCGCACAGGTCACTCTAGTATAAATATAAAACAATAATAATCGCACAGAAATTAGTATAAGTAATGTCTCTAAAAAGTAATTAATTCGAAACCATTATAATAAATTAATTTAATTTAATGTGCGTAAAATTAATCAAATTAATTTATTATATTAGTATTAATATATACTGGTTTCAAATTCGATCCCCAGTTGTAACGAATTTATTTAATCTTCTCAATAATATACGCAGTATAAATTAATTTATAAACAAACAATGTTTAATATTTCCAATACTTTATCGGATAAAATATATTTCAGAATAAAAAAAAAAAAACACTTATCAACATCTTAAGACTTCGTTTCATAAATAAATTCATAGAGCGATGGTAGCGACATTACAACAAACCGTGGGATAAGAATGTACTAACATAAATTTTATTCTTCAGCATGTCACCAGTTTTTTTATCTTGCCATTAATGTAATCATCCAGCGGGACAATCTTTGTCGACTTTAAAGTATATTAACAAGAAGTGTTTGAACTGGTTGATTGTAATTACTTACATCCAATTTTTTACATTTGTTTAATTAGAAGGTCAAGAGTCGTAACGATTTTTTATATTAACAATTTTTTGTCTTGTGCGTTGTAACAATTTGTAAGTTTTCGTTACAAAGAAGTATTTGACGGAGTTACGTTAAATCGAAAAAGGTTCAAGTTCTATCTGCTTATTGAAATCTCCTAAAGAATATCGTTTCGAAATACCATACAGCTACAATTTATAATTAATTTGAGTATATTTTTTAAGGGGAGGACCAGTTTTATTTTGTGATTGAATGCCTTTTTTTAATTCCGCTATCAAAATATTTAAAAAAACAAACACTGGTTAGTGTATAATACATACGTTGATAATAATTAATTTACATTCCCGATTTTATTTTTGAAATTTGAGGGTCCGTTTAGATCTAAAATTAAAGAGAAAGGAAGCGTCTACAAGATACTTTTTAAACATATTAAAAACACTTTTAGTAAAGCTAACGTATAAAACCATTTATTATGAAGAAGGGCGTTAAGTCAACTTTTTTTTAAATTCGGCCTGTGGCGCCTCAAAGAATAAATTAGTTTAAACTTGATGTAAAAAAATCTATCCTCAGATCACAAATTTCATCGGGAGCGTGTAATGAAGTTTAGTGGAGAGCTAAAAGATTTTGATATTTACCAATCATAATATCAGTATAATCAATAATAACATTTGAAGTTAATTTCTCTTGACGTGGTCAAAAAGATAAACACCAAACTCAACGGACGCACTTAGCGGTGTCGTGTTTATATTAGAGTTAAGATCCTATGACATTCTAAGAGCATTAATTTATTGTTATCAGCAAATCATTATTGCGATTTAGTAAAAACTTTCAAATGTTCACAATTAAAATGTTCAAGTTAAAAATGGTGTAGTATGTTATCAATAACACTTTATCTTAATTTTAAACTATTATGATTAACAATATTATTATAACTTAATGTCTTATACACTTTATATAGATGATTAAAAATAGCGTAATACATCAGGGAACAACTACTAGCGGCTCGTACCGGGTTCACTCGGATGCAAAACTGTATGATTTATTAATACCTAGTGTCTCTCTCTCTCTCTCTAAATTATGATGATCTATCAGTCAGTGTCCAAAATCGCAATTTTTGCACACCCGTATCTTGGAAACTATTCCACTTAGACGTATGACATTTGGAATACTGTTATTTTATGGTATAATACGCTCCATGGATCTAAAAGGTTCGGAAGATAGTCACAAACAGCGTCGCAAAGGCACATTTTGGAGCCGTTAAGACTCCCACCACGTCCCAGTTACCAGCACAGAACGTGCGCTCGTCGGTGATTGGCCGTGATCGCTCGTTGCCTTTGTCACTTGTCCCTTTCCTGCTTTAAAGTACAGTCGAGTACACTATTGTCAAGTTGTTATTGCTATGTTAGTTTTGTTGAATTGCGAGTTTGTAGTTTTTCAACAGACTGTGCAAGCGCAAGTCCGCATTCGCATCTAACTTTCGAGCCTTCTAGATTTGTGGCGCGTATTATAACCTTAACCTCCCTGAAAAAATTGGTTGTCTGTAAAGTCGGTATACGGACGATAGTTTTACGTGATAACGTATTCCGTAATACATAACCTAAACCTCCCAAAATTTGGTTTCAATCCGCTTATCCTTGATGTCGGAATGATAAGAAATGTCAAAAGTGACGTTTGCAACTTACAAAGTATTATGTTCTAATAATAATTAGTTATTCCAATACTTAACTTAGAAGGCTTTGCATTTCACAAAATACTAATGTCAAAAAATTGAATTAAACATTAGAAATGCAGCCGTTTTCATGTTAAGACAAGACATACGTTTGCTTCTAATTTCCATGTACGGCAAACAAAGACAACCGACCGCGTCGCGCCATGCATTAGACAACATTGCATTTATACAGCTATTTTTCTATATAAATTTGTATAAAATATTTTTCTATATAAATTTGTATAAAAAAACTGTTTAGGCAAATTCTGTTATACGAAATCTATGTAAAATGTTCTCCTCTTTCGTTTAAGACTGGTTTCAAACCGATCTGATTTAAATTGAACGAGAAATTAGCAAAAAGCACGCACAGGGTCAGGCGGAACGTTACGAACGTTAGGAACGTTACGTTACACTTTTTCGTACATGCAGTCGGTGTTTTATCAATTTATAAGATTGGTGATTCATCCATTTATAAGACGTTATCACGTCAAAAATCAGTTCTGTAATGCAAGAGGCCTCGAAGATATAGGAGATCGAAAAGTATTCGTGAAAACATAGCCCAGTACTTTACGAGAACTTGGTCGACACACTTCGTGAGCTATGATGCATTAAACAAATTTTCAATGTATTGTTTTTCAAGCGAATATCGCTCGAATTCTGTTCATATGTTCAACGACAATGTAAACCTTTTGCCTGTAACAATTTTAGATAACAAATTGATTAATTGAATATGATAATGATAGGTACTTCTTAATGCTTCAATGCATTAAACGTGTAATAAGTTATTATCAAATAAAGTCCGTGACACATAAATCTATAAAGCCACTATTTCAAGTTTTTCCCAACACGTTGAATTACGATAACAATATCGAGGAACAGTAAAATATATTTTTTAGCAAATGTTGTTGAATTACTAAAACACGACAAAAAACAGTATGCACTAGCCCAAGGGTCGGCAACCTTTTGAGACGGAAGAGCCAAAAGTTACAATTTACAAAATTTTCCAGTTTTTAAAGAGCCACTAAAAATTTTCATTTCAGTATTATAGTATTAGCTTATATAGACATATCCGAGGACGACACGTCGCGACGGGGGCGGTGCGGGTGAGACGCGAGTGGAATAAGCTGAGAAATAGACATGGGTGCTCAATCATGGATCGATTGGACGATTTTTAAGGGTTTATATAATAAAATAATGATTTTTTGTGTATGGAACTAGAGAGCCGCAGCTTTACATCAAAAGAGCCGCATGCGGCTCGCGAGCCGCAGGTTGCCGCCGACCCCTGCACTAGCCAGTTGTCAAATATTTTTTTGCACAAGACACTACAAAATACCAACATTAAATATCTATGGAGTTCATTTTGTTGAAATAAGTTACTTCGAATAAACTAAATTTAATTATAATGGCGGCTTTCGATTTAGTCGTAACTAAAAGAAAATGTCGGCGTTTAACTAGCAGGCTAGCCATCCCATTAACTGCCTAATTTAACGATTGGGCTGCGACATATATATACATACTATACAGTATGTAAACACGTAAGGTGCACATAGGGAAATTAACATTGGGAAAAAATGACTGGATCAGAGTGAGCCTTGAAATCTTGTTTTTCAATTTGACAGATAATATTCTTTTGCAAAATGAATGTGTATACTAGCGAAGAAAATATTCAAACGATTACAACATAATTGGACTTTTTTTATTAATGGGACATTAAATTCCCAAAAATACTTAAATATGGTGCGAGATCAAATATCTCCGCCTATTCGTGTTGAACCTAAAGACATTGGGTCACTGATTTACCAACGCGCATGCATCATACCAGTTAGACAATGTTTGAATGAAATGTTTCCAAACAGATGGAGTTGTTTATTTGTTTTATTTTTGTACAAAAAAATTAAAATAATGATTTATAAGAGCTTTTTATTATTGAAAAAGCCAAGTAAAATAAAAATAAATCAAAATAAAATAGAAATCCTCAAGATTTACCACGATAATTCAATAGAAATAACAATTAATGCAGTCATGGCTAACTCTGATCCAAGTATTTTTTCCCAATGCTAATTTCCGTATGTGCACCTTACGCATTTACATACTGTATACACATCCACAGTATAGGTTATTTGAAACGATACGACAAAATATATACAAGCAGCCATTATACAATTAACAATTAGAAAGTTTTAATCTGTGAACATTGCACAATGGAATCATAGAATGCAATTTAATTGGTATCACACCTTCAAATAATCCAACAGCATCCTACATGTCAAACGTACACACTGGTCAACGAAATATAGTTCATGCTAGAAAGATGTCAAATAGTAATAGTCCAAGAGCGTGTGGTTGAAAATTGCAAGATTAATTTTTCATTATTTTTTTAATCATCAAACCTTCAATCTTTCGTACAATTTATTAGATAATAAATAGCTTAATACTAATTAATTTTTATATTTTTTAGATATTTCTGAAGAAGATCCAAATCCGGATCGAAACATCATCTTGTGTTATATTGATGTTATTTTTTTTTTTTTTGTCAATATATTGGTCTGAGAAAAATTGGTTGACAATTTTATTTATTTGAAAATTGCAAGATTAATATTTTAAGATAAATTAGTATTTGAAGTGTAAATAAAAATAAATATAGATCGGGGCTACTGACCACGGTGTGCTTTAAAAGGTGTCAGACATAATTTTGATAAAACTAATCTAGTCAGAGTCGGGAGATTTTAAAAATTTCTTCTCAAAATATTAACCTTTACAAAAATCTTGCAAATATTGACCACTAGTTCTTGATCTATAAGTACAGTCATTTCTAGTTGATTTGACACCGAAAGTGCTGGACACAAACAGAAAAATATTGACTTGGTTAAAGCAACGGCCACACTTATATCCGGTACACGATATGATCATGACCACGTCGCAACTATAACATTAAGGCCGCTGCACAGGAGACTAGAAGCGCTGCTAGATTTGCTTACTACTTTTCAAAGTGAAACTTTTATTCTATCACCCCGATTTTTCTGGCCGTCTGTTGCATGTCGCATTACAGGCGGCCGCGGAGTAGGGGTAAAGTGAAAGGCGTTCGGAGTAGACGCTCGGTAGAGCAGCCAAGGCCAATATGGCGGCGCCCATGGTTAGCATCAGCTGACCGTGTAGTATGTATAACACATAGTCAGTCTGTCATGCGGACAAGTGCTGTACAGTGTTTACATGTTTTTATTCGTGTATACATGTGAATATTATTGTTTATAATTAATCGTGATGGATAAGTGTCTACAATCCAACGCCTACAATCCAATAAAAGTTTCACTTGCGTCGTGGTTTCTTAAAACCACACAACTGTTTTTTTTATAGCGCTGGTTTTCTTGATTGCTGTTATATGCTCGCTTCACACGAGACGTCTTTTCAAGCTAGTTTTATGAATAAATCTGGTGCGCGCGCAGTGACAGTTCAAATATAAACACAGGGAAAAACATGTCGTTTGTCTGACTCTGAGCAGAATAACGCTATGTTTGTATGTAGGCGTTTGTTCAAGTCGCCTACGTGACAAGATACTGCTTTCCGATTGGTTCTTGCTCATACCTAGCAGCGGATCGGGCAAGGGCCCCTGTTCTAATTTTAAAACCTATCTTGTGAGCTAGCAGGCGAGCCCGCAGTGACGTCATTTCCAGCTTCGTACCCAGCCTACCGGCCAGCAGAACTCCAAGCAGTGTTTTTAACCTCGTGTGCAGCGGCTTTTAGCTATGTTCCAAGCAGTCAGAGAACGGACACAGAGCCGTCTCCGTCTTGCGAAGTTTCGTTTTCGTGACGGTTTTTTGTCCGTTCTCTGACTGCTTGGAACATACCTATTATAAATTGTTGTTTATTCTTCTTCAAGAAAAACTCAAAGACACCCCTGGTCTGTGGCCAGATTGACATTTGTGTCAACCACGTAATGTCCTTCTTTGTTTCCGAATTGTCAATGGCAAGCCTTGAAATCTGAACACACTGTATAATAGGTGTTCAATTCAGTACGTAGGTATGTAGGTATATAATACATATTTACTAATATTATATTATTCTAATCTACTTGTTTCATCTCATACAAACAAATTACTGAAGGTTTTTCGTGCAGTCATGCGTACATTTACGTAGCTACCATCTTGTATTTAAACTACATACACGCTAGTATTTAAAAGGCGCCAAATTTAAATGACCAATTAACTATTTTGTCTGTATCGATGATATAATTAATCAAAAAAAAACATCAGTGTGCCATTTGAAAAACTGGCAAGAAAACACCATATTTGATGAACTGACTGTCTGCGAACCAATATAAACTTTTACCATTCCAACCCACAAGTGGGGAATGGTACTAGTTTAGGTCAAAAATCACTTTTCAAAAATTTTACAATATCTTTCCATTTTGAGATCCCCCGAATCCAAAAAACACATTTTTGGAAAATCTCTGTGCGTCTGTTAGTCTGTTTGTCTGTGAATACGATACAGGTCAAACGGATAAGCGGATTGAAACCAAATTTTGGGAGGATGTTTGGTATGCAAATATGAAGAGGTTTATTGTTTTTGGGGAAAATCAGCGCATGCACAGAAGAGATATATGCTAAAACGGTATTTTTTATATAATAATGGTATACTTATCATAACGGCTTATTATTCTATTTATTTTTTCAAGAAAGTTTTGTTAAAATTTTTTTTTCTAAACTTTATAGTTTTGGAAATATTTTGAAAATAAACAAAAAATCATCCGCTCTATTGTTTTATGGATCCGTCAGAAATAAACTAGTTAGGCATGCTTTGATTAATTTTTACATGACGTGGAACATACTGTGTAGGAAACCATGGCAACGAATAGTTAATATCATATTAAATACTAGCCATTACCCGCGTCACCTCACGCGACATCAGAAATTTTATTTTCTTTATTATAATCAAATTCAACATTTTTGAAGTTCGAATGGTCCCGTCGCCCAATTGGCTGGAATTTTTTTCTAAGGACTATCAACCTCTGAATTTTTCGTGATTACTTAGGAAACACCCTATATATCAAAAGATCGTAGGCATACTTTGAATAACCGTTAGTAGGTACCAAGATTAAAGATATGTCAAACCAAATCAACTGGAGATTTTAATGTATGGCTGATGACAATAGTATTTCGAAATTGCTCTTGAATTTCTCCAATACACAGTACTTTCTTGACTACATCCAATAAAGCATACATACTGTAAATCTAAAGCCGCACTTCAACATGGCTTATGTAATGTTTAATACCTTCCAAGATTGCCAAATGCATTTAATAAATGGTGCGGCTAGACAAAATTGACATTCTCAATCAAAATGGATCGACTGCACATTTTCGTTCCTTCCGAATTTTAATGAATGGCGGCAAAGGAATTCCTTTGAAAATTTAGTTTCGATGCGTTGAATGTTGTGAAAACAATACTGCATTTTAAATAAACAACTATTATTGTTAATTTTAATATACACCATTTCTTCAATGCCATGGGCAATAATAAATTGTAATTGTTTAATAATGTATAAATAGAAATAATATAAAATGTATCACAAAGGCGTTGGCTACTTCAATTGTCATTTTAATGTTCTGTAACTAAGATCTTTACACGTGATTTTATTGTTGCCACTTATATATTACAAATATACAGGGTCGTATTCAAGACAGGGGCAGGTGCCCAAAGCCCAGACGGAAAGGAAGACCCCAGAAAGATTGAAAAAATTCGCATTATATTAAAAAATACCTGTCCGAAATTTTGAGTAAAACAATATACAGAGTGAGTCAGACCACTCGTCGCGGTCGTTTTTTTCGAAAACGGTTAGTCGTAGAGAGTTGTGTCAAAAATCTGTATCATAAAAGCCCTAATGAAGAATCGAATGGTGATATTTGTTTTCCCCGGAAAGGTCGGCTTCCTTATTAGTTTGCTCCAGAATGTTCAGAACTCCGGAATATTAAATGGGAAGATAGGTCGAAAGTGGTATTGTTGAAAAGATCTTTAAAAAATAAGCAAGTTTTGTAGAACATTTTTTTTGTTACTGCCGCCCCTGCTAAATAATATTCGTTTGAAATTATTATATTTACATGTCATAATGACGAACTTAAATTTAAAAATCGGCATTTAAAATCTAGTTACTTAATTAAACAATGCCATAAATGCTTAAATTGTTTTCCATTTACTTCTAAACACTGATGAGCTCTTCTATAGATATGCTATGGGTACCTCTAAGTATTTTCCGACAAAAAAAAACAATTGCAATTACCTATTAAAAAAATATTGTGTCATTTATTATTGTTTAATTAAGGAACTAGATTTTTAATGCCAACTTTTAAAATTAAGTTCGTTATTATGACATGTTAATTTAATAATTTCAAACGAATATTACTTAACAGGGGTGACAGTAATAAAAAAAAATGTCCTACAAAACTTACTTATTTTTTAAAGGTCTTTTCAGCAATACCACTTTCGACCTATCGTTCTATTTAAAATTCCGGAGTTCTGAACATTCCGGGGCAAACTAATAGGGAAGCCGACCTTTCCGGGAAAAAAAATATCACCATTCGATTCTTCATTATGGCTTTTATGATACAGATTTTTGACACAACTCTCTACGACTAACCGTTTTCGAAAAAAACGACCGCTACGGGTGGTCTGACTCACCCTGTATACTTATTTCTAACGGTTTCCAAAATATTTAAAACTTTTTTAATAAAGAAAATATCTGTAAAAAAAAACTAAAAAATCGAAAATAAAAAAGCTGCAAACAAAAAAAAAACGACTATTACAGAAGTAATAAAATATAGTTTAAAAAAAACTAAAAAACACGCTTTATATCGGACTAAAAAGTAAAAAATAATTGTTTTTAAATAAGCTTAAAAAGCGTTGGGCGCTCGATGTACGAAAATGTGGAACAAAGCGCCCCACGCTTTTTAAGCTTATTTAAAAACAATTATTTTTTACTTTTTAGTCCGATATAAAGCGTGTTTTTTAGTTTTTTTTAAACTATATTTTATTTTTCACTTTTTAGTTTGAGGATCTATAAAAGAATTTATTAATCCTGGGGGTCCTAATAAGGATAATGGGAAACTGTTATCAAATTATTGCATTGTCATCGGTCCTTGATACGTATGCAAAGTTTCAAATTAATCAGACTTCGGGAAATTGGTGAAAATTATGCTCAAAGATTCCGTTACGGACATACATACTTAGTTACAACCCAAACTAATATAAAGCGTATAAAAAAGCTTCCCATATGAAAAATAATCGGGTGAAAAAAAAATATTTTTTTTTAGTGTAGTTAGATGACATTAACCTTGTTTTTTTATCCGGCTACTTTTAATAAAATTGTGATAACTAAAACAATATTTATCGTGAACAAAAAGTTATGGTAGCCAAAAATTTCTTTTGATTTAAAATAACTTTTAAGGATAATTTCATTCTTTTTACACGCTTTATATTAGTGTTTCACTTGTAAGTTTGTATGTATGTATGTTTGTAAACTCCGTTTTGGACTACAGCAAGTGGTTTATATAGTGGTATAATAGCCAGCACTGTAAGTACAGTGGCTAGCCGTGCGGTCTAAAGCACGGGTCTTCGCTGACGTCAACTCTCGGAATCACGGGTCGTGGGTCTAATCCCGTCCACGCCGAAATAAAAAATTCGTTTTTTTTCGGCAAATTTTTGACAATAAATCGAACTAAAAAGTGGAAAATAAATATAGTTTAAAAAATAAAAAACACGCATCATATCGAACTAAAAAGTAAAAAATATTTTTTTTAAAATAAGCTTAACAATAATGAATAAAAAATACTAGTATTATTGTGAAAAAAGCGTGGGGCGCTTTGTTCCACATTTTCGTACATCGAGCGCCCCACGCTTTTTTCACAACAATACTAGTATTTTTTATTCATTATTGTTTTAAGCTTATTTTAAAAAAAAAAAATTACTTTTTAGTTCGATATAAAGCGTGTTTTTTAGTTTTTTTTTAAACTATATTTATTATGTATATACCGAAGCGGAAAAAATACGATCAAGGTATAAAATTATATAGAAAAAAAATATATATGTATCGAAACGGTGTTTGATCATAACACGTGTAATATTATAAGTACCTATATGTGTAAGAAAGAGAACGAAGTACAGTGCATGAAGTATGCGCAAATGAGACAGAAATAGGTCGAAAGCCCGAGGGTCCTTCTTAAGGTATAGTCTAGTGTTGCTATACTACACATATCAGATGAAATTCCTTCAGACGATTTGAGAGAGCTGACCAAAAGGTCAAACGGTCAATCCGTACATACATAGACATATATATGTTATATATGTTCATGTACCAGATTCTACAGACTGTCCAATGAGACAATCTTGGCTGTAACCTACTCCCAGGGTTGGTTTAAGTGTCATTTATATTTTCACGTGATGCATAGGATTGCCACACGTCCGATTTTCCCCGCCTGAAAGTTGTCCCTGACTCCCAGCATTATATTATTTTTTCTCAACTTGAGATTCCGCACATAATTTCCGCTTGATTCAAAGAAAAAAATAATTTACAAAAAGAAACAAAGTAATTACAATACACTTGCATAGACTACTATGTGGCAAAATGTTTATTTTGTTTTCTGAAGGCATTCAATTCTTTTGAAAAAAAAAACAATTTTGAAGCTTTACTTAAAGTAGTACGAGCATCAAGGCAATTTTAAATAAAAGGCTTGATTTTTTTTATATTTCGGTAGATGGATGATATGTTTTCATTGATTTCTCCAAAACTAGTCGGTGGAAATTAAAAAAAAAACTATTTAAATTAAAGTTTAAACCTTAATAAATTATATTGAAAACAAAAAAAAAAAAAAACGTTGCGCACGACTAATTAAAAAGATACTTAATCTTTTTAATTAGTCGGGCACAATGAGTTTTTTTTTAATTTATTAAGGCTTTAACTTTAATTTAACTAGCTTTTTTAGGCGCGAATAGCGTAAGCTAAAGCGCCTATATGTACTCGCTTTGTCTGTGAATCTGTGAATCTGTGAATCTGTGAATCTGTGAATCTGTGAATCTGTGAGTCACGCTTTTTGTATCCAGCGTACAGCCCAAACGCCTTAACCGATTTTAAAAAACTTTTTTTTGTTCGATTCGTCTCCGGGTAACTTAAATCCTAACGTCGCCCGATTTTTGAATTTTTGTCCCAGAGGGGAGAAAATTAGGAAAAAAAAAGTTTTTTGCTTATTTCTCGCTCAATTTAAATCAGATCGGTTTGAAACCAGTCTTAAACGAAAGAGGAGAACATTTTACATATATTTCGTGTAACAGAATTTGCCCAAACAGTTTTTTTATCCCGATTTATATAGAAATAAATTCATTTTATACATAATTATATAGAAATGAATTCAATTTAATTGTTGCACGGTTTAACATGACAATTTAAAATACGAGCACCAAGGTAATTTGAAATAGAAAGGATTGATTTTTTTTTAAGTTGGACTAAGTCTAAACCAATTCTGAAAATTTTAGGGGGGGTTGCCCGATTATTTATATAAATAAATGACTTCAAAAGTAGGCATATTTAACATTGGCTTTATGGTAAAACGGTAGATGGATGATATGTTTTCATTGATTTCTCCAAAACTAGTCGGTGGAAATTAAAAAAAAACTATTTAAATTAAAATTAAAACATTAATAAATTATTGAAAACAAAAAAACCCGTTGTGCCCGACTAATTAAAAAGATATTTAATTAAATAAATATCTTTTTAATTATAAATAAATATTAAAAAAAGGCAAGCCTTTCATTTAAAATTGCCTTGGTAGTACTAAAATAAAAAGTTTGCATTTGTTCAAAAACGAATGCCATTATAAATATTGGTAAAATGCAACGCCTTCTGAGTTAACAATTTGAATAACTAATTTAGAACATAAAACTTGACAGTTGCAAACGTCATTTTTGACATTTCTTACCATTCCGACACAACGGATCATCGGATTGTAACCAAATTTTGGGAGGATGTTTGATATGAAAATATAAAGTGATTTATTGTTTTTTTGGGGAACATCGGCGCATGCGCAAAAGAGTATATCTTTTTTAATGTTGTTTTATAAAATAATAATATAGTTTTTGACGTGATAACGTCTTATAAATTGATGAAACACCAATCTTATAAATTGATAAAACACCGGCTGCATGTACGAAAAAGTGTCACGTTCCGAAATCTGTCCCGTTCCGAAATCTGTACCGTTCCAAAATCTGTCCCGTTCCGAAATGTGTCACGTTCCGCCTGACTTAAATATGATATTCGAGCGGCAGATATCATCAACCGATTGAGATGAAAATTTGTATACACGTTTAGTTTGAATGACAATGCATGGTTAGCTGTATGACGTCACTCTAAATCCAATATGGTGGACTTCTAAAGATGGCGGAAATGCCTTCGGTAATTTTGAAGCAGATATCATCAACCGATTGAGATGAAAATTTGTATACAGGTTTAGTTTGAATGACAATGCATTGTTAGCTGTGTGACGTCACTCTAAATCAAATATGGCGAACTTCTAAAGATGGCGGACTAATTTTATTATGCTTTCCTACAATATGGGTATCAAATGAAAGGGCTTGCTGAGAATAACTCGAAAAATAAAGTGACGTCACTCTAAATCCAATATGGCGGACTTCTAAAGATGGCGGACTAATTTTATTATGCTTTCCTACAATATGGGTATCAAATGAAAGGGCTTGCTGAGAATAACTCGAAAAATATAGTGACGTCACTCTAAATCCAATATGGCGGACTTCTAAAGATGGCGGACTAATTTTATTATGCTTTCCTACAATATGGGTATCAAATGAAAGGGCTTGCTGAGAATAACTCGAAAAATATAGTGACGTCACTCTAAATCCAATATGGCGGACTTCTAAAGATGGCGGACTAATTTTATTATGCTTTCCTACAATATGGGTATCAAATGAAAGGGCTTGCTGAGAATAGCCCGAAAAATAAAGTGACGTCGCTCTAAATCCAATATGGCGGACTTTTAAAGATGGCGGACTAATTTTATTATGCTTTCCTACAATATGGGTATCAAATGAAAGGGCTTGCTGAGAATAACTCGAAAAATAAAGTGACGTTACACTAAATCCAATATGGCGGACTTCTAAAGATGGCGGACTAATTTTATTATGCTTTCTTACAATATGGGTATCAAATGAAAGGGCTTGCTGGGAATAACTCGAAAAATATAGTGACGTCACTCTAATTCCAATATGGCGGACTTCTAAAGATGGCGGACTAATTTTATTATGCTTTCCTATAATATGGGTATCAAATGAAAGGGCTTGCTGAGAATAACTCGAAAAATAAAGTGACGGCACTCTAAATCCAATATGGCGGAATTCTAAAGATGGCGGACTAATTTTATTATGCTTTCCTACAATATGGGTATCAAATGAAAGGGCTTGCTGAGAATAACTCGAAAAATAAAGTGACGTCACTCTTAATCCAATATGGCGGACTTCTAAAGATGGCGGACTAATTTTATTATACTTTCCTACAATATGGGTATCAAATGAAAGGGCTTGCTGAGAATAACTCGAAAAATAAAGTGACTTTAGTTTAAATCCAATATGGCGGACTTCTAAAGATGGCGGACTAAGTTTTTGACGTCAAGAGGGGTTTAAAAAAAAAAGTTTTTGACGTGATAACGTCTTATAAATTGATGAAACACCAGCTGCACGCACGAAAAAGTGTAACGTTCCGTAACATTCCGCCTGACCCTGTGCGTGCAAGCGAGAGCGCAGTAATGTATTATTAAATATGATATTGAGCGGAATACGTTATCACGTAAAACTATCGTCCGTAAACCGACTTTACAGACAACCAATTTTTTATAACGGCTTATTATTCTGCATATTTTACTAGAAATTTTTGTAATTTTTTTTGGGGATAATCGGCGCATGCGCAAAAGATATTATATGCTATGATGTTTTTTATATAATAATAGTAAACTTTTCATAAATGATTATTATTCTATATGTTTTACAAGAAAGTTTTGTAATTTATTTTTCGGGAAAATCGGCGCATGCGCAACAGAGAAAGAAGTACCTACCTTTCAATGTTGTTTTTTTATAATTATGATATACTTACATGTCATAACAGTTTATTAGCCTGTATATTTTTACAAGATAGTCATGAAAAAATGTGTTTTTCTAAATTTGTACTTAGTTTCAGAAATATTTTGAAAATAAAAAAAATCTAATGTTAGTTTGTTCCGTAGATGTTAGTTAGGTATTTGACAAGCATTCTTTGTTTATTTTTAACATCATAACGTGATAACATATAGAAAACCATGAACACGAACAGCAAATTTTATAATGTTTAGTGGTAACTATACGCGTTACTATACGCGTTAACGGAAATTTTATTTTCTTTGTTATTATATGTCAAATGTCAATATTATAATTTATTAGTTGGAAAGGCCCCATAATCTAATTGCTGCAATTTGTTCGACTAGATTAAATTAACTAAAGCTTTGAAATTTCACACACATGCAAGTCTGGTGACAATGTATATATCCAATATGGCGGATGCCCCAAGATGACGGAATACCTTTTCCTTCTCAACCATCTTGAATAAAATAATCAAATAATTTTTATAATTTATTGTCATAATAGTTAAAATTTTGAAAGACTATAAAAACAAGAAAAATAAAATACTAATAAAAAGAAAGTTTTTATTGAAATGTACCAAAAAGAAAATATAATTTTTATAATTTAGGGTCACAATTATATTATTAATTGTGACTAATAAACGATCATAGAGTTTACAGCTAACGCTTTTATATTTATGAACCTAAATTAATTATTAATAAATTATTAAAATGATTTTTTCCTTTCTGTGTTTCAATACTTTCAACTGTTATTTTTTTATTAGATTAAGTTAATTAAATTATGTTATTAAGCTCAAAGTGTCGTTAAAAATATACATCAATTTTCGAACATAACGTTGGGGTATATTATGTAAAATTCGCGCCTTGTAATTCTTGAATTACTTGTGTCTTCAGACAATATTTTTTAATTTCCACCGCTTAGTTTTGGAGAAATCAATGAAAACATATCATCCATCTACCGTTTTACTATAAAGCCAATATTTAACATTGGCCTAGTTTTGAAGTCATTTATTTATTTAAATAATCGGGCAACCCCCCTAAAATTTTCAGAACTAGTTAAGACGTAGTCCAACTTCAAATAAAAAAAAAACAAGCCTTTTATTTAAAATTGCCTTGGGTGCTCGTACTACCTTAAATAAAACAGTTTTGGGTTGTGAGATGTACTGTCGATTTTACAAAATATATTTTTACAGCAAGATATCTATCAGTTGGTGCGAAATCGTTCAAAACTTCGAATAATAAACTTTAATAAAACGGCTTTTCAAATAAAAGAAGCATACCCGGTATTGGATGCGTTTTGATATTAATGAAACATCATGTATATAAAGCGCACAGATACCCGGTCCAAGCTACCATGCCGCTGTCTGTATATAATATTGACGCATGCGCAGTTCACGTGTCCAGTGACCGAATGGACCATGGATATATTATAGATATATATATGAAGCGTGTGTGTGTGTTAACATACGTATAGATATACTATACGAGGTGACACCAAACATATCGTTAATGGTAGGTTTCAGTATCATCGAAACAAAAGCCTGTATCACGTCAACTAGTTGAAAAACGAGCTAATTTTGTCAGCCGTTTACATTAACTAGAAATAATGCTAAGCAGAACCGTTGCGACAGTAAAACTGTATTTCGTTAACGAACATACTAGATAGTGCTGTGGTTCGTTTCAAAGCAGAACATTATTTGAATACACCTCGTATGTATGTGCGTATTGGCTGATATCATAAAAGTGTACATGCAGAGGCCCGAATGGATACTGACCACCGCGACCGGACAGTGGTCACTACACTTACATGTCAGTTTGAGTACAGTTCATACAATACAACTTGACATCAACAGACATTTTTGAGAGACAGTTAACGTGCGAGTTCAAATTAAAGAAAAAAACAATGATGCATTAAATGTCTTTCTTTTGACGATATTTTTAAACTTACAAAATATGAATAATCAACTTTTATTTGTGGAAACAAATATATACAACACATTGTTATTAGGAGCGTGATTTAAATTAACAGCCCTGTTAAATTTCTATCGCATTTTAACTGACGTGGTATCACATTAACAGGACTGTTAACTGACCCTACCGAATAGCATCGATTTTAATACAATACAAATAGGTGAATAGGTTCGTGTTCTAACTGCTTATTGAAGTCTCTCGATTAATACTTCATAGAATAAACATACAAATTGCCACGTTAAAAATAAATACGCAGAGGAACCGGATGGTGAGGTAGCCGAGTTTGTAGGGATGTTGTTATGTAATATAAAAAAGTACATAAAGTATCTATCTATGGCTTTTAGGACTGTTGTAAAGCCACAATTCCGACGTTCAAATACGAGAACAGGTGTGATTAAAAATCATAATTTAAAAATTGATGTATCGTGTATCGATCCTTTCTTATACGTTCAAAATACGTGTCATAATAATAATGATGCCCGATATTGTTCATTTCATTTTATTTCCTTTATACATCTGTGCGTTTATGTTTTTTGTTTATGCTTTGATCTTTTCTTACCGCAACAGTTAAATGCACACCTATTAATATTTCCTGAGAAATGTCAATTTGTACACAGCATAAAGGTATACGCAATAAGCAATAGGTACGCGGGTCATTCGTTAATGGTAAGAAATTGTTTTATAAAGCGCTGGACAAGTTTTTATTGTCAGATTCTCAGACGTTTAAGCATTTTTGTTTGTAGATATTTTCTAATTACATCGATTGCAGTTCATTAAATTATAACAACAGGATATTACAGTATCAACCTCAAACATTAGTTTCAGTTTAACGAATAAATCAATCTTTAACTACTAGCTATTACCAGTGCCGGATTAACCTACAAGCAAATTAAGCAATTGCTTAGGGCATCACGTCTTAGGGGGCACCAAGAAGCACCACTCAGAAATGAAAAGTACCTCACTAAACCGTGTCACCAATTTTTTTTTCTTTTTGTCATGTTCCCAAAAATTTTATCTATACTGGTATGTCTTTAGAAGTATAAAAGTTAAAAATATGTAATAATTTATTTTTGAAAATGAAAACGAAAAAAAACATTATTTCTTAAGGGTTCAATTTTTATAATTTTTAAGTTTTGAAACTTTTTTTCTATTAATTGTATAAAAATGCCTAAGGTCTGATTTTATAGACAGCCAAATTTTCAATGAGAGCATTGATTGTAAAATAGATTTTTTTCCCCAAAAATCTAGGTATCCTTTTTAACTTTTTTCTGCCAATTTGATTTTTTTTATAAACTGAACATATTAGAGATGGGGCCCACAAGCAAAAAATGCTTAGGGCATCAAAGAGTCTTAATCCGGCACTGATTATTACCCGCGATTTCGCTCAGTGTTGACATGAACATCGTGTAATGCGAATCAACTAGGATAAACAGTGTCTTATAATTATTTTTGAATTTGCTAGTTGTATTAAAATAGGTCTTCGAGTGATACTATAGTATAAACAAATAAGTATTTTGAAAACACATTCTGTCTAGGTAAAAAAATCGAAAAAACCGCAAAAAACGATACACGTCCTATTTTTACCTTATTGATTTTATGTTTTTTACTAACGGTAATTAATTATTTTTAATGCTTGTTTTAATTTGATTCAACCAACTTTCTTTTTTAAGCTACACGTTTCATTATTACGTAAATGTTAGAGCTTCGTATGAGACGAGACGACACACGATTTTCGAAAATATCGTCTCGGGAGTTAGATAAGAAAATTATATATTTAAGTATCTAAGTTTGTATTTATTTTCCAGTAACTAGTGATGAGTAAAGCAAGAACAAAACTGAGATATAGTCTTGATTTTGCTTATTCGCTCTTGAGCTTGTACTTGCTCAAATACTTCTGGTCTTGATCTTGCTTATTAAGTCTCGATCTTGGTCTTGCGTATTCAGTCTTGATCCTGCTCATTTAACCTGGTACTTTACGTCTTTTTAATCATTTTTCAAAATACCATCAACATCAAAGTTTTTTATAGGTATAAATTATAAATTATTTACAATTAATATTGATAGGATTGAGACAGTCTTGGTATCGGTCTTGGTCTTGCTTATTCAGTCTTGGTCTTAATCTTAAGTAAGCTCATCACTACCAGTAACTATAAGACTATTTTTTTTTACTTTTTTACTTCTTGGAGGACTTTCTTCGACTTCTTTTAGCGCCTCAAAATTTAAGTGCAAACATGTAGTTCTGTAAAACCTATATACGTTTTTGAAAAAAGGTCGTCTGGCAATATTTGCACATATAATTTAAAATATTTAGAAGCGCTGATCGGACGTAAAGTAATAGAATATGTGATATCTTTGAATAAACGATATGAGAAAATTTTAGTACACGAAGTTAATGTTACAGCGACATTCTCAACACAAACTATGGCTTCATTGCGTATCAATTTTATGCTACAGTGTAACATATTTATTATAGATACTAACATACAGGCTTAGCCAAAATTAACACTAAAATCATACATTTATACCAAAAAAAGCTCATAGAATATAATAAAAAAATTAATAAAAGTAATTCTACAAATGATATTTGTACTGTCAAACATTCCAAATTATTAATAATTAGTGTATTTACCATATTATAACTTTACACTGTTGGCGTCGGTCGGACTGCGGGACCTAGGGGTCGAACCAATTTGTAGTAGACTAAACTCCCATGACAGAAAAAGTTACCCCTACGAACACCTCAAAATTATAAAGTGAAAATGACTGAAAAACATCTAAGAAACATGTTACGCCCACCAGACTAGTAAAAATTTGTTAATTATTTTTTATGAATTTTTGAGTTTAAAAAAAAACATGATTTTACTTTCCAAAACACCTGCTTTAAATTTATATAATTTATATTTTATAGTACCTAAATAATAATGTACCATTTTTGAAAAAATTGGTCTGGCTGACAATTTTTGTTAATAAATTTGTCAGACTTCATTTGTTATATATTATTTTTTTTATGAAAATACATTTCATAACACCTCCTTGAATTTTTTTTAAAATAAAGTTTAAGATCTCTTCTATCTAATACAACTTGTCTGGCTGACAATTTTTGTTAATAAATTTGTCAGACTTCATTTGTTATAAATTTTTTTTTTATGAAGTCTCTCATAGTAAAAAAACATTTTTTCGCTGACAGACCAATTTTTATGCAGAAAATAGATGTCAAACCTTTTTTCAGAAAAAAATTAAGGTGGTGTTTTGACACGGCCCTTGTAAAAGCTGATTTGTTTATGAAAAAACGCTGTCACGGCGCTTAAAAATTGAATCTGGCATGGTAAAAAACAATATTTTGATGAAAAATGTATTAAAGTATATAAAAGAGATATACCGTATTCATTTAGAATTAAAAAAAAATGTTTTCTAGTTAGCAACGATTGTACCATATTTTTTCATTAAATGCGACCACAGTTTTTAATGAAAAAATATGGTATAATCGTTGCTAACTAGAATTTTTTTTTTTTAATTCTAAATTTGTGTATTTGTGAGCAATAACTTTTGAACGAATTAATCGATTTAAACGAAATTTGGTCCACATATTGGAATCTTTCATCGCACGTAGCTTAATATTATAAAAATGAGCTCTATCGGACTATTTTACGAGTAGCTTTTAGGGATTGGAAAATGTTTTTTGACCCAAAAATATCGAAAAAAATTCAGAATCAATTTAAAGTTTAAATTTAACCCTTTAAAAAAGAATTAAAATGCGCTGATAAAATTTCAAAAAAATCTGCCCGGCAGGACCGAAATTTTATTTAAAAAAAAAAACACTATAGTTTGTGGATATGGATTTACTTACTAAATGATGTATTTAATTTGGCACCGATGTTAGATTGTTAATAGTATTGCAAATAAGTAAGAAATTGTTATTTTAAGGGGTGCATTAAGGGGGTACATTTTTTATTTTGTTCAAAAACAAACTTAAATTCGTACGATAAGAATCAGCAAAAACACTAAATTGGTCGACAATTTTATTTACTTGCAAAACACTAAATTATCGGTAGGGTTTGGCACTCCGACTCAAGTTTTTTTTTTAATTTACAATTTAAATTTTAACGAATAATAATATACACATTATATGTAGGTAAGTATATAATATACATCTATATATGTGTAGATATAAAATATACCTACACATTAAATATATAAAAATTTTCCTACAGGAAAAAAAGTTACTTAAACTGACAAATAATAAATGTTCAGATCTCGGAACAGAGCGCGGCAGGTAAAAATAATCAAACGCTATATTTTAATTTGTTATATTAAGCGGTAATTATTAATTTTACGCGACCTTGAAAATTAGGTAGATAGAGTTACTGTACATAATATAGTTATGTTTTAATAAACACAATGAGAAATCTTATAGGGTTATTAATTTTAGTGTAAAAATGTAAATGATGTAATAAAATTATAGCTAAGAAATTACTATATTACTTTCAATATCACAGTCTTTTATGATTAGATTAAATTAAAATAACACAATGCCAGTCCCCTGTTTAAGTTTCGCTAATTCAGTTTCGATAAAAGAGAAGCCCCCTCGCTTCGCTCTTTGGGTCGAATAAAAACGGCGTGTTTTACATATTTTCTTCGTACTTATTCTTCTTTTGTTGTAGCTAATATTAATATAAATTACGTCATTCGGGAAAGAAGCTTTTTAGAGCAGTGTAAGAGTTATTCAAATCGATTTAGTGCTTCTCGAGTTAACGAGCAAACAGGGTTGTCAAAATTTTGATTATAAATAGATGAGTACAGCACAATAAAAATCACCTCAAAATAATTTAAGTAATATTATGTTAATGATTGGAAAATGGTAAGTATAATAATTATTTAAATAAGCTTAGACATTCATATTTTTATATCACAAATTTTACTGCCTACCTGAATACGTATTTTAATCACAATATTTCCTGGTTGAACACAAAAAAATTAATGATATTTCATAGTTAATCTGTAGAATGTTTAATTAGAGTGGAAAATTCTTTTAATTCCTATATCCTAGATTTTATGGTTCCTAATTTAAAGAATACCCTAACTGATTAATTTACTGGATTTCTACTGTACCACTGTCTTGTCATAAATATTTTACAATTAGTACGGCAGCAATATTAAAGCCAATTAATGGTTCATTATCGCCAAGCAATGGATTATTTCAAATGAGAAAAAAAAACACATTTATTTTAACATGTTTTTAGAGCTCTTTCTTACAATCTTATAGTAAAGAATGAATACATAAAAGCAAACACTGTTTGACATTTAAAATAAAAAGTGGGACACTTAAAAATATGGAGAGCCACAAAAAGTACTGAAATTAAATGAAACTATATACGCATGTTTGATACAATTCATTGATACATAATAACATACAATTACGAACCAATCATATTTTACATATTACAGATTGCATAAATAAGTTTGTCTTTAAAGACTGATATTTTAAAATGAGTATTTAGCAATTAAACGATATAAATTATATAGGTACGCTTTCCTTAGGACTTGGAGTGTCTTAAATTCATTTTTATTGTCCGTAATTGTATCAGAGCATCGCCCCAAACTTTTAAAAATAACGCTAAAAACTGTTTATTTTTAAGTTTTGTAAAAAAATACACTTAAATTTACATTTGACATTGTATTAAATGTAATAAAATTTAATGGAATATTTTTTTGATATGCATCTCTGTGGATAATACATGATGCGAACACACTGCGTATAATACTCGCCACGAATCTAAAAGGCTCGGAAGTTAGATGCGAATGCGGGCTTGCGCTTGTACAGTCTGTTGAAAAACTACAAACTCGCAACTCAACAAAACTTAAGTAACAATAACAACTTGACAATAGCGTACTCGACTGTACTTTAAAGCAGAAAAGTGACAAAGGCAACGAGCGATCACGGCCAATCACCGACGAGCGCACGTTCCGTGCAGGTAGCTGAGAGGTGGTGGGAGTCTTAACGGCCTTCGCGACGCCGTTTGTGACTAACTTCAGAACCTTTTAGATCCGTGGCGCGTATTATACTTCTTTATAACTTTTCAGTCAAAGTTACGTAGTCGTATAATAACACGACGAAATAAAAAAAAAATATATATATTATCGTGGCGATAAAGAAGAGTTTAAACTGATTTGAAATTTTCCTGATTTTCATTATTTTACCTTTATTATTGTGTTTTGGTTTACTACAAGTATTCGTTTCGGTTTTAGGATAAATTTTAAAAACGAAAATAATTCTAAAAGGATAATAATTGTTAGGACTGCGTAATTAATTAATTGAAAAATAAATGAAGAAAAGAACGAAGCCAGTACTTACTTAAATTTTGGCAGCAATAATGAAATAAAAATACACGCACCTGAAAAAGAAAAGAAATATTAGTAAAGTTTATTGTAGATTATATAGATGCTCGACAGCTTACTGAGGTCATATACAACGTCTTTTTATTTAAGACCGTGTACAATAATAGTTTGGGGGGGGGGCAGAACAAATGGATGAGAGACAAATTCGTGATTGTCTGTATGAACTAGTGATGTGCCGGATATCCGTATCCGTATCCGCGGATATCCGAGGGAGAAGAAAGATCCGTATCCGTTAGTTTTTGGCGGATCTTTTACGGATCTTTTACCTTATTAATTTTCAATTCATAGATAAAATTTTATATATATATAGGTGATGAGGTAATAATGAAAAACTGTTAAATTCCATTCAGATTATTTTTTTTATTTTATTCGTATTTGGCACCTTTATATTGCAAACATTTATCATAGTGAGTACCATACCAATAGTACATAACTCAAAGGTACTAAAAAACTATCTTTATAATGAGATATTGCACAACGACCTTTGGAAAGAGACAATCTGTTATGAGAGTTAACTCTTAAAAAGGTCAATAACTTTTTTCCATAACAGATAGTCTCTTTCCAAAGATCGATGTGCAATATTTACCGCCGCGTACTCTAAGAAAGTTAAGATCCGTATCCGTATCCGCGGAACTTGAAACCAAATATCCGTATTCAGATCCGTATCCGCGGATATATATTTTTAACGATCCGGCACATCACTAGTAAGAACAAACCTCATAAAAAATATTCTGAAAGACAAAACCGCAGTTGAAAAAAAAGTCGTTCCCCTAAAAGACTGCAAATTAAAACCGCAAATATTATGACTAATATTTACAAGCAAATGCGTTTACACCAAAGTCCAGTCTGCGAACATGTTCGCATTTATAATTAGCGGGCACTAAAAATGTATTCAAAGAGTCACTAAACGCCACGGATTGTGGTATTCAATAGGTAGGCTTATTTCCGAGGTAATAACGCAAACACAATACCGTCATTAGTTTTTATTCGAACTTCGAATCAACTTTTCGAATAATGAGGCTATTTTTTTAAAGTAAAACTTCGTTTGGCAAAGTTGTGGGAAAAATTCATTCTTGAGATGAAAATGTAACAAACGTGTCGCAATCTATACTAATATATAAAGCTGAAGAGTTTGTTTGTTTGTTTGTTTGAACGCGCTAATCTCAGGAACTACTGGTTCAAATTGATGGATAGCCCATTTATCGGGGAAGGCTATAGGCTATATAATATCACGCTACGACCAATACAAGCGGAGCATCAATGAAAAATGTTGCAAAATGTATCTCAAAAATGAGCTTCTATTTAGTGAAATGCCGTAACTAAATATACCAATATTAGTCTAACTCTAGCACATATGAAACCCGAATAGGTCAGTCGGTAGTAGAGTACGTGACTCTTGATATCAGGGTCGTAGGTTCGAGCCCCACGTTGGGCGACTAAATTTTTAATTTTTTTTTTATTTTCTACATTACTTTCTTACATTTAAATTTATTTTAATTTTATTTACGACTGATTAAAATTAAATAAATCTAATTAATAGCTCATTTGAAAAATGTTTTAACTATAGGGACCTATATAAAAATAATTTTTCTACAGTGTTTTCAATTAAATATTTATTATATTTTATTAATTCCAGTAATTACTGATTTAAAAGAAATTTATTATTTATACTAAAAAGTATAATTTACTGCTTTTTATCGACAAAAACTTTTGAACGGTAACTCCGATCATCATGAAATTTGGACACAACATTCATCTCAGTAAACTAAGATGAATGTGCGTACACATGTCCCTCCCTTTCCCATTTGTTCTTTTGCACCCGGGTGAAACCGGGCGGGACCGCTAGTGCAGTACTACTTATAAAAACTCGCTGTGCAACATCAAATCTAAGGTGGTCGCGAGATAGAACACTTGCCTCGTATTGTTTCATATTAGGTACTTCACAGCTGGGAAAGCCTACGAAGTTGTGAATAAATATTATTCAAGACAGATGACGCGCAGACAGTGACTACGCATATTGCACATTATGACGGCTTACAGAGAGTACTTAGACAAAATATTATTTACAGTAGCCTACGATTCATTGAAGTTAAGTTTGCTACACAAGTGAAATTCCAAATAGTTGTAAACTATTTAAAAAAATGAGTGCTCTAAATGTTCCAGATAAAAACCGCTATTTTGAAGGATGTAGGGTTAACAATACAGTGTTTATTAGTGATGTTCCGGATCGTTAAAAATGTATATCCGCGGATACGGATCTGAATACGGATTTTTGGTTTCAAGATCCGCGGATACGTCTCTTAACTTTCTTAGATACACGGCGGTAAATATTGCACATCGACCTTTGGAAAGAGACTATCTGTTATGGGAAAAATTTATTGATCTCTTTAAGAGTCAACTCTCATAACAGATTGTCTCTTTCCAAAGATCGATGTGCAATATCTCTTTATAAAGATAATTGATTTAGTACCTTTGAGTTATGTACTATTAGTATGGTACTCACTACGATAAATGTTTGCAATATAAAGGTGCCAAATACGATTTAAAAAAATAAAAAATAATCTCAATGGAATTTAACAGGTTTTCATTATTACCTAATCACCTATATATATATAAAATTTCATTTATGAATTCAAAATTAATAAGGTAAAAGATCCGCCAAACACTAACGGATACGGATACTGATCTTTCTTCTCCCTCGGATATCCGCGGATACGGATACGGATATCCGGCACATCACTAGTGTTTATCACGAGCGGAATGCAATTTTGGTACTAGTAAAAATCGTCTTCATTACGCCCTAGGGCCTAGATACAACCTATTTAAGTGTTTAAATCTGTACCCACGTATTTATTTAAGTGACTTCATAATATTTGCACTTCTGAATTATACTCATATATGACAAATGATGTGTACATTGGTTTTTGTCAAGAATAATTGTACAATGATTTGGGAATACCAACAATAAAACATTATTACTAATGAAAATAGAATTCTTATATTATAAAACAAATCAAACAGATTGTTGAACTGTGTTTATTTATAAAAAAAAAATATGACGTTTCTAAAAACGTAATAATTTATAAATCTGTTCACGTGTTTCTTAATGCATTTTTTAAAACAATTATTTCGTAATCGCAAATGGTTCAACGTGCCGGTTAGGGTAAGGCCACATGAAGAGCGTTCAACGCGTGTTGGGCCAACGCGCGTTGAACGCTCTTCATGTGGCCTTACCCATAGGCTATTTCATATTTTAAAAAGAGCAGTAATACTTCATAGCGCACGGGATGGGTCGGCCAAGTTTCTGCACTATGTGCTATATATTTTCACGAAATATTTCACACGCCTAGGTGGAATAGTTTCCAAGATATAATTGTTCGAATATCACGATTTTGGGCATTCATTTATTGACTTGACTTATAGATCATTATAAAGTAGTTCACTTTGGATGATAATACCACCAAGCAAAAAGCCTAAAATACTGTGGTTGAAGGCTAGAGTTAAAGACTAGGGGTTGGGGGTCAGAGGATGAAGCTAGTAGGGGCTTTAGATAGCGGTTGAGGGATAGGAGTAGAGAATACAATCCCGGGATCCCGAATCTCGGGATCCCGGCCGTTTTCTGGCCCCGAAAATCCCGGGACCGTACTTGGCTAATCTCGGGATTTTCGGGATTGCCACAAACAGATCTAGTTTGCATTCCGTAATACCTTGCCTAGATTACATTAATATTATTTGTTACATAACGACAAAAAACAATCCTTAAATACGCGGTACGATATGTAAGAATATGAAAACTCCGGATCCAGAAGTACAAGTACAAAATGAATCGGGGTTGGCAAATAGTATTAGACGTGAAATAAGCCTGTTCGAAAATGGAGGAGTTCGTGGATATCACTTAGAAACAGCATATAAGTATCTATTGTCTATTCCTTCAACCGGCGTAGAACCTGAGCGAGCGTTTTCAGCTGCTGCTTATGTTGGCAATAAACTATGAAGCAGGCTTGGAAGTCAAACATTGGATGCTTTGATATTTCTGCGATTGTATTTTCGAAATTCTAAATCGTTTTTTGTGTTGTCTTTTTGATTTCTTGCAAAAGTAAAGTTTTTTTTTTGTTTTGTCTATTTTCTTTTCTTACTATAAGTATTGTGATTTGTGTTGTGCAACGATATTAAAAACATTTTTTAAGAAATTACTTGTTTTTTTTTTCATTTGAGCCCAATTAGAAACCACATAGTCTAATCCCGGGATAGCCCCGGAATTACACATCAAAAGTCCCGTAATCACGGGATTGAAAAACATGCTCGGAATTATATTCTCTAGCTAGGAGACTGAAGGTTAGATGCGGGACGGGAATCTAGTCTAAAAATGTTGTACATGCCTATATTCCATGATACTAACATAGCTACGTGTTTCGTGCAATAGGTACACACTATGTGCCAGTTCAAAGTTCAAGGCTTAGCTAGGCCATGCAATGCACTGGTAGTTGGTACTAATATTAACAGCCATAGAAATATGAATACTAAAACGCAAATTACAGTATTATTATGATTCTAAATATCTCTTGTGCATCTGATACAGTAGTGTGAAAAGTAATATCTATTTTATAACATCTGCATTTTGAACACGAAAAATATACAAAAAAACAAACAAACAACTAAAGATAGATTACACAAACATACAACAAAAACACAAAAACAAAATTAAACCTCTTTCAAAAAGGCCGAATAAAGTTCTGAGGTCAGCGCCAATAAGTACAATAATTCTTTATTTTAGTGACCTTTTTTGAGGGAGGTTAAACATTTTTTAAGTATAAAAAATCAATAAAGAATAGTTACTCCTTACCATAACAGTTTTATTAGCGGATGTACGTTTCGGGAGCTATGCTCACATCTTCAGCAAACACTAAACTTTACTGTTTGCCGAAGATAAGAGCATAGCTCCCGAAATGTACACCCGCTAATAAAACTGTTGTGGTAAGAAGTAACAATTCTTTATTATTTTTTTATTTTTGTTTCAACCACAATGCTATTAATATTTGTATTTTTTAAGTATTTTATTTTTTATTTGCTAGTGGCTTTGCAATACGTAGTTTGCACGTTATTAATCTTGTTGCTTACTATTTTATTACTAAACTAGAAAAAAAACCTGCTGAATCGATTTCAGTAAAACTTATTTGAGACGATGCTGAAAGTATGCTCTATTAAACAGAAAGAAAATCATAAAAATCGGATCACAAATATTGGAGATATGAAGTAATTTAAATATAAAAATTTCCTTTATTTTCAGTTAAAAACGACTAAACCGATTTAAAAAAAATTATATGGAATTAATCTGTTAGCAAGCAAATGTTTTTCATATTGGAAGCTTGTTTTAAATATTTGTTGTTGTTTTTTTTTTAATTTACGCTTTTTAGTTCCTTATTAAATATGTTTTTATTAATCAAAAAAAGTTTTTAATTCCAACAAAAATCATTAAAGCCGTTAGAAAATATAAAATAAATTAAAAATTATGGGTTGTTCAATGAAATTCTCCCGTCATACAAAATATCCCAAAAACACCGATTACCCGCAAAAAAACGAAATCGCAAACAAAGATCTCATAACTTTCTGTTAAACCCTGTACACTTCCGTCGTAATTTTGTCAACTCTTAGTTTTACGGAAGTCAAAATTATGAAATTAATTTGTTATATTATTAAAATACACTCTGAATATAAAAACAAGCAGATTTTAACAAAACAGGTCTTTTTATTCTGTAGTAGTAAGAAAAGTTGTACATATTATTATGCACTGTAAAAAAATTGTAGGACGGCAGGTACTAGTTTATTACCTACCTCAACAGAATGCTTTTTGTGGCCAAAACTACTTTGAAACATTGTAATGAAGTACTGTATTGCCATTAAACAAGGATGGATAAAGAAACAAAAGAACATATTAAATTTTATTTAAAGATTTTGTAACGCAAATTGAATATTTTCATTAGAAAATAATATTTTCCAGAAAAGAATCTGGATAAGCGAATTTATGTATAAAGTTTGTATAGAATCAATAAAGTAAAATGATTTAACTCTTCCTTATACGCCTAATTTTTTTATGAACGAACAGTATAAAATTGTTGGTTCTACAACAAAAAAAAAATAGTTGTCTGTAAAGTCGGTTTACGGACGATAGTTTTACGTGATAACGTCATAAAGAAACATTGAAAATTATTAAGGAAATCAATTACAGTTATTATAGATATTTCTATACACACCATACTCGTAAAGTGTTGAAAAATAACTTTTTTTATTTTTCACATTATACGTATACGTTTCCAAACATTTATTTTTACATATTTTATAGTAAAATTAGAGTTCTAACCAACTGTAGAAACGGTTTTTAAATATAATGAACCGTTTTCAAAATACACGCATTTTTAATAAACGGACGGTCGGGTGGTGTGGATTTTTCACTCCCTGTAAGTATATATACGAGCAAACTGTGGCAGTCTATTGGAAGTTTGTGTTTTGTGATCTTTAATAAATAAATTTTTGTAGCTGTCAAACTTGGGCAGATCGTGCCTCTATCGCTTATATCGCGCTCTCGCTTGCACGCTCAGGCGGAACGGACACTTTTCGGAACGTTACACTTTTTCGTGCATGCAGCCGGTGTTTCATCAATTTATAAGACGTTATCACGTCAAAAAAATGTGTTACGAGAACGCATTACAGAAGAGAGAAACTTCAAGTTGCAAATCATACGATTGCATTTGGACAAGTGTAAAAAATGTGTTACGAGATAGTTTCACGTCCAGATATTTCGTCTGTACAAATTAATCTGAACGTGAAACTATCTCGTAACACATTTTTTACACTTGTCCAAATGCAATCGTATGATGTGCAACTAGAAGTTTCAGTTCTGTAATGGGTTCTCGTAACACATTTTAAATTTTTTTCGCAGGTTTAATGCCAATAATAAATAACTCCATGGGTTGAAAAATTATTCATATATTTTTTTAAATATTTTTTTTATATATGATATATTAAACAAAAATTAATCGTATGATTTGCAACTCTCAAAAATAAAAATAAAACAAATTGTTACGCGCACCTGGCGGTAATCGAACTCGGATCGACCGCGTGGCAGACCGGGATTCTACCACTGAGCTACGAATGCTCGCTGAGAACTACTGTTTATATAGGGTTACTAAGTACAATTTTGTTACAAATTTAGTTACATAGGTTTCGTTACATAGGAAACGAGTTTACCCCCATTCTTAAAGAAGTATTCACTTCAAAAAACACACTTTTAACCCTTTTAGCAACAATCGATTTTTTGATAAGATGTAACGTTTTCCATCCTTATTACAGCAACAGGTTCCGATGTTCATCCAACTAGTTTTAGATAATAATTGAGTAAATACACATAATATATATATGTGTGTATAAATACGCGGTATATACAGAGTGAACCTATTTCAAAATACACGAAATTGTTACCCCAGATTACCAATATTCATTAAAATAAAACTGAAATACTATTCGTAGCTAAGCGCATCACTTGACAACGGCTGGAGCGATGTGGCTAAAGGCCGCTGCACACGAGGCTGGATTTGCCGCTAGATTCCTTGCTAGATTTGACTATTAGTTTGCATGTATGTACTCGCTTCACACGAAACGTCTTTTCAAGCTTGTATTGTGGATGGAACTGGTGCGCGCGCAGTGAAAGTTCAGATATAAACACAGAGCAAAACGTGTGTGTTGTCTGACTCTGAGCAGAATGACGCCATGTTTGTTTGTGGGCGTTTGTTCAAGTCGCCCACGCGACAAGATACTGCTTCTCGATTCGTTCTTGCTCATATCTAGCAGCGGGCCTAGCAAGAAAAATAGCCCCTGTTCTGATTTTAAAACGGGTAGTATTTAAACGAGTGACTGTAAATTACAATTTTGTGTGACAAAAATAATCAATTTGGGTAACTGTATTACTAAGTGAGCGACTGACTGCGCGTGACTAAATTACTAAGTTTTTAATAGTTAATTGTTTGAATAGAACTGCGTTTTCTTAAAAATATATATTTAATTGACTGTCAATTTTTTTAGAAAACGCAGTTCTATTCAAACAATTAACTATTTAATTCGCATACCCTGTTATCGTTCACCCCGGAATTGTTTTTTTAAAAACTCCACATTTGCCCCTTCCCGTTTCACTGCGAGACAATTCGCAAACCCCTTTATCGTTCACCCCGGAATTACAATTCGCATACCCGTTTATCGTTCACCCCGGAATTATTTTTTTAAAAAGTCCACCTTTGCCACATCGCGTTTCACTGCGAAACAATTCGCATACCCCTTTATCAAAAAAAGCGGTGGTTTTCAATCTTCATTAAAATGTGAGTTTTAAGTTGTAGTCTCAAAGTGAAAAAAAAATAAAAAGTAAAAACAAAAGAAGATATCCTGCTTCAAAATTACCGAAGGCATTCTAGTCGCTCACTTAGTAATTTAGTCGCTCACTTAGTAATTTAGTCACCCAACTATTATTGTAATATCTCAAGTTATTAAAACAGTATCTCATCATCAGTCACCAATTTTTTTTTATTCGACCGTTTTATAATTCCCTTTTTAAAACCTTCTGAACATAGGTATATTCCCGCAGTGACGTCATTTCCAGCCTCGTACCCAGCCTGCCGGCTAGCAGAAGTCCAAATCAGTGTTTCTAGCGGCGACCTAAAAGAAACCACTACGACTAATATTTGCACCAATTTCTAATTGAATGTAGATAGGGTAGGTAATTGTAAAATGGAAGCAAATCCATTGTTTTATCCGTTAGAGAGGCGCTAACTTTTTTTGGAAACCGGTTAAATTTTTTTTTTTAATTTGTTTTTACGAATGTAATTTAGACCCATTCTCTATATTTAATGTACCTACGTATATACAACGTTACGCTATGACTATGACGTGCTAGCATGTCTATTATATAGTAGGTACCTTAACCCTGATACTGAACGTGTATATATTTTATTTAGTCAGACTAGTTAGTCAGTTACTGTCATTAATGTTTGCAAAACTAATTTGTCTATATTCTATAATATACTATGCATTATATATACAAACAGCTTCTCGCCTACTACACAACGCTATTGCGTAAGTTGAGTTACCCAAAACTGGATTGTGATTTTTTAATTCATTAAAACATTCATTGATAACTTTATTTGCAATACCATAAACGACACCACACAGAAATAAAACTTAGAACGAAACAAAATACAGGCAACTCCCGTACAATTCGGTGCTTTTACAACCCGGTTTTATTCCAACACGGTTACAGAGTTGCTGAAAATCTTACATCACAGAGGATTGAGCGGAAAGAAACACTGCAACAGTGCAACGGTCATTCCCCTTAATATAACATAGCCAATGTTATTCAGAAAGAAATGAAAGAATATTTCAACTAGATCTAGTAGTGCTTGACCAACAAATAAACATATCAATTTATATCTTTGTATGAGCGAGAGACCTAGATTGTAGACGCTCGACAGCTGAAGGCATTGGCCACTAGAGTATGTTTATTACTTAGTAAACTATAAGATTAGTTTGAAATTATTGAAGATTAAAAGTCTTAAGATAACCGAAACAAAAATATTTTGATGTTTTAAAATTGTTTTTTTGTTCGAACAAGTTTGAATTAAATAAAAGTTTTATAGGAATATATCGCCTTCATATTTTCATTTTTCTGCCTCGGCGTGCGATTTTCTCAAACCGTAGTAAAAAACTCAATCTTTCTACTCATGGTTGACACGGTTATTAGTTCCTTATTTTTAAACACTGTTCGCAAATTAAAAAGCAACGGTATTTAAATGACAGATGTATCTAAGAAGTTATATTGCAAAAGAACCAAACATAATTCCAACCCTTCGTTTCGTGATTTTACATTAGACGTGGAGGATAATCATTAAATTTACGTTCATGAATGACAAAAAATTATACAAAACAAACATCAATTTCGATTAAATTTCTCACGGATTATTCAAATAATCTTCCAAGGGTAACATTTGATTAATTGCTTTTGCAGAGTCTGGCATCCATGAAGTCAGCAGCACAAAGCATATATTGCTGTATATACCTACATTTATATATACAACGAAATAATGTAAATCAAGGGCTTCTTTTACAGTTAAACACAGCAACCTATCTTGTGATATTAATATTCGATAAAACTAGATACACTGTCAAAATCGTTTGTTACACATCAATCTTCTTGTTCTCATTAGATTAAGACGTCAGAAAGTCACCGCTTTTATTGCGTTTTTATGTTTGTTTTTTTTTCAACTTGAAATTAGCATAGTTATTCTTGTGAAGAATCGAACTGTTTTTAAATTTCCACTTTTATAAAGTTTTTATAAAATTTTGATAATTCTTTACTAGGATGAACATAAATGGCAATGTTATTACAAAGTAAGCTTTGATTGTCCACATCATCTCTTTTTTTCTTAATGGTTCCTTCAGCACAGGTTTTCCTTGGAAGGAACCTATATACTTTTATTTATGTGTATTTTGTTTGTTTATAAATCACTGTATTTTCATGGAAGTAATAAATTATTATTATTATTAAAAATTATTATTATTATTAAAAATTATTATTATTATTATTAAAAAAAACAGTAGCTATAGCCTACAGCGGTAAATTTACGTATAGGCAGCAAATTTTCGAAGGTGGAAATTTTTCCCGTTGCCACTAACAACTTCGCCGATTTTTTTTCTTTCTACTCAATTCTCGATACTAGATCGCACGGCGGCGGCGGCGCTGATCGATTGTCTCTCTCATAATATCACATCGATATAAGATTGTCTCTCTTTATTCCGCGATTCACCGCGAAGCGGGAACACACAAGGCAACACAAAACGCAGCGTCGATCGCCTCGTTCTGCAGTATCGTATCATTTTAAATAATTTGTTTCCATTCAAAATCGATGTTCAAATAATTTTTGAAATCTATACTAATATATTAAGCTGAAGAGTTTGTTTGTTTATTTGAACGCGCTAATCTCAGGAACTACTGGTTCAAATTGAAAATTTTTTTTTGTTGTATAGCCCATTTAACGAGGAAGGCTACAGGCTATATAAAATCAGACTACGACCATTAGGAGCGGAGCATTAATGAAAAATGTTGCAAAATGTATCTCAAAAATAAGCTTCTATTCAGGTGAAATGCACTAACTAAATATACTCATATTAGCGTTGTCGGAACACAACGCCGGCTAGCTCAATCGGTAGAGCACACGACTGTCAATATCAGGGTCGTGGGTTCGAGCCCCACGTTGGGCGAATACATTTTTTTTTATTTTCTACATTGCTTTCCTCTAAGAATTACATTTAAATTTATTTTAATTTTATTTAATTAATTAAAAAGAAATGTATTAGTTTAAAAAAGTATAAATACTGCTTTTTATCGACAAAAGCTTTTGAACGGTAACTCCGATCATCATGAAATTTGGACACAACATTCATCTCGGTAAACTAAGATGAATGTGCGTACTCATGTCCCTCCCTTCCCCATTCGTTCTTTTACACCCGGGTGAAACTGGACGGGACCGCTAGTCAATTATATATTGCAATTATAAATTACCAAATTTTTTTCTCAGCGTACGCGGCACATTTATAAATCCGTCTTTGTCTTACCCTATTCGCCATTTTGTAGGTTTGTTTGGGATGCTTTAACAATATAAAGAATTCTGCCGCCCTTAAAAAACAGCTGCGTAATATGCGTAATAGGAAATACGACACTGCGGGTATAAGAGACACTTCTAATTTTAATAATTAGAATGATTTCTATGCTACATGTTCAAGATCATAATATAGGAAAGAGTTTGTAAGGCTGTTCTAAATGTAATCAAAAATAATGAAGCATTAACTAACGTGAAATCTCAACTTACTATATTTAGATGTTGAATTTCATTTTAACGTTCGACCATGTTTTAATATTCAAATACCGAATGTTCATTTCAACGGAATAGGTTTTTATATATCCAGTTATACACAGCAATGGAACTTTTATAATGAAATCAGAAATAGACTGCTGAAGCCAGCGTATCCAACATAGTGCTTTGAACACCAAAATTAGTGGATACGATCTCATAGGAGGTATAAAAATTTTAGTACTTAATGGTTTTTCAGAGGTACATCTATGGTACATATAAATGCATACCCTCCATTGGTAAATCAGTAAGTCAAACCATACTGACTGATTTTTGAAGTGAAAACTTCTTTAGCGGCGTTGTACACTTTTTTTGTAATGGGTAAAAAATGTTTAACTCGCGTCAGATCGAAAATTCTTAAGACCTGATCGAAAATGCGTAAGACCTGATCGAAAATTCGTAAGACCTGATCGAAAATTCGTAAGACGAAAACTTTTGTACACTTTTTTGGTAATGGGTAAAAAATGTTAAACTCGCGTCAGATCGAAAATTCGTAAGACCTGAAGAAAATACGTAAGACCTGATCGAAAATTCGTAAGACGATAACTTTTGTACACTTTTTTGGTAATGGGTAAAAAATGTTAAACTCGCGTCAGATCGAAAATTCGTAAGACCTGATCGAAAATGCGTAAGACCTGATCGAAAATTCGTAAGACGAAAACTTTTGTACACTTTTTTTTTAATGGGTAAAAATGTTAAACTCGCGTCAGATCGAAAATTCGTAAGACCTGATCGAAAATTCGTAAGACGAAAACTTTTGTACACTTTTTTGGTAATGGGTAAAAAATGTTAAACTCGCGTCAGATCGAAAATTCGTAAGACGTTAATATTCAAGTTTTCACTTCTGCCGGCACTCCCGGAGTGCAACCCGTCTTTTTTTAAATATGTTTTCACTGTTTAACGTTTTATTATAAAAAAAACTAGAATTACACCTGTGTATAAACTTTTAATGCTAGAGATATCACGACGAACAGCCGGTAAAAACGGCTTAACTAATGAAATAATTCTCATGCATAATTTATTACATTGAATTTTACGATTTAACATGCCGAATAAAATACTGACCATAAAAAATTAGTCCGCTAGTATTAAATTAAGGATTTATTATAAAGTAGTACACAAACCAATGTATATTTCATCTGCTGAGTAAGGTCTAAAATCTAAATGGTGTAGCTGAGCTTCTCAATTCGAACTTTAAGTTGTGTTGTTCTTTACTAGCGGTCCCGTCCGGTTTCACCCGGGTGCAAAAGAACGAATGGGGAAGGGAGGGATATGAGTACGCACATTCATCTTAGTTTACCGATTATGAATGTTGGGTCCAAATTTTTTGCAGTTTTCGGCAGTTCCCTGCTTTATTACTTATTTTAAACTCAAACCTCCATTTTTGATGAAAATATTTTTTTAAGTAATAATTATTTCTTTTAAATCAATAATTACTGTATAATTAATAAAATATAACAAATATTTAATTGAAAACACCGTAGGAAAATTATTTTTATATATAGGTACTGTAATAGTTTTCAAATGAGCTATTATTTAGATTTATTTAATTTTAATTAGTCGTTAACAAAACTAAAATAAATTTAAATGATAGCCTTAGAAGAAAGCAATGTAGAAAATAAAAAAAAAAACAATAAAAACATATGCGTCCAAGGTGGGGCTCGAACCCACGACCCTGATATTATTAAGAGTCGCGCGCTCTACCGACTGCAGAGCTAACTGAGCTTCTGTACGTGCGGCGCTAATATTGGGATATTCAGTTAGGGCATTTCACCTAAATATAAGTAGGTATATGGTGAAAAATTTTGACTGACATTCTGCAACATTTTTCATTGATTTTCCGCTACTATTAGTCGTAGCGTGATATTATATAGCCTATAACCTTCCTCGATTAATGGGCTATCCAACAAAAAAACATTTTTTCAATTCGAACCAGTAGCTCTACGAGATTAACGCGTTTAAACAAACTCTTCTGCTTTATATATTAGTATAGATTATTTATATTATTGGTAATGTACAAATTCGGACGACCCCGGATCAGGCCTGCAGTTTTTACATAAATCGGAAAAAAGCAACGTAACAAACTGAAAACGGACATTCATTCTGATTTTCTAAGCACTATAAACTTTATAAACATGGCGCCAGGGTTTTTGTGTGACAGGAAGTTCCAAGTATTTTCTATTTTATATAGTTAAGATTGAAATAAATATCCAACATATTTTCTAAGGTTTATGCGATAAAATACTGAATATTATTCAGTTTGAAAAAAACTTTTTCACTTTCAGGAAAATCTCTTTATTCATTACTTAAACCATTAATAAATTTTAAATCGTTAATATTTTATAGCCGAACCTTAAAAGTATACATTGAATATATTGTCTAGTTAATTTATATGGACGACAATTAATGTTAGTCTACAAGGTTTTCACTGAGTTACTGTTGCAAATGTTGAGTAATCCGATTCTTTCATTAAAATTTATCTTAAATACTATTTCACATTTAAACATTTCCCAGTATCTAAAAGTGAAGTTTTATTTTACTAATACAATCAACCTTGTTTATCCCACAAACAAAATAATTTAACAAAGAGGATTTGTTTTTCAAGTTAAAATACAGTTAGATCCAGATTACAATATTATCGACCTCTGAATTTAATATATTCACAGTTGAGCTTAATATTACAAACCGTTTGAGCATGTGAACCAAAAATTAAGTTATTTTCCAAAAAAATCGACATTAATTCACGTGGACATAACCGTTTTTCGAATAAACTCCCATATATTTAATACTCCTATATTGCTAGTCGGGGTCTGGAAAAAGATGACGACCCAACGGTGCAGACATACGTACGTCTGTCTCCGTCATTTAGATCTCATATCCGAGAATGAAGCAGGCACTTGCCCACTTCCCCACTACAGTCGCAACGGATCGAGTATAAAAACCATGTTTTTCGCACGGCCAGCTGTAACTCACATGTATCGAACCCACAAAATAATTATGTTTTTGCAAAAGTTAGTACAAAGTCTTAAATTAGAGTCTTGCGTTATGATCTTTTAATCAATTATATCAATTGTACACATTGATTCCACGCAGACGAAGTCGCGGGTAAAGGTTAGTATTAATATACTTAGATTAAGAAAATCGATTCTTCTTTCCGCACAATTAAAAAAAACATGCTTAACCGCCAAATTACTTTTAGGTTTGAGTTAAAATTTTTGCAAACAACATTACTTTTAATATCTTACATCTCTTGAAATTTACATTGGCTATTAAGATATTTTACAAATAAAAGAAATAAAAAAATTTAAATGACAGTAATTGTTATTGGTTGCAAAACGATCGTACAGATTGCGCTAGTGTCGGGTGCTGCGAACAACTCGGAGAGTTCTGTTGATTTGACCTTCGTCTTAACCAACGCAGACTTCTTGCCCATGACCTTTACCAGTCACCTTGAATATGTAACTATATTCTCAAATTTATGATATGATCGCACGATTGTATTATAAACAATTTAACACATGGGCGCCCATCGGGAAGATCACCACGCAGGTAAAGAAACGCTAAACCCATACGTTTAGTCCCTCTTTCAATAACATCAGCAGGTACGCCGCTGTTCAACTAAAAAATTTTAAATTAAAAAAAAAAAGATACCCAACTGAACAAAAATAAAACTAATAACTAAAAAGAAGAAAACAAGTCGGAAAACCTCAATATGCTCAGGTAGGACACATTGTGTCTCTTTATTTTGTTTTTGAATGGATCTACAACTGCTGCATGTTGAGGTTATCCGACATGTTTTTTTTTTCTTTTTAGTTGTTAGTTTCATTTTTGTGCAGTCGGGTTTTTTTTCATATTACATTTTCATTTTTACACGCTTTATATTAACTTCACTTGTAAGTTTATTTGTATGTTTGTTTGTAACCTTCGTTTGGACTACAGCAAGTGGTTTATAACTGTAGTATAATATGCCAGCACTGTAACTACAGTGGTTAGCCGTGCGGTCTAAGGCATAGGTCTTCGCTGGCGTCAACTCTCGGAATCACGGGTCGTGGGTTCTAATCCCGTCCACGCCGAAAAAAAATTGTTTTTTTTTCGGTAAATTTTTGACAATAAATCGAACTAAAAAGTGGAAAATAAATATAGTTTAAAAATAGATATAGTTTAAAAAAAACTAAAAAACACGCTTTATCTCAAACTAAAAACTGAAAAATAAATATAGTTTAAAAAAAACTAAAAAACACGCTTTATATCGAACTAAAAAGTAAAAACTATTTTTTTTACAATAAGCTTAAAACAATAATGAATAAAAAATACTAGTATTATTGTGAAAAAAGCGTGGGGCGCTCGATGTACGAAAATGTGGAACAAAGCGCCCCACGCTTTTTTCACAATAATACTAGTATTTTTTATTCATTATTGTTTTAAGCTTATTTTAAAAAAATTGTTTTTTACTTTTTAGTTCGATATAAAGCGTGTTTTTTAGTTTTTTTAAACTATATTTATTTTTTTAGACACATTCGGGTTTATTTTTAATTTTTTTTTAATTGTCTGTTTACTAGCTTCTATATTTTGATACCCATAATGTAATATTAACTATTTTTTTCCTTCTCTTTTTTGATTCACAAACGCCATATTTAAAAATTATATCCCATGTCACTATCATAATTAGAACGAATCTAACACCTAATATGTTATAGAATTCATCAAGCCGTTTAGGCTACAGGCCTGCCATAGAAATATATATACAGTATATGTGAACACGTAAGGTGCACATAGGGAAATTAGCATTGGGAAAAAATACTTGAATCAGAGTAAGCCATGACTGCATTAATTCTTATTTCTATTGAATTATCGTGGTAATCTTGAGGTTTTCTATTTTATTTTGATTTATTTTTATTTTACTTGGCTTTTTTAATAATAAAACGCTCTATTAAATCATTATTTTAATTTTTTTGTACAAAAATAAAAATAAAAAACAACTCCATCTGTTTAGAAACATTTCATTCAAAAATTGTCTGACTGGTATGACGTATGCGCGTTGGTAAATCAGTGACCCAATGTCTTTAGGTTCAACACGAATAGGCGCACCATATTTAAGTATTTTTGGGAATTTTATGTCGCATTAATAAAAAAAGTTCGATTATGTTGTAATCATTTGAATATTTTCTTCGGTAGTATACACATTCATTTTGCAAAAGAATATTATCTGTCAAATTGAAAAACAAGATTTCAAGGCTCACTCTGATCCAGTCATTTTTTCCCAATGTTAATTTCTCTATGTGCACCTTACGTGTTTAGTGTTTACATACTGTATACATACACTCGAAAAACAGTCAGGTAAAAATTGAGTAATGTTACTTATAACAGCGAATAAAATATTCTAAACATTATCCAAAAAAAAAAGAAAATTTATATAGAAATTGTATTTGGAAGACAACTATTGTATTGCTATTTATATGACGACAAAATTGTTAATGAACCGTCACATTTTCGAAGCGGCAAAAAAACTTCAAATGCAGGTAAAACCGTGTACATTTTAATTGAAAGATTAAAATACCTATATATTGCTTAACGTGGACGAAGTTCATGCTTAATTTAATTTTTATAAGTAATTAGTTAATTGAAATAAAAATGTATTATTTGTGTAATTTTTTTCCAAATAGACATTAAGAATAAATACAATAATAAATTTTTTAAATCCGAATAAATAATGACAATAATTTAAATATACGATATAACTATGTATACCTACGTATATTCAAAGAAACTATAATTAATAGGCATTGAACTTTCTCAAATTTATCTTATTTGTTTGTTTCAATATTGTGTGATACAAAGATATTTGTCATGTTGAATAATATAACTAAACTGTCACTTATAAGTATCTACTAAGCATACAGATGATCGAAAAATTATTAATTCTAAACTGACAATAACCACCACCTTCAAATAAAGTTCGAAAGCTGAGCAGTGCGTTAAATAAGCTAGCCGACATTTTATATTATTCCATACAAAATGGTAAAAGCGAAACCATGATATTCCGTTGTCCGTCTGTCTGTCTATAGTCCTTTAACTGCTAAACAATTAATAATAATAATAATAATATTCTTTATTTGGGTACAGAACTGCAGCCGAAGCTGATTTCAATCTGCCCCATCGATATTATATGTACATATAAAATTTACAAAGAAAAGATTAGTAAAAAGTAGCGTAATAAATACAAAGAGTGTAATTGGTACAAAGTAGCGTAATATAGGTAGGTATATATGCATATAAAATATAAGAAAAGTAAAATATTGTTAGTAGTTTTCGAGTATTAAGTCTTTAGTGGTCTTAACAAATGATTTGACACTTTTTAAACCTCTTATATTAGGGTCGATAATTCGTCGTATATAGTTGAAATTTGACATGCAGTTAGATCATTGTGTACCACCCATGTGCCAAAAGTTGTTTAAGGTTAAATGGATGGTTTTTCATATTTTTTACGTAGAATTTATGGTGAAAATTGTAAAATTAAATGCCGCATTTTCGAGAAGGTGATTTTAAACTTTTATATTCCCGATAAAACCTCTGTATATATTTTATAATGAATAAGTAGCATTTCACACATAAACGACAAGTAAAATATTATGGGAGACCACTGATTAGGGCTAAGAAAATAGGGCTATTTGACTCTTATTTAAATTGTCTTAAAATGTTCATATCATAGTGTATTATTTTTTATAGTGTCAAATACTTTGTTCTTAAAAGATTTTTAGAACACTATTTAGTGATACACATTTGCTTATACGACCCGGATACAAAGTATGTAGAATATATATTATGATCGTATGTGTGATTTGACCTACAGAGTGTTCAAATAACTATGGCGGAGAAAAAACATTTTTTATAAGATGTCTTAATTCAACAAACGAATACAAATTATTTAGCAATCTCTATCTGGGATATATTTTATTTTGATATTAAATGTGGTCTATTTTTTACAAAATACAATAGATACAACCAAACTTATAAAAAAGCATTAATTATTAATCAATATACGTCCAATATATTTCTACATTTAAAACGCAAGGTGTTTATTGTCTGAGCACTTTCAAAGACTTTCACTTGAACGATTTTGATTTTTTTTAATAAATCATTTGCGAGCTTTGCTTTTTTTTGCCATTCATAAAGTTCATCCAGGGTGATTAGGTATTTTTCAAGGTTCCAAAAAAGCTACTTACGGACCTGTATTCATCTATAAACTTTATCTTCCCCACGCAGCTATAGTTTTGTATTTAATTATGTTTGTAAAATATTTAAAAAAAAATATTTTCACTCTTTAAAGCACATTTTTTTAAATACAAAATTACAATATAGCAGTACCGCTAGCTACTATTTTGTAAAATAATATTTAAAAAAATTGATAGTAAAAAAAAAACTCTTTTATGTTTATCTGTGAACATAGTGTATATTGCTTTGTTGCCTACGCGTCTAAGCAAAACAACCATGTGGGTTAAAACTAACATAATATACATACATACATATATATAGTACCAATGTGACAGACTCTGCAAGAGCGAAATGGATTTATAATCACAGTAAATTTTCTCTATAATATACATAATTTTCTAATGTCTGTCTGTCTTTCCACACCCTTCAGAAGCCTCCCGTTGACCTAGGAACCACGGGGACAAATAGTACTTCCAAAAAGGGTATATTAACTTCCCGAAAGGCAAACTTCGGAAGCACGCAGAAGACGGCAAGTGGCAGCAGACTGTTGCCGTCTGACGCGTGCTTTCAAAGCTATTGCATAAAATCTACGAGTAAAAATGAACACGAAAGCATCAACAACAAACAGAGGCACAATCTTGAACATCCAGAACAGGGTATGTCATATTATTTTATGGGGAATTATAAAACGGTCGAATAAAAAAAAAATTGGTGACTGATGATGAGATACTGTTTTAATAACTTGAGATATTAAAATAATAGTTGGGTGACTAAATTACTAAGTGAGCGACTAAATTACTAAGTGAGCGACTAAATTATTAAGTAAGCAACTAAATTACTAAGTGAGCGACTAGAATGCTATCAGTAATTTTGAAGCAGATTATCTTCTTTTGTATTTACTTTTTATATTTTTTTTTCACTTTGAGACTACATCTTTAAACTCACATTTTCATGAAGATTGAAAACCGCCGCTTTTTTTGATAAAGGGGTATGAAAATTGTCTCGCAGTGAAACGCGATGGGGCAAAGGTGGAGTTTTTAAAAAAATAATTCCGGGGTGAACGATAAACGGGTATTCGAATTGTAATTCCGGGGTGAACGATAAAGGGGTATACGAATTGTCTCGCAGTGCAACGGGAAGGGGCAAATGTGGAGTTTCTAAAAAAACAATTCCGGGGTGAACGATAACGGGGTATGCGAATTAAATAGTTAATTGTTTGAATAGAACTGCGTTTTCTAAAAAATGTAGGTATATTTAATTGACAGTCAATTAAATATATTTTTTTTTTGAAAACGCAGTTCTATTCAAACAATTAACTATTAACAAATGCCGCTCAGAATAAATAAATCATTTGCCAAATTTTGTAAAAAATGCAGGACGTAACGTTGACACTCAAACAAATATTAGGTCGCTCAAATATTATGAAGTTTCCCATTTTATATTTTAAGTAACTCAAATGGATGTTTGTAAGTTGCTGTTCTGTTGATTTCTCGTCACGCGCAGTCAGTCGCTCACTTAGTAATACAGTAACCCAAATTGATTATTTTTGTCACCCAAAATTGTAATTTACAGTCACTCGTTTAAATACTACCCTTATTTTATTGTGTTTCTACTAGCGAGAACTGCGCAGTAAATACCTACAATTTATTGAACAATCGATTTATTTAAGAGTGACATAGCCCACATATTAATCCTCTACGAAAAAGAGTGATGAGCAGTGAGCAAAAAAATGTTAAGCGATTTCAGAGCTAAATTTACGTAATCTGGCTAAAGTGGTAGTTCAAATACTAAATGCATAATAATTTGTTTCGCATATCAATGCGAGTCATCTTTTGGATTTAATCATCAATTTTTATGGCTGTACTATTATTACCGATTACTGATGAGAGTTCTTTTTTTTCCTCTCAATTTGTGAAGGAATGTATCCTTCAATTTTTATCCTTAGACAATCGTTATTGCGTATAATAAATAACGTAAATAGACAAACCATGAAACGTAAATAAAATAATTAAAAAATAACATCACGTTATATCTTACTATCATCAGTGAAAATTATAAAGCGCTGAAAACAAATTACTCGGAAATGCATCAATTTACAATTATATTATTATATTATACAGTAAAGCCTCGTTTGTTGAGTCATTAACTATTTATCTGTATCGCCAATTTTTAATTAATAATTCATTAGCTGCTATCATTTTAAAGTAAAAAGTTTGTTCCAAGCAGCCAGCAAACGGTAACGAAACCGTCACCCGCATACGCAGTAGCTAAAACGAAACTGTTTTGGAACACGTTTTAGCTACTGCGCATGCAAGTGACGGTTTCGTTACCGTTTGCTGGTTGTTTAGAACAAACTTAAATAAAACATTTCCTTTCGTGATAACAGTTACATTTTACACGACACAGACACCGTCTGGCAAATAGTGATTCTAATTAGCGATATATACATTTTGAATGTAAGTGGAATGTTAATAAGTCATTTTGAAAAAAAATTGGTTGTCTGTAAAGTCGGTTTACGGACGATAATTTTACGTGATAACGTATTCCGCTCGAATATCATATTTAATAATACATAACCTAAATTTTAGTAGCTGTCAAACTATATTTTTACCGACTAATCATTTGATCAACCAAAGCAAAATACATATTTTTAAGCAATTATAAAAGACATTTAAAAGAATGTATATATATATATTATATATTTGTTAACAAACCGTATAATTTATCTGCTGTTATGAAATGCAGATATTTCCCAAAATTTGTTTTTGATACAAAGTGTAGCTGCGTTTGTGTACAAACTATCAATTGATCAATACATTTCCATTCGTTGTGAATAATATCATATTTTATCCATAATGACAGCGATCAGTTATTTTTAACAAAATAAAATGACATTTATTAATTATTATCAGCGCCATATTGCCATTATTGTGCGTTCAGTTATACTTTGGCTTGGATGAATCGGTAATAATTATATGACACAAAAAATATCCGTGCAAAAACGTACAAATAACGATGTATTATCTGAAAAATTGCTTTAAAAATTCGATAATTTATGACATTTTTATTAGATATATTGATTTTAAGTCTTAATTTCCACGGTTTATAAAACAAAGGCCATCTGTCAGATGTAGCTTTCGGTGGAACAGCCGAAAAAAATGCTGAACGCACACTACTCTCTGACGTCACGCGAGAAGAGGGAGAAATGCGCACAAGCCGACGCTTGGGCCGATCGTGCATCTCTATCGCTTATATCGCGCTCTCGCTTGCGAAACGTTACTCTTTTTCGTGTGTGCTGGCGGTGTTTCATCAATTTATAAGACGTTATCACGTCAAAAATGTAAATGTGTTATTTATGTACACAAAAAGCATTATACACAATTTTTCAGTAAAATATAACAAAAAATATAGAAAAATAGTCAATTTTTGGTCACATTACAAAATAAAAACATATTCGTAATATAAAATATGTGCTGTCAGCCCAAAATAAAAAAAATATCTGACAGTGCACAAAACTAAATTTTTTCAACAATTACAATGCATTTTAATATAAGACTAACAATTGATCAGTTAACCAGTATTGTGAATAGATGAATATTACACAATTTAAAATGATTTCTGTCAGTATAAGTTAAAATTACTTACAGCACGCACTTGAAACTCTTTGCAAATTGCGCCTATAAAATGTGTAATTATAATGTATTCAGATTGTTTTACAAGTGTATATGTTATGTCACATATTAAATAGCAAAAATTGGATTAAAGTTAACAAGGAGTTGCATTCCAACTTCGACAACTTTTTGGAGGAAATTACGACTTCAGAAAAAAATTGCATCATTTGATCTCATAGGTCGTATCTTCTGTGAGATATTAAATTTAAAAAATGTATATTATTCACAATGGCACCACAATAGTTATGTTAGATAATACTAAAGAATGAGTTTTTTTGTTGTTTTAAGCAAAAGCAAGTATTTAATAAATAATATATTCGACCAATTTTTCAGACAATATGTTAACAAAATATATAATTAATGCATTAACGTTTCGATCCGGATTCGGGCCTTCTTCAGAACTGATCTAAAAAATAAATTCGCTTCTTAGAAATTTCTTCAAAATTGTTAATTAATATCAAAACATTGAAAAAATAATAACAAACAATTTTTTCAATATTTAGATATTCATTAATAATTTTGAAGAAATTTATAAAAAGCGAATTAGAAATTAAATATTAATTATTTTTTATATTTTTTAAAGCAGTTCTGAAGAAGATCCAAATCCGGATCGAAACGTTAATGTATTAATTATACATTTTGTAACTATATTGTCTGAAAAATTGATCGATAATTTTATTTATTGAAGAGTTCTAATCAGACTTTAATCAAAGATTGTATGTTGAGATGTTTTTGATTATAGCTGCTGCCATAATGTGTTCTGGATTATGAGTGTTATTAGTCATCTGGCGTACATCCAGGTCTTCGAGATCAAATAATTATGTCCTTAGACCTAATTTATGGCAAAGAACTAAGGCATTGCAATGCTTTTTCTTCAATTTTTCTATTTGCATTATACAGAAACTTAAAAATGTCATTGTGAAAAAAATGACAACAGGAAGGGATAATCTACATTAGATTATGCTCCACCTGCTAAACTCGCAACAAAACAAAAAAAAAAAAAAAAAAACAATCTAGTGGAAAAGAAAGAATCGTTGTAAACAGGTGAACTAATAGATCGGTGCCACCCTCGTAAACACTCGTCAGTCGTCGAGGGTAAAATAAAGTCAAACTAAAGTGATCATCGTCAGGTCACAGTACGTGGTCCATTGTACAATAACAACAGACAATTTAGTTCAGTAGGGGTGTATCTTACCTGAGTCCAATGACTGGAACTCCCGTAGACATGTCCTCGACCAATTCGGACAGTACCAAAACGGTGGTGTTCTGTGGATACTGCAACAGTCCTTGAACAACCGAAACGCCACTCGATGTTGCAGAAACAGTTGACACGTGGGTTCCAGAATTAGCGCCACCACCGCCGCCGCCGCCGCCATCTTGTTCATCCATTAAACCTGGAGACATGCCCGACATCGGATGACCATTACCGTTATGCAAATGATGTTGCTCGGTATACATTTCGAGGCCTTTCTCGGCCGGTGCCGCCGTATAAATAACTGTTTTGTTACCATCCTCGTATATCAGGTCGATCGGAGCGTGGTGTTTATCGTCAAGTGGAGCATATACTTCGGTTTTCACGTGAGCGTACGGAGGTATGCTGAGGTGATGTTCTGCAGCGTTCTTGGCCGCTTCAGCATAATCTTTCTGCAAGTCGACGACGTTGACAGGCGTCATCGTAGCCAAAAGCGTTGGAGAATTGGGAGCGTCTGACATTACCCCGCCATCGGCTGGAGATGCTTGAGGCGGCGGTGGTGATACTAACTGATTATTATCGCCGACATCCAAAGGTGACGATTCCATTTTAATGTGTGTATGTGTTTGCTCCTCGAAATTTCTTCTTGTCATCATTAAAAATATTTACTCATTTAACAATATTAATATTAAATCACAGTATGTTTGTCACGTTTTGTTTTAACTAGAGTTCCAGTCTTTTTTTATAAAAATATGGCTCGAATTTTTGCTTTAGAGAGCGACTTGAGATTCACTGATTAATTGAGTAGCAACTATTACGTATTTTTATCTATCATTAAAGGTATTACTTAAATGTATTGCACACTGTTTTCACGTATTAAGGATTTGTTTTTTTTTTTAATTATTTGTTCGTTTCGTGTAACTATAGTACTTATTATATGAGTTCTAATATCTGATTGAGCATATAGACAGATTCAATACAGAACTTTAAGAATATGTTAGTTATGGCACTTATTGCTTTGCTTCTAGGTAGGTCGTTGGATCTAAAACCCGAAGGTGCTGCAAAACTATGTAAATTACAAATACGTAAAAAATACACTAATATATATATATATATATATATATATATATATATATATATATATATATGTATATATATATATGTATGTATATAGACACGTGTGTATAAATAAATGCATGTTTCTGTGTTCGCGCCAGAAAGTGAAAGGACATTAACAATATTCTGTTATTGCTTATACACAATACGATTAAACTAACATTATTACTTAGTTATTAGTGTCTATAATAAATAAACATAGAGGAACTACCGAAATGGAAAACATGTCGAAGTAAAGATGGACGACTCAGATCGTTGGTGCAAGTCGACTTGCAGATCGATTTCAGCAGTGCAAGTCAAACAAGTTTCGATTTATATTTAAGCGATGTCTCGTGTCGGTCGTTTTTTAACGACGGTTTGATTATTTTTTAAATTTTCCGTGGCCCGGAAACCAAAAAAAGTCATCTGATGTAAGAATAATTAATTCATAATTTGATCGATCGCAATTTGCATCATCAGCATCTATCAATGTTTAATATTGTCCACAACTTCTGTGGTACTGTAACGTAACTTCAAGAGTTATTGAAGACGCGCTGTAAAATTATTATATAATGTGCTAAACTGGTCAATCAACACATGTAATAAGTCTGTTCTGATTCAGGTTCCTAAGCAATGTCAATCCGGTATTCCGGTAAGTACCTGAGATGCAAATAACGCGTGCGCCCAACGGGAAATGGAACACTTTTATTCTTGAATAACTTGTCCTACCGGTTTCACGTAACTATAATAATAATGTTTCACATACACATTAACAAATGTAAGTATGTATTGTGGGGGTATTCCTAATGACAATGGCACCGGCTCTCATAAAATAAATAATAACAAACAAATCGGACTGCAAACAAGTGCATCTCTTTGACACAACCTACCTAGGAGTAAGATGGCAACGTCTTCTCTATTCCCAACTTATCCAGACAGGCATTAATACAGATAGTCTGTGATTTTCAATTGTTCACTTTTTAAATACTTTTTTGTTTTCATTAAAAACTTATTGTTTACAAGTTTTTTGTCTGTTTGTCATACTATCATACCATCCAAAAACCACCAAATGAAGAACTCATTCTACGCAAAAAAAATTTTAAGGTGGGCACTGTAATATAATTTAAAGTGCTGAAAACATGTTATTTCAAAATAGAAACACTGTATGTAAAAGCAAAACAAGAACTGATTAATGACGTCAATCAGCAATATATTGAAAATTGAAATGTGTCCAAATTTCTGTAATGTACATACTATTGTAGAACTCATGTCTTTTCAATCTGTTCGGACAAATCGACTTCTGTATTTTCAACTTCTCCTTTACCCTCACTTCGTGGCGGTTATAGAGCAATCAGAACAAAATTAACGGAATTTAAGATACGGAGATTTCGATACAATTTTATATATTAGTACCGACTTGTATAAAATTTAGGAGACATTTCTATAAAATGTCAACATTAATAGTTATAAATTGACCAGTTCGACAGTCGATAAAGAAATTACTCATGCTATCCGTTTAAGATAGGATATATTAAACATACTTTATCCGAACGTTGCTATTCTGTTTGGGATTTTCGTTGTCAGTTTCCACCAAATTCAAGTTTACATAAGTAATAGTGGGACACAAAACCATTGAGGCCTTACAGCGCTTATATAGAGTGTCAGTTTAATACGCAAAAATGTACTCATAGTCGTTATCTGACAAGTAAACTAAAAAAATCCTCATAAATAAAAACTAAGAGCTATTAAAACCATTACACTGGTTGAATATTTACGAAAAAATTTTTTAATTTAATACGTAGGTACCTATTTACGTTTTATTCATTATATTTGCGACTCTCTAAAATATATCTTTTGAACGTTCTGTATATTTTGTATTGACGAGTCATTTTGTAAATTAATTTTTGAAATTTAAATAGAAAATACATTTATAACGACACATTCTTGATCATTATCAAACAGAAAATTACGAAACTAATTTGACTAAGTAATAATGATAATCAATATTGGGAATTTTAAATAGTCGGTATATATATAATGGTGACTTTATGACTTTATAACAAATAAACACCATATATATTAATACGCTAAGGTTAAAGATGTTTGCCTCCCTTTTTAGAAAAAAACCTCACAATTTCTCCACATAAATTATATATCATTTTACAGATAACTGCTTGCTCTACTGACATCGACAACTAAAAAATTTATTATTGCTTTTGTTTTTGTAAATTATTTAAAATACAGCAACGCTGAACAACGTCTGCCATCTGACGGCTTTAATTTTGAAACAACGTCAACACTTCGATCTGTCATCTGATCTTAAATATTGTAATACAACAGACACAATACTGCATACTGCCATCTAACGGCTTTAATTTTGAAACAGCGAGCAACGTTGAATAACGTCACAGCAATGCTGCATGATGCCATCTGACGGCTTAGCTCAACGCTTTTGCTACTTGCGCCTATATATGACAATTTTAGTAAAATATTTCTTCGATCTGTCATCTGAGCTTCATATTGTAATACAACAAAAAGAAGAACGTTATAAGCAGTGTGCAAAATTAGAAACGAATTGAATACCTGCAATCATATTTAAAAACTAATTTTGTAAAGTGATAATTATTATACTTATTTAGTGCGAATAATTCGCACAGGTCACACTAGTAAAATTTAAAATATATTAAGTAAGCTTCCAAGTTCAACCAAACAACGATTTTAATTAAATTAATTATAAAATAGCATTACTATTTTAATTAGACTTGTATGTAGATGTGAAAAAACATACATAATTTATGTTTAGAGAATCCCATGGTAAATAAAATAAAGTTCATTTATATTTAAATGTTAACATTTAAGTGGCACAATAATAGTGACTGGTACGTTAACATTTTAGTCCTTCCTCCAGAGATAATTCAATACATGCGACCTCCTAGGGTTAATTTTATATTTGTGCCACACCGAAAACTTTTATACAAGCGACGAGAAAAAAAAGGTATATTAATTTGACAAAACCAAATGTATTTCAACTGAAAATACAAACAATTATGGAAAAGAGTTAGAAATGGGCCCGGGTTCGTTTTGCATCCTCCAGTTTGATCACCACTGATACAATTATATCAAATAAATAAAATTGTCGACCAATTTTTTTCAGACCATATATTGACAAAAAATATATAAAAATATAAATCAAAATAACAAAGGATGACGTTTCGATCCGGATTTCAGAAAAATCTAAAAAATATAAAGATTATTAGTATTAGTTATTTAATATTATCTAATACTAATAATTTTTATATTTTTCTGAAGAAGATCCAAATCCGGATCGAAACGTCATCCTTTGTTATTCTGATTTATATTTTTATATAATTTTTGTCAATATATGGTCTCAAAAAAATTGGTCGACAATTTTATTTATTTGAAGAGTTCTATTCAGACGTTAATCAAAGATTTGAATTACACATGCACGCGTGCATCACGGATCTAAATAAATTTGAATTTGAATTATATCAAATTTTTGACCATTTTTTATACACAGAAATAAAGCAAAATTTAAACTGTATTTCAGAGTATTTTATATATAAATAAATTTAAAAAAATAGAAAGGCACTTAATATGCCGGATTTCACAACGAATTACAAGAAAATATATGAGTTGACAATGACCTTAGAATATGGCCGTATAATTATTATAGTTTTTTATATACGTAGGAACAGTCTAAGGTCGCTTTACGTAGGACATTAGACTGTATCCATAAAAAGCAAAAAATTATCGTTAAATATTGACAAAAATGTCTGGAAAACATGGTTTTGAAAGTAAATAGCTTATATAAAATACCAGGTAAATCTATCAATTATTTTTTTCAACAATATCGATTTAAAATTCTGCAATTTAAAGGCACTGCAAAATTAGATTTTCTGACAATTTCTAAATAATCTTATTTTACCAAAAATATAAGGCATTAACACCACAAATAATCAACTCCATCGAAATAGCAAACACAAAAAAATATTTTAGACGTATACTGTTATTTTTTGGTATGAAATTAAATCAAATTTGAATTATTCAGAATCTTACATCTTTTTAATTCAGTTAAGCGAAATGTTACCAGATACATACATTTTATATTAAAATAAAATTGTAAGCAATAATTTAAAGTCATTAATTTCTTTGGCTATGTAGTCAGAAATATGTAAATTAGGATGTTGCCCAACTACGCACCCAGAAGGGGGTATCAGGACTTGAAAAACAGTCAAGAAAGAAAGAGTACACAATAAACAAGGAAATAATATTATTTTAATAACATTTTTTTACATTTCTGCTACGTAATATTGAATTGATTATTTAAGCTTAATAAAAATTGAGATCCGTATGGATATTGTACAGATTTTTCTTTACATTATTCCTTTATTAAACTGAATTGATTTATCGAGAAAAATGTTTTTTTGTGATAAAATTTAATTACAGTTCAATTTGTTGACACTATGGAAATGGTCCGCATTGTACAATATCTAAAGTGGAGTTCAGTCAATAATTAAACTAATTGTTCGTAAGTTGAAATACAATTAATTCCTATTGTAGGTAACTGACTGATATAAAAAATATATTGGGATCATCGCCTTAGTCATGCGGCAAACAATGTTGTGAAACCTGTATTACTTCAATCATGTCTTACAGGTTAAGATACTCAACAGCTTTTTTTGCATAGAAAACTAACCAGATTTCGGCATCGAGCACATTGTTTTGTTTATAATTAAACAAAAGTGTGCGGCCAATTGAATCGACTTCAATAAACTACAATAGTTTTGTTATAAGAAGATGAAAAGCACAATTATTTACACTAGTTTTTGTTCGGCGAGGGTCTCAGTCTGGCGCTTACAGACACACACACACACGGGTGTGTATAATATATATACATACATATATATAAAAGTAACTATAGTTAAATTGTGATATTGTAAGTAAAGTTACCTATTCTCTTTTTAACTTAAAAATTGTAAACAAACACAAAATCTGAATACAGACATATATATATTTCTTTGTGGCTATATTAATTGCTCCCGGCGTTTATCAATTGGTCGTATGACGTCACTTAATAATTGCTATTTACGCGTTCAAACTACGTTTTGTGAAACATTTAATGAACTTCAGCGTACCAACCATACGTCAGGTGGGTGTTCAAAGATTCGGCGAACACTAACGCACAACAATTTAACAATAACGCAAATAGATTTTCGTTATAATATCCATATCTACATTATTATTATCAGCAAGTGGAAGCGTCGCGACGTTAACCGACGCGTTACAAGTCGCCTCGCCGATATAGACGCCCCCGCAGCCGCGCCCGTCCTTATCACAACAATATTACAGCAAATCAATGCGTTGTAGTTTGTTTATAAATTAGTTTTATTGTTAAATCACTAACTAGCGTCTACAGGTGTTTCATACTATTTCTCTACTGAACGTCCATCCACAATCGGCGAGTGAGCGATCGGTTAGACGGCCGAACGTAACGACCTCGCGCTTATTTTGTTCTGTCTTCGTTCGACTCGTGCGGCCGGGATCTACGGCGTTTCATAGCGTACGTCGTCGTAGCAATCGACCAGATCACAGGTAAGTTCTAGTATCTTTCTTTACACCTACGCGGGTAACAGAGACGAAGAACAATGGACATCGGTTACCTTCAGATGGCAGCAGTATACACTCACAGCCTCCTCGTGCGCTAAACGAAGACAGCAAAAGACACGCAAACGGGCACCGTTTGTGTACAAGAGAAACACGACTATGATACTAACATTTATATATGTATATATATAGATATATACACTATACATATACTGATATTGTGTTCTTGGCCGGCCGCTTCGGGATAAAAAGATGTATAAAAAAGTTCGAGAGAATGACGTATAAAATGGGAAAGAATAAGACGAACAAGAATAAAGCCAGACATGCCTAAGGCTATTCGAGCCATTCTCAATATATGTATGGTTTGTGTATTCATGTAGATACCACACATTCGTAATAATATATATATATATATACAGTCAAAGTCCGCATATTGGATAAGCACCTGTAAATTTTCTTTACTTTCCTCCGATGAATAGGATATTTATTGGAAAACATATGCATCAACTGTCACAGCTGTTCTCATGTGCCTATCTATTATGAATTATGACTAAAATTAAAAGGCCTTATCTCTATCCAGAAGCAACATTTATATATATTTAACTTCCTGATCAGACTTCAGAGATCCAAATCTTTTTGGTCTCCGGGCTTGTATGCCGTGATCCATTGGTATTTCTAGAATTGGTAAAAATACCAATGGACCACGGCATACAAGCAGGGCCGGATTTACAATTTGGCCGCCCCTAGGCAGAGTAAATTGTGCCGCCCCTCTAACTGAGGTCTCACTGAGTTTTTTTTCATGTCAGTTGCATGGAGGTTGGTATTAAGCTAATTCTCAGCGGGAAATTCAAATTGAAAATTGGAAAAAATCAGTATTTGCTTGAAAAAATTTAGATAATGAAATTACATGATCGCAAAAAAATTTTTGACTTGACTTTATATTTTTTCAAACACATATATTTTTTTCAACTCTGATTTATGCCGCCCTAGGCGCGAGCCTACATTGCCTTATGAGAAATCCGGCCCTGCATACAAGCCCGGAAACCAAGAAGATATGGATCAACACCGGCCGTGAAAGCCTACACACTTGGATAAGACTTCAGAGAGTAAGATTTTCTATCTGCTCCCATCTATGCGTTAAAGATAGTTCACGATAGCAGCTCGTAGCATCAACCGCTCACTAAAAACAGTGAATTATAATTTAATTTTTAATATACTAGCCGCCCGGTCTGGCTTCGTCCGAATTTGTAGATTGCCGCCGTTTTTTCGTCGACTTACGTTGCAAAATTGGTCTCCACGAAAAGCGTTTTTATTTTAACGCAATAATAGTCTACATTTATTCTGAAGGGTTCATTCTAAATATTGGTGAAAAAATTTTGAAATCTGATGAGTAGTTTTGGAGATTACTTCCTCCATCCAAACTTACTAACTTTACCTCTTTATACATGCACACATAATCTGGAGAGACTTTTTTCCAACATCATCACTGTTACTCCCACCACATGTTTTATCATTTTCATTTTAAATTGTTATATAAATAATATTACTCGTAAAACCAAATCTGCGAATTTTTAATTATCATCGAAACTACATAGTACATACGACCGCAAAGTTTTACGTCAAGAGGATAAAAATTGAGTAGCAAGAATTTTTTACCGTACGACATACAGCAAACAAATCAAGCTTATATTATACAGTATGTAAACGCGTAAGGTGCACATAGGGAAATGAGCATTGGGAAAAAATACTTGGATCAGAGTTAACCATGACTGCATTAATTGTTATTTCTATTGAATAATCGTGGTAATCTTGAAGATTTCTATTTCATTTTGATTTATTTTTATTTTACTTGGCTTTTTTAATAATAAAAAGCTCTTATAAATCATTATTTTAATTTTTTTGTACAAAAATAAAACAAAAAAACAACTCCATCTGTTCCGGAAACATTTCATTCAAAAATTGTCTGACTGGTATGACGTATGCGCGTTGGTAAATCAGTGACCCAAATGTCTTTAGGTTCAACACGAATAGGCGGAGATATTTGATCTCGCACCATATTTAAGAATTTTTGGGAATTTAATGTCCCATTAATAAAAAAAGTCTGATTTTGTTGTAATCATTTGAATATTTTCTTCGGTAGTATACACATTCATTTTGCAAAAGAATATTATCTGTCAAATTGAAAAACAAGATTTCAAGGCTCACTCTGATCCAGTCATTTTTTCCCAATGTTAATTTCCCTATGTGCACCTTACGTGTTTACATACTGAATATGTGTTAAAAATAACTCTACAGCGGACTTGTACTGTACCTTTGAATAAGTTTATATTGAGACTGAAATGTACGTTATGAAATTATTTGCTGATCAATTCAGCTTCAGTTTCACGTCGAAACAGTAAGTGAATGTTTAAGCCAATTTATAATAACTCAGTTTTAATCACTAATAATATGTCCACCATTAACATCATCGCAACTATTTTCCAAATTCCTTGTTAAAAAACATTTGTTAAATTTGTTAAATGAAGTTTGCGATTCGGAATAAATAGAAAAAATACAAAAAAAATTGTACGTCTAAATTTTAGGTTGTGCGCTCTGTGGTAGTATTTTTAAAATAGTAAAACCTTTTTAATGCACACAGCTTGATTAAAAATTAATATCAATTACCTGTTCTTGTCCGCGCAGAATTTCATTTCAATGGACCGCAAGTTTAAAGTCTTCAGTTCTTCAGTGGCAGTGACTCTGCAGGATAGGCAAAGATGGATGCCTTCAATTCTGTAAATAAAAAAATTGTTTAATAATAATTAACTATAGATGATTGTTCAAGCTAAATTAAAATGTAGAGTATTCTTATATTAGTACAGGCTGTCTTTCTTTACAATTGTTTTTTCTATAAAAAATAATCTCATAAAAATTCATTCATTTTTAATAAATATTTTTAACATTATCAAAATAGCCACATGGACATTGCTCTGAAAACATATCCAGGTAATCAACGTTCATTAACAAAAAAAAAGATTATATTAATGAAAAAGTCATTTATAGAAAGAACTTATTAAAAAAATTCATTGAAAGTATGAAAAAAAATATAGATGGAAGACCAACCCTGGGATCTGGTCTGATTGAATAAATAAATCTAAGTCTAAACATTTTTTCTTCCGTAGTTATTAGTAAATAGCAAAATAATATTTCATTAAAAATTCAAAAGTTTCTGTTTCCATTAATTTTTAAAAAGAGTGTTTCCAAATACAAATGTCACGCGTCATAGTATTTTCTTCTCTCTCACACTTCTTCGTATTTATTACGTCAGAAAAGAGCACACGCACATCTGGTAAGTCATTATGCATATTTACGCAAACGCTTGCTTCATCAGAATCTTATAAATTATACTGGGTGATATCTTTACGTATATACAGCGTGTTGTGCTGATACGACTTTGTTTGGTTGCCATTTTGTTTCTACATAAGTCTGAGACCTCTCAAATGTAAATTGTTAAGAGCGATTTTTAATAAAATTAATTATGGAATAGCTTGCGCCTCAGCAACTTATTGTTTTTATTGAAACTTTTTATGAAAATTAATACTCGGAGAAAATAACCTGATTTTTTTCTATTTGTGTCACCGTATAGTACATTTTTTTTGGAAATAGCCGGTATTGAGAATTTTCGACAAAAAGTATCTTCAAGCGTAATAACGCTTGCGTTTTTTTGTGAACTGAAAATGAAGATTCGCAGAGCTATCGCGAATCCATTGTTACATTCCACCAACTGCTAGGACTGTAAGCGCCTGGTGTCAATTCTATTTTTTTTAATTTATTGTTATAAATATAATAAATCTTTAATATAGATGTTTAAAATACAAGTCGTTTTTTTTTTGTTCAATAACTTTCAGCGGCTTTTACTTGATCCTATTCTACTTTGAAAATATTATATTTGAACTAAACAAAACTATAAAAAATGATATTATTCTGTTGCAAAAGTATTTTACAAAAATAGAATAATTATCATAAAGAAGATGGTACAATTTTTTATACACCTTGTATATTATGTACCTATATGGTCAGTACTCAACTACTTGGAGATGCCTAGGGGCACGTGTGATCGGTGACATTTACAGTATCTTAAAAATACGTATATTCGAAATTACTAAGGTACGTTTCCAACTAAGAAAATGTATTCTTAATAAACGAAAATTAAATTGAACTGAACTCCAAAAACTTTCAAAATCTAATATTCCGCTACCTTCTTTAACCAGTTGGTATGCAAATCTCATAAAATTGACATTTAAATTACAGACAACTGGCAGAGATAAATATCAACACAAAAAGATATCAACGCTCGATCAGAACACGAACCCGGGTATATGACTTCAAAAAAAGTATTCTTTGTTAGGATTTTTTCAGTTAACAGATATTAGTTCGCAATATCTGAAGATAAAGAATTAAACAAGAGAATATATTCTGAAGGTGGATAATAATATAAAAAGCGTATTTTTAACTTGTAAATAAATGAAATAATAAAATTGTGTATTTTAAACATTATTTTAAGAATTAAAAAAAGTCTGCTGGAATACACATAATATTATGTATTTAACACAACTGTACTATACATAAAAATCTTAACACACCAAAGGGTTAAGAAAATAATCGTAAAAAAGCCAAGCCACTAATGGTCCAGCGGTGAGAGCGCAGGCTACAGGTATATGTGTGTATTATTTTTAGACATCCGAGATTCTCTCGCGTTGCTAAGTGATAAAAAAGAACAGCGTAATGAAATAGTATGTAATTTTTTATATTTATCCTTGTTTTCGATGCACAAATACGCAATGAGTTAAGAATAAAAAAGACGCATTATTTAATAGACAAAGATAAACGAAGGGGAATATATATATATATCTATAAATATATATACAGTATGTAAACGCGTAAGGTGCACATAGGGAAATTAGCATTGTAAAAAAATACTTGGATCAGAGTTAGCCATGACTGCATTAATTGTTATTTCTATTGAATTATCGTGGTAATCTTCAGGATTTCTATTTTATTTTGATTTATTTTTATTTTACTTGGCTTTTTTAATAATAAAAAGCACTTATAAATCATTATTGTACAAAAATAAAACAAAAAAACAACTCCATCAGTTTGGAAACATTTCATTCGCAAAAATTGTCTGACTGGTATGACGTATGCGCGTTGGTAAATCAGTGACCCAAATGTCTTTAGGTTCAACACGAATAGGCGGAGACATTTGATCTCGCACCATATTTAAGTATTTTTGGGAATTTAATGTCCCATTAATAAAAAAAGTCTGATTATTTTGTAATCATTTGAATATTTTCTTCGGTAGTATACACATTCATTTTGCAAAAGAATATTATTTATCAAATTGAAAAACAAGATTTCAAGGCTCACTCTGATCCAGTCATTTTTTCTTAATGTTAATTTCCCTATGTGCACCTTACGTGTTTACATACTGTATAATAGTTGTACACATACACACAAAAACATGCATGTGTCTGTAGGTAAGTCTAATTCTCTATCAATGTCCAACATAAAATACCACTTAAAAAAGCGTTCACTGTTCCAATAAAAGTGAATCTTACTTTATTGATTGTACAAAAAACAAGAAAATAAAACCGTAAAGGCATTAACTGCTTTTATTTCGACTCTCAAGGTTTTTGGACATTGTCATATAGGTATTTAGTTATGTAGGTATTATAAAAAAAATATTCTGAATTCAATGATTTTTATAATATTGTCAATGTCAGCACATATTTTTATCACAAAATCATAATCCAAATTAATATCAATATTATATTTTCAAAAGCATTGTATAGTACGCGCCACGAATCTAAAAGACTTGGAAGTTAGATGCGAATGCAGGCTTGCGCTTGTACAGTCTGTTGAAAAACTACAAACTCGCAACTAAACAAAACTAACATAGCAATAACAACTTGGCAATAGCGTACTCGACTGTACTTTAAAGCAGGAAAGCGACAAGTGACAAAGGCAACGAGCGATTACGGCCAATCACCGACGAGCGCACGTTCCGTGCAGGTAGCTGGGAGTTGGTATCAACGGCTCTAAAAGGCGCCTTTGCGACGCTGTTTGTGACTAACTTCCGAACCTTTTAGATCCGTGGCGCGTACTATACATTACGCCGAAAGGTTTTTTTGGAGATATTTAATTTAATTGGTAATTCTCAACTTATTTTTTTATTAAAAAATGATAATCGAATTGATATTTTTATCTGGGAACTGAGGGCTTGCAATAGAGGAGTCATGAAAAACAACGGAATTGTTACACGCTCGGCTCTTGAGTCTGTATGGAAGTAAAACTTCATTGTCGGAGAACCCGCCGTTGTGATTTCCTATGTATCGAGGTACCTACCAGATAAGATTGTGTGCATTAGTTAGATATAAATTAAAAGGGTGCCAACATTGGCCCATACTGAATTTAGCCGCTTTATAGATTTTTTACTCCATTTTCGGTTGCATTTTTAAAGTGAAACTTTTATTCTATCACCCCGATTTTTCTGGCCGTCTGTTGCATGTCGCATTACAGGCGGCCGCGGAGTAGGGGTAAAGTGAAAGGCGTTCGGAGTAGGCGCTCGGTAGAGCAGCCAAGGCCAATATGGCGGCGCCCATGGTTAGCATCAGCTGACCGTGTAGTATGTATAACACATAGTCAGTCTGTCATGCGGGCAAGTGTTGTACAGTGTTTACATGTTTTTATTCGTGTATTCATGTGAATATTGTTGTTTATAATTAATCGTGATGGATAAGTGTCTACAATCCAATAAAAGTTTCACTTCCGTCGTGGTTTCTTAAAACCACACAACTGTTTTTTTATTGCACATTCTTATCAATCTTCCAATGGCAGAAATGGAGTGAAAAATCTATAATGCGGCCAGATTCAGCATTAACTAATGCTAGCACTCTTTCAGTCTATATCAATCATATATTTAATAATTTACTATATGAATCATTGTCTATCTAGTCAAAGTGCGGTGAGCGAAGGCAACAAAGCGTATCGAAAATATATCTGCGTCTCTTTCTTCGATGTAATTTCCTGATTTCTCCGATGATAGGATTGGTTTATTTTCTTGCATTCAATCTGAATAAAGTATCTCTGTTTCAAGAACTTTGCCTTTTTCTATGACGTTAACATGGGCGTACCCAGCTTTTGGCCCAGGAGGGAGCAAATTAGAAATTTCTTAAGCCGGGTCCCCCGTACTTGTTTTGTCCTACTGGATACGCCAGTATATGTTTGCACCCTAATGGTTCGATTGCGATTTTATTCCTATGCTCAGTATAGAATAAAAGTATATGATATCAATACTTACTAATAATCTTAGCTGGCACCTCGTTATATATGAAATCATAGCAGCGGGCTCTCCGATTATTACCGATGGTATGTTTTTGTTTTAAACTGACCTAAGGTGTTCGGATTATTGAGGTGCTACTGTATACAGAATTTAACTTCAGAGATTTATTTAACAATTTGATGATGAGATGCTTGAACTGGTCTGATTTCATTAGGTACGGCATTTCCTTAGATTCGATGTGCTATTTAGTTATACCTAACTGTCTATCAATCATCGTTATAAATAATTGTTAGTACTTATTGATCGACTGACTCTGTTTTGTTACAGTAACATAAATTCTAATTTTTTGTTTTCCACGTTAAACTTAAGGACGTAGTCCTATGTTCAAGCTCGTTTTCAACCGTTATTTCAGAATTTTTTTTTAATATCAAAATAATGTACAATGTTTTCAATTTTGTTACATGTTTTTACTGACAACGTAAACTAAGAAAAACAATTTTTTTTTGCTTAATTTTACGCCATTTTATAATTGTTTTTTTAACCTAAAGTAGACAACTTTAAATGGTGGTAGGTGGGTAGCGCGGGTGATAACGTCACTTGGAGTCAACTGAATTATAAAAATTAAATTGGTTATTGTTTCGCAGGCTTGTGGCTCTATCCCGTACTAGAAATAAACATTTTTATTGATAAATAACAGAATGGCGGGTTTTAGAAAAAAAACAACGAGAAAATCGTGATTTTTTCGATGAAAATCGGTTAAAAAAATAGAAATAATTTTTATAATTAAGTAATTCTAGTACCGGACGGAGCTATTGTTATGTAGAATACCCTGTGCAAAACTGAAAGCAATCGGTTGTACACAATTGTTTCAATCACCCGCGCCGCTTAGAAAAACGTAGTTTTGAGAAAAACGCGTTTAAAGTTTTAATTTCAGATTTCTTACAAAAAAATAAAAATGAATATTTACACTAATCAGCTATGCCTGGTGTATATTAAACCTTCCGTTTCTTCAAAGGCATCGTTTTCTGCTAATTTGTTTGCTCTACTCTGCGAGAGTATAAGGGTAACGTGATAACAATTGAGAGGTAAGAGCAGGTAAGAGTCTTACCGTAAGACCGTTGCTGCTCTCGACTATATGCTATAGCTTTGTAAATATTTAATATTTCGGTCTAAAATTTTTACAGTATTTTCTCAATATATTATATACTTACTAAAAATATAAAAAAAATAAATTCGTTTTTTCAAAACCCGAACACGTCCTTAAACAGTTTCTTCACTACCCTATAAACTAACAATTTGACATTTGTATATAATTCCCCAATTTAGTATTAAATTGATATCAGAACTTTCCCCCGCATTTTTTATGCTTAAAACATAAACATGCATATGTACTACAAGTCCAGAAACCAAGATGTGGAACAACGGCGATCGTGAATGCCTACACACTTCTATCTCTTTCTTTTGGGAGGACATTATACAGTAGTACCAATCAATGACACGTAGACAAATCTACACTCTCTATTCAAAATTTAAGATGTGAGTCATACACAATTATAATTCGAAATGCATAAACGGCGAAGATTTTATGCATAGGACGAAGTTTCATGACTTTGCCGTTCGATTAAGCAAACCGTACTATTATTTTCACTCCTTGAATTTTGGTCAGAGACAATAAATACTGTGTTTTTGAAGTAAAAATGTAAGTTTTTGATAACGACGCTGCAATCAGAAAGGCAAAACGTAAGACCACATACGTTAGGCATCTACGTGTGATGAAATGTGATGGAATACAGAAATCGAATGTATAGCAACATATTTTTGATCACATTTATGTACGTAATTAAAGAATACAATCCCGAGCATGTTTTTCAATCCCGGGATTACGGGATTTTTTATGCGTAATCCCGGGATCCCGGGGCTATCCCAGGATTAGACTATGTGGTTTCTAATTGGGCTCAAATGAAAAAAAAACTTGAGTAATTTCTTAAAAAATGTTTTTAATATCGTTGCACAACACAAATCACAATATAGTAAAAAAAGAAAATAGACAAAACAAAAAAAAACTTTACTTTTGCAAGAAATCAAAAAGACAACACAAAAAAAACTATTTAGAATTTCGAAAATACAATCGCAGAAATATCAAAGCATCCAATGTTTGACTTCCAAGCCTGCTTCGTAGTTTATTGCCAGCAGCTGAAAACGCTCGCTCAGGTTCTACGCTGGTTGGAGGAATAGACAATAGATACTTATATGCTGTTTCTAAGTGATATCCACGAACTCCTCCATTTTAGAACAGGCTTATTTCAAGTCTAATACTATTTGCCAACCCCGTATCATTTTGTACTTGTACTTCACGATCTGGAGATTTCATATTCTTACATATCGTACCACGTATTTAAGGATTGTTTTTTGTCATTATGTAACAAATAATATTAATGTAATCTAGGCAAGGTATTACGGAATGCAAACTAGATCTGTTTGTGGCAATCCCGAGATTAGTCAAGTACAGTCCCGGGATTTTCGGGGCCAGAAAACGGCCGGGATCCCGGGATTATATTCTCTATACGTAATACTATATAACAGAAGGTAACTAGATTTTATATTGTGGCAAAATCATTTTTATTTCTAGTATCGGTATTCATGTAAATCCGTAATGGTTTTTTCAGATGATCTTTTCTCGCCTCTGTACAGGTATACAATCTTTTTTATTTAATTGCCAAAAAAACTTTCAGCTAATATAATAATAACATAAAATATGTGGATGTGTGTTTTAAAAGGAAAAAGTAAATGGTACATTTATCATGGTCAATTAGTGAGGACAGAAGTCAGCGAAATACACTTTGCATATGCTACCATAACTACATAACATTTACCTCTTCGCAATCTACTTGGGTAACTACATCATTTGTGCTATGCATGCTTAGTTATGTACTCTCATGTAAGTTACTGTACAAGCTCATTGTTAAAACGTGGAGCGAAATGTGCTACTTCCATCTTCAATTAAGTGAATCATTCGATTCTAAGGCAACCTTACATTACTTTTAAATAGATAGAACACTTCTCGTTTCTTTGATTTAAGTCAAGATCTATCCATCGTTTATTGAAATCCGTCATGGGCTTTTTAGAGTTCGAAAAGAAAGTGTTACGACACCGGCCATCCTTGAAAGAACTGTAGGGCTTTTTAAAGGTTTTAGTTTAATTTAATGTATACATATACTTTTAAAAATAAAATTGATCAGGGATTTTTGAGGGGTCCAACGTGATGGATACTTATACAAAACAAGTATAGTATATTTTATTTATTTCTTAATGACACTTAGCCAAGAAAATGTGTTATTAGAATTTTTGTCTGTATATGATTACATGTAAATTAGGGGAGCGGGGGGCTAGTTGTAACAATTTTGCGTTTCTTGGCTATGGAAGCTTATTTGTTGGGTATTTAGAAAATGCAGCAGTATTGCTCGAATGGTCTGTTATTCAACTATCGAATTTAAATGAAATTTTGATCAAAACTGTGACGAATTCTTGTAAAAATGGCTTAGAAAAAAAGTGACGAGCGTTACAACTTACCTCGTGATTGGGGCTAGTTGTAACAGGCTTGGGGCAAATTGTAACAGTAGGAATTGAAAACTAGTTTTCTATTTTTCAAAGATTTATTTAGCATATTTAGCATTAGAAACTTTAGGCATGTTATAACAGACATAGACTTTAAAGTTTCATCCTTAATCTAATAGAAAAATACTCAAACTAACAAAAACGTGTTCTTTCTTTTTTTAAACTATAAAGGAACTTTAGGCTCACAACCATTTATAATCTTAACTACTTAATAATCAGACTTTTGATTCATTTAACGTATTTAGCATTAGAAACTGAAGGCACGTTATAACAGACATAACAGACATAGACTTTTAAGTTTTATTCTTAGGCCTAGTTTATATGAGAGGCGTTCAACGCGCGTTGGCCCAACGCGCGTTTACAGTTTCTATACAATTGTATAGAACTGTTTATATGATAACGCGCGTTGGTGGACGACGCGCGTTCAACGCCACGACAACGCAAATACCCTGTCAACGCGCGTCAACGCGCGCTTACATCATGTCTAACTAAACATTGATTAGCATTGCTGTGTTTAGATGCAATACAACGCGCGATTTGAAACGATAGGTTCCTGCTGTTCAATATTTTCGATTATTTTTTCTAAAAAGTTTTCTTTAAAATAAAAAATGGATGGAGAAGAATTTGATTATGATCTATTCATCGACGAAATAGTAGTTGAAAAATGTAGGTTCATAATTCCTTAGACTCGGATAAAGTGTAATGTACAAGCTTAAGGTAAGTCTATTTTGTAAAATAGGATGAACCCAATATTTTCGATTTTTTCTATGACGTGCTGTCTTCTTCGATATAGCATCCATAAACAGATTGCATCTGCAACGTCCATCTTCGACAAAATACAACACTCAACTAGCGTATAAACTATAAAATAAACGTGCTCTTAACGCGTAAAATCGATAACCATGTAAACAGTGGTATAAATGTCAACGCGCGTTCAACGCCTCTCATATAAACTAGGCCTTAATCTAATAGACAAATATACGTTACAATTTGCCACATGAAAGTGTTACAACATACCTCACTGGAAGGTTTTTTAAAATAACGGTTATAAAAAAATATATCCCTTATTTGGTGTAAAATTGCAGTTCACATAATCAAGTTAAACAAATGCTTAATGTATTTGAATAAATCAACAACTGCTGAACAATTTGAAATCAACAATAATCAATTTTGTACAAACAAAAATAAGACCATTACCTGGTCTTATCGGAGCGCCTGCACAACACCGCCTCCTGTACCGTCTAGCGGGATACTGATCGCGCTCATATAACAGATTAGGTATTAAATAGTAGGTTAGGTTGAAAAACAAATGAATATTCTTTTATTAACTAGGTAAAAAATGCTTGTTATTACTTGCCCCTGTTACAACTAGCCCCCCGCTCCCCTACGTGTTAGTCAACATTCACGCGAGCGAAGCTTTTAAAAAATTAAATTGTCTCGCTGTTTAAAGTTCTATAAGAAAACAACGTAGAAAGCCAGAAGATAAATTCAGCATATCTGTGAAAACGGTCACTTGATTGCTGAATATGCGAGACGAAAAACGAGTCTTAGGCGATGACAGTTGTAAAGAACAGTGTCTCAAATAGATAGCAAGCAATCTGTAAAACGGGTACATATATATACAGGGATCTTCTTAACACTTTGACGGACACTCAAAAATTCAGTTTTGTTCCAATTTTGACACTATAGTTTTTAAATTTATTCATGTTTGAATTACTTTTAAAAGTTGTAATGTTGTGACAATATTGCCTTAGTAGATATTTGTAAGGTGACACAGAGCACACAGGGTATGTATTCTACACTGGCTATAAAACGTTCCGTAGTATACGACGGCTTCAGGCGTCGTGTCAAACTTTTGAAGTTTTGTTTATTACGGTCTAAGCCGGTTTGTCCGTCAAAGTGTTACCTACAATGTGCATACGATATATTAAAGATCGTGCAGGTTTAACGAAGAAGCGGAATTTCTCAAACGACACTTTTATTCTAATTATTTTTTGGCGTTTTTTTCAATAATTTCGAGTAGTTAATAAGAAAAATCGCAGGATAGCGGACAAATTAGATTTATTAATTTACGACGTTTCGTCTATAGATTTAGACTTTTTCAAGTACCTACAATAAAAATTATAAAACAATAATTATGAAAATAAACATTAATTACTAACCATAGCAATTAACAAAAGATAAGGTATAAAAGACAAAAACATGGCAACAAGTTTATGTATACATTTTTAAACAATAAAAAATAATAAATAAAAATAAAAATTCGAAAGTTAGTTCAATTTCATAACATAGTTGTACTGACTACTTAAATTTTGAGTGTCTGTTCTATAATTAATAGAATTGTTTTTTCTAATAAAACACATTTCACTGATATTACGTTTCTTCCAATTTGACTCTTTATCTAATATTTGAACTTCATTAAATAGAAATTTATGTCCAGTGTCGAAATGATGAGATGATAATGCGGTCTTATTATCACTTAATAAATTTATGTTTCTACAGTCCATTCTGTGTTGGTAAATTCTATGTTTTAGTAACTGTTTTGCTTGCCCCACATAGCACTTACTACATTCACAAGGTATTTTATAAATGATGTTAGATTGATGTAAAATACGTGTTTTATCTCGATGGAAACGATATCTAATATATAATTTCGAGTATGTAGATTTTTTTTGTCAATAAGTCGAGTATTTAATAAATATTCTATTTATCGAGTTCCCCGAATAAAAAAAAAATCGGTTCTGAAAAAGTGTACTTTCACGATCGGTGTTGTTCAAAATCTTCTTGTTATTTCTACCTGACGTTTCGACTATACAACAGTGATGTCAAAGATGCGGCCGGCGGGCCGCATCCGGCTCTTAGCCATCTCAATGCGGGATCTATCTAGTGAGGATTTTAGACACCTGACATCAATGAGCTTATCGAAAACAAGAGATCTCAAGTGTCTGGATCCTCAGCTCAAGATAATTTACCCTTTTGATTACCTTTAAATATGAAAATTGATTTAAACTAAATAAATGAAGATTTTAATTTAGTATGTGCTTTAGTTTTTAATTTAGAGTGGCCCGCTAACACACCCTAAATCTTATAAATAGCCCTTTAGAAAAATCAGTCTGACACCCCCCGTCTACAACTACGGTATATATGGACGTTTTGAAATGCGGTGGCCCTCATTGGCGGCGGCCCACAGATAAGATTGTCGATGAGTGTGCTTTCTACTCGGTCGCTGTGAATATAACGGACTACGACCGAGCGGAAAACACACTCACGCTTAGGATAATAAATATAGTTTAAAAAAAAACTAAAAAACACGCTTTATATCGAACTAAAAAGTAAAAAATATTTTTTTTAAAATAAGCTTAAAACAATAATGAATAAAAAATACTAGTATACTAGTATTATTGTGAAAAAAGCGTGGGGCGCTTTGTTCCACATTTTCGTACATCGAGCGCCCCACGCTTTTTTCACAATAATACTAGTATTTTTTATTCATTATTGTTTTAAGCTTATTTTAAAAAATATATTTTTTACTTTTTAGTTCGATATAAAGCGTGTTTTTTAGTTTTTTTTAAACTATATTTATTTTCCACTTTTTAGTTCGATTTATTGTCAAAAATTTGCCGAAAAAAAACACTTTTTTTTCGGCGTGGACGGGATTAGAACCCACGACCCGTGATTCCGAAAGTTGACGTCAGCGAAGACCCGTGCTTTAGACCGCACGGCTACCCATTGTACTTACAGTGCTGGCATATTATACCACTATATAAACCATTTGCTGTAGTCCAAATGGAGATTACAAACATACATACATACAAACTTACAAGTGTAACTAATATAAAGCGTGCAAAAAAAGGGAAGAAACCGGTCATCGACACACTTACCCATGAGTCGTGACTAAGAAGATTTCCCCCGCTGCCATATCGCTTTTGGAAATATCCACCGCAGTTGTATACTAAAATTAAGGTAGAAATACCATTGGACCACGGCCTACAAGCCTATAGGAAACCAAAAAGAATATAGGAAAAGTTGTTTTTCTGTTTCTATAAACTTTTTCATCCTGCATACAAAGATACGCATCTATCGGTAAAGTATTTATGAACACCTGTATATGTGTCTGTTTACTTTAGCATAAACTAATGAAAGGAGCTTTATACGCAGCCTAGTGACATCTGAATGATCAGTAATTGACAGAACCTACTCGATTTACATATGTCAATCCTAATTATTCAAGTCCCTGTGTCAGATTCTACGTAGCTTAATTTTATTTTATGCAGGTTATAGTTCATCCAGTTATCAAAGGCGACTATATAGTTCAATTCAGAAATTTTATAGTCAATGACTATAATATTTAGTCACTAACAAGCTTAATGGAACGGAAAAAAAATAGTATATTACACATCTAGGGAAGTAAAGTAAGAAATGTCTGAGATCACATATAATTGTTGGCCGAGGCGAAGCCGAGGTCAACAAAAATGTGATCTTAGGCTTTCTTACTTTACTTCCCGTGGTGTGTATACTATTTTTTTGCTCGACGTAGGCAGGAAGTGGCAACTTCGTTTAGCGCAGTGGGACGAAAGTGGACGCTTTCTGCCCGTCGAGCAAACAAATTTTTTTTTCTAGTTAGCAACGATTATACCATATATTTTTATTAAAAAATATGGTTGCATTTAATGAAAAAATATGGTATAATCGTTGCTAACAAGAAAAAAAAAATTTCTTCTAAATTAATACGGTAGATCCCTTTTATATAGATACTTTAATACATTTTTCATCAAAATATTGTTTTTTACCATGTCAGATTCAATTTTTAAGCGCCGTGATAGCGTTTTTTCATAAACAAATCAGCTTTTACAAGGGCCGTGTCAAAACACCACCTTAATTTTTTTCTGAAAGAAAGTTTGACATCTATTTTCTGCATAAAAATTGGTCTGTCAGCAGCGAAAAAATGTTTTTTACTATGACAGACTTCATAAAAAAAAATTATAACAAAATATGAAGTCTGACAAATTTATTAACAAAAATTGTCAGCCAGACAAATTTTTTCAAAAATGGTACATTATTTACTACAAATTGTATAAATTTCAAGCAGGTGTTTTGGAAAAAAAATCATGTTTTTTTTTTAAATTCAAAAATTCATAAAAAATAACAATTAACAAATGTTTACTAGTCCGGTGGGCGTAACATGTTTTTCAGCCATTTTCACTTTAAAATTTTGAGGTGTTCGTAGGGGTAACCTTTTCTGTCATGGGAGCTTAGACTATACCGCTTATGTCGATTTTGATTCTACTATATTATATATCTGGTAGATAGCAAAGTACAATAATCTATATATAGATATAAAACAGTGAAACAAATTTGAAATTGAGATAGTTCTCGATTTTTACCCGGACGAAGCCGAATCGACTATAGTAATTATTTATAGCCTATTTCCTAAAGCGAAGTATCAGTCACGGAATACTGAAAAAAAAATTAAATCGGTTTAATACTTTCTAAGACTAACTAAATTTTACCCGAGCGAAGCCGGATCGACTAGTCATTATAGCCTATCTTTTAAACCAAAGAATCATCTATCGAACAGCGAAAAAAATTGAAATCAGTTCAGTAGTGTCTGAGATAATCCTCAAGAAACAAACTTTTCCACTTTATATTTGCCGACATTCAAGTGATTTCAATACACGGTAAGGATGGAAACATTTTTCCATTTCTTACCATGTATTTGAAATCACTCGAATATCGGGTACATTATAGGAAGGAAAAGTTTGTCGGTGATTATCTCAGAAACTACTGAACCGATTTCAATTTTTTTCCACCGTTCGATAGGCGAAATTTTAGTTTAAAACATAGGCTATAATAACTGGCCAACCCGGCTTCGCCCAGGTAACCATCAAGAATAATCTCAAGTTATTTTGCAGATTTCAATTTTGTTATTATTCAAAAGGTGACACTTTGCCTTAGAAGTTAGAACGTAGGCTACAATAACTGGCAAATCCGGCTTCGCCCGGGCAAAAATCGAAAGTAATCAGAATCATATTCAACCAGTTTAAAATTTTTCACTGTTCAATATAGGTTATATTAATTTGTTTTAGGACATAGTCTATAACTGGCCGCAACGGCGGAAGCAACAGTGCCTCTTACTAAATACGCAAACAGAAATAGAAGTCGGGGAGGCATAACGGGCTCTTGAAGGTTCAGGGGGGGCAGGACCATTTTTCTTGTTACTATACACCCAAGTATATAGTATACTTGGGGTAACAGGAAAAATGGTTAAGAACTATAGACAGATAGATATATCTATATCTATCTAGTTTCTAAAACGCAACAACGTTCTTGATTCATTAATAAAAAGAAATAAACACTTTGTATATATGTTATTCGCAATAGCCGAAATCGGCCACTGCCCGAAATTTTTGCCCACAACGCGTTCCGGGTAAGGAAATGTACCCACAAAGCATTTTCTGTTAGTTTTTGCGGGGCATGAGTAAAATTAAATGCCCACAACGCGTTGTGGGTATATGTGCCCGTACCCACTACACGAATTAAAAGTTTTTGAAGCGTCGCATCGGTTTGTAGGCATTCCAATCTACCCACGTCGCGTTGTGGGCGTCTCTTTACACACGATGCGCGTTATAATAATAATAATAACAATTTTTCTAATAGCTTTTAATAATTCCATTAATATCATAAGTATATTATAATAATAAAAATAAAGTTTGAACTCCAAAAAACATGTATAGTATCTAAATAACTAATAATCACTGAGTTCATTTAAATATGAAAGTATGTATCAAAAAATTCACAACAGTTTTTCTTCCAGGCTCCACTTATTCTTGCACGGATTGCCTTTGCGACGCTCACAACGCGACATGGGTAGATTGCCCACAAACCGATGCGACGCTTCAAAAACTTTTAATACGTGTAGTGGGTACGGGCATTTACCCACAATGCGTTGTGGGCGTTTAATTTTACCCATGCCCCGCAAAAACTAACAGAAAACGCTTTGTGAGTATATTTCCTTACCCGCAACGCGCTGTGGGCAAAAATTTCGGGCAGTGGCCGATTTCGGCTATTGCGAATAACATATATATTATATGCGTGCATAAAGATGGCTTGCAATACGTTAACAGACCTTGTGTGACATGGCACAATTGATTTACGGGATTGAGTCGTTCTGTTCTTCTTCCCCTCCTTCTGTCATTTATCAATGTTTCTCTTTTCCTCTCCACTTTTGCTACGTTGGCATAAATTATGACGACACTCCTTTCCTTCCTATGAGAAAACCCCATTTGATTCGACGTACCTTCCAATTGTTCAATCATATAAAATTCGGATAAGTATCTAGTATAAGTTATTTTAATTTTCATACAATATTTTAATCGTCATAACTTCAAAACAAGAAAAGATTCAAACTTGCGCTTGAACCTAATCTATTTCCTTTGAGACGCATTCATTTCAAGTACATCGGAAATCTTTGTATATTGTTTCATATATCGTAATTCGTTTCATGTTTTCGCGTGTTTTACAAACCTGCGACTTTTTTTACACTTAATCTATTTCTTGTATATTTGATATAGCGGCCCGGCCCGGCTTCACCCGCGAATTTGTAGATTGCCACCGTTTTTCCATCGCCTTACGTTGCAGAATTGATCTCCACGAAAAGCGCTTTTTATTGGTGAAAAAATTTATAAAATCGGATGAGTAGTTTCGGAGATTGCCTTCTACATTAAAAACTTACAAACTTTGCCTCTTCATATATAATATTAGTACTTGTAGATTAACCGTACAGAATTGACAAAACAACGAATATTAACACGGTTATTATTTAGAGTATATCCAGGAAAACAGTTTTTTTTTTCAACGTCAATAAAATTCTATTTCAGTGAGAAGATAAATAATGTTATGCACCCCTTGCACTGATGAGTTTGTGTCAATTTGTTAATTTATGCTAACTGGATTTAAAAATATTTGTGTAGCAGTAAAGATAAGAATCTATAAATGATTTAAATTCTAAACGGCACAATATATTTTATATCCATTCTATTCGTAATTGATATATTCTATGCAATTACTTAGATTACAGATAGAACCATGGGGATCATGTTATTATGTCCCTTGACTATTAGAAAAAGATGAATCATTCCAATTCCCTATGTAGAAATGACACGAAGCATTAGTACATATAATTTTTAATCATAGATGTAACAGGGTTTTGTACGAGACCAGATACCAAAATATGTTCTATCATTCTCGCATAGTTTACATTAAGATATTACTAGTGTGACCTGTGCGAATTATTCGCACTAAATCTTTATATATAAAAATTACGTGTCACGTTGTTTGTCCGCGTTTGTCCTCGATGAACTCCTAAACTACTGAACCGATTTTAAATTTGATTTGCACACCGTGTGCAATTCGACCACCTTGAAAGATAGGATAGTTTACATTTCAATTTATAGTCGCAATATTATTTTATTGCAAATTATTTGTCTATTCCTTGACAGTCATAATTATCTGTTGACTGGATTGAGTGAATATTCAATAGATGGCGCAACGTTTCATATAAGCTACAATTCAATAGCATACCCACCACGTGTCGCTGAGGTTAAGGTATCGAGCACGACGGCGCAGCCGGAGTGCTCAGCTCCAAAGGATTCTAACAGATGGCGATACCTGTTGACTGGATTGAGTGAATATTCAATAGATGGCGCAACGTTTCATATAAGCTACAATTCAATAGCATAACCACCATGTGTTGCTGAGGTTAATATATATATATTATCGCGTTAAAATAAAAACGCTTTTCGTGGAGACCAACTTTGCAACGGTGGAAATCTACAAATTCGAGCGAAGCCGAACCGGGCCGCTAGTAAGTATAATAATTATCACTTTACAAAATTATTTTTTAAATATGATTGCAGGTATTCAATTCGTTTCTAATTTTGCACACTGCTTATAACGTTCTTCTTTTTGTTGTATTACAATATGAAGCTCAGATGACAGATCGAAAAAATATTTTACTAAAATTGTCATATAGAGACGCAAGTAGCAAAAGCGTTGAGCTAAGCCGTCAGATGACATCATGCAGCATTGCTGTGACGTTGTTCAGCGTTGCTCGATGTTTCAAAATTAAAGCCGTCAGATGGCAGTATGCAGTATTGTGTCTGTTGTATTACAATATGAAGGTCAGATGACAGATCGAAGTGTTGGCGTTGTTTCAAAATTAAAGCCGTCAGATGGCAGACGTTGTTCAGCGTTGCTGTATTTTAATTAATTTACAAAAACAAAAGCAATAATAAATTTTTTAGTTGTCGATGTCAGTAGAGCAAGCAATTATCTGTAAAATGATATATAATTTATGTGGAGAAATTGTGAGGTTTTTTCTAAAAAGGGAGGCAAACATCTTAAACTTTAGCGTATTAATATATATGATCATATATTATAATTTCCTTTATTTGATATATCTCACTCGATAGAATTGGTATACAAAAATATTAATACTAAGATTTAGTCTTACGACCGTTATTTTTAATTCATAAAAATGTTTCATGTAAATAGCTTTCTGATTTCACTGAAGGTTTTAAGTATCTAAGTATACCGTCGTTGTTATGGAAATGCCTACCGAAATCTCGCGCTTCGCCGGTTTAAATAAATGATCACCCACGAGGTTTGCTAAAAGTAGCCTTTTTGGCTTCGCCGTAGTCGGCTAAAAAGATAAGAATGCCTGCTTATTTGCAATGGTTTCTTCGATGTTCTCAAAGAAGAAAAGCTACTTTTAAGAAGATCGTTTCACTATAAAATGTGTTATAATATTAGCGCGGGTTTTGTCATTTTGTTCATTAATCAAACAGTTCAAAGATAAAAAATATGCCGTTTTAAAAATACTTCAATTATAAAATAAAAATATATATCGTGGTACAGAAAGAAATATATACGTTTAGATATACAGAGAGATATGTTACATGAACCGATTATTGAACAGGCAGTTATACCTACAGGCGAGTCAATAAAACCAGGAGTTTAAAGTGTTGAGAGTAATCGAAAATCACAATCGTACTTCACAGAAGTTTAAAGCTGCGAACCGATTCAAGTATTCAATTTATTATTACGCTTTGAAAATCATGTTAGTATCATCAGATGGTTAAATCTATATACCTAATCATTCCCTGATGGCTCACGAAACGTAGATGTCGAGAAACAAATAATATAGTATATACTAGCGGCCCTGTACGTGCTTTGCTACGTATAAAGTGAAATAATAAAACAATTTAATTGGAACATCTATCTATCTATCTATCTATCTATTTTATTAATTGCTAGCTATTTTAAAATATACCTACATGGGCGTATATGTGTGTATGTCGAGCACTCCGGCTGCGCCGTCGTGCTCGAAAAAAAAATAGCGTAAAGTATTCGTGGATAACTGGTCTTTAAAACACTTGCTCTATTTCGAGCACTCCGGCTGCGCCGTCGTGCCGAGCAGTTTTAAACGATATTCAGTTTTTTTACATCCTCGATCTAGATATATGGTTGTTAAGTTCGTTGCGCCATCTATTGAATATTCACTCAATCCAGTCAACAGGTATTGCCATCTTATATGGTTGTTAAGTTCGTTGCGCCATCTATTGAATATTCACTCAATCCAGTCAACAGGTATTGTCATCTTATATGGTTGTTAAGTTCATTGCGCCATCTATTGAATATTCACTCAATCCAGTCAACAGGTTCGCCATCTTAGATGGTTGTATTATGACTGTCAAGGAATAGACAAATAATTTGCAATAAAATAATATTGCGACTATAAATTGAAATGTAAGCTATCCTATCTTTCAAGTTGGGTCGAATTGCACACGGTGTGCAAATCAAATTTAAAATCGGTTCAGTAGTTTAGGAGTTCATCGCGGACAAACATGTGACACGTAATTTTTATATATTAAGATTTATCATCTTACAAGCTGTACATTTACAGGTAAGAATTGTCAGTACAATAAAACAGAAAAATACAAGAAAGATTTACAATTAGTAATAATTAATATAGTTACACAAAGTCGTTCACACTGTAAGAACATTTGGTACCTAATTAAAAACTCTTTCAAATTTTTGCAGAATATTTTAAAATTTCTTTCTTGTCTTAACGTTACTGGCAGCCTGTTACAAAAAATTGTCCCAGAACACTGAGGAGAAGAGGAAGGAGGAAGAATCTCTCGTATTATAATTATGAACATCTGAGTTCACAGTGCATTTGTGACTATTCTTTTTAACACCTACCAGTAATTTAAACAAAATATAAACATGGTACAGTTAAAATCTTATTTTCTATAAAACTATTTTTACAGGTCTGTCTGTAATACAAATTAAAAATTATTCTAATAATTCGTTTTTGTAAAATTAAATAGTTTGATGTTTTGTGGTTACCTTTAATAAAATCAGAGCTAAAAGTGAAACGGTAATGTTAAAACTTCATTCACTTTTCCAGTTTGATTTCAAGATCCATTCGCTTCGCTCGTTTGATCAATAATAAGGTCACACACATGGCAAGACTGGCCCAATAGTTAGTGCCAAATATTTGTTTCCAATGTTTGTCTCCACCTACTACAATGAAGGACCAGCTGCATAAATAAATCGTTTAAAAATGCAAATAACATCTTGTTTTACTATCCCAAATACAAAATGGCTAGTTATGTTGGTATTTAAATACTAGAAATCCAAAACACATATGTATATTCTCACAATATCTATATCTATACTAATTTATAAAGCTGAAGAGTTTGTTTGTTTGTTTGAACGCGCTAATCTCAGAAACTACTGGTTCGAATTGAAAAAATTTTTTTTTGTTGAATAGCCCATTTATCGAGGAAAGCTATAGGCTATACAATATTACGCTACGACTAATTGGAGCGGAACATAAATGAAAAATGTTGCAAGATGTGTCTCAAAATTAGTCCGTCCGACAAATATTATCAGGTGAAATGCCTTAACTAAATACTGCAATATTAGCGTTTAAGAGTACAAGCCCGGATAGCTCAGTCGGTAGAGTGTAAGACTCTTAATTCCAGGCTCTAGGGTTCAAGCCTCACGTCGGCGAATATACCTATATATTTTTTTTTATTTTCTACATTGCTTTCTTCTGATGTTTACATTTCAATTTTTCAACATTTTATTACGACTAATTAAAATTAAATAAATCTAATTAATAGCTCATTTGAAAACTGTTACAACTATATAGGCACCTGTATATAAAAATAATTTTCCTACAGTGTTTTCAATTAAATATTTATTATATTAAAAGAAATTTATACTGCTTTTTAACGACAAAAACTTTTGAACGGTAACTCCGATCATTATGAAGTTTGGACACAACATTCATCTCGGTAAACTAAGATGAATGTGCGTACGCATGTCCCTTTCTTCCCCATTCGTTCTTTTGCACCCGGGTGAAACCGGGCGGGACCGCTAGTGTTTTAATAAAAAAAATACTTTTTTGTGTTATTATGCTTGTTATTTCACCAGGCGACTCTTAGACTAAGATTGGAACCCTTTCGGTATTAATTGTCGTTCTCTTCGACTAGCCCTTCAACGTTTGGCGATTTTTTTTTTTGTTATAGTGACAAAACAAAACAAACAATTATGTGCTTCAATCCTGAGGTTATTAGCACTACTAAATATAAATTTCAAAAGGTAAGTACATTTAACATTTACAGTAAGCTATTGTTAATAAGGTAAGATTATTGTTGTTGATGAAGCGACCGCATAATCGTTATTGAGTGACATTAGGCCAGGCTTGCCGTGTGTGTAACCTAGGCTTTATTGTTCTGCTAACAAAACGAATCATCCGTATGTAACCGTCATATAGTAGTTAGATATCAATGTTATTGAAACCGGCCATTTCTTACTGGTTGCAATAACATGGAGAGAGGTTCATTATTGACAGTTTGTATGCTGGACACATCGCGCAATGTGCTGTTACACTGTTGGTCGGCTGATCATCGATTCTCGTATAAGGATATGTCGTGTTCCTTTTTATTCAATACGCACACACCAGCTAGCCACTAGCCGTCTATCAGTACGCCGCTCGCTTGTACCTATATTGTTGGATTGAAGCGATTCAATCGATCAGTTGGGAGTTGGCGACACTGACCATTGCCGCCGATTTACCAGATCAAACCTGAGTATGTATTGATGGACGGAAGTGTTACTTTCAGTAAAATAAATCGATTAGGGTAGGACGGGGGAATGGCTGTATTTTTTAAATTATTTATTATAAATCAAAATTAAGATTCAAGCGTCAAAACCAGCCTTAATATACCTACCTAACCTAACCTATAAGTTTTACTTAAATTGTCTACGTTTATAATTTACAATCTTTCTCTGTGTCTTTGAAGCAGCGCCGGATTAATCATTAGGCAGAGTAGGCAACTGCTAAGGGGCCTCGCATTGACTAGGGGCCCGTGCACGCACCAAGAAAAAAAAACTTTTCATTGAACGAAAATTTTATTTGAATATTTGTATGAAATTTCCCAACAACAATATTATTTTCTTTCTTTGTTTATTCTAATTTATTGCATTTAACAAGATAAAATTTAAAATAACTACGTCACGTCTCATTTCTTTTTCCTGACCCATCAAAAAACCTGGATCATCAATTATCTATAACCTATTCTTTAAGACCATTTCAACAAAGCGCTAACGAGTCAGGTAAGGCGATGCTGCAGCATCTAGTCAAAGTAATCATGTTGTTACAATATCACATAAGACATTGAAATAACAGGATGCCTGGAACCGATTTACTCACATCCCTTCATCAACTTGAAAAGACTTGATTTGCATTGCCTAGGAGCCCGGACAGGGTTAATCTGGCTCTGAAGTTTTGCTGCTAAACGACATTTTTTTAAAACAGAGACGGGTTGCACTCCGGGAGTGCCGGCAGAAGTGAAAACTTGAATCTTCTGTGTATCGTTCCAATTTTATTATATGTACTGCCGAAGCAAGTACGGTAAATGTGCCTCAACAACTCGTATATATACTTAGCGTTACTCAGAAATCCACTACTAGTGAGAATCGTTTTTACAAACATTTGATTTTGTCAAAATATATTCATTAAATCAAAAAACTGTTTCTTGCATTTGAAAGACAATTGCTTACTCCATTAAAATATGTGATTACATTTTGTATTTATTTTAAAATAGCTAAGCAAAAAAAACAAAAAAGTTTTCGTCTTACGAATTTTGTCTTACGCATTTTCAATCAGGTCTTACGAATTTGGTCTCACGAATTTTCAATCTGAATCTGACGCGAGTTTAACATTTTTTACCCATTACAAAAAAAGTGTACAACGCCGCTAAAGTAGTTTTCACTTCAAAAATGTCTTTCCTTATAGGACGCTATAAAAAACAAAGCTCTTTTTATTTACTTGTAACCGTCGTTTCAATTCAGAACTGTTATACAAGCTATAGGAAGTGAAACTAAACGCAATTTCCCAGACATCGTATCAAACATCCCTAAATAGAAAATATGAAAAGATAACGTTTATTTTATTTTGTACAGTGAAAGGATATAGGTTTAGACAATACCGTGCTTTGATAGGTACCCATGGTATATCTTATAGATACACTCTACCTATACAGAATGATATGAAAGAGTTAAATTTAAAACTGTCCTTTTATTAAATCATCTGACCAATAGTAAAAGCACTACTTAAAAGCAGATGGCACAATTCATTCAAAATATTGTATACTACGTATCTTATAAAAATAATAAGACCCTTTTAATATAAAAACCTGCTTGACCGCTATAGTGACCCTTTGAAGACTGATTGCATCCCCTTTAGTTGGACAGTGTCCGCGAAATGGATAGAAGTTGCTTGACCAGTGGTCTTCATGTCACCCCATCGTGAGAATTTAGTTCTTCACCCTTCATGCGATTTTAAAATTTTAAACAATGGGCACCTAAAAATTGTTACCTTTTTGAAAAAAATACGAAGTTACTTGTTCTCACATAAATACTGTTTCAAAATAAAAATATTAAAAACGTACTTTGTAAATAAAAGTTTCATGCGCCGCGTCGTTGCGTATAGGAAAGGGTCTCAAAATTTGTAAACTGTAATATTATTTCTTTTTATTACAATCTATCTCTATACTAATATATAAAGCTGAAGAGTTTGTTTGTTTGTTTGTTTGAACGCGCTAATCTCAGGAACTAGTGGTTAAAATTAAAAAACTTTTTTTGTTGGATGGCCCATTTATCGAGGAAGGCTATAGGCTATATAATATTACGCTACGACCATTAGGAGCGGAGCATTAATGAAAAATGTTGCAAAATGTATCTCAAAAATAAGCTTCTATTCATGTGAAATGCACTAACTAAATATACTCATATTAGCGTTGTGAGTACACACCAGGCTGGCTCAATCGGTAGAGCATGCGACTGTCAATATCAGGGTCGTGGATTCGAGCCCCACGTTGGGCGAAAATATTCTTATTTTTTTTTTATTTTCTACATTGCTTTCTTATAAGGCTTACCTACATTTAAATTTATTTTAATCTTATTTAATTAATTAAAAAAAATATATTAGTTTAAAAGAGTATAAATACTTCTTTTTATCGACAAAAGCTTTTGAACGGTAACTCCGATCATCATGTTTGGACACAACATTCATCTCGGTAAACTAAGATGAATGTGTGTACTTACTTATGTTCCTCCCTTCCCCGGGTGAAACCGGACGGGACCGCTAGTGAAAAATAAATTGCTTCGTGGTTCTAAAAAAAATATTTTTAAGAAAAAAATTGAACCGACTTCAAAAAATATGCACTAAAAAGTAAAAAATAATAATTATTGTTATTTTTGGAGTCGGTGTCACATCGGTATTCGAAAGTAGCAATTTAAATCTTACATGTCTCTAGTTCTTGGAATAGATTTCATTTTGGCTGATACCGACTCCAAAATAACAATAACTATTATTTTTTATTTTTCAGTGCATATTTTTTGAACAATTTTTTTGTTAAAAATATTTTATTTTTCTCTTTTTAGTGTTAAAGTATTGCAATGGGTAGGCCAAGTATGCGTGCCTTTGAAATTTGAGAGTTTCCCTCGATTTCCCCGGATTCCACCATCAGATCCTGACTTGGTACCGATGGGACCACCTCGGAAGTGCACTCTTTCGAATAAAAAAAATTTTGAAAATCGGTTCATAATTGACGGAGAAATCGATGAACATACATAAAAAAAAAGAAAAAAATATATACAATCGAACATAGAACCTCCTCCTTTTTTTGAACTCGGTTAATAAAGGGTTCTTCTCTTAATTCTTGTGGTTATATGTAGATATCAAAATATTTTAATTATTCCTTACACAAGATATCTTGTGTATCTAAGGAATAACGAGTTTTCTTTTTTTTATTTTAATAAGTTCAAAAATAAGTTTTTTACTCCAGTAGTGTTACACCAAATGCAATTTAGAACTATATAAATTGCAACGGTATAAATAAAATGACCCCAAAAACTAACCCTACAACGGACACTGCTATTCAACACCTGAGTGACCAGTACAAACCAGTATGTCCAGTTCAGTTTATTATAAAGAATCCAGGTGATTAAGAAAAAGTTCGTGAGAAAAACATGACCATATTACGTTATACGGGTGTACAAGGGAAATTAAATCGTAGTTATATATATTTAAAAAAATCCCTTATAAAATAAAGACAAACAATAAATACGTAAAACGAACTGAATGAAAACTAATTATTAATGCTGTTATTATTTTTTAGAATTTAACCATTTTCCGTTACGTAGCAAATACAATACAGATTGTAGGGGAAGTACAAGTCATAAATTAGTTACCAAACGGCGTAAATGAACTGAGTTATAATAATAAAAATATAGTTCAAAAAAAACTAAAAAACACGCTTTATATCGAACTAAAAAGTAAAAAATATTTTTTAAAATAAGCTTAAAACAATAATGAATAAAAAATACTAGTATTATTGTGAAAAAAGCGTGGGGCGCTCGATGTACGAAAATGTGGAACAAAGCGCCCCACGCTTTTTTCACAATAATACTAGTATTTTTTATTCATTATTGTTTTAACTTATTTTTAAAAAAATATTTTTTACTTTTTAGTTCGCTATAAAGCGTGTTTTTTAGTTTTTTTTAAACTATATTTATTTTTCACTTTTTAGTTTGATATAAAGCGTGTTTTTTAGTTTTTTTTAACTTTTTAGTTCGATTTATTGTCAAAAATTTGCCGAAAAAAACAATTTTTTATTCGTCGGGGACGGGATTAGAACCCACGACCCGTGATTCCGAGAGTTGACGTCAGCGAAGACCCGTGCTTTAGACCGCACGTCTACTCGCTGTAGTTACAGTAGTGGCATAACATACTAACAGTAATAAACCACTTGCTGTAGTCCAAACGAGATTACAAACAAACATACATACTTACATACATACATGCATACAAACTTACAAGTGAAACTAATATAAAGCGTGTAAAAAAGACGCGTCGCTTTGTCAATCTCGACGTAAGGATACAAATTAATGAAATAGGAGGAATAAATTAAGTATGCAAACTGCTCTTTTCAGCAACTGCGACAATGACATTTGGTTTAATATTTCCTGCTTCCACAAATAGTGGTAGGTAACTTACAGAACGGAAGTAGGTGAATATAATATGGTAAATATATACACTTTGTTGGGATGTACCTGCCTCTATTACAGGTTTTCAAACTTGTTACCTGTCATTCAGCAGTCGTTATTTAATTATAACAGCTCCGTTCCAACCTCTCTTTAAACGGTAACAGAATCGTGACAGTCATGCGCAGTAGCTAAAACGAAACTGCGTCGGCTTTGGAACACATTTTATAGCTACTTCGTACTACTGTGACGTTTCTATTACCGTTCGCAGATAGGTAGGAGCAAAGCTAACACACACAGAAAGACATATAGGGGAGGGAGGGGGAATGGCGCTCACTGGGTAATGGCGCTCACCTCTGTAACTCTGTCAAAAAGGAACGTAGCAACACGTCACGTCGCAGGAAGCGCGAGGGGAGGGGGCCTCTAATAGACAGCGATGCAAACGGACAGTCAGCTCGCGTCATGCGACCGTGATGAGCGTTTCTTCGTTTGCGGCCGCGCTGATCTAATTTTTAATTAGGTGCCGAACAAGTTAAGTTGCTGGGCTCGCTATACTATGGACTCAGTGTGGCAGATTTGCGTAAACTTGTTTATAAATTTGCTGAGCGCAACAATATCAAAAACAATTTTGATCAAAGCAGCAAGACAGCCGGATTGGATTGGGTACACTTCTTTATGAGACCCTGAGCGGCATAACCCAAAGTCAGGGGCAATGCCGCTCAAACATGTTTTTTTAATAATGTTTTCCTACTACTAGTAGGTGAAAGTATATGCTTTTGTTGTTAAATTGTTGATTACTCGATAATTAAAAACTTTGTTGCTCTTCTTAATTTTGATTTATATTAAATAATTTAAAATAAAAAACACACCATGTTTTCCTTAAGTGAACGTCATTCCCCCGTCCCTACCCTACATATAATGTGTCCTTTAAAAAAATCGTAACATTTATTATTTGGTTTGTTTTTAGTTCTGAAAAATATTAATTCGCCGAATATTTCAAATTCGATATTACCTATGCTTAACTTGTCGTGGAATAACTGATTGTCAATTTTCGTATAACTAAAATTTTCGTTTTACCTTAGAGAAGATTCACAGACGCTCTGGGTCTCAGCAATAAATCAGAAAGATATCTTAATAATATCGAAGCGTTTTCTAGGTAATTTTTATGTAACTCTGAGATCACTTCACTAAACCTGTCTTCCTCATGTATATCACAATACAATTTTCTAGGTAAAATAACATAGAATAAACATAGAAATATTTTTATTATAGTGTAACATAACACATAAAAATTTTTTCACGCGACGATTTTAATCTCAGTAACGTATAGCAAGTTTGTATTGTATAAATGCGGCGACAAATAAACAATGGGTTCAGTTAAAAAAATTCCAGCGATATTCTTCGCAGCTTTGTAAAATCGCAGTTTCGAAAATTCTGTTCTGGTGCTATAAGAAGTTGTAGGACTGTTGTTTCAAAAATTTTTTCCAAGCTTACTACATGCGTCATTTAATTAAGTCCGTAAATACAAACGTACATACATAGCCGTTCTTTTTGGCTTCGCAGTAGTCGGGTAAAAATTATCTATGCTAATATTATAAAGAGGTAAGTTTAGATGTAGGAGCTAATTCCCGAAACTACTCACCCGATTTCACCAATATTTAGAGTTATCGTTCAGGATGGTCGAAATTCGACCGTAATCCATAGTCATTGACTCATTATACGAACTTGTCTTAAGTGCACTAAGTTCATTATAAAAAATGTTTAAAAATCACTGTTGTGGATGCTACGTATGTAGTTATACGCTATATAAAAGCATGTATGTACATATTATGGCTGTTGTAAGGGACAGTTAGAAGTGTTGACCCAAGTAACCTCTGATTGACCTCTAGTATCAAGCATGTTATCAAGATCGCTATGACATCCTATTCCCAACAAGCTAACGCAACTGTACTCACAAACATAGATAGATACAGCAGCGCACATTTAGCAGGGGAGTTGTAGAAGAATTTCTTTCTAACACCAAAAAATCTGCTTAAAAACTATATAGCCTTTACACGCGCTTTGGCTAACATTGTCAACTTTGACAGAAACTTTATCATAAGATCAATCGTAATCGGTAAAGTCCCGAGTCCGACCGAAGTAGTGATGTGCCGGATATCCGTATCCGCGGATATTCGAGGGAGAAGAAAGATCCGTTTCCGTTAGTTTTTGTCGGATCTTTTACCTTATTAATTTTCAATTCATAGATGAAATTTTATATATATAGGTGATTAGGTAATAATGAAAACCTGTTAAATTCCATTCAGATTATTTTTTATTTCTTTAAATCGTATTTGGCACCTTTATATTGCAAACATTTATCGTAATGAGTACCATACTAATAGTACATAACTCAAAGGTACTAAATCAACTATCTTTATAATGAGATATTGCACATAGATCTTTGGAAAGAGACAATCTGTTATGAGAGTTAACTCTTAAAGAGGTTAATAACTTTTTCCCATAACAGATAGTCTCTTTCCAAAGGTCGATGTGCAATATTTACCGCCGCGTACTCTAAGAGAGTTAAGATCCGTATCCGTATCCGCGGATATGCATTTTTAACGATCCGGCACATCACTAGACCGAAGCTTCGGTCACATTTGTAAAACATTCGGCTTCGACGAAAACCGGGCCGAAGATCTTGCCGGAGTTGAATTTACTGAATAATCATGTATTATTTTATTTAAATCACTATAACAAAGAATATTAAGTACTTCTCAAAGAAGTATTCTCACTCGTTTTTTTTATCAATATACTTATACATCTTCGGCTTCGGCCGAAAGTGAGGTAAAGGTTTCTGCATATTTTTTTTTAACAGAGAGGAAACTGACAAATCACAACGTTTTAAATGAATGATCAATTTTATAATCTTTATAATTATAAAGGCACGTTTACAAGACGCGACGCATTGTTTCACTCAGATTTCGAACTAGGCTTATGATGTTACCATACTGTAAGCTACTGCAATAGGTAATTATTAGCGGAAAGTTTATAAAAATATCATATTTTTTAAAAAATCTATAAAAACCGCAACATCTTAACCCGGTTATGCGTTCATTATGCAAAGTTAGGTTTCATTTTTTTCTGCAGCTTTTAGTATTTTGTGTAAATAAATTCTAGTGATTTTTTTATTTCTCAAGTGGATACAAAAAATCAGTGGTGGATTTATCAGCAGGCTGAGTAGATTTGAGCCTAGGGCGGCAGATTTTAGGGGCGGCAAATAAAAATTATTTAATTACGTTTATAGTATGTACATTATTGTGTAAGTAGCATGACTATTTCTTGTGCAATTTCAACCAAATTGTAAAAATAATCTATAAGAACTGACAATTGCCGAGGTAAGGGCGGCAAAATTTTAAAAGCCTATACTTGGGAAATGTGTAAATCCGCCACTGCAAAAAATATAAAATGTCTATCGTGATTTTGAAAAACACTGTAAATTAAAAATAACTTTGTGATTATGGTATACCTATAAATACTAACGAAAAAAATAATGTAGGTACATCATATTTTATTATGTATATGTGGAGATACTTGCACATTACATTTTAACATAGAATTGCACTGAATAAAATTGTTATTGTTCAACTATTCCGCGAGTTTTATTATTTTATACTGCACAATTAAAACGAATTATTGTTATTAACTTTATGATGACTTCATTTCATACGTGTATAAACAAATAAATGTTTATAACAAAGTCAACATAAGCTCGCTGTATAGTGTTTATATTATTATTACCCTTTATCCGCGACATTTTAAAATTAAATTTAAACCGTTAATACAAAATGCGTATATGTCTTAGTTTCCGTCGTGTGGTCACGAATCGACGCACCTCTTTTATTAAGTTTATAGGTACTGAACTAATAAAAAAAAAATTACAGCCAATTGGGCGACGGGACCATTCCATTTCAAAAATGTTGACATTTGATTATAATAAAGAAAATAAAATTTCTGATATCGCGTGAGGTGACGCGGGTAATGGCTAGTATTCAATATGATATTAACTATTTGTTGCCATGGTTACCTACATAGTATGTTCCACGTCATGTAAAAATTAATCAAAGCATGCCTAACTAGTTTATTTCTGACAGATCCATAAAACAAAAGAGCGGATGATTTTTTTTATTTTCAAAATATTTCCGAAACTATAAACTTTAGAAAAAACATTTTTTAACAAAACTTTCTTGAAAAAATAAATAAAATAATAAGCCGTTATGAAAAGTATACCATTATTATATAAAAAAAATACCGTTTTAGCATATCTCTTCTGCGCATGCGCCGATTTTCCCCAAAAACAATAGGGCTCTTCACATTTGCATACCAAACATCCTCCCAAAATTTGGTTTCAATCCGCTCATCCGTTTGACCTGTATCGTGTTCACAGACAAACAGACTAACACACAGAAATTTTCCAAAAATATGTTTTTTAGATTCGGGGGACCTCAAAACGGAAAGATATTGTAAAATTTTTGAAAAGTGATTTTTGAACTAGTACCATTCCCCGCACTTGTGGGTTGGAATGGTAAAATATATATATGAAAGCGCTTTTGGAAACATACTGTAATAGTTTTTAAAATACTCCAAGTAGATAATAAATCCAATGAATGAACGTAAAAGACAGGTTCCGAATAGCGAAAAGTGGCAGTGCAGTTAGTGCTGCGGGGAAAAAGGTCGTTGGCCAGGATTCAGAATCCAGGTATGGTATTAAAGTCATAAGCAACACCACAAACAATCCAGAGTTGGCAATCTAAAAGTGGTAAACACCAACTTGAACCTGAATCTAGAAGATACTGTTTGATTCTGTTTCTGAAACAGCTATAAGACTAGTTATTCAAGTCAGCCGATAAATGAACATTGAAGACTGCGTAGCTGTGAACCATTTAAAAACTAAAATAAGTAGTATGATTAACTGCATTCATAATATATTATGGCTTTTGCCTTTACAATACACGCAGAAGTATAGTAAATGGGTTTGAAATATGCTAAACGGATATAAATTCAACATACACCTCAAAGGAAATGCTAAAAATGGAATTTTCGACTTATCGAGGCTTTTATTACATACCTAATTATTTACGAAATTCAAAATGGTAGATCTACTGCAAATGTATATCAATTTAATAATAAGTTATACATTGATTTCAGCCTCAGCTTTCATTCCCTGACATTCAATTTTCCTAATTAAAAAATACACGAGCTATAACAGATTTGATTATTTTTGGTTTGCCGCTATACCGGTTGATTGAAGTCCATATACATTTTAACGATAATATATATTTTTTCGGTTATAACTCGGCTGTTATGAAAAATAAGGAAAATTTACATCTTACCAAAGTTAAAGCATTTTTTTGAAGACATTTTTTGACACTTGTGTATTTTTTCCATATAAAGCTTCGTTTACAAGATACAGCAAAAAAATATTTTTTTTAACCAAATTGCTATTTATAATTCAATATTCCAATAAAGCTCATTTTTCTAAATAAAAAAGTTTCTTTTCAGAAATGTCAAAATATTGAAAATATCTTATCTATAACCGATTTAAGTATTTCGGGTACAAATTTTAATGATAATAATTCATATTTTATCACTTAACTCGGCTATTATGAAAAAAGCGGTCCCGCTCGGTTTCACCCGGGTACAAAAGAATTAATGGGGAAGGAAGGGACATGAGTACACACATTCATCTTAGTTTACCGAGATGAATGTTGTGTCCAAATTTCATGATGATCGGAGTTACCGTTCAAAAGTTTTTTCGATAAAGAGCAGTAGGTATTTAAACTTTTTTAACTAATAATTTTTTTTAAATGAATTAAATAAAATTAAAATAAATTTAAATGTAAGCATTAGAATAAAGCAAAGTAAAAAATAAAAAAAAAAATAAAAATATATTCACCCCACGTGGGGCTCGAACCCACGACCCTGATATTGACAGTCGCATGCGCTACCGATTGATCTACCTGAGGTTGTGTTCTTTTATCACTAATATGAGTATATCTAGTTAGTGCACTTCACATGAATAGAAGCTCATTTTTGAGACACTTTTTGCAACATTTTTCATTAAAGCTCCGCTCCTAATGGTCGTAGCGTAATATTATATAGCCTATAGCCTTCCTCGGTAAATGGGCTATCCAACAAAAAAAAATTTATTCAAATTGAACCAGTAGTTCCTGAGATTAGCGCGTTCAAGCAAACAAACAAACAAACAAACTCTTCAGCTTTATATATTAGTATAGATAAGGAAAATTTATATCTTACCAAAGTTTAAATATTCGTTTGGAACAGTGGGAAAACACGTTTTATAATATTTTATAATATTTAAGTATTTAAACAAATTTAATCAATCAATCGCAGTATATTATAATTTTCATTTTGATTTCAGAAGTATTATATAATTATATAAGGTATTGTATAATTATTATACGGTCACTTTAAAGTTTTAGTATCAAAATCGTTTCATAATAGGACCATTTACCTTATCTATTTGTCTATACTAATATTATAAACAGGTAAAGTTTGGATGTAGGAGGTAGTCTCCGAAACTAATTAACCGATTTTAAAAAAAATTTCACCGATATTTAAAGTGGACCTTCAGGATGGACATAGGCTATATATTATCGCGTTAAAATAAAAGCGCTTTTCAACGTGATTCGAAGAAAAACTGGGAACCTACCTGTCTCTTCCTTTTATTTTTTAATGCGTCCTCACCTGTTACGTATTGAAGTTCTTGTTATCTTCATTTTAGTTATTAGTTATTAAATGAATTGTATCAAGACGACCTTGCAACAAAGTTATGAATGTAAAATTAAAATTTAAATAGGTTACTCTTAATTATATACAAAAATCTTGTAAGTGTACATTTTTTCATAAAATACCTATATTTTTCCCGATTATGGCTGACAGGTTCAATATTCTATATAGGTACATAAAATAAGTAACCAAACGGGCTTTTATAATTTCATTTACATGATAACCTGAATCTTATACACCAGTCCTTCATGATAAACGTTTCCCTTTCAACATCAGAAAGGTTTCAAATATCGCACGAGAACGACACGTTTTAAAACAATTTTTAAAATATTTTCCGTAACAGTTTGTGTAATTTTTATATTAGTGCAATTTTCAGTCAATATCAACAATTAGTTTGAAATTATTCTGCTTTAAAAAAATAACTAATCAACGACAATATAAAATGTATAAAATTAAAAAACGTACCTACAGTTAATATATTATCTTAAGTTCCTAAGAATATGTAAGACGATTTGTGCAAAAATGTGTATTTTTTTAAGATATTATGACTTATGTGTGAAAACAGTGTGTAACTAATCTTCGAGATCTTACATCAGTTTTCATAATTTATTTAACACTTTGACGGACACTTAAAAATTCAGTTTTGTTCCAATTTTGACACTATAGTTTTTAAATTTTTTCATATGTTTGAATTACTTTTAAAAGTTGTTATGTTGTGACAATATTGCCTTAGTAGATATTTGTACAGTGACACAGAGCACACAGGGTATGTATTCTACACTGGAAAATAGACTGCTACACCCGTCTGGCTATAAAACGTTCCATAGTATACGACGGCTTCAGCCGTCGTGTCAAACTTTTGAAGTTTTGTTTATGACGGTCTAAGCCGGTTTGTCCGTCAAAGTGTTAATTTTTTCTGTGAAGCCGTTAACAAAAAATCCCTACTATAATAATATAACGAGGAAAATTTCGTATATTTGATTGTCGCAGATGCCTCTTAGAAACTGCCGAACCAATTTGAAAAAAAATTGCAATATTTAAAAACTTACTAATTCCCGAATAGCATAGGCTACAAATTAATTATTACGATAATGCAATGAAGAGTGAGAGAAAACGTAAAGCAAGTCGGGGGATCCCGCACGCGATTTCTGAGCTAAATTGATGAGAAATTTGTTGATCTTGATTATTTTGTTGGCAAACCAAAGTCAAACTGCGGACAAACCACATTCAAATCTGTATTAATTTAGAAATAAATCACACAATAGGTACTTACTAAATTGTAGTGACTAGTGATCTTTTGCGTATTATACAGTATGTAAACACGTATAAGGTGCACATAGGGAAATTAGCATTGGGAAAAAATACTTGGATCAGAGTTAGCCATGACTGCATTAATTGTTATTTCTATTGAATGATCGTGGTAATCTTGAGGATTTCTATTTTACTTTGATTTATTTTTATTTTACTTGACGTTTTTAATAATAAAAAGCTCTTATAAATCATTATTTTAATTTTTTTGTACAAAAATCAAACAAAAAAAAAACAACTCCATCTGTTTGGAAACATTTCATTAAAAAATTCAATAAAAATTCATACTGTATGTAAACTATATAAAATGTTTTATGCCACCATTATTTATTGTCAGTGCGCTAAAACATCAAAAAAATCAATCTTCTAGTATAATCCGTTATCACTTGTCGCTTGAAGTTCAAGAAATTGTTTTTTAGAACCTAGGTTAGTAGATCTAGATCGGTTAAGCGCTATACTCGCAGATAAAACATAATAAAACCAAACGTTACAACTAACTGTATGACTGATAGATTCAGACCCGGATTAATGACTATAGAGGCCCTTGGGCACTTGAGCGTGTGAGGCCGCTTGCAAGGAATTTTTTTTTAGGATATTTTCTTTGAATAAAAAATTTAAAATGACAAAGATTTTATTTGTTGTTTTATAGTTAATTTATTGACAAATAGTAACATACATTTTCATTTCATCTTTTTTAAAACGAATTGATCTATGATCTCTTCAAAATAGATCGTTTGAAGTAGATCATTATCTTATATGGTTTAAAGACCCCGAGTTATATGGGTTAATTTGTTTGTACATAGAAAAGTACGAGGCCCCCCTAGAAGCTCGAGGCCCCTGGCCTAGGCCGGCTCTGGATAGATTTAATTAAAATAATAAAAAAATTGAGACTAAAGAATCTTTATCAATCGATTGAAGTTTCAAACTTCTATCGATTGCTTGTTTAAGGGGTTACACTACTCAGGCGCGTCAAAAAAAGAAGCTTATTTTGTTATTTTTTTACAAGTTCTAGGTGGCGGATCAAAAAAAAATTTAGGGCTTTTTTACGCATATATTAAAGTTCTCAAAAATGTTGAAAATTTCATATAAGAAATACGTTTTCAAACTTTAAACGCGTTTTTCTTGAAACTATGTTTTTCAAATTGGTGTACACCGTATCTCGCTCAATTTTTGTCCGATTGACTTGAAATTTAAATGACAACTTCTTAGATAGATTTTCCGTGGAAGTACACACGATTTTTATGATTGAAAAATTATGACGTTTGCAGTTAACAATTTAAGTTCGAGTTTTTGCTAAAAAATGAAAAAAAAATTTCTAACTCATACAAGTTTGTGAATTTTCAAACAAAGTTTAAAATCTTCGATACTTTCATGGAAAAACGATTGTAAAAAAAGAAAAAAAATTCTTTTTTGTTCCTGATGGTACACCAGGACTGCTACAATGCACACCGTTTTTCACCTAAAAAAAAAATATTGTCTGTTTTTTATACTACCACGAGGCCATTTTGTTATATATACTATATAAATAACAAATATTTTTGAGAACTTTAATACCTATATGCGTAAAAAAGCCCAAAATTTTTTTTTTGATCCGCCACCTAGAACTCGTAAAAAAAGCTTTTTTTTTGAGGCGCCTGGGTAGTGTAACCCCTTAAGTCCCATATTCTATTAAAATTAGGTCTGACTGTTTTTTCATAAATGGCTAAATCAACGCTATATCCAATTTCAACTTTAATATAGGTAGTATCTTTTAAAGCACTCCGACACGCCAGGTGTCCCCGAACGCCGACTTGCTAACAGCAGTAGAAATACTAGATAATCTCAAAATATCTTCACAAAAATCGTGCAATTTTTGAGCACAAGTTCTTGCATTAGATATTGTATACCTATTACAGTATAGAACCGCGATAACTAAAACGTCGATAACGTAAAAACCTCTATATCTAAATTATTAAAATTGGGACTAATAAAGTAAAGGAGGTTTCAGAACCCATCGGGATGCTAAAACCTCATTTACTTAAAATACGATTAGTTTCAGTAAGATTCTACTGTAGTATATATATTTGAATTCTTTATATCTAAGTTAGTACACTACTTATATATTTTATCCAAGAATTACCTTATTATAACAGTTATAAGGTAAGTGGCATAATATTACAGTGGCAAACACTTAACAGGCGGAGCAAATAGACTATCAAGTATGAATGATTGCAGTGATTGGTTATGAACAGAGTAAATACTGACCAATAATAATATAAATCTGCTTACATAGATAAAAAAAGCAATAATTTGGTTTCACAACAAATCGCACAACTCTATTTCAAAAGATATACGATTTAATTTACATTTAATTACATCTAACAATTTATTATTTATCCGCTCATAATCATGGACACTTAACAGTTTTTTAATGTAGAGGATGAGTACCTCCTCTTTATAGTTCTAAAACATGACAGTAATTTTAGGATTTCATTAAGAACCAAAATTAATGAATAATTTAATTAATCTTTATAATAGACTTCAAAAAAGGATAAAATATTTTTCCCTTCGTTTTGTAATCACCCTCCCTACCTACATTGAATTAGAAATCTACGCAACTATTGCTTTATTTTATACAGTATGTAAACATGTAAGGTGCACATAGGGAAATTAACATTGAGAAAAAATGACTGGATTAGAGTGAGCCTTGAAATCTTGTTTTTCAATTTGACAGATAATATTCTTTTGCAAAATGAATGTGTATACTACCGAAGAAAATATTCAAATGATTACAACATAATCGGACTTTTTTTATTAATGAGACATTAAATTCCCAAAAATACTTAAATATGGTGCGAGATCAAATATCTCCGCCTATTCGTGTTGAACCTAAAAACATTGGGTCACTGATTTACCGACGCGCAAACGTCATACCAGTCAGACAATTTTTTAATGAAATGTTTCCAAATAGATGGAGTTGTTTTTCTGTTTTATTTTTGTACAAAAAAAATTAAAATAATGATTTATAAGAACTTTTTATTATTAAAAAATCCAAGTAAAATAAAAATAAATCAAAATAAAATAGAAATCCTCAAGATTACCACGATAATTCAATAGAAATAACAATTAATGCAGTCATGGCTAACTCTGATCCAGTCATTTTTTCCCAATGCTAATTTCCCTATGTGCACCTTACGCGTTTACATACTGTATAGGTTTATTTACGTAATTATAAATATGTAGGTATAAGGAGCGTGCTTACAAACGAATGTTCTTTTATTCCTTTTTTAATCGGTTCATTTGTTTTGTCTTTTTTTTTAATTTTACGTTTCTAATGCTCGGTTTCTGATACGAATCTCTCAGCTTTATATCTAAATTTAAAGATCAAAGACACAAAATAATCACAGCAGTGTCGTTATTTATTATAAGTATTATTATAGACTGGAGGCTGTTTTGAGATCAATTAAAGTAATTTAAACATTGAATACTTTGTATAGTAATCTTATTGTTATTTTTGAATTTAATTCTGCCATATTTTTACACGTTTTATATTAGTTTCACTTGTAAGTTTGTATGTTTGTAATCTCCATTTGGACTACAGCAAGTGGTTTATATAGTGGTATAATATATCAGCACTATAAGTACAGTACTCTTGGAATCACGGGTCGTGGGTTCTAATCCCGTCCTCGCCGAAAAAAAATGTTTTTTCTTCGGCAAATTTTTGACAATAAATCGAACTAAAAAGTGGAAAATAAATATAGTTAAAAAAAAAACTAAAAAACACGCTTTATATCAAACTAAAAAGTGAAAAATAAATATAGTTTAAAAAAAAACTAAAAAACACGCTTTACTTATATCGAACTAAAAACTAAAAAATATTTTTTTTAAAATAAGCTTAAAACAATAATGAATAAAAAATACTAGTATTATTGTGAAAAAAGCGTGGGGCGATCGATGTACGAAAATGTGGAACAAAGCGTCCCACGCTTTTTTCACAATAATACTAGTGTTTTTTTTTTCATTATTGTTTTAAGCTTATTTTAAAAAAATATTTTTTACTTTTTAGTTCGATATAAAGCGTGTTTTATAGTTTTTTTTTAAACTATATTTATTTAAGATATGAGATTTGTTGTGAAAATTTTGACTGTTCAGATATACGATTTCTTTATAGTTCAATCAGTTTTATTTAATTACAATAAACAAAAAAAATTCTTTTTTAATTTGTAGTGACGGAAAATACTTAAAAACATTGTATCACTGACGAAGACGGGTATAATTATTTAAAATATTATATAGACGTGCAGCCCTGGATGATTATTTCTGAAGTAGCTTTGGGCTGTTATTTTCAGTGATTCTGATGGAGTAAACGGTAATAAAAATCAAACAAAGAACAAAAATACGCTTATATAAAGTTATTGCAAAGCAAGCTTATAAAAATAAGATTTTTAAAATAACAATAATTGCTACAGCTACTGCCATCTCAGAATCGACACATAAATCTGCATAAAATTGCGTACAGCGATTATTGTCCGCAATTCGTTAATGCAATATCGCTATTGATTAAGGTCCATAGATACACAGGTCACCTCGTTAACGACTGATGTAAGCTGGATGACCGTTCATATTTTTATCAAGCACACAATATTATTACGTTGTGAATTTTAGTTCAATATTTTTTTCTTTTTTTATGTTTTAATTATAGGAATTAATAAAACTAGTAAATAATATTTTACATTAAATACAAATATTTATTATGCCCTTTTTTTATTAGTATTATAAAGCTATACAATTAATAATTTAATAGCACAATATCGAAGGAAAGTGATAAGAAGATAATGAATTAAACGATTTAAAAGAGTAAAAACTAACCGAATTCATAAAATACAATCATTTTTATATTTATTAAGAAATAATCTTATTAAATAATTTTTCAGAATAGTATTTTTTATGTAACAGTAGTTTGAAAAAAAAAATATATAGAAGTAAATGGTGTAAAATTAACAGTGGCGACTATACGCAATGCCACAATATCAACTGATAATCCAGTGAATAATGACGTCATTCCTCCACTACGGAATGAGATCACCTCTGTATCTAATAGCCTTGATGACTAAATATTGACAAATTGTCATTGGTTACACGTACATGAAAAGACTATTTGTATACTATTCAATTTTCAAATTAATATTTATCTATGGTTTCGTTAGGTGATGAATTCCATCCGTCCCCATTTCCCCGGAGATATAGTCCGGGACTACAAGCTTGATAACCGGAGTTTTTGATTATAAATTCTAGTTCTTAAATATTATTATGGCAACGCGAAACACGCGTACCACATTTGGTTTAAATCGGTTAATACATAAACATTCCAAAAAATGTAACCAAGTTCAGAATGATTTAAAACGTTAAGATTTTTTTGATCCCGATGGACCGTCCATAGTGTAAGACACTTTTGACACTGTGTCGTACACTAAAATACAAGTGCGTCGGTACATAATTTTTTGTGAGCTACGAAAATTGCATACCCTTCAGGCAATAAGTCACTACTTATGCCACTGAGCTAGAAATGCGATTTAAGAAATATTTTCTTTAGACAGAGAAGGAAGATTGTAGTATTAGACCTAAATTATCACTGGGAGTGATTATCTCCACCAATTTTCAAAATTTCTGTGAGACTTAGGTGGCACCTGCATTGGATTCGTATTTCTCCCGATTTGATGTCGACCGACATCGCGAGAAAAGCAAACACTAAGTTTCTAATGTAGATAATTACATTGGAAAGAATAATATCGTCGTTGGTTCTGTACCATTTCTTATGTGCATAGTTGGCAGATTTTACGTTTTTTAGATGAAAAAATTCAGGAAACGGAGCTCTGTACACTAGTAATACCTTCAAATTAATTTTACAGTAACCAACAAGGGGAAATAACCCTTATGTGAAAAGTTGTATCAAATAATTCCTCTCATGTGCCAATAAATATGAAATTAACGTTAAATATTTTTTAAAGAAAATACTTCGTCTTAATTAAACATGTGTAGTGAAGATAAGTATAAATTAGTAATATACCTCTGAAATTGCTAGTTCTTACCATCCATTGCTGAAATAACCACTTTTTGGCCTTTCCTGCAAATTTTACTTTTTGCACATTAGAGGTATTACAGAACCAACGATATATAAGGTATAGATAGCAGTCAACAGACAAAAGGCATTGAACGAATCAACGGGTTAAGTCGTTGTTAAAGTCAGCGAAATCGCGAGAAAAAAAACTGAAGTTGTAATTATTTCGTTGATGAGATCACGAGTGTTGAGCGTCTATAATTTATAATTCATTCATTGACGTTATTTATGAATGTCTTCAAGATTATTTTAAAAAGAAATTAAGTACTTACCACATTTTAATCATCATGATTTCAGTTGCGTCATCCAAAAATCTGCAGTTACAAACACTAGCTGATGTCTGTACACGATGGTCCAACATTTCCACGTATTGTTTTAATATAACACTGATAATATTATTAAATTATTTGCAAGTAACAGTCTCGGTAAAAATATAAGCTAAATATTCACAACGCGAACCTTATACACAATGAACTGATCTAGCTTGTATCTGTTGGACAGTAGTCGAATATTTTAAACGCTATCGTAATTATTAGTCTCCTTGGAACAAGGGCAAATTACATAATCAGTTCTGTGCTAACTTGTACCATCATTCTTTATAATAGAAAAAATATTTTCATTTTGATTACTGTCACAAAACACATAAAGCGGGTCACATACGGTCAAACATTTTGAGCAAACTCATTTACGATTCTATATGCAGTCAATCAATGACACTTCATCATTTCATTTAACCCGTTAAAAAATGAATTTTTGTATCAATTTCTTTTAATTTTTCATGGCAGTCATGTTTTAAAAATCTTTTTTATACCGCGCATGGTCCACTTAACGTGAATCTCTTTAATTGTATATTATGGCGTTCTTAAAGGTGGCACTTCACATGGCTATTTGTGTTCGCTATTGGGTGTTTGCAAAATATATGACGTTCAAGACAAGCATGCAAATAGAGGCAAATACGACCATCCACACATAGCAGTCAACTAGCAAACACACAAACATTTGGCAGCAGAACGCAAGGTTCAAAATTCCAGGAATTTTAGCACTGTTTCATTGTCCCCATTCATTTTCAATAGTAATTGTTCCAGTTTTCGCTCACAGCACAGACACAAAAATACTGTACGTCCGTACAGGTTCACGGCGCGTGAGTTTCTAAATATTGCCATTGTGTGGACGGTTTATTTGCATATTTGCCTATTTGACTCCTTTGATGTGCCTCGAAAAACCAACAAGCGCACGGTAACGCGTATTTGGTATTGGCCTTATTTGTCAAATAGGCAAATAAGGCCAACACTTTGTCAAATAGACTGTCCACACTTGGTAATTGTTTGCCAAATACACAAATACAAATATCCATGTGAAGTGCCGGCATAACATAGATTATTACCTAATCTTTTGATAGTTTTATACAAAGAACGTTTTGTAAATATATTTATGCTAGATAAAATGTTTTTGAATGAAATGTCAACTAAATTTTTATCATCTGGATGGATCGACAATGGATAAACGGAGTTTACATATTTTGGAGCGTTCACTGGCGACAGTAAAGTCTCTATACGTGTAACTTGGTGGTGGATGTAGGTACTTGCCGCCAGTACACTTTCCAAATGTAAACACCGCTTCAAGACGGTTATAATAAAAATAAAATTGTTATTATGATATATCCAAGATATATTAAATAGAATTAACAATCGAAATATAATATATACATGTAATCATATAATTAGAAGGCAATAATAAACACACAGAAATACATAGATTAAGTGCAAATCGTGGTCGTTTGCTTTTTTAATTTTTGCTTTAACTTTACATTTTTCATTTACTTTTTATCTAAGCTCAAGAATCGTTCATTAAATTAGAAAAATCTACTAATAATTTTTGTTTTCCTTTTATAATATGTGGGGATCACCTACATTCATTGAGATAAAAATGTAATGATTTAGATTTTGTAATTTCTTTAATATAAATTTTTGTAGGGCATTTTCAACGATTATTTATTGATAAACCAACTTATTTTCTTCGTGTTTCTCTTTTTAACTTTAGAACGTCTCTATGTACACTTACTACATTTTCTATACAATTTTGATATAACATGCCCTACAAAAATTTTAATTGAAAGAAATTATTTTTAAAAAATCACTAATTTTTTTCCAAAACTTGAAATCTGAACGCAAAAATTTTAACTGCTACTTCTATTTTTGTTAATATAACAATGTAGCACGTAAGAAAATGTTTTCCTGGCAATTAAGAGAAATCCAAGATTTTGTAAATGAAGCCAAAATATTGAAAATACCTATATATTGTGTTTTATAGGATTCTTAGTCATCTATAAATTTTAGTAGCTCTACGCCATTAGAAAATGTACATTTTTGTGATGAAACTACGAATATTTGCAGCTATGAATTTAAGCCAAATAGAAAAGAAAAAAACAACTATAATATTGAATTAATTTCCTATACCATAAAATTAAATCCACATCAAAATAAAATGAGTAAAAATGAACGTTTTTTAAGGACACAGAGATCGAGGCCGTGTTTGCTATACAATAACATATATTTTTTTTTCTCTTGCCAGGACTTGGAGTGCTAGCAATTAATATACTATGTAGGTATATGTAGTTTCTAGCGTTACGTTATGTGTATCACTTACATATATTAACATCCCATTCGTATGATAAATCGTATTACAAGCATACTGTATGTTTGCATGTTTTATGATTAAATGATGTTCAATTATTAATTAATTAATTAATTAACCAACCCCTTTTCATGTGAAAAGAATGTAGCCGTCCTTTGGTCAAAACAAGTTACATAGTTTCAAAAATATGAAAAAAAACAAAAATTAAAACGACTTATTGAGAAAATATGTATATAGATACGCATTTTAAAACAAAAAAAGGTTAAAATTACAGTATATTTAAATATCAACGGTATTAAATTCTATATTATAATACATTGTTTCTCAAAATGCCGTCTGAGATGAATGCAAGCAATTTACAAAATATATAAAAAAAATAATAATAATAAACTTGCTTTTTTGTGGACCTACATGTCAGGGACAATATACTTAAACATTACTTTTTATTTATATATCATTAAATAATATTAAAACAAAAACATTTTAAGGTCAGAATACATACACTTCATATTTAGAAAATAACAAATAAATAAAAAAATTAACCTGCAAAACATTAAGTCTATAAACGATCGTGTAATTATATCCTGACCTTAAATAACATGGTGTCACGCTTGTAGAACGCCAGAGCTTATCATTGAGACGCTTTGACGCAGAATCAAATACAAATACAATACAATATATAATATATCGGGGATCTCTATATAAAATCGTAATATTCATCCCATTCAAAAGAGCACCAATATCCTAACGAGGGGTTATATCATAATTATTATAATATGAATGAATTAATGTAATGATATTAATTACTTTATTCGACACTTAAACATTATTGGTTTTTGAGACGTGTGTGTTTTTTTCTTTTAAATATTACGTAAGTGTTGTGTTAATTACTTATTATAATGCAGACTCTATCCGTATCCGAGCGCATCTAACTAACTGCAGAAAGGACATCTCGCTAGTATACCTAAGTAATACTCTGGTCGAGTCCACATTACAAATAATAATAATAGTAATAATAATAAAATAACAATGATCACTAAATTTTTACAATACTTAATAATAAATTACTAGTGACTTTAGATAAGTACTGCCGCAGTGGCAAAGTTCGCCTCTCTGCACACGGTTAAGGTGACTCCTATTCTCCTGCATCGTCTACATCTCTTTTCAGATTATCTCCATCTCTTTCGTGAGCTGTGCACATTACATAATTATTATGTAGTTATGCGTTCATCCATCCGACTATTATTAATAATACACCGAACGATCGCAATCCCCCGAATAGAATTGTGTTTGTCTCCGACGGTCGTTGCGTAAAAGTTTCGATATTTCAGTTAATTATTAATAAGAATCGCAGGATTGTGGACAAAAAGTTCTTTATTCAGTGTACGACGTTTCGTCTATAAATTTAGACTTTTTCAAGTACATTGAATAAAGAACTTTTTGTCCACAATCCTGCGATTCTTATTAATGATTGTCTCGATGGACACGATTTCTAATATATATTTCAGTTAATATGTATACTATCCTAGGTAAAACGGCAATTTCCGCGAACGTACCCGAATGATTCCCAGCGCAATATCGTATTTACAATAAAAAAATTGGGAGCACCGACCACCGAAAATAATTTACATAAGACGACATGACATCGATTACGATTCAATTTTATTATTTGAAACGACCATTTCATATTTTTTACTTGCAAACCGATGACAGAATACAAAACACACCTATAAATTTCAACGCGCAAAAAATATGAAATGTATTGACATGCCGCAATCGGACCCATATAGTACTATTATTATTAATATTATTATTTAATTATGAGTTAGTACTAAATATCACCCTGGTTAATACAATTTCTGCCTTCATGGATTATACAATAACCCACAATAAAATTTAAAATGCACTAAAACTGCACGATCAAAGAGAATAAAAATACAAGCGCAAACTTAAACAATGAAAAATTAATTAAAAAAAAAATATACATACAAAAACACTAACACACAAAATTTTGAGAAGGGTAAAAGGTGTTTTACAAATCTAAATCACATTTAGTGAGTGTTTGACGAAGTATCAAACGTGTTAGTAAAAAGCAGCGATATCAAAGGTCTTTCGGCTCGCATCTGTGACAAATGACAATCTTACAGGAGCATACAAATCACTTTTTCATTTAAAATAATTTTCTACACATTTGTTGTGTACTAAGCAGCTCAATTTTTCTGTATCACTATGATGCGATATTTAATTTTATATCGAGATTACATATTCTATTTTCAATTGGCATTATATTTTTTACAACTTATATAAATCTTTATATTTAATTCATTAATAATAATGTAGGTATTTCTTCTTTACACGTTTTATCGTGCCATCATCAGTACACAAAAAATTCATAAATTCCAAGTCAACTATCGACAAATTAATAAAGGTATATGTTATGTTCTGTTCTGCTAGAATAGGTACAATACTAAAATATGTAACAGTATTTTTTAAAATTATTTTCTCATGGAATATATATGCGTGAATGTATTAATGATTTGGTATTTGACTGGGCGATTACAATAGACCTAATGTTATGTATTTATAATATGCGCAGGACAAACGGTCGTGCAGGCACGTGACGATCGGATTGAAGAACGATCGAGAGCACTCGGCCGTTCGCCCGCAATTTGCCGTCGTCTAGTGAGAACGCGGAGCCGAGACGGAGCGGAGCGGAGTAGAGGCTCCGAGTCAGAGCGTCGAATCAATGTTTCGGACACGCCGGGCCGTTGAAAGCGCGCTTTGGGGCGGTCACTTTCGTCTCTCGCTCCGAGCATCGTTTGCAAGCCGAAACTATCCGTCATGTCATCGTCGTCGTTGTCGTTGCTGCCGCTGCTGAAATTCGAGTATGGACTGCGATAGCGATCGGTAACTCGTCGTGCCCCGCACTCATCGTAGGCCTGTCGTTGTGCAGAGTTGCCTCGGAATAGCCGAGACGATGTCTAGCGAGACTGACAATGAGACCGGAGACCGACAAACGAAAGGAGCGGGGATCGGGAGAACAGATGACAAACACGCAGGAACGACGGGATTAAAGACGGGAGAAATTAAGGAAATGAGAAAAGAAGAATCATAACTGACAAGAGATAGTTGAAAGTAGAGTGTTACGTGAAGGATGTACGCAGGCGCGTCTTATACGGCGGTCTCCGTGTGGCTATGAGAGGATAATCGTTCCGCGTCGAATTCAGGAATCGTCAGTTCGTCGGGGATGTTGTCAGCGTACTCTATGGAAGATGTCTGCGATAATCGCTTACTAAGTGATGTCTGTTTGCGGAGAACCTCTGCAAGGGAAGAATTGCTGTGTTCACCGTACCGGGAGTCTAGGCCCTGACGGAAAGCATTAACTACTCGGATCTGAAATGAGCAACAGAGAACAAAACGAGGAGAATTAAAATGAAATAGGTGTGTAGCTAGGCGTCTACAGTCAAAGAGATAGATTAAAGGCCGAGCCGAGCGAGTAGAACAGCGTCATTATTATCAAACACTTAAAACGGCGGGTCAAATTGGTTTGGTCAACTTTTTTTCCGATTCTCACAGAAAATTCACCGGATACAAATATATGTTTAATTAATTAATTATTTTAAAAACAAAAATTATCATTCAATAATAAGAAACCGAACTTGCCCGCCTGAAGGCACAGAATACAGTAAACTGTACAGTGACAACAAGCATGCCGATTAGTAATAAATATTATATAAAGAAAAGAAAGAAAACACCGATGCATCGATATTAATTATTAAATTGCCACATCGGCGCTAAATCCATCTCATGCTCGCCACCGGGTGATTCAGAATGCAATATTATCAATCGTTTTGAAAAGTAATAATGAAAGAATGAAAAACAAAAGAGAAAAGAGAAACAAAAAACATCTCAATATTCGTAAGCGAAATTATTTTATATAAAGACACAAGACTGATAATATTTTTCTGAAATATTCTATTAGTGCAAAATAGAAAACAAAATCCACCAATATATAAAAGAAATAAAAATGATTATTTCAAAGGAAATTATTTTGTTGTGACTTTGCTCCTTACAAAAGTCAATGAATATAAAATTACATAAAACAGATTACTACATTTCTGTAATAACATGCTTCAATAAAAAAAAAAATCGTTTATATTTTGCTTTGATTCATTATATCTTGTTATTGCACAAAATACACGTTTAATTTCCACATATTAAAGAACCCAGTGAATTTCGACATGGGTTCAAAATTCTTAACAAAAATATATAAGCACAAAACAGTCGAATTTGTAAAACTTTACTTTTAAATCTTTTTCCTCTTCTCTAAATCAAATTTAAATTACATACTGAGTAGTTCTAAAGAAAATGAAACATCAGAAACTAGTTTCAGTTGAATTCAGTACTATAATTTGTGTACGACAAAAAAGTCGCTCGGTCTTAAGACTGAAACATCAATTTGCTAAATTCAAATAAAGGTTTAGAAGCCCTCGACTTCTTGTACACATATATTTTTATTAAGAACCCTTTCGAACATAATGCAATTAGCCATTTGCATTATGTACCAACATACACACACATACTAGTTATTATGCACCATCATCACGCTTACGTATGTACATTATATATATAGTAAAAGATGTTAATTCAATTAAAATAATTAATATTAATTCGCTACCTCTAAAATTCACTCGATCATTTTTTTAAATACTTTTAGATCTTCGTTTCACATATTTTAATTATTTATAATCCCCAATTCGTAAGTTATGTCGTAATAAATAAAATATCAACAAACAATAATAGTAATATTTAGGCAGTTCATGGAAATTTCTCGGCCAAAATATTCATTAAAATTATATCGGTTTAGTAAAGCAAAAATAGCTATACAAATTTCCACGCACTGGTTCTGAGTTAATTTTGAAAATGTAGAAAAGATGATATACATTATAAATTTTACGGACGAATTTCTTTGGTTTCTAACTTTATATCTCGCAATCTTTGAAACGCGGTACCTACTACTTACTAATGGTCGATCCTCAGAAGCTTTGGATTTGGTAAAAAAATATAAGAAAATAAAAACGTGATAATAAAATTTGAAAAACATCACTCTAATAGACAATTACAAAACTGTTAATTACTATATATATATACACACATACATTCGTAATTTCTATAAAGCAGACAGTTGCAAAACTGGACACAAAATTGTTTTCATGAATGTCATCAATTGTTTATCAAATAAATTACGTGAAAACTATTTCATTACAGAAACAAAAAAGTGTATTTATTGCTTAAAAATGCATAAAATTTTTATTTCCAAAATACAAATTGATAGATTTAAATTTGATAAAATTTTTGACATTTCTTGAAAAAGTGACGAAGGTTCTGTTATTATGACCAAACAGTATTTTCGGTATTGAAACTTTTATGATATAGTGTCGTTCTGTATTGTTTATAAAAAAAAAACTAGTTCCCGTGTATTCTTTGACATTTGTAAAATATGAATAATAGCTAACGTATAAGTTTTTTATGACAATAATACAGAAAAACACTATTAGGAACACCCGTAACAAACGCACACATACAAAAGAAATGAGCAAATTTAAGTACAGTGTACATTTTGTTAGTTTTATAAAAATTACCATGCATACACAAAAAGAAAGTAAAAAAGACAATACGATTTTTTTATGTTAATTAAAGGTTTTAATTACTCGAATCTTTTAAACAATCATCAATATCATTATTATTATTATAGTAAATCGTAATAGTCACATAAAGTAGTACACTTTTAGAAAAGGCAATAATCGTATTTTTGACTTCACATATTTCATATTGGCTTAAAATAATTAAATAACAATGTTTCATATTTCGCATTCAAATTCAAAACTTAACGGTTAATATTTGATTAACAACATTTTCAACGATTATTTCAAAAACGCTCTTTCTCTTTCGCACACAACAAACACACACACACGCTCACTCACTCACACGCAATCCGACGTAGAAACAAGCACAACCGTTAAATATTTTTTTAATGTTATTTTGTAAATTTTATAATCAATTCGATAATTTATATAAACGTAAAAGAATGTACATTGTGATGGAAAGAAAATGATAACATTTAAACAAAATAAACATTAATCTATTATTCAATATTGTTAACCAATATTTACTAAGAAAAAATATAATTAAAAATATAGTTTATCAAAAATAAATATTCTTTTAATATAAAAATAATTATTACTTCGAAATAAAAATAAACCAAACAAAATTGTATGGTTAACAACATTAAAATCACAAGGAAAAATAGTAATTAAAATAAAAGAATTGTTTCACAGTAGAATTTGCATGTATGTTTTTTTTCATGCAATATCTAAGCTAAAATATTTCTACCAACATAGTTTTTAACTTTTATGAACATATTTCTACATAATATAAAACCTAAGCATTTTAAATTACAAATTATCAATAAGTTTGCATTAATAGAATAGATTGGCGGCAACGACGATACCAAATATTAAAATTTCATTGTAAAGATTTGTACCACCACAAGCAAGTTCATATTAATAGACATTATTTTTAATTGAAATATATTTATCATCTCGTACCCGAATAGATTGTATTTTTCAATAACAAATATTACTTGAAAAATACATTTCTGATAGATCGATAAACATTTAAAAAAATATCTTATGTTGGCAGTACACTCTCAGCGAGACGTTCTGAGTGTCGGCTTGCCTCGTCCAGGGAGTGCAAGCGCGCCGAGCACATTCTTGTCAAAGCTCGCGACACGAAGTGGGTTTTAACCGCGGTTTAAATTGCCTTTAAATACTGTCGATAATGGTTGATCGGAGCAATGAATTTCCTTTACTTTTTTGGAATATTACCAAATCGAACCAATTTTTATGGGATCTCATGCATTGTCACCATAAAGACAAGAAAAAATGATGCACGGGGTGTCTCATTCGTAAACTGAGCGATAAACGTATGATGTAAAACGAGTCAAGCCAAGAGTGTAGACAGCTTCTGTCGCGGCTCCTCAAATTACGAATGCCTCGCCGAGAATGTATTGCCGGCAATAATATTTTTCATTTCTTAATGCAAACATAATAATATAATTTAAAAACTATATTGAGTATTTAATTTTACACTACGCAAAACAAAAACATATATTCGGCAAGCAATGTTATTTATCAAGATAACTGATGCATACTAAAAAAAATGAGAAAATACAAAATAGAAGAATAGACACATAAAAGAATTCAAAGGAAAAGAAAATGCAAAACCAAAAGCAGAACAGCAAGAGGCAAATTATACAAATAATTGTTTGTTTTTGAGGCACAACTATAAAAAATATTTCCCCTTTTTTTTATAAAGAATTCAATACTGTCAAATATAATTATTCAATATTTTAATTACAAACCAAATTGCGTTTACGCACTGAACTGAAATCAACATTTTGCACAATGGTTAAAAAAAGGGAAATATAACAATACGTAAATAGTTTTTGTATCTTCGATAGATTCTTAAATTTTGAAAGCAATTTTGTATAAAATTTAAATATTGATCGAGCATATACACCATGAAAAAGTGTTGAAACACTTTTCGTTTATATTAATTGTATATTTAAAAATACAACTAATACATACATACAATATTAGTGTTCCATGGCAAATGGCACGGCAAATTTAATAATAATAGCATAAAACACCAACAATAAAAAAAATATTATATAGTAGATATTACTTAATATTGCAAAAAGCCGGCGTACACAAAAAAACCAACAATGATACAAGAATTAATTCAAAAACAATACAGATTAATGTAAAAAAAAAATACAGCGGAGAGCTAGATTGAAGGAAAGCGGCTTACAGCTTGGTCAGTGGAGCTCTTGCTGTATGGGACCGGAATCAAACGCTCTTGCAATTCCCCACCTATCACCTTCAAGAGAAGTAATAAAAGGGATAATATTAAGAGCAGTCCGACTATTTGGTAATAAAAATAATTTATACGTAGAATAAACGGATCAGTAAACAGTAATAAAAATAGATACATTATGAAACAAATAATAGATAGATAGATAAGATAGATAGACAGATAGAATAAATCAAAAACAGTAATGAGTGGATGGAGTAATATAACTTGGCAGTGGTCACGGCAGAACACAAACAATATAACATAGTAAATAATAGGTTAGTGCATTTGAATTGTTAATTATTCTACCGAATAGAACGGGGCTTTTGCATCGTTCCGTTGCAGTTTAAAAACAAAAACAACCGAGTTCGATACACTCCGATCGATAGATCGTAACGAGCAACGCTTCAAAAACCCTGTTGTATTTTTGCCGACCACTAACTGCAGTATATAGTAGTTCTAGAAAGAAAAGTTCAGTGTCTTGATTAAAACGTTTCTGGAAATTTCTGTAGCAGAGTAAGCTTTGTGAATAAAACAAGGCTTCATAAAAAACACAATTTATAGAAAAGTAGCAAAATTTGCATTAACTGTTATTAAAAAACATAAATTCTAATTTATAAGTAGGTATAGATAATAAACTACTAAATATGACGAATTTAAACAAACATATATAAGACAGTATATTTGCCTCGTTACACCCTAAAACATGTTTTAATCACGTAGTAGTTAAAATGATAGAGAAGACAGCATACGTATTTTTAGTACTGAAAAAGGACAAGGTAAAAATGTGCATTCTTTTATTTAAATTCAGATTTGCAATTGAAAATTACTTGACCAGAATTGCCACACACCAATCTTATTTCCAACCGATTTGTATACAAAATATAATGATAAACGAACGTGAAGTCAATATATTATTAAGTTGTTTAACATAAAATGTAAATCTTAGCCATTTTAATGTAATTGTTGAAAGCGATACCTACTCACAAAACGTTTTGAAACATACTTAATGCTACCAGCTGTGTAAAAATTTGCTCTGTTGAAGATGTGATTCAGTTAAAAATAAACACTGTGATGAACATTTGGACAAATCTAAAGACGTACACTTGTGTAGAAAAAATTAAAGTGTGTAAACGAATAACAAAATAAAAGACAAAAACAATGCTTGTCGACTGTCAATTATTTTATTTTGATTATATTTACTTTTTTATTGTTAAACCTGAGTAAATAAATTATATGTTTAACACTGAGAACTAAATTGTGAGGGTACACTATTTGAGAGCTTAAAATACCATATTTATTATACATAAGTGATGACTTTATATCACTGTTTTTGATTAAAAATATTAAATTTATTAGTTCACGCTGCATTCATACTTTATTAAACCATTCACGCAAAAAAATTAAAATATAATTAAAAAAAACAGGGTATTATATAATAATAGTCATAATAATAAAAACATTTCTATTACACAGAACTAATGATTCATGATCTTGCAAATATAAATGCTCATGCAAAAATAAAAAGGAAGTAATTAGGCTCATTGAAGGTTCAGCATTATTAAAATTCAAGTTTACAATATGCAACAAAACAGAATCATATACTTATATGTACATTTTGACTTACATGTACGTGAATCGATAGCATTTTTTTTTTTTAATAAGAGTTTTGTTCCATAAAAAACAACGAGATGCACTTCATTTTTAATATTAAAAAGAAGCAAAGTGTTTAGGTAGTTTGGAATATACACTTAAAGAGTTTATATATATTTTTTTAAATAAATTATTTAGCGAAATATGCTACATCTATTAAACTATCATTTGTTTTTAGTAAGGTAATTGTCTGAGAGAAAGCAGACATAAAATTAAGTTGCTCAATATGAAATAACGTATAAATAAAAGTTTGCTAACAGAATAAACTATAGAAATAAGGTGCCCATACATAGAATAATTTTCCCGTTAAAAAACTAAACACGGTTCAATTGTTTCAGTATTGTTCTCATCTAAAATGTCCTAATTCGTAATGAAAATTATAAGTCAAGCGTCCGCTTGATAAAAAAGCACGCGTAAAGACCCGTAACGGAGAAGGGCACACCGAAACTCAATTCTACCACTAAAATGAGTAAACGTATTTTTATCAAAACAAGAACTAACTTTCCTGTTTAGGTTAATTTTTTCATCTCACATTTCGTCAGCTTTTTAAATATCAGTCAATTATAACTTAGTGAATTTTCGCTTTTTTCTTTTAAATAATTAATATCATGCAATACAGTACGCTTTCTAGTATTATTTATAATATGAAATTTTACGAGTAATTAAAAAAAATTACGACGATTGTAAAAGTTCATTAACTAAAGTTAGAGTTTAAAACAATGTTCGGCTTTACCCTGTAGTTAGATATTTAAAAAATAGTAACTTCAATTGATTTATAAGTATATATTATTAAAAACCACTGAACTTTCAGTTCAACAATATAACAATGAGTCCGAAAGACCTCGTTTTGTTTGGGGAGACCCAATTGTCTAAAAACCTGTGTTCCGGCTTCTTAAATACTACTTTAATATCAAACATGTATAAAATATATTAATATTACAAATATACAAATACAACAAAATGTGTATTGCAACATTTTTACCATCATATTATAATCTTTTAATTGTGCAGAACTATTACCAGCACCAAAAATATAAATTAAGGTGCAAATCTAAAAACTAATATTAATTTATAGCCTTGAATAATAATTACGCTGAACTTCCAGACAATGATATAATATTATTAATATTTACACAATTTGGTTCAAACTTTCAACATACAGCTCTATACGCAAACAAAATGCAAATTAATAACAAAAAAGAGCATACATAGAAATAAATAAATTCAACAAATGAATCAGTCAGTCAGAATAATTTATATTAATTAAAACAATTCGCACACACAAAATAAATAATTAAAAGAAACTCGAGAGTATAAGCTAGCAAGGTAAAAATATAGAAAGGTCGTCAGAGGAAGAAGGGATAGAAAAGCTTTGATATAATATATATATATATGTATATAAAGTTATTTTAGTATCAAGATAATCGCGTTAATATTGCTCAAATCCTTTTAGAAATTTATTAAATGTAAGGCTAATATTCTCAACAAAAAATACAGTGTCTCTCTCACTCTCTCTCTCTCTTTCTCTAAGAATTTTAAATGCATTTAAAGTGAATTTGAGATAATAAAATTATGTACATAAAATCGTCACTTAATTGAGAAAAAATCACATTAATTAATAGTGAGTATTAAAGATTATAGTTTCATATACAATATTTTACTATCTCAAGGCACAGATCTTTACAAAATGAACGAGACCAATAGTTGATGAAGACTAAAAAGGATCTCAATCGTCATAAAATAATTCGTATTAAAAGTAAAGTGTCTGAACGCAATTCATTAAACCGTAAATGAACAATGCATATCAAATAGCCCCCTGTTTAATTCCAAAACACAAATAATCTTCGTTTTTATATTTACAAATAATACAAGATTATTATTGTGCATTGGAGATTTCAGCTACGTACGAAAATTATGTGTAAAGACTATTTCTAACTTTATTGACATTTAAACATGTATTATTAACTACTTTTTAGTATTACTGACATTAACTGAATTCTTGAGAATAAACACAGGTGGGGCAAATTTGATGAATCATTTTAAGATATATCTAAAACAAGGTTGTTATTAAAAACTCACACGCAATATGTTTAGTATCGAACTTCAAAAAAATAATTTGAATACATAGCACAAAATGTCGATGTTATCGAGCACCTATCGCCAGTAAAGATAACTAAACATATTTGTGTAAAACGCACCGAGTTTTACGATAGGTTCACGTACGGTTCGGTTGTGAACGGATCGTTCTTTTTTTAAACTGTATAGATCGATGTTCGATTGGGTCGAGCGCACTAAATGCGGGTCTCATGCACGGGCAAAGGACTACTGGCTCGGGCATTGTGCTGCGAGGATGGCGGAGAGGAAGGGTGGCCGCCGTATCTCCCAACAGTGGGTGGCGCGAGGGTATGGGGCGAGGGTAGACGATAGCCGATTCCTTTCGGTCCGACGCCACTTGCGGTCGTAGTTGAGTCCTCGTCAATGTATGTGATGTCCGAAAGTGGCCTCGGAGGCCACGGACCACCGGTGTGACTTCGCGAACTGCGCAAACTGTGCAAGCTGTGTAAACTATGTACTGAGCGTCTCTCCTCCAGATCTTCTAGTGTACTCCTGAATGCCCTGATTACTCGCAGCTGTAAACAACACACAAGGGAATGCGGCATGGCATGGCGTGGCACGCAGGACCAATTGTGAAGCCCACCCCGACAGACCGGTGTGACGAGCCGATACGAGCGTGTGCAATATTTTCTATATATTTCAAAGCACTCACTACTTACTACAAAACTTCTAAAAAGCGTGTCGATATTTCAATTCAAATAATCGAAGGATCAATTTTTCACACGTAGGATTTGGATTTTCAAAAATTTTAATATCGAAGCGTTACTAATCTCTATGAACTGACAGCTCTAACTGCGCTTTTTCAATCAACTACTACTATTTTTTTCTAGAAAATATACTTTCAGGTGTACACTTTGAATAAATTATTTAATAAAAAAAAAAAAAAACTGTCATGTCTACAGCGTATAACTAATTATACAGCTTAAGTGTATTCGTCCCTGCAAATACCCCCTGCACCCTTCATCTCAAATCTTTTCCCCTCGCCTAAAAACGGTTCGCGCTCTCCCGACGCTATTTTTAAAGCTAGCAGGTTCTGGTAAACGCCAAATGAAAGACAAAGAATCAGACTACAGATCCTTCAGGCGAATTTTTTGAATGAAAAACAGTTTCACCTACGTGTGAAATATTACGTAATTTATTATTTTTTTCAAAAGGTTGTAAGTTTTTTCAGGAATTTTTTTTCAAAAAATTCGCCTGAAGGATCTGTAATCTGATTCTTTGTCTTTCACTTGGCGTTTACCAGAACCCTCTAGCTTTAAAAATAGTGTCGGGAGAGCGCGAACCGTTTTTAGGCGAGGGGAAAAGATTTGAGATGAAGGGTGCAGGGGGTATTTGCAGGGACGAATACTCTTAACATGTAAGTATTTTTTTTTCAAATGACACAAATCGTTTGTTTTTTTTAATAGCAAAACACAATAATGAAGTTTGCACTACATAAATGTTCTTTAGCTCCATTTTTCAAGCAACTTTTCTTAATCACTACGTGTCTTGATCAAGAGGAATTGCACAAAAAATTTAGCATGCGAATAGGATGTGAGTAGAAAAGTGATAAATTGCGTTTCGTCGAGTGAAACAGTGCTAATTGTAGTGATCAAGCTGCGCACACGTATGGCGCAGATGCCACCTGTTAAATCGTATCTACTGAACTAATCACACACGGTATGCAGGGCAACCAACACTTCAGCGGGGCATTTAGGGGTTTAATTTTCATGCATGCACCACGTCACGTCAAACACCACGTCATGCATACTTTTGTTTTAGCTAAATCAAAATATATCAAAATAACGTCACAGCCTTCTGTAAATGCGCTGCCTTATTGCGCTTGTTCACAGAAATCGTTGACGGTGCTTACAGATCCATAATATTAGTTACAAGTCACAAATTATTTTTAAATTTGGTCGAGAAAAAAAAATATATATACTGGGTGCGGCAAAAGTTTGGAAACGGTCCGATATTTCCGGAGGGTTAGGTTTGCGAAAAAAAAGTTTGGTACAAAAGTTGATTGGTTTTCAGTTTGCAATCGTTTGGTCACTGAATCATCCCCCAACCCCTCACCCCCCACGTGGGGGTGAGGGTGACTTTGAAATTTCAAATCGCGACCCCAATTTTCTTTCGCGGATTCGGGTTCAGAGAGCAAAATTAGGCAACTTTTGTTCGAAAAATTTTTCGGCCAAAAGTTGCCTAATTTCTCTCTCTGAACCCGAATCCGCGATGCGAAATTTCAAAGTCACCCTCACCCCCACGTGGGGGGTGAGGGGTTGGGGGATAAAACGATTGCCAACTGAAAACCAATCAACTTTTGTACCAAACTTTTTTTCGCAAACCTAACCCTCCGGAAATATCGGACCGTTTCCAAACTTTTGCCGCACCCAGTATATATAAAACAAAAAATGGATCTGTATGATAGCAAAAATATTAAAACATTATTAACAAAACTGATAACAAAAAAGAACACGGAACACTAAAAATAAAAGAAAATTATAAAAAAGGGTAAATGTGTACATATTATAAATAAGTGTACGAATACGGAATGATACAACTGCATTTTAAAAACTTACATTATTTTGTTAAAATATATGGAATAGAAAACTTGGTGATAATTTTAAAACGGTATTTTTTTATTCTATATTAAAAGTAGAGAAAATATTGCTGTTAGTAAATGTGTGACAGAAAAAAATGCCAGAAAAAGTGTTAGATAAGTCATGCCAAAAAGGTTTTAAATAATTACTATGACAGTTAAATATCAGCATAGCAGAAATAAGCTCAAATAATTGTGAATTTTGTAAATATATTATTGAGGATAAGAAATTTAGGTGATTTGAAATTATTTCAATTAGATTCATGATTACAATTTGAGCTTTTGATGAATGTATATATAAAAAAAATAATATGAAATATGCATGTACCTTTATAACAAACTTTATAATTTTGATAACTGTATTTTTTTAATTTGTAACAAATTATAATTAAAAAAATAATTCATAAAATTCATTGATAAAAACAAATTTCAAAAATATTTTATACACGGCTTCGAGCGCTGTATATTCTCTTTCCGGACACACTCACATTGAAATACAAACATACAGTAACCATACAATCAAAAGGCTAAGTAAACATCTAGAAGTGATGAGATTCAGAGCAAGGTAGGATTAAAAGCAAAGCAGCTTTCAGCAGAAAAAAAGCGAGATTATTTATTACAAATGATAATGTGCTTTAAAAACGACAATGATATAAAGCAATAGAAGATATGAAAGTAAATGAATCTGTGAGTCATAAAAATTATATATCCTACACCTCCCTAAACCATCAAATATATTTCACTGATTTAATTAAAAATATTAATCCATCCAATATATTTTTACGATTTGAACAAAAAAAAAAAAAAACATATAGGTAAGTGAACTTGAGTATTATCGTTTAAAAAATAGATCGACTGTAATACCTATGATCAAAAGACTCATGAATATTATTTTACCTTACCTGAACTTTCAATAACACAAAAATTAATGAGAAATGATAATAAAAGATAACACCATTGCTGACAGACAACAACAATTATTATAATATACTTTACTTAAATGATAAAAATAAGTAGGTACAGACATGATGCGAGTTATATAAAGACTATGATAAAAAATAAAAAAAATATAGATGTAGGTGCATTCAGTCAAAATAGCTAAATGTGAGTTAAATGTAACATTAAAACTCACATAGATTTAGAAAGGAAAAAATACAATTTTCTGTAGAAAATGACAGAAAAATATATAATATGTCAACACAAAAATTAAAATCTTCATGCCATTAATTTATGAAACATGACACAGAGCTGTTGACCAAAGTTCGAAGAATGATGGTCTTGCTAGCATCTAGTGGTGCCTGTAAAACTGTCATTAAAATAAAAAAAGTCTGAATTTAATGTTCCCATAACAATCATTTTGCATTAATGATGATAGCTGTAAAGAACCATAGTCTTTATATAAAAGACAAAAATTGGAGATACACTTTGATCACACAATGCTTATAAATGTAGATAATGTTTGCAACATAAAAAAATTACACATATAATATTATACAGATGGGTCAGAAAAAGACTCTTTAATTTTTTTTTAAAAAAGGTAACTAAGGCCGACTGTTTTGCAGTTTCAAAACGGGTTCACGATGCGATCGTTCTGTAACCTTTCGTACGCTAGACTAGATCGTGATAACGCCGGCGATTGGACACGTCTTTGACCCTGTCCAGAAAGGGGGAATTCGCCGCGAATCGTTACGCGCGAGTTTCTACGCGCGTTGGCGAGATACTCGGCGTCAATATATTGCGCCCACAAGCATCGCGCGAATTTAAAATTCGCGGGTAAATCGCGTGCACTACGCCGGACTCAAGGCTCGCGCGTGTCTCGCGCGTATTGCGCGCAAGTCGAGATACTAGGAACACCTTGTTTGCGTCCAGTTTAACGCGCGAACTCAGAGCGAGTGCACGTATCGAGGGAAATGGAGCGGCACCAAGTGCTCGCGCGTTGGTACGCTCTTTCTGGACGCAACGTACGCGCGAGATAATCGCGGCGAATTCCCCTTTCTGGACGAGGTCTTTAGTAAACGAGTGAAATCGCACCTACTCGTTGTGATTGGTCGGCGTTCGGTCACAGATTTTACACGAAAGATTGCATAGACGTGTCTCTACATAAAATATTTCAAAAGCAGTCTGTTTTCCGTTCATCTGTATTAAAAATTAAAATAAATAATAATAAAAAAAATCTACACACTCAAAAAATAATAATTATGCCTTTTCAAAGGAATTGAAATAAAACAGCGATAGTCAACAAAGTAAAACAGTGCTCAACAGCCGCGAAAAATTTAATCCCGTTTTCTTCTTATTTGTATTCTTCAATGTTCGATGACAAAAAGGAATTTGGTGTTTTGTTCAAACAAAACACATTTTTATACAGTCAAAACACATACTAAAAATTAACATACATACATCTCACTCGTAATTTTTAATCCACTTACAGCACATAGCGTGATCAAAGAGCACCTTCAGTTAAAGAAGATTAAACTGTAAGCAAAGTAAGTAATCAGTCAAAGGATTATTTTGACAGGACAATAGATCATAATATAAATATCTACTCTACACCACTACGAATAATTTATTATCATATGTATATATATATTATAACACTAATATTTATTTCTAAATAAAAAAATGTAATCATAAAATATTGTTTTGTTTGGCCATGTTGTTTTGAGTAGGGAAGAGATTTAAGGATAAAAAGAAAAATGCACTGAACGTTTATAATACTTCCCCTGTGTTACATAAACAGAAAAATTGAGAATGTATACAAAGTATGTTCCAAAGAAACAAATATCGCCGCAGTATAAGTGCATACTAAACAATAATTAAACATCGAGGAGTTGCAACATTGTAAGCCATCTAATGTTTTAGCAATGCAATCATCACTTGCATAACCGGGTGGAAAATAGTCAATTTATTATAAATAATGCAACAGCAGAATTATCTATGTACTTATATCGGTGTATCGTTGTCATAAAAATTTACAATTAGTAAATTAATCAATAAACAGACGTAATAGCTCTCTGTATTTGTTTTGGAACACGTTTTAGCTACTGCGCATGACTACCGTTCACAGAGAGGTCGGAACAGAGCTATTATAACATGTGCGTCACAAATAAGGTAATTCTGCTGCTTATGAAACATGGTAAATACTACAAAAACACGTGTGACAAGAGTGCATAAGAAACGAAGAGTTCAAAAAATAGTAAGACACGGTTAAAAAGTGTTTTGAATTTTCTCTATCGAATACACAATGTAAGACAGTCAATAACACACCATGAGTAGTAATGACAATATTGTGCATTTTATATATTATACATAAACAGTATGTAAACACGTAAGGTGCACATAAGGAAATTAACATTGGGAAAAATTGGCTGGATCAGAGTGAGCCTTGAAATCTTGTTTTTCAATTTGACAGATAATATTCTTTTGCAAAATGAATGTGTATACTACCGAAGAAAATATTCAAATGATTACAACATAATCGGACTTTTTTTATTGATGGGACATTAAATTCCCAAAAATATTTAAATATGGTGCGAGATCAAATATCTCCGCCTATTCGTGTTGAACCTAAATTGGGCCACTGATTTACCAACGCACATACGTCATACCAGTCAGACAATTTTTGAATGAAATGTTTCCAAACAAATGGAGTTGTTTTTTTTGTTTTATTTTTGTACAAACAAATTAAAATAATGATTTATATGAACTTTTTATTATTAAAAAAGCCAAGTAAAATAAAAATAAATCAAAATAAAATAGAAATCCTCAAGATTACCACGATAATTCAATAGAAATAACAATTAATGCAGTCATGGCTAACTCTGATTCAAGTATTTTTCCCAATGCTAATTTCCCTATGTGCACCTTACGCGTTTACATACTGTATATAACACATATATGTATAATGTATATATAAATAATTACTGAATATCAAAATTGTCATTTCTTAACTATTTCCACGTCTCCAACTATAATGTACAATTTGATATATTATATACTTAAATATATACTTGGATGCACTCAAATACCTGACCTTATTCAGAATGAAATTGCTATATTTCAACAGCATCGTTCAAATCCTTATTGTTTTATTTTTACCTCGCCATTTGGAATATTACACGTCTGAATAAGATCATGTGGTTAAAAAATATAGTTACAATCCAACAGTGTCCATGATGAATATTGTACTGATTTTCCTATGCCTAAAGTTCGTTAATAAAAAAATTCTTTCGGGCTAAGCGCGCATGAACGAAACAATAACAATTCTACTCGACCGATAGTAGACTTGATCGCATACAGCTCGTTCTTTTGTTTTCCGATCGACTCAGGCGGGTATAGAACGATTTTCGAGGCGTACAGAAAAATATGGATTTCGCAGACTTGTGTTTGTTTTACTTCGGAAACGGCGAAAAAAATACCAGATGCATCCAATGATAAGTGCTAGACTTAAAACAATCTAGTCCTATGATGATTCAAGATCACACCCTCTGAAGTCTTTTTTAACTACACCAGAATGTCAGTTGATATGTTATTTTTGCTGATTTCATACCATATAACGTATCAAAATGTCGTTAAAGACTGTATTAAAAATTTTACCATTATGACCGATCGCAATAACGCCTGAAATTCGTGTCTCAAAACAGATTTTGATATCGGTTCATGCGCGCTTTTTCATATAACACCGTTGTCATTACCATTCAATAGTTCAATTGATTCTATAGAACGCATTTAAAACCAAAAAGATTGCACAGTTGGAATTGTAACTTAATTTTATTGACCACGATCTAAATTAAAAAAAAAAAAACAAAGAAATGAACTAATGAACTGATTCCAAAACGCAACAATTACTAAACGGACTGATATCCATCAAAAAGCAACAACCCTCCGATATCGGCAGTATATACTGTCCGATATTACTTTCATCTAAAAGCTACGTACTTGTTTGCACTGCAACGGGGATTGCTTGAGACACCCAGAGCTTTCCTATACCTCAGTCTCTCTCATTGGTTCCGCTGGCTATCGAAATAAACCATAACAAAACATTCAATATCATCCTTATCCCTGCACTGTTTCGTTTATTTCATATCAATCATCAATTATTATTATTATCGACTCTGCTAATTTTGTTTATGCTGACTTTACACTGCTTATAAAATTTTCCTTTAATCGAAACCCACTAAATTAAAAAAAAACCTTCCATGACTTTTTATACACGACTCCTGTTTAAACGATAATTTTCAATTCATGAAAGATTTTTATTTACAAATACCTCGAAAATTTAAAATAGTGCTAACAATTTACCTGTGCCTGAGAAACGTCAAAGTGAAAAATATTAGGTAAAATGTAAGACAATCGATTTAACAAACGAATTCAAATATGTAAATTCAAAACAAAAGTATTTAAAAATCGTGAAGAACAAAATGAAAAGTAGATTTAAAAAAAAATTCAAAATTACCATACCAATAGTCGTGTTAAAAAGATAAAATATATAAAAGTGGACCATATTCACTGTTGACCAGTTCTCAGTTATAAAGAAATTCTGGTTTACCGGTACGAATTTATGCAGTAAGTGGCTCTTGCTTGACATTGTGCCACTCATGTGGGCTAAAGCTATGGGTTTGACACAAACAGGATACAGCAAAAGGACAATAAAAATAGAGAAGTTCAACGTACAAAGAATGTGCAAATGACAAGAAATGTGACACTGACACATTATACCATGGTAAATTTTTTTTCATGATGGAAAACCGTGCATTTATTCAGAGTCATAAAATATATTTTCCTCCTTAATTAGATAGAACGCTGTGCTTAAGTATTACAGTTGTGTTAAAACTATAAAGTCCTCCCTCAATTACATTTATACAACGAAAATTAAGAAATAAATCGTCATTAAGCCGGTGTCGATCGTGGGCTGCTTTGAACTCATACTCTTTAAATACAGACATATATTGCAACAGTTAGTCTCGTTTGACCACGGACGACGTACGGTGGGTCGATCCGTGTCCTAAAGTCTCGGGCCGATTTTTTTTAAGCAGTCCGAGCCTGCGGCAACCTCGAAAGGAGAAAGAGCGGCGGGCAAGCTATCTGTTGATCGATGTTTGTCAACGGTTTCATATTTCTAACAATTTTATAGGTATAGTTGTTCGGATTGTTCAATTAAATAATAGAGTTCCTAAAATTTGCGATAGCCATAAAAAAACCAACGACAGAAAAACGAAAAATATTAAAAATTTGAAGGAAAAAAAACATTCTAAAATACCCAAACTCAGACATATTGACTTTTACGACTCTGAATGTTTCATAAGGAAATTTTTCTATTGTATTATAAGGATTATTGAACGCAAGACAATTATAACAGAATCGCTTTTACAAGAAATATATCCTCCCGCTTTATTACATTAACGATTCTGCTATAAAACAAAACGAATAAGAACACTAGAGACAACCGATTTGTGAAGGGTTTGAAGTAAAACATAATGAATCGTTCAGTGGATGAGTTTTAATTTTTGTAATGAAATTGTTTGGTGTAGAGGGAAGCAACCCTACTAAACAACACAGCCAACTAATTTTACAACAATCATGCATTTTATTGTTGCAATGACGGTAAGTCCATGATAAGGTCAAGTTGAGTAGTTCATTAATTATTATAAACAATAAACGTTTTGCCTCAATAAATATGTAATCTATTTTTGAATAGTTCACAGCTAGTACCATCGACGACATTTTACTATAATATAGTTTCGAAACAATCCTCAACACGACCTTTTGATTCTTGAACACTATAAGAAGTAGGGGTGTAGAGCCTTATTAAAAAAAAAAACTAATCGTAAGTTTATATACAAGAATAGGATTTTAACTGAGAAGTATTAGTATTTCTAACCGCATGCAGAACAATGAATATAATATATATAATATGTAGATTTACAAAAATATTGCGTAATTTTAAAGCAGCAAACACTGTTTAAAATATCACCAATTTTATAACATAAGTGTTAAGATATACCAAATATACAAACCATCATTTTATATATACACAAGTATGCATATATATAAAATGTGAAGTAGATATTATGCATATAAAGGATTATTACTTCGTCATGTAGTCCAAAGTTTAAAAAAAATGTCTTTGCGTCAACCTTTAATAAAACAAAAATGCACTGAAGTGCATTTCTGGTCTCAAAGTCAAAATTAATAATATAAAACAAACAAAAGCATTAAGTAAAAATTGTTACAACATGAAGAATAATTTTATATATATTTTGAAAATAATACTTCAGTTATTAGAATTTTGTATTATCAAAATAAGTAAGTTTCAAACTTGTTAAGAACACACGAAAATAAACAGTGATAAAATATTGTACCTTAGTTATATTTTTCTAAATAGGTAGTACTTTCCTAATTGTGTTTTCAAAGATTTTTTACAGTTTTTGCTCTCTATTTTACTATACTTTATCAAAAGGCCTATTTATATTATTTTTGTACTTTTCTTCTACGGGAAAGTATAAAATATGACAGTACAAGCAGGCTAAACACATATAGAAGCAAAGGAACGGTCACTTTTTGGTGTTTGTTTATAAAAAAAAATTGAAAAATTCAAATAAATTATATGTGTACATATGCATACAATATATATGCGTATATATTATATAATATATATTCATATCCATACATACATAATATAATACAATCGCAATTTTAAGAGTTCATTAACGTCAGACATAATACATTGAATGAAATAAAATTACAGTATGCTTTATCTATAGCTACATGAAGCTATATTTAGCGTTTCATAAATATAGTGATTCTAGGAGTCAAAAAATAAAAATTCGTGTTCGGGACTGATTTTAAGCAAGAAATGCAAAACAGCTCCCGGTATGATCGGCTTTTGTTTTGGAGATGACCGTTCTCATTTTTTACTTACAAGCCAACCCTGATCACGAAGTTTCATTTTTCGCCTTTTGATGTAAATTAAATTATCGATCAAATTACCCCAGAAAGGACAAATTTTGCTTTCCAAATTATTGATGAATACATTAATGCATTACCAAACCGGGCACGACGCAAAATCAAATAGATTACTTTTTCTAAAACTAATGAAGTAGTCGATGATCTCCCAAAATTAGGACCATATATTTGGAATACCTTGTTTATTACCTTAGGTATGTATGTATGCTTGTATGTATATGGGTATTTTTGTGTATACATTACTTATTACAGCAATATTTACGAATTGCTTTGTTTTTGTAATTTCAACGGCTAAAATACTATTAAGCATTCTTAATAGTTTTGAAATGTACAAAATGAACAGTGCTCAAATTTACAATAAGTAGTTTTCGTTCATAGATATATATATTTAATAGATTGCGGATACACTAGCGCGTCCTGTACCTTTTAGAAGTCATTTTGTACGTGGAAAACGCCGTAAAAAGCGCGCGAGATTCAAAAATATTAATTATTTTATAATATGATTTATTGAGAAAAACAACAAAACTCACAGTAAACAGTGATATTTCGCTCCAAAACCTATTTTTATACTGAAACGTTTCAAAAATTACAAAATTGAGCATAAATATAATGTACTTAGAACATTTTACATTGTCAGATTGGCATCAATGCTTGTCAACCTTGATGCCAAATTGACAATGTAAAATGTTCTAAGCTTTTACATTATACTTATGTTCAATTTTGTAATTTTTGAAACGTTTCAGTATAAAAATAGGTTTTGGAGCGAAATATCACTGTTTTTGTGAGTTTTGTTGTTTTTCTCAATAAAAACATATTATAAAATAATAAATATTTTTGAATCTCGCGCGCTTTTTACGGCGTTTTCCACGTACAAAATGACTTCTAATTGGAACTATTCCGCACAATGCTCAAGGATAGGCATCCGCTATCTATTAATATAATATATATCTATGTTTTCGTTACAATAAGTCAATACAACGTAATGTATATGTTACGGTTAATACAAGAAAGTAGTTTATTCGCGAATTAACCGGCTAATACCCGAATTAATCAAACGTCAAGGATTGTTTAATTCGGGTATTAGCCGGTTAATTCGCGAATTAACTACTTTCTTGTATTAACCGTAACATATATTTTTTTAAGAGAAACATTGTATGAACAAAAAACAAAATGTAAAAATTAAATTCACTACTAAAGAAACTTACACTAAACTGATACGAATTGCTTCAAAATATTAATATCTCGCTTTTGAAATAGGAAATCTTTTTATATTTAAATAAAAAGAAGAAATAATAAAGAAGGCATGAATGTTACAAACCTAATTAAATAAAGTGTAATTGTGATAAATAATGTATACACACATACAAATAAAAAAGACCCCAAAAAAAAAGAACCGGATTATAGTTTCCATGCTTAAAATTGAAATACCCTAATTTCCTCATCATTATCAGTAATTCAAAACTATAAACTGCACATCAAAAATACATCATCTATTGTAATTTTAAGGTTTAATCATAAAACGAATGTACATACTATATAGTAACAGTACTACTATGTCATAAAAATGCCACTGCCTAGTGTATATCTACTTTTAAAATTCTGTAGTCACTATAAAACAACAATCATTTGTTATTAATAAATAATTAATACATATTTTTGATGTTTTAATAAACATCTCAACAATTGAATCGTATTTTAAATTAAAAAAAGGTGCAATGAGTTTTCATAGTGACCACAAAAATAATAAAATTAGTGGAACAAACAAAAATGACCTAAAACTGTATAGATATACACAATAAAACAAAATTTATACTGAAAAAAAGACTTTAAAGAACAGGGTCGAACGAATTAAAAACAAACCTTGACAGCACTACAGATAATTGTTTAATGAATATCGCGGTTTTACATATAGAGAGCTGTCTAACAGCGAAACCGTTTTGAAATTTTAAATATTTCGTACTTACCTGAGTTTGAAGACGTGTTAATCCACGAATCCATAAGATCTGACCCGCGCGAGGTTTCTTTTCTGAGTCAGGGTCGAATTTCTCCTCACCTAAGTTAATGGCTTCTGTATATTCTTCAGGATGCCCTCGGCCCCATCTACAATTGTGCATTTAAAAGAAAAAATGTCAAAATCGGTTCGTAACTGTCAAAAAATCAAACATTTGTTACTTACGATAATATTTTTGGTATTTTCCGTGTCGGTATAGTGGTAACAATTTGCCCCCAAAGTAAAGTACCGATACCGAAAAATAAACACCACATCCATTGTTCTAAAGTCAAACTATGGGTAGAGAACGCCAATTTACCATACTGAATAATTACTACCTGAAAACACGCGAATATAATTAGTAGAAACTAACATAACTAAATGCCGTGTATTTTCAACATCTCGGGACTGTTTTCAACTTCTCCTTCATCCCCACTTCGAGGTAGTCATAGACTAATTGGAACTCTTTTTGCATTTTTCACACTTTTCAATTGGTTGAGCAGCGGAAGAGGAGACAGGTTGCATGAGAAGTAGGGGCAAAAAAACTTGAAAATACATGAGTAAAATCAGTTGAAAATAGACAGTGTTAAAAAAAATTGGTTGCCTGTAAAGTCGGTTTACGGACGATAGTTTTACGTGATAACGTCATAAAGAAACATTGATGAAAAATTGCATACTTTTATGAGTTACACTTTTCGGAACGTTACACTTTTTCGTGCATGCAGCCGGTGTTTCATCAATTTATAAGACGTTATCACGTCAATATGAGTATGACAATGTTCAGATGTTCATGAGTGCCATGAAAAGCCATTTTATGTACGTACAAGAGCTGTAAAAGTAACGAGGAATTGTGTACCCGTATGTATTTGTTACTTAAAGAACCAGTACCCATTACTTTCGTATCGTTACTTTATTCGTTACTTTTCATACGACATACAATCGTGTACTAACAGGCAACAGCATCAAGCATGTACCATCGCATCGAAGCGCGTCGCATACGTGATACGGTATGACTTCGTTCGTACTTTATGTACGAAAGAAGTCATATCATATCACTGCACTGCAATGCACTGAATAGTGAATATTATATACGTAAGAATAGTCCCGAATATCACAATAACACCGCAATAAAATCAACTAATTTCAAAACTACTATATAATATTATATATTATTGTATTATTAGTTAAAACATCTTAAATTAAGAAGTTTTAACTAATAACTAATAATACAAAAATTTGTTGAAAGCGCTGCGCTAATAATAAAGAATTTTAAACAATATTTCTGGAATTGCTTAAAACATCTTAAATTAAGATGAAAATGACAAAGAAATCCTTTCCAAAAATGTTTATTTTCGTTATGGGCAGCCAGTCTTTAATTTCTTTTTAGTGATAGTTTTTAAGTTATGATAATTTTAATGATTTTAATAAAAAAACTTTTCTGAAGATGGACTAATAATTGTCCGAAAGCGCTTAATTAATAAATTGAAAATAAACATTTTCGGAAAGGATTTCTTTGTCATTTTCATCTAAATTTTTCCAAATTTATGTGCGTATTGAATAATTATCTTAAATCAAAATTTAAGATTTTTTAACTAATAATATTCTATGTAAAATACAATAATTTGTTAATTATCTGATGATGACTTCTTTTGGTTGAAAGCGCTAACAATAAACAATTTTAATTAATATTTTTGGAATTGTTTTTCTATACAAAAATTTCAGATTTACTTAAAATTAAAAATTAAAACAACAATAAAAAGCTATGAAAGAAAACATTATTTAGTAAAATAATGAAATTGTTATAAAACATTTGATAGAAAACAATATTTTAAATCAAAATTACCAGTTACGATGATGCTCGTTCACTCAGTCGCTAGGTGTACCGTTTCTGGTAGTGATGTGCCGGATCGTTAAAAATGTATATCCGCGGATACGGATCTGAATACGGATATTTGGTTTCAAGATCCGCGGATACGGATCTTTACTTTCTTAGAGTACGCGGCGGTAAATATTGCACATCGACCTTTGGAAAGAGACTATCTGTTATGGGAAAAAGTTATTGACCTCTTTAAGAGTTAACTCTCATAACAGATTGTCTCTTTCCAAAGATCTATGTGCAATATCTCATTATAAAGATAGTTTTTTAGTACATTTGAGTTATATACTATTAGTATGGTACTCACTACGATAAATTTTTGCAATATAAAGGTGCCAAATACGATTTTAAGAAATAAAAAATAATCTGAATGGAATTTAACAGTTTTTCATTATTACCTAATCACCTATATATATAAAATTTCATCTATGAATTGAAAATTAATAAGGTAAAGATCCGCCATATAACTAACGGATACGGATCTTTCTTCTCCCTCGGATATCCGCGGATACGGATATCCGGCACATCACTAGTTTCTGGTTCCAATTCACGCATGAGGCATGTTATATGATGCATATTGCATATTGTATTCATTCGTATAACCGCATCAATTGAGTCGAACTGATATGGATACGACAAATGCGAGTAACGAAATGAATTTATAAGTAACGAATCGTTACTTCGAGTCAGACGATGTACCCGTTACTCAGTAACGAATACATACGGTTTGTTACAGCTCTAGTACGTAAGTACAAAAATTTGTTGACGGTAAACGTCGGAGATCAAAGGTATAAGGTATAAGGTATGGTATGAGGTCTGACCATCCACATTCACGTAAAGCGGGACTTTACAATCTAAGCGTCATAGAAAATTTATCAACATATTTTTACCTGAGATAAACAAGTTCCAATCCAAATTGTATAAAAGATTGGATTAGTGAAGATACCTTCGAAAACATTACGTTGACCATGAATTTTTCTGGCATTAAATTCATTAAACAACGTCATCATAACAAATGAATTGAATATTACAGTAAAATGTTGTGTTGGCCCAGCACCGAAGTCTGCCCATCTTCCAGAATCAATATCAAGCAATCTATCACCTAAAATATTTAGACAGTTATAAGAAATGTAGAAAAAAAAAGACGGGTTGCACTCCGGGAGTGCCGGCAGAAGTGAAAACTTTAATAGTAACGTCTTACGAATTTTCGATCAGGTCACGTGTTCTGACGCGAGTTTAACATTTTTTACCCATTACAAAAAAAGTGTACAAAAGTTTTCGTCTTACGAATTTTCGATCAGGTCACGTGTTCTGACGCGAGTTTAACATTTTTTACCCATTACAAAAAAAGTGTACAAAAGTTTTCGTCTTACGAATTTTCGATCAGGTCACGTGTCCTGACGCGAGTTTAACATTTTTTACCCATTACAAAAAAAGTGTACAAAAGTTTTCGTCTTACGAATTTTCGATCAGGTCTTACGCATTTTCGATCAAGTCTTGCGAATTTTCGATCTGATGCTAGTTTAACATTTTTTACCCATTACAAAAAAAGTGTACAAAAGTTTTCGTCTTACGAATTTTCGATCAGGTCTTACGAATTTTCGATCTGACGCTAGTTTAACATTTTTTACCCATTACACCATTACAAAAAAGTGTACAACGCCGCTAAAGAAGTTTTCACTTAAAAAAAAACAAAAACAATATTGGTGAACACAGTAAAAGTGTTTCGATGCAGTACTTACCTACAAATAACAATGAAAAAATAACAGAGAGTTGATAAAAAGCCTGTCCAAGAATGTTCTTCATCATCGTACGAGATATAAGAGGTTTTGTACGTCCATATGGTTTACGTAATAACAAATCTGGAGTGGGTAGTTCTGTAGCTAACGCAAGTGATGCTAACGTGTCCATAATTAAATTTACCCACAACATTTGTACAGCCTAAAATATAAAACGAATCATGTAACAATAGTGTCCGGCCGAAATTTCGGTTTCGGCTGCCATCCGGCCGAAACCGAAACTCCATTCGGGAGGTTTTGCGCTGAAATCAGACATGTTCGGTGCAGCTGCGAGCGACGAAGTGTCTTTTATGCCTCCGCTCTCCGCGTTTTTTTTTTTTAGTTCGAGAGAAAACTCGATTCTTTTATTTTGATACTTTTGATTGAAGTATTACAGTGGGCCCCCGGTAATCCAACAAACATTTTGCAGGATAGTGTCGGACTATCGAATTTGTCGGATTGAGTACTGCCTAAGATCCCCTATAGTCCGGAATTTTTTACAAAAGAGTACCTTGTAATCCGACAAATTACAGATCCAATAGTGGTGGTGCGTACAAGTTATAACTTGTTCAATCATGCATTAGCGAAGATTGTCAAAAAAAATATTCAATAATAAATAATAGACCATGTCGGATTACAGGGGGTGCCGGGTTAGACAGGGGCCGGATTACCGGGGGTCCACTGTACTTGCATTAAAAATATTTATTTAGTTGTTGTATTTGGTAGGTAGATATACTTATTAATTTTAATTTTATTGTAGTTCGTTAACAAAATGACCAAAGTTTAGAAGAAATAATTTTGTTCTTAAGATGAAAGTGTGTTTTTTTTTTTTTTGTTTTGCGTACCTACCCTAATCTATGTACCTACCTAAACATATTTATTAGGTAAATATTTTTTACTAAAAAGTAAGTTTGTTTTGTAGCTTTTATTTTATTACATAACATTAAAAAAAAGTATATTTATTTTATTTTTGAAATAAGAGGGGTAAATAATGTGATATGAGAAGTTAATCATTAGTTTTAATAACAGAGTCTGAATGATTAATATGTGATTGATTTAAAAATAAAAAAAAAGACTGATTATGATATTCAGGGCTATTCCGCTAATGTTAACCACCGTGATTACCAAGTGTATCAAAATAAACACTTTGTGTAATCATTTTTGCATGTATTTTTTTATTACTGTGGTTACCTAAGCACAGTGATTAGAACTCAAATAGCAGAATACGACTAATTGTTTACTTTATTTTTCCCACGAAAATATGAAATTTCGGTTTTGGTTTAGGCCGAAACTGAGATTGAAGCCGAAATTCGGTTTCGGTTTCGGCCGTAAAACTAGTTTCGGTCGGACACTATGTAACAAATTACCTCCCTAACTGAAACGATGAAGAGAGATTACATATGAACTCTTTCAACTAGTGTTGGGCATAATCGATATATTTCAATAATCGAATGAATCGAAATAATCTGTTTTTATAATCGAATGATCATTCGAATTATCGATTATGAATGATGCGCAAACTTGGCAATTATTAATTTCGTTTTATTTACTTTTACAGTACAAGCGAATGATCATTCAAAATATCGATTATGAATTATGTTCTAACTTTGCAATTTCGATTTGTTAATATTACTTAACACAATATTAATAATGGAATCACTGGTATGATCGAATAGAAATATATTTGTTATGCCCTAGATGGATACATCGTCAATTTACATAATGAGACAAACATTAAAATTGAAATTTAAAAAATCCTTAATGTCAGAAAAACAATTTTTTAGAAATTTGATTTGTTTGAACTTAAATTCTTTACCACACTGAATTTCAGTTAAGCTATTTGGTAGTTTATTAAATAAAACACTGCCAGCAAAGACTTCCCATCCCAGTGCATGTAGATGCAGAAACGAATGATAATCGATATATCACATTAATATCGACAGTGAACACAGCAATAGTACTGTGTCGAGATATATTCATTTCATATTTCATAATCGATTCAAACGAATGATATCTCGGTTGCCATAAACGAATGATATCTCGGTTGCCATAATCGAATGATCCAACAAACTACAAAGTATGTACAATCGAAACATCCCCACTCTCCAGTGCTAGCAAAGACTTCCCATCCCAGTGCATGTAGATGCAGATACCGAATGATATATCGATATATCACATTAATATCGACAGTCGACATAGCAATAGTACTGTGTCGGGATTTAATATTCATTTCATATTTCATAATCGATTCAAGCGAATGATATCTCGGTTGCCATAATCGAATGATCGATTATTCAGCCATAATCGAAATATTTCGATTATATCATTCATAATCGCCCAACACTACTTTCAACAGTTTCCTTTACATTATTTAAAAACACCAATCATTACGTACCTTCAGTGGGCTGTCCTGAACAGCACAAGCACCAATAAAAGCAACAATAACAGCTACAACATTGACAGTCAATTGAAACTGTAAAAATTTAGCAATGCTATCATAAACATTTCGCCCCCACATAACAGCTTTAACAATACTGCTAAAATTATCATCTGTTAAAATAATATCGGAAGCTTCTTTGGCAACATCTGTACCAGCAATGCCCTGAAAAATACAACGATTCATGTAGCGGTAAAGATCGGAATCAATTCAATCTCATGGACATTTGTGACAATAGTTACCATAGCAAAGCCAACGTCAGCTTTTTTCAATGCAGGGCCGTCATTTGTGCCGTCACCGGTTACAGCTACCACTTCGCGACTTTCACTAACTTTACTATCGATGATACCTTTCACTAGTGTATATTTATCGGTCGGTGAAGATCGAGCTAATACACGCAATTTGGGCCATACTTTGTCTAACAAATGTTGTTGAACCTGAAACACATCGGCAACGCGATATGCAATTAAAAACAATTCAGTTTAAATAGCTGTCCACAAAGACTACTACTCACTTCGCCGTTACTATCGCGTATACGCCTATTAAATTCCTTTCCTTCCAAAATCAAAAAATCTTCAGAAGGTTTCAATATGCCACACTTAGTTGCGATAGATCGTGCAGTGTTAATATTATCACCCGTTACCATACGAACTGTTATTCCGGCTTTTTGACATTTTCTAATAGCTTCCGGTACCTCCGGTCTTACGGGATCCTCAATACCGACAACACACAAACAGGTTAAATTGTTCACGATATTGTCTTCGTCTTCCCAATTAGGGTCGTTGTCAATGTGTACTTGATTTATTTCAGCTTTTCCGGGCACAAAATCCCTATACGCGATCGAAATAGTTCTGAGACCATCACAGGCCATTGGTTCGATAACTTGATGTAATAATCTCTCTTGCATATCGCGAGTGAATTTCTCAAGGTGTCCATCTATCCCATAAATAAACGCACACCTGAAATAAACATATTTCAATGAGTTTCCGACGTAACACCGGCTTTAGAAAACACTGCAATTCCGACAACGCACTTCTTTAATACTATTTCCGAAGCGCCTTTTGTAAACAGCCTAAAACCACCGCCTTGCCTCGGAACGATAGTGCTCATTGATTTCCTGACGGAATTGAACGTATAAACTCGTGTAAATGTCTCTTCAGGATAATCGTCTCTTGTCGTTTGATAATTTTTACCGAGACCTTGAACAAATCCCAAAAGGGCACATTCTGTTTTGTTGCCGACTTGTTTTGGCAAATCGCTGGTAGGATCATCTGGAGGCTATAAATTTACGTTAAAAAATTATACAGGAAACACAACAGGCAAATGCATTGATCAAACAAATTTACCATTATCCGCGAAGTATAGGCTGAATTGATAGCGATACCCTGAATAATTAGGTTTCCAACATGCGACGGGATGTCCGAAAATTTGGGCATTGTTTTGCATAGTTTTTCACAAATGTACGATTGTACCACAGTCATTCTATTTGTTGTCAAAGTACCAGTCTTGTCTGAACAAATTGATGTAGCATTGCCCATTGTTTCACAAGCGTCTAAATGTCTTACCAAATTATTGTCTTTCATCATTTTCTAAAAATAGAGAGAACAATAAATCACACAACTTTAAAGTCAGCGGCAACGCAAACTGAAATCGAGGAAATACCTTAACACTGTAAGCCAACGAGAGCGTGACAGCAAGCGGCAAACCTTCAGGTACAGCGACTACGAGTACAGTCACACCGATGATTAAATGTCTGACCAAATCGTTAGCGTATGTATTTTTCCATGGTTTATGTTCAATAACGAATGTTTTAACACAAAACTGTATAATCAGTATAACAACAGTTAAAACAGCGATAGTTGATCCGGCATAACCAATCTGGATGGCAAGTTTTGTGAGCTTGGCTTGGAGGACAGACTTTTCCTTCTTGTGGCTGGTTTCACTAGCTGAAGCCGGGGCACTCGACACGTGATTATCCGATTCATCAGGTCCACTAGACATATGCTTGTTTGAAATCGGAGGTGCCGGGGAATTCATATGACTGTTTCCAGTTACTGCTGCTTCGTCTGCCCCTGCGTAAAATTATTTAACATAAATATTGTGCGCACAACTATTTAAAAGACGATACAAATAAAAAGAAAATGATGCATCTCATTATATTCAAAAAAATAAATGTATACACGCCGGACTATATTACTGTTACGTACTGACATAAATTAATATTGCTATAATTTTCAATTTACAATGAAAATGTAAGCAAACAAAAAAAAAAACACGTGCGAGAAACAAAATTTCAATGTGTATATAATTTCTTTATATTTATTAAAAATAAAATGTTTCAATTCAAATGTATAATGATTTACTGATAGGAAATCAAAAAAAAGCAAAGCTACAGTTTTGAATAATGTAAAGATATTGACCAATTCAAGCAAATTTAAATTTTAATGATAAACAAATACAGTTATCATTAAAAATTTTGTATCGATAACTGATGCTAACAAATCGTAAAAAAAATGATAAGTTATGTATGTACAAGAAAACAGCAAAACTAAGAAAACATTTGATGCATTTAAGGCATTTGAAAGCTTATGAAAAATAGGGGTTACTATCATGCATAACAATTATATATTAAAAAAAGTCACACATAAAAGTCACAAATATTACATAAGAAATACATTACTTGTTTATGATATCAAAATAAACTGTATAAAAAAATACGTGTTCTACGATCAATTATTTGAGACTTTTATAGTTCCGAATATAAATAAAAATTAATTCACCTGTTAACGATTTCTTCTTACGTTGTTGCTTTTTTTGTTCTGGAGTACAAAAACACATGCAAAAGGAAAATATACTTATTAAAAAACACAGTTTGGGTCAGGGGAACAGACAAATAAAGAATTGAAAGAAAGAAGTGAATATCAATATCGACAATTATGAAATAAAAAATTAATTAGTAAAAAACAGATACAATTCGAATTATTATTTCATATTTATCGACACTGAAGAATATTTGAAATGCTCACACTACTACTGGGGTAGAACGTTTTCATTTAAATCGTGTGCTCGTCAAATACAATTAAAATATTTCTGCTGAAAATTTGTATTTCAAAAAGAAAAATACAGAATAAAATTAACAATTTTATTGTGATCAAGACCAACTGTTAAGTGCAGCATTCGGGAAGAGAATATAACTAAGTGTCTTACATTCGAAAGTATACATTTAAGAATTTCGCTACGTTATTCTCATATTAGAAACATGTCGAAAGGTACAATACTTTCAACGCAGCGAAAGTCTTGAGCCTATCAAGAAAAAAATTGAGTACAAAAATTATTCCTGAGAAATAACCGCTTCTGTTTTACGTTTTTGTCCCGAATAATTATATAGTAAATTTGAAAAAACAAACAGAAAAATTGACTAACTGATAATAACTGTAAAAAAAATATTTTGATAAAAAAGGAGAAAACACTGAACATCAAAATGTAACAGCAGAATGTATATTTAAGCATGCAGGAAATTGTAGAATATATCTACAGAGAGTAGAAAAAGTATAGGGGAAACAAAAATCTATTTTCAATTCAATGAAAAAACAATTTTGTTAAAAAATCACTTGATTTTAAATATGTACACTATTTTGTAATGTCCACATTAAAAATCAATGAGCTAGAGATTCGTTTATATAAACTTTAATGTACTACTGCAAAAACAATGTGTTTAAAAATACAAATATTAAATAAAAACCCATCACCTTTTTTCATTTTTTTAATTTCTTCTTCTTGTTGATCAACTGCGGCTCCCAAAAGTGTGAAAATAATACCAGCCTGAGAATTTACTCCAACAGCCGCAACAAGCATTTTTCCTGATCCTTCCATCACATGTGTTCCTGATAATACCATGGGATCAAAATGTTCACCTTTCTTCACATGATCTGATTCACCAGTCAGTGAAGACTCGTCAATCTGTTGAAATAATCAATATTTATAATAAGTCGATCTGTATCACTCTTTTCATCGTATTAAGTAGTGACGTAACTATAAATTCGGGGGCCCTGGTATTCTTGTAATGGACCCATATATATATTGAACACTAATATGAACTCTTCAACAAAAATCAATGTTGCTTTCAAAACCACTGTGTCCCGTTTTCATAATTAATGGAAGGGAAAATTTGCATAAATTTCAAGCTAAGGACAGAAAACATAATATGGAAGGATGTGGATTTATTGAAACCTGCTACGCTTTGCAGACTTTTGTCGAGAGGTAATGCATATCCAGTTGTTAGCTGTTATGAGGCCCCTGGATTTTCGCCACTGTATTTAGGGTTCAGGTGGAAAAAGAGAACATACCTTAAGATCGTTGCTTTGTATTAGAATTCCATCAGCGGGAAGTAAGTCACCATATTTTATTTGGCAAATATCTCCAACAACAATATCACTGACAGATATTTGCTTCACTTCGCCTTGGCGTATCACAGAGAACTTATGTTCGCCTTCAATTCGACTTTGTAAGCCACGAAATTGCCTTTCTTTTGTATAATCATTAAACGCAGTTACTATTACAACAACTATTACTGAGATCAATATAGCTAATCCTTCGATCCATCCATGCGACGTTTCGTCATCATCAAATGCTAAAACAAATGTTAAAAAGGAATATCAATTACCATCCACGTCCAACTTATTTGCAACTAAAAAAACTCAACCTCCTTCTTCTTCATCAGCAGGCTGGTACATAGAAAGACCAAGGGAAACAATAGCAGCAACTTCCAAAATAATAAGCGTAATATCTTGCAGAGCCTCCCAAACCAATTGCAAAAATGTTTTCGGAGGTTTTGGTGGAATGGAATTCGATCCAAACGTTTCTCTTCTGTGTTCTGTATCAGCAGTCGACCCGCTTAAACCTAGAAACAATCAATTCTGTTATTTTACGCCATATGAATAATGAAAAATCATTCTTTCAAATGTTGTTGAATTACAATCATTATAATTTATAATCAGCGTACTAATTTATAATATCGGTAATGAAAAAAAAAATAAATTGCGGAACAATAGAATTATTTGTAATTTTTAAAATAGTTTTGTTATCGCAAATATTTAACATTTTTGACCCCATAAGATAATCCATTAATAATCACAATTATATTTTGTCTTCCTTTTTTAAATCTGATATTTGAGTCTCAACATAATAGATGAGACCATTGGGGCAGTTAGAGTCATTATTTTAAACAACAGCGAACACAATTTTGAGCAAAACTCCTTCAGACCAACCCAGTATCGATTTTTTTATTTACTAATACATACACATTTAATATATCGAAGAGATTCTATTATTAAATGTCTATAGTCGAGATGAAAAATACTTAATGCGACAAATCAGCCACGAGAAGATTCAAAACGATTTGATATCTAGTTTAGAATGACCACATGGCCGGTGATTGTTTCGATATGATTTTAAATCTTATTTTATTTCTACACCCATTTCGTACTAAATTTTAACATATTTTCATAACAGGCGTGGAAACTAAGCGAAAGGAATAAAAGCTGCACATGGTGCGCAACGAAAACAAGACGCTTGGATGCAAATGCTAAGTATATCCCAGCACATAGGTGCTTTGATTCCGCGCCATGTTCGTTCTTGCTGTACCGGGGGTTGGTCTAAGGGAGCGTTTAATCAATTTATTTAATTATTTGATTAGGAATAAGGCTTTGTCACTTGAACTCCCGGTTTGATAGACTGGAGCGATTATTAAAAATGAAAAAATCTAATTTTAAGTGGTCAATAAAGAAGTAAGTCAACCATAACTAATACCTTCACTGGGCGATGTGTACAACTTCTTGCAGATTTCCTGAATACCTCCATACTCTTCTATTTTGACAACTCCTTCTCGGCCACGATGTTCCATCAGCTCCCTCAGCTGTTTTAGTGTGATGCCGTACTGCGCCGGCCGTCCGTCTATTGTGGCCATGTCCTTGGTTCCTTCCCACTAATGTCTGAAAAAGAAAAGAAGATGGATATATCATACTTTAAATTTTAAGGTCCAAAATTCATGAGAGAAGCATTCGTCTTTCTGATCAGGGCTGTCCAAAAAATAGCCATCGGCACAATTTCAGGCGGCCCGTAGCCCTTGGCTGTACTTTCATCCACTATTCATTTAAAATACCCCAAATTGGACTGAAATTCGTCGCGAATGTTGTGCTTACAACAAATGAACGGAACGAATTTCGAGCACCTTTCGGCCAGTGTTTGATTGTGACGGTTAGCTTATTTTTTTATTATTTATTTATTTATTCTGCCTTCTATGAACAATATTCTTTAATAGTAGTTCGTGGTCCAGTTTAATACGGACATGCCTTTTTTAGATAAATGGATCTTATTAATTGTGTGGATTAATTTTGAATTCCGTACGTTTAAAAATGTCTCATTCGTACCTACTACAAAATGGAGCAGTATATGGCAATTCAACGATTCGGTGAAAAGTTACATTTTCTTTTAATTATTTCAAATTGTAACAGTTAAGTTAATTTCAGTGACATACGAAACTATATGTGGCTTAATTATTCCCGAGCTTTTAATGAGGAAATAGTGTTGCATAAAATCCATGGGGTTTGGCTGTATTTAATGTTCAATGTCTGCACTCAGTACATACATCGTCATTAATTCCCAATCCATTTATTAAACACAACTTGTACATCAACAAATCCTTATAAGCGATAAGCAGCTGTATTGACGTATTGGTAATATGTGTACGTGATGCTTAGTTGTGGCATTTGACAATGAACAATATATTAAACGATAGGTTACTGAAGTAATTTAATCATATTGAAAATTATTATCAACTAGCGGCCCGGTCCGGCTTCCCCTGCATTTGTAAGTTGCCACCGTTTTTTCGTCGACTTACGTATCAAAATTGGTCTCCACGAAAAGCGCTTTTAATTCAAGGCGATAATATATATAGCTTATGTTCATCTTGATAAGGTCCGTTCTAAATATTGGTGAAAAAAATTTTGAAATCGGATGAGTAGTTACTAGTGATGTGCCGGATCGTTAAAAATTTATATCCGCGGATACGGATCTGAATACGGATATTTGGTTTCAAGATCCGCGGATACGGATACGGATCTTAACTTTCTTAGAGTACGCGGCGGTAAATATTGAACATCGACCTTTGGAAAGAGACTATCTGTTATGGGAAAAAGTTATTGACTTCTTTAAGAGTTAACTCTCATAACAGATTGTCTCTTTCCAAAGATCTATGTGCAATATCTCATTATAAAGATAGTTTTTTAGTACCTTTGAGTTATGTACTATTGGTATGGTACTCACTACGATAAATGTTTGCAATATAAAGGTGCCAAATACGATTTTAAAAAATAAAAAATAATCTGAATGGAGTTTAACAGTTTTTCATTATTACCTAACCACCTATATATATATAAAATTTCATCTATGAATTGAAAATTAATAAGGTAAAAGATCCGCCAAAAAACTAACGGATACGGATCTTTCATCTCCCTCAGATATCCGCGGATACTGATACGGATATCCGGCACACCACTAGTAGTTACGCTTCAAAATTCACGAAAACTATTGGCCAATACTGTACAAAAACTATAATGAAATAGCTCCGTGATCTGAATTTGGATAAACTGCATTTGTTCTGAATACCAAAACAAATAGTTACGACATCAGACTAGGTAGAAAACATTTATTCAGCCGCGTTGTGTTTGCAGAATAATTTATTGTCGTTTCATATCAAACTTGCAAGACCGAGCGGGGCGGTGTAGCGGTGAGAGCACTAGACTCGCATTCAGGAGGTACCGGGTTCGAATCCCGGCGGGAGCCGAAGTGGCTGGGAGTTTTTCCCACTGCCTCTCGCTGAGAAATGGTAATTCCTGTACCGGCTATCTTGTTGAGTTTGTCCATGGTTTCCCTCAACAATTCCAGATAAATATCGATATGGTTCCTTATTCAGGGCTTGGCCAATTACCTTTCAAACTTCTATGTTCAAAATTTGCCTACCTTATCCTAATTTCCTAAATATTCCTTCATTCGCCCATTCGTATTAATTAAGTTGAAGTTTAAAAATTGTAGAAAATAACGGGAAGTGTGAGAGAAAAAAAATAGTAATGGTGCGAATAGCGTCTGTTATGACATAAAGTCGAGAAACGGACGTTAAACGCATTATTATTGTTATTAACAAACTTGCAAAGATATGCAAGCAGAGTAAAACTTCGTTTTACAGAACTTTCGATATAAATTTTAGATTTTCTATATCAATTTAGAAAATGTCACGGAAAAATGATTGTTTAATATCTGATTACATACTTGCCAATTCCATAAGAACAATATTATTATTAGTGTTCATATTGCATTTTTATCTGAAACTGTAGGTATTTACGCAGGATTTTAAATATAAAATTATGTTATTTATATCAACATCCCCATCTAAAATAAATCGTTTTGGTAATAACTGATTAAAAATGTTATACCAAATAGGGACTACAATTTAAAAAATGTCGACAAATCCTTAGTTTTTTGTCTTAATTAGTTTCATTAAAAACACTATGTTACAATTGCCACAAAATCATCGAAAACAAGCGGGAAAAATCAATACAGTTCCTTTTTTATATCCACTCTAAAAAATAAATTTTAATACTAAAAGAGCAGTACAATTTGATCAAATTGCGAAAGCTTGAATAATTTTGCATTTATACGTTTTCAATAATGTAAAAGACTGGTTCCATTTTTCTCGAATTCATATCAAATCATCATTTTGAAATAGTCGAATATTCATTCCATTAAGTTATTAAATTTCTGGGAAGTCCTGTTTCATTTGTATTTAAATATTAATCATATTAGCATCGGAAAATAAAAAGCTTCAAACAATATTTTTCATTTAATTTTTTGTAAAATAGTCGAGATTACGATCATCAAAGAGCGATTTGACGGCAATCAATTTGAAATTTTAACTTATTGAATCGTGATTATATACAGAATTTCGTACCAGGATCACCAAAACGTAGGTACCCGATAAAAAACAGTTTTTAACCAGTATTACGAGCCGACAATGATAATATTTATACAGTATGTAAACACGTAAGGTGCACGTAGGGAAATTAGCATTGGGAAAAAATACTTGGATCAGAGTTAGCCATGACTGCATTAATGACTGCATTGAATTATCGTGGTAATCTTGAGGATTTCTATTTTATTTTGATTTATTTTCATTTTACTTGGCTTTTTTAACAATAAAAAGCTCTTATAAATCATTATTTTAATTTTTTTGTACAAAAATAAAACAAAAAAAAAAAAACTCCATCTGTTTGGAAACATTTCATTCAAAAATTGTCTGACAGGTATTACGTATGCGCGTTGGTAATTCAGGGACCCAATGTCTTTAGGTTTTTAGGTTCAACTCGAATAGGCGGAGATATTTGATCTCGCACCATATTTAAGTATTTTTCGGAATTTAATGTCCCATTAATTAATAAAAAAAGTCCGATTATGTTGTAATCATTTGAATATTTTCTTCGGTAGTATACACATTCATTTTGCAAAAGAATATTATCTGTCAAATTGAAAAACAAGATTTCAAGGCTCACTCTGATCTAGTCATTTTTTCCCATTGTTAATTTGCACCTTACGTGTTTACATACTGTATATGAAGTCCATTCATTCTGTATGTGGGTTAAACAAGTTTTTATACAAGAAAATTTGCAATTCAATACAAAATAAGAGATGTTGCAGAAAGTTATTAGGAGTAGTCTCCATACAGTCATTGTAATACAATACGGACTAATGGAAATTGAGGATACAAGTAATACGTTTGCCTCTGATTCCTAAACAACATAAGTTCAATTAATAAACTTTGTAAATTTTTTATTTTCTTCATTAAAATTTTAATGTACCTATTAAATAGCCGTGTTTATATGATTTTTTCCAAAATCTTATACATATCATCAAGTGAAGTCTCCTTTTCGAATTTGTATGCTTGTGATAAAAATTAAAATCTGCTGGGCCGATTTTAATTTGGTCTTAAAGGTTGTATAAAACATTCCAGGAGTGATTTAGACCATAAATTAATAAAAAATCTCTGCTAAAAACGAAATAGGGCCTAACAGCTATTTTTATGTAAAGCAACGTTGATAGAGTATAGTATTTTGAACTTTGAGGACGCAAATGACGAATGTTATCCGACAATAAGCGCGAAAATCGCTTAAAACTTTTAATCTATTATGTTAATATATTATTATTATTAATCCAGGCGTTTGAATGATCAGCAGCTGTTTTTATACGCTTTATATTAGTTTGGGTTGTAACTAAGTATGTATGTCCGTAACGGAATCTTTGAGCATAATTTTCACCAATTTCCCGAAGTCTGATTAATTTGAAACTTTGCATACGTATCAAGGACCGATGACAATGCAATAATTTGATAACAGTTTCCCATTATCCTTATTAGGACCCCCAGGATTAATAAATTCTTTTATAGATCCTCAAACTAAAAAGTGAAAAATAAAATATAGTTTAAAAAAAACTAAAAAACACGCTTTATATCGGACTAAAAAGTAAAAAATAATTGTTTTAAAATAAGCTTAAAAAGCGTGGGGCGCTTTGTTCCACATTTTCGTACATCGAGCGCCCAACGCTTTTTAAGCTTATTTTAAAACAATTATTTTTTACTTTTTAGTCCGATATAAAGCGTGTTTTTTAGTTTTTTTTAAACTATATTTTATTTAAACAGATGAAGGCTACACTCTCTACCAATTTTAATAAAACTGTAATCTTGAATTAATTACGACGGCTCTGAACTATTATATTAAAAGCAAAAAACAATTTTATATTCCTTTGAAAATATTAATCAACCACGCAAACTTTAAATTGTAATAAATTAACAAATAAAACTTACAAATAACTTTGAACGAAGAACACAAAATCACAAAAAAATAAGTAGATTGAAATTTAAACTTCACATAATAAGTTAGTTAATAAAATATAAAAATAAATTAAATATATATAATATAATACACAGTCATTGACGTGTATTTTATTTGTTAATTCAGTCTTCTAATATAAAAGAGTTGCCTCTCATTAAAATTCTGTCAATATGAATGAGACTATTTTTTTCTATATGAAACACTTATATGAACTCAAACCAAATGTAACAAGTTATGTTATGATAATTAAACTGATATTAAATATAGGATTTTTCAGTTTGCGTAAATGTATACACAGTTTAAGTAGGTAAAGATAGAATCTGAACTGATAAGAAATCCTTAAAAATGGTAAAATCTACTGCAAACGTGAAATGTTTACGCATTATCTTCGTATCTTATCTATTCCGCAAAGCACCGCATAAGAAATCACATGTAAAACAAGTATTATAACATTAATTAAATGACGTGAATGCCATAAACCAGGAATCATCAATTGGTGGACCGCGGACCGTATTCCGATCGCAGACACCTGTTTATGGATTCCGACAAAATAACGATAAACAGAGGAAAGAATGCTTTTTCTTTTACACTGACCACAAACATAATAGTTATGTGTATCTAGGGTGTAATAACGATGATTTTGATTAGTGCGAGTCACGAGTCAAAACTGCATAGCGTCCTTGATTGTATATTTCAAACTATGCAGACCCAAATTACAGATGGGCAGTTAACTGAAAAAAACGAGCTAGCAAATCGCCACGTCACGATTTATTATTCAGTATAATACCTAAACCGAGCGCGTTATGTGGCCGAGCGGTCTAGTGCGCCTGCCTTGCAAGTACAAGGTTGTGCCTTTTCGTAATACCTACAAGTAATATAAAAAAATATTAATAATCAAAGCACAATGAGATTTAGTTTCGGTAAAGTTTCTATTAGATTTTTTTGGTTAATTTCGAGCATTTTTTTTCTGAAAAAGAATACGTTTCGAAGAGAAATCAGCTCATTATTTAGCTATTTAATAGCAATAGGAATTAAATTTTTAGAGCTAACCCTCTTATTCTCTTTTGTTCGAAAAATAGGTAAGCTTTTTTAGTTAAGGAGGTTGAGCCGTTTTACGAAGATAATGAAAAAAATCTGAAATAAAGTTTTTTTAATAGATTTTTTTATGACAAAATTTTCTGTAAAAAATCCAAAATCATTAGGAGATTTATCAAGTTAAGAATTAAAAAAAAACTTTTACATGTAGTCTTATGGAAAATATGTGAACCTAGCAGGCTAACGGTACATTTTAATTTTTTGCAAATAACCAAATAATGTCAGCAGTTCCGAAAACTAACTATGTAAAGCATCGATGTCTTACGCATATTTTAATATTTTTTCCAATTTAATTAGGAGACTTTTAATCTTTAAAAAAAATCATTAAATCTTAGCACTTTTCGATTATGGACTTTTATTCTTGACAGTTTTAACAATTTTAACTGAATTTTCAACTTTTTAATGATTTAATTTTAATTTTTATTACTTCTAATTTCATTTTTTAATTATTTACTGCAAAAAATATGTAAAATACAGATATTTAGATAAATTTATTTTTTTTAACCTAACTTTGTACAAAAAATTCAAAAGTTAGAAATAATTAATTAATATTAAAAAAATTATTTATTTATGCCTTTATGACAATAATTTATTGGTATCATCGACTTATAACCTTTTGTAAAAATTTATTATGGAAAAGTTCCCATTTAGAATTCGACTTACTTTTGATTGGGACTGTAACGGATCAACCTCCTTAATTCTTAGACGAACTAGTCAGTTCATGGCTAGAAGAATTTTACCTACTTTTCTAATAAAACAGAATAAAGAGGTTAGCTTTTATAATTTCGCGAATTATTTAAATAAGAGAAAATCACGTTTCTAAATTAGGTATAAAGCTTAGCCTTGAGCCGCTGTTAAAGTTTACCGAGTCGTGGCAGTCTGACATTTAAAAAAAAATAGTTGGTGACCCCTGCCATAAACCATACACCAACATCAATTCGTTATTTACCAATTCATTTACGATAATACTGACTCCCGCTTTATAAACATTTATGAGGAAAAATGTTTTCACCGATAAACATTGTATTATCGTATTTATAGTATTTTATAAGGTGGCTGTATGTTATTTCAATTAATCTTTAATAGAGCGTTTTTTCTGGTACACTGGTACAGTCGCGCAGGGGCAAATGGGCTCAACTATTCCAGCCCGGAAAAGTAAAGTCCGCGACACACGACGCGGATTTGCCGCTAGGTTCCTTGCTAGATTTCATTACTAAAGCTTTCTAGCGCGTGCTCACTTCACACGAGACGTCTTTACAAGCTTGATCTGCAAGTAAATTCGGTGCGCCCGTAACAAAAGTGCATGTTTATTGTCTCTGAACAGAACACACACTACGGCATAGTGTTTGTTTGTGGGCGTTTGTTCAAGTTGCTCACGTGACAAGATATTACTTCCTGATTGGTTCTTGCTCATACCTAGCAGCAGACCCAGCAAGAAAAATAGTCCCTGTTCTAATTTTAAAATCTATCTTGTGACGTCATTTCCAGCTTTGTACCCAGCCTAATGGCCAGCAGAAGTTCAAGCAGCGGCCGTAAAATTCCGATCCCGTCATGAATACAATTTTCTTCATACAGATGACCAGCGCTAGTTTTTTTTAAGCCAACTGGCTTTTTATGAACTTACACTAAAACTCCTTCTTGTAACATTATGTAGATTTTGGAGCCTCCTCCCGCCATCAAGAACGTTACACAGTTTATGGGCGACCCCTTACAGAACTTGTAATAAAATGTATTTTTTTTTTAATAAATGTAACTCTTACATTTTGTAATCTGAAACTTTTATTTATAGATTCAATTTCAGTAACAAAATCTTTTGTTCCAATATAATAAAATCCATTAAGGATATGTACTTTAACATAAAGAAAGTACAAAACAAACTGACATGCGATCTTCTGCTGTCACTGAATTACAGCACAAAAACAAACATTTATTCTAGGCGTCCCGGCGATGGGCTTTAATTAACCTGAAGAGCCAATAGCTACACTAAGTTCTTTGTTTTGTGTTGTCTTCTATAATAGTACGGTTTCAATATAAGTGGCACAGTCCTTATGCATGGAGCGAGTATGCTACACATATGTTTTAAAATTTACAATCTTGATGAATAAAAAACTTTTTCTTGAAATTATATACTTTATAGAACAAAAATACGCAGATTTCAATTATTTGTTATTTTGAAGAAACAAAATCTCGGTTAGAGTACGATAACTCGATGTGCAAAATATCCATTGGAAATACACAATTATTATTTTATATAACATATAACAGTGTTATTTTTGCGCAGTGAAAAGAGGAAGACGTCTGGGGGAGTTCTTTAAAAATTAATTACAGGGTCGTGTCGATGAGATGGCTTTTTTTTGCGCAGTGAAAAGGGGGAGGCGTTTGGGGGGAGTTCTTTAAAAAAATAATTACGGGGTCGTGTCGATGCGATGACGTTTTTTTTTACGCAGTGAAAAGAAGAGGACGTTTGGGGGGAGTTCTTTAAAAACTATACAAAGTGAGATAGTAATACAGTAATTCTATACCAGTTGCTATGACGTGTATATGGATTTCTAATTGGTTAGATTAAAAAAATAACAGTGAAAGACGAAAAGTTTTTACATATTTTTGAGGAAATTTGTGAATAATTCGCAGTTTTTTTTTGGAACGTCAAAATTTAGTGTTTTCTATGACTTAAAAAAAAGTCAAAATTTGGGCATATCGAATTATCGAACTGGAGCCCAAAATCTCAAATCAAAATAGCGTCTATACAACTTATTTTTATTTAGTAGGATTTTTAGCAAAATTTCCATATTATACAACAGATATAGTATTATAGGTATGTGGTTCATTCCAGCTTTAATCATTATTATGCACTTTAATTGGTTGTCACCTTGTATGAGAATTACAGCTAATGACGTATTTAAAATAAAATGCGTCAAACTGCGACAAATTATAATTTATAACGTTAATTTTATTTATAGTATCATTGTCTCATTTGTGACACTGAAATTACGTAATACTAGGCTCTTTAATATTTTATTATTAAATCATTGAAGTCTTCTTGAATAAATATACTTACTGGGTGAAAACAGTTCACGTGTACACTTAAACAAATAATATATACAGGGTGTAGCAATTGCCTTCGTATACTAGTGATGTGCCGGATATCCGTATCCGCGGATATCCGAGGGAGAAGAAAGATCCGTTAGTTTTTGGCGGATCTTTTGCCTTATTAATTTTCAATTCATAGATGAAATTTTATATACATAGGTGGTTAGGTAATAATGAAAAACTGTTAAATTCCATTCAGATTATTTTATATTTTTTAAAATCGTGTATTTGGCACCTTTATATTGCAAACATTTATCGTAGTGAGTACCATACCAATAGTACATAACTCAAAGGTACTAAAAAACTAATCTTTATAATGAGATATTGCACATCGATCTTTGGAAAGAGACAATCTGTTATGAGAGTTAACTCTTAAAGAGGTCAATAGCTTTTTCCCATAACAGATTGTCTCTTTCCAAAGATCGATGTGCAATATCTCATTATAAAGATAGTTTTTTAGTACCTTTGAGTTATGTACTATTGGCATGGTACTAACTACGATAAATGTTTGCAATATAAAGGTGCCAAACACGATTTTAAAAAATAAAAAATAATCCGAATGGAATTTAACAGTTTTTCATTATAACCAAATCACCTATATATATAAAATTTCATCTATAAATTGAAAATTAATAAGGTAAAAGATCCGCCAAAAACTAACGGATACGGATCTTTCTTCTCCCTCGGATATCCGCGGATACGGATATCCGGCACATCACTAGTATGTTTGTTGGTAAATTCTGAACTCCCAAAGCGTCGGTCATCAATACAGAACTCTTCGGGCACAACTACGTGCTTGCAGGTTAGATTCCTCTTCCGATTGTCGAAATCTGGAATTAGCAATTTTAGGATTCAGGTGCTAGAACAAAGTTCGAATTGTCTGAGTTCTGTGATTTAGCCAACGAACGCGCAGTTGTGTCCGAAGCTATATTACCGACAGACGCTTTGGAAGTTAAGAACCGGTTCAGAAGTTACCAACACACCTTATATATTACGAGTTTCTAAGACACTCTTCTCAGAAATCAGAGCCATTTCGATTAAACTTATTTGTTGTAATCGTGAAGACTGCATAATATCTCGCAAATGTTATGTCTCTACGTCAATTAGTTTCAAAATTCAACCGGTGGCAATATTTTAACATAAAGATTTGTTTTTTATTACTCCACGTAATCAGACCCAAGATGGCTATCTAAAAAATGTATACTTTTCAATAAACCGGTTCCACCCTTTGGGTAAGGAATATTGACGTTAACAAAACTTTAGTTATCTCAGGTAAACGTCTGTTTCATCTTGTAGAAAATGTATTTACATTTGTATTATTTCCTGTATAAAAATAGACACCATATTGTGAATAATAAAGAATAGAAACTATGTTTATTTGAAAAAAGCTTATAATATTACGAATCTTTTAATTTAAGATTAAAAAGCGGTAATTGGTTGCTTTGTGCGATATAAATTACTGTATGATCAGGAAAAGTACGTCTATGCAAGAAGGACAGAATTATGTGTAACAGCTAAAATTCTACGAAATGATGTTCTTGAAAACTGATTGGTTGTAACACAATCAATGATAAAAAAATGCTATTCATAAATTAGTAAATTCTAGGGAATATTAAAACAGACATCTGCATGATACAACATACGCTTGGTTCTTTTACAAATGATTTAATTTTTTTAATTTTGTTGTTTCTTAATGCAGCACCGTAACTAGGACCTGCTAACAGGACGCAATTGTTTCATTTAGAACAGAAGTCCCCAAACTTTTTTATCTCGTAGACCACTTGCCATGTTTACCTAATATTGATTTTTTTCAAATTCATTCATTTCAAATGTATTTTTGACAGCCGGTATAGTGCTACTCACTTTGAACGGTTTAAATTTATAACGGTAGTAAAATGTAGTGTTTAGTTTTATACATTTATTAATTAGATTCAAATTAAACGAATCAATTTAAAATTTACTTTCTGTTACATAAAATAACTAAGCAAAAAATAAATGCTTTTAGTGTGAGGGATGAACCTGGTGCTTTAATAATAAATTTTCAACATTTGGCATCAATTTAGTTATAGGTTTAATCTTAAATCTCCTCGGTTAACGATGTCCAGTTTATTTCTTTTTTTTGTTTGGAAATCCACTATCGTGGATCCCCATTTTCATTTTATGGACCCTCAATTTTTTTTCCGCTGACATGGACCCCTTGCAAGTTGTCGTCGACCCCTGGGGGTCGATATAGACCACTTTGTGAATCACTGATTTACAATATATTGGGGAAAGATTTTTTAAGGGCGAGAAATCAGAATTTTGTCCTGGGCGTCGATGACTCTAATCATAACACTGGTGATATAACAAGTAAGGTTAGCGTAAGCGTTAAGAAATTAACCGTAAAACGTTGCCTCATTCTACGCAGCCATTGACTTAAATTAACATTGATATGGAAAAAAGTAAATAAAAAAATTGCAAAGAGCATTTGTTGACAATGCGATGTTTGAATAATGAATTGACACAATTAAAAGTGTAAAAAATAACATTAACTTGAAATTTATTGTTACTATTAAAATTGAATTCGATGAAGAGTGAAGTATTTATTTTTTATTAAACAATAAGTTTAAAAAACTTATTCAATTAGATGTTTTATTTTCAATTGAATCAAGACGTTATTTTAATATTATGGGTGATATTGATTTTATCTATACAGAAGAGAAACCGTTCAACCTTTCTTTGAATTTTTACACATGATTGACCTGATTTAAATCAAATCATTGTTTTATATATTTAAAACGAACGCAATGCTAACACTTTTGATGTCCAAACGTTCAAGCTTATTGTATTTGTATTTATTTAAAAAAGCTTTTAAAATACCAAAACAGAAAGACGCCATTTCAACAGTTCACAAATTCACTGAATATATAAAAAATAGTACGAAAATCAGATTAAAAATTCGAAACTTTTAACAATTTCATATTCTGCTTCAACAGTCAATTTTTCACAACGGAATAACGTTGCAAATGATGCGTAAATGTACAGTTTACAAAGAAAAATTGGAAAAATATACTGAGCATTAACCATAATGTATTTTTTTTACACTATCATCTATAAAACAGCTGCTTTTATGCACGTATACCGGTTTTAAACTGATCGATTTAACACTAGTGCGTAAAACAAAACAAATTCAATAGCTATTTTCATAAACAACCTGTAAGAATATATTAGAAGTGCGGGTTTGTCACACAAACGACGTGTCCAAGATTTTGAAGATATATAAACCTTGCACTACTTCTTTTTTTTAAGTCTTATGACGCAAACACTTTTGTTAACAAATTTGTTGACAAAATGTCAATATTTAAAACAGACTTTACTAGTGTTCTATAAAAATAGTCTTCAGTTTGTTTTCCATTAAGAATATCAATTAAATTCAATAGTTTTGATTAATTCATCAGACTTTAAACGATTCTTCCAGTCAACAAAAACATACCACCGTATTAGACTTTTTTATTTGCACAGATTTGGCAAATTGCCACTAAATGTAACAATAATTACATCAAGTTATTAGGTACACACTATTTTTGAATACTAATTATTTTACAAATGTTATGCAGATGCTACTAAATCGAAATTTTGGTTTCCTATTAAAACAAACAATTTAGAATTATCGAGCAGGCAAGTCAAGCTCATTCAATTAACATATGGTCGTTTATTTGCTTATCCAATTTTGTGTTACGAAAACGGCGAAATTCGTTGATTAATTTTAACGAAATTTCGGTAAGAGCGTTCTTTGAATCTTACAGAATGACGTACACAAATGTATTTGCGATTAAAAAGACAAAGCGTAGAAAATGACAGACATACAAGGAAAAAGCTTTAATACGTTATTTTAATGTAGGTCAACAACAGAAAAAATAAGTTAACATAAACATCAAAACGACGATCTCAGTACTAGTGATGTGCCGGATATCCGTATCCGTGGATATCCGAGGGAGAAGAAAGATCCGTATCCGTATCTGTTAGTTTTTGGCGGATCTTTTACCTTATTAATTTTCAATTCATAGATGAAATTTTATATATATAAATATATGTGTTTAGGTAATAATGAAAAACTGTTATATTCCATTCAGATTATTTTATATTTTTTAAAATCGTATTTGGCACCTTTATATTGCAAACATTTACCGTAGTGAGTACCATACCAATAGAAAAAATAAGTTAACATAAACATCAAAACGACAATCTCAGTACTAGTGATGTGCCGGATATCCGTATCCGTGGATATCCGAGGGAGAAGAAAGATCCGTATCCGTATCTGTTAGTTTTTGGCGGATCTTTTACCTTATTAATTTTCAATTCATAGATGAAATTTTATATATATAAATATATGTGTTTAGGTAATAATGAAAAACTGTTATATTCCATTCAGATTATTTTATATTTTTTAAAATCGTATTTGGCACCTTTATATTGCAAACATTTACCGTAGTGAGTACCATACCAATAGTACATAACTCAAAGGTACTAAATCAACTATCTTTATAATGGGATATTGCACATCGATCTTTGGAAAGAGAAAATCTGTTATGAGAGTTAACTCTTAAAAAGGTCAATAACTTTTTCCCATAACAGATAGTCTCTTTCCAAAGGTCGATGTGCAATATTTACCGCCGCGTACTCTAAGAAAGTTAAGATCCGTATCCGTATTCGATAAACTTGAAACCAAATATCCGTATTCAGATCCGTATCCGCGGATATACATTTTTAACAATCCGACACATCACTACTCAGTACCAATCCTCCATCAAATCAGTCCCTCCTGTTCCTCTAACTGAGGCTCCACGCTCTAATCTTCTCGTTCAACCGATCAATCGCATCTTTCTAATTTTTTTCGCTACAAATCAATGGTAGCTTAATGAACTTAAGACATAGACCTTTAAAAAAACGCAGATTTTTTGTGGAAATCGAAATCTTTCCGAACTTTTTCAAACTCTTCATACTTGTAGCAAAAGACACGCTGATTCCAACGAGCATAAGTAAACACCTGTATCCTTTTTTTTGGTTTAGAAGTTGTGTGTATTTAAAGTTTACACAAAAATCTTTTGAATGCATGTATCTTCTAAATTAAAAGAGTGCTCATTAAAATCAGCGTAATACGTTCGATTCTTGCGATTTTTTTACCTTCAAAAAAATGTCCATAGTTGTCAAAAGTATTTATGAAACCGGTAATCAATATAATGGCATTCATCAATGCAGTTGTCAATATTTGACAGAATATAATTTTTCAGTTTTCAAATTCAATGGTCTTATGCCGGCACTTCACATGGCTATTTGTATTTGTGTATTTGGCATATTTGGCAAACAATTACCAAGTGTGGACAGTCTATTTGACAAATAAGGTCAATACCAAATACGCGTTACCTTGCGCTTGTCGGTTTTTCGAGGCACATCAAAGGAGTCAAATAGGCAAATACGCAAATAAACCGTCCACACAATGGCCATATTCAGAAGCGCACGCGCCGTGCACCTGTACGGACAAGCAGTATTTTTGTGTCTGTGCTGTGAGCGAGAACTGGAACAATTACTATTGAAAATGAATTGGGACAATGAAACAGTACTAAAATTCCTGCAATTTTGAACCTTGCGTTCTGCTGCCAAATGTTTGTGTGTTCGCTATTTGACTGTCATGTGTAGATGGTCGTATTTGCCTCTATTTGCATGTTTGTCTTGAACGTCATATATTTTGCCAAATACAACAAACACCCAATAGCGAACACAAATAGCCATGTAAAGTGCCACCTTTATAGTCAAAAATCTGATATTAGCACTTCTTGTCAGCCACAGATATAATATTATGTAATAAACTGTGCTTTAATACCTTACCTACGATGGATCTCATACTCTATATTGCGTACTGAAGTTCATTTGCACATACATTGTAAAACGGATGCATGAATGTCAGCTAATTAATTCACAATCTGATTTAATGTTTAAATTTAAATTCAATTAGGTACAGACTTCCCATGTGCAAATAATAACATTAAACGTTCGATTACATGTTAGGATGTACGTACTATAGGTATATGTAAAGGTGGCACTTCGCATGGCTATTTGTGTTTGTTGTATTTGGCAAAATATATGACGTTCAAGAAAAACATGCAAATAGAGGCAAATACGACCATCCACACACGGCAGTCAAATAGCAAACACACAAACATTTGGCAGTAGAACGCAAGGTTCAAAATTCCAGGAATTTTAGCACTGTTTCATTGTCCCAATTCATTTTCAATAGTAATTGTCCCAGTTATCACTCACAGCACAGACACAAAAATACTGCACGTCCGTACAGATTCACGGCGCGTGCGCTTCTGAATATAGCCATTGTGTGGATGGTTTATTTGCGTATTTGCCTATTTGACTACTTTGATGTGCCTCGAAAAACCGACAAGCGCACAGTAATGCGTATTTGGTATTGGCCTTATTTGTCAAATAGGCAAATAAGGCCAACACTTTGTCAAATAGACTGTCCACACTTGGTAATTGTTTGCCAAATATGCCAAATACACAAATACAAATAGCCATGTGAAGTGCCGGCTTAAACGTTTAAAATAAATTGAGCTGCATATACAGAATGTTTCAAGTGACATTTTTAAAAACATAGTTCAGGAGCTCCTGGTTTTGTCGTATCGAGTGAAATAAGAAAAAAATTGTTATGTTTAAAACTGTGAGGTGGTGGGTCCGCAATGTAGGTAAATAATTGGTGTTCCCCATTCGGTCGTATTTAGCAATTAATTATTTGACATAGAAATGTGAAATTTGGTAGATATAGCGATCGTAACTACATAGCGAGAATAGGTTTAATCAGTTATTTCTAAAATAAACTCCTTAGAATGTCGTAAGATTATAAAAACAATTAGCTTCGTAGTTCTTTCCCAATGTCGCAACTGGCTAACTATACAGGGTGTCCCATTAAGAATGGGACATAGAACAACCGCAGATTCTCCAATTGAAAATAAAACGATTAAGCGAAATATGCTTAGATAAAATGTTACTCGCTCTACCAGTGGCGTACGGCAGGAGTAAGTAATGCTTGTACCCCTTCTAAATGTTACGCCGCTGTCTAAATTTTAATTTTTACTATAATTTTATTTTTTTTGATATTTTCTAAGTCAATAATGTACACTAATTGCTAGTTTGTTGTAAAGTCATTGGTTTTCGAGATATTCGCAGTTAAAGATAGATAGACATGTACTTTTTATTTGTATTATTATTAATAATATTCATTTTTACAATTTTGTCTTAAAAAAACTGCGAATATCTCGAAAACCAATGACTTTACAACAAACTAACAAGTGTACATTATTGACTTAGAAAATATCAAAAAAATTAAAATTATAGTCAAAATTAAAATTTAGACAGCGGCGTAACATTTAGAAGGGGTACAAGCATTACTTACTCCTGTCGTACGCCACTGGTAGAGCGTACTGAACTATTTTTTTTATTGTTAGGTGCATTTTATGATGTTTAACAAGTGTGCCGATTTGAGTAAAATTATACGGTGTATTAAAAAAATTATGGACATTAATAATTTTTCAGTTTTCAACTTTAACACCCCGTATTTCGGAAACGAGTAACATTTTATCTAAGCATATTTCGCTTAATCGTTTTATTTTGAATTGGAGAATCTGCGGTTGTTCTATGTCCCATTCTTAATGGGACACCCTGTATACATAGGTATTAGATAATTCATTGAAATAGTACATGCACAAATCCCTATATTACGTGTACAGAGATGGTATTTGGCCGACTATTATTTTTAAAATAACCTCGGACGCTTTATCAAGTTTACAATATCAAACAATGAACTCTCATATTCTTGTATCATGTTGCAAAACTGGCAAAAAAATAAAATTAGAGTTTAAAAAATCTAATTACTCAGACGTCTGGAATTGGGTGAAAATTAAAAGATTCAATTAGATCAGGGATCGGCAACCTGCGGCTCGCGAGTCGCATGCGGCTCTTTAGATGTAAAGTTGCGGCTCTCCAGTTCCATACGCAAAAAATAATTGTTTAAAAATCGTCCAATCGATCCATGATTGAGTACCATGTCTATGTCTCAGCCATTTCCACTCGCGTCTCACCCGCACCGCCCCCGTCGCGACGTGTCGTCCTCGGATATATATGTCACCGGGATATTGTCAAACCCGTGATATTATAATCTCACTTAGTGAAATTACAATATCACGACTTTTTGTCAATCGTGATATTGTAATTTCACTAGTGAAATTACAATATCACGGGTTTGACAATATCCCGGTGACATATATATTATTATACCTATACATATAAGCAAATACTATAATACTGGAACAAAAATGTTTAGTGGCTCTTAAAAAACTGGGAAATTTAGTAAATTGTAACTTTTGGCTCTTCCATCTCAAAAGGTTGCCGAACCCGGCATTAGATAGATATACATACATACAGGCGAAGTTAATAAAAGAGTGTTAAAAAAACAATTCAAGTGATTTAAAATTTAAGATTCTGTTAAATAAAAGGGAAATTAAAACGTGTTGTTCAAGTTGAACTTACAACAACTAACTGTTTTTGTATTACCTACTTACACTTTTATTCATTGATAAAAATGTTTAAATTATTTTTAACTTTCTCATAAATTATACGATATATTTTTAAGTTGTTCTTCTCTATCCAAATTACACAGTGAACGTCCTTAAGGTCAAAGACTAACATCAAATATTTGCTGGTAATACCACGAGAAGCGAGTTATATTTCAGACGTGTTTGATAATTACGGACTGTCGTGCTAGACTTAATTTTGACCTTGTGTGTAAGTCTACTGACCAAAATACACAGATCTTTTGATGACTAAGTAAAACCGACTTTACACATTCTAAATTTACTGTTAATAGAGATGACGTCAAAACCGATTGTAGGTTAAAAATAAACACTTTATTTTAACCGTATGATAAACCAAGTTCCTTTCCTATAATAATCTATACTAATATATAAAGCTGAAGAGTTTGTTTGTTTGAACGCGCTAATCTCAGGTTCAAATTGAAAAAATTTTTTTTTTGTTGGATAGCCCATTTATCGAGGAAGGCTATAGGCTATATAAAATCAGGCTACGACCATTAGGAGCGGAGCATTAATGAAAAATGTTGCAAAATGTATCTCAAAAATAAGCTTCTATTCAGGTGAAATGCACTAACTAAATATACTCATATTAGCGTTGTCAGAATACAACGCCGGCTAGCTCAATCGGTAAAGCACACGACTGTCATTATCAGGGTCGTGGGTCCGAGCCCTACGTTGGGCGAATATATTTTTATTTTTTTTTTCTACATTGCTTTCTTCTAAGACTTACAATTAAATTTCTTTTAATTTTATTTAATTAATTAAAAAAAGTATAAATACTACTTTTTATCGACAAAAACGTTTGAACGGTAACTCCGATCATCATGAAATTTGAACACAACATTCATCTCGGTAAAGTAAAATGAATGTGTGTACTCATGTTCCTCCCTTCCCCGTTCGTTCTTTACACCCGGGTGAAACCGGGCGGACCGCTAGTAGTAATATATAAAGTTGATTTTTTCAAAATATATTCATTAAATCAAAAAACTGTTTCTTGCACTTGAAAGGCAATTGCTTACTCCATTAAAATATGTGATTACATTTTGTATTTATTTTAAAATAGCTAAGCAAAAAAAAACAAAAAAGTTTTCGTCTTACGCATTTTCGATCAGGTCTTACGCATTTTCGATCAGGTCTTACGCATTTTCGATCAGGTCTTACGCATTTTCGATCAGGTCTTACGAATTTTCGATCTGACGCGAGTTTAACATTTTTTACCCATTACAAAAAAAGTGTACGACGCCGCTAAAGAAGTTTTCACTTCAAAAATTTCGAGTTATGGAATTTTCGAGTAATAGAGTTATTGCCTCGAATCAGGGAGTCAAAGCAACAACAAGCTTCTTAAGGAGTTATATTCTTATAATGTTTCTACAATATATTTCGTGTTAATAATTTCAACCCTATACTAAAAATCATACATAACACTTCGATGCGCGGTGTATGCCAGCTTTACCGGTCTGTAAATAATATAAAATATATATCTACTCGTAGTATCTATATTTTGTATATATACTATAGGTATTACTATAGGTACTATTTAGTTCAATGACTCACAAGAAATACGTCATATTCATATCTCTAGATATGAACTATGTACAAAAACATATAGGTGCACAGAATATGCTATTAAAACATACAATCAATTTTGAGCGACATTCTCAATTTTCAAACAGAAAAAATACTATGACGCACACAGTACCGTAGCTGGATTAATCGGCGCCAATGACAAGATTGTGATTTCACGTTCTCAAAATTGTATTGGTTGATATATTCAAATGAAACAATCATAATGGCATTGCATATTGCGGCATGTCGGTTTGTGTCCCTGGGGCGAGCTACGGTTGCCAGGACCTCTAGTTACGTTGCTGAATGCACACTACACATGCTTATACTATTACATGGTCAAATTACGGTCTCGTAGGAAAATTTGAGGATGGAGATATTTTAATGCTCTAGAACATTGATGGCGAACCTTTTTGAGAAGTGGGTCAAATTTTGTATATTATTTTTGAAGTGAAAACTTCTTTAGCGGCGTTGTACACTTTTTTTGTAATGGGTAAAAATTGTTAAACTCGCGTCAGATCGAAAATTCGTAAGACCTGATCGAAAATTCATAAGACGAAAACTTTTGTACACTTTTTTTGTAATGGGTAAAAAATGTTAAACTCGCGTCAGGACACGTGACCTGATCGAAAATTCGTAAGACGAAAACTTTTGTACACTTTTTTTGTAATGGGTAAAAAATGTTAAACTCGCGTCAGGACACGTGACCTGATCGAAAATTCGTAAGACGAAAACTTTTGTACACTTTTTTTGTAATGGGTAAAAAATGTTAAACTCGCGTCAGGACACGTGACCTGATCGAAAATTCGTAAGACGAAAACTTTTGTACACTTTTTTTGTAATGGGTAAAAAATGTTAAACTCGCGTCAGGACACGTGACCTGATCGAAAATTCGTAAGACGAAAACTTTTGTACACTTTTTTTGTAATGGGTAAAAAATGTTAAACTCGCGCCAGGACACGTGACCTGATCGAAAATTCGTAAGACGTTAATATTCAAGTTTTCACTTCGGCCGGCACTCCCAGAGTGCAACCCGTCTTTTTTTTTGTACTAAGTCGTGGGCCACTAAGTCAGTGGCGTTATTTGTTAAGGAAGAGGGGGGATGGTTAAATACAATTTTTTTTAGTTCGAAATTTTTTTTGGACCACATACTTACGACGTTTTACAACCATGCTGGATTCAACGTGTTTTTTTCTATAGGTAAGCATGATGATTTTGCGAAAGTTCCGAAAGATTTCGGTTTTCGTCAAAAATCACATTTTTTTAAAGGGGTATGCCTTGAAAAAATATCAAAAATCAAATTCTTTAATATGCTTTTGAAATTGAGAATGCTTACAGAAAAAAATAAGCTGAATTCAATGAGCGTAAGCAAACGTCTGTATCTCTTTTAGTTTGGAAACTACGGCCATTCGAAGCATTTATATGATTTTCTGTAAACTATAAACGCAAATATCTTCTAAACCAAAAGACATACAGACGTTTGTTTGTACTCATTGGATTCAGCGTGTTTTTTTCTATAAGCAAGAAGACTTTGTAAAAGTTCCGACAGATTTCGGTTTCCGGCAAAAATAGCATTTTTTTAAAGGGGTATGCCTTAAAAAAATATCAAAAATCGAATTCTTTAATATGCTTTTGAAATTGAGAATGCTTACAGAAAAAAAAATACGCTGAATTCAATGAGCGTAAGCAAACGTTTGTATCTCTTTTAGTTTGGAAACTACGGCCATTCGAAGGTTTTATATGATTTTCTGTAAACTATAAACGCAAATAACTTCTAAACCAAAAGACATACAGGCGTTTGTTTGTGCTCATTGGATTCAGCGTGTTTTTTTCTATAAGTTTAATGATTTTGCCAAAGTTCCAAAAGATTTCGGTTTTCGTAAAAAATCGCATTTTTTAAAGGGGTATGAAAAAAATTCGAAAATCATAAATTTCTGATTTTTCTAGAATGTGTCTTTACTTGAGAGGGCATCCGACATCATTTGTTTTCTCGGAATAACGTCATCAAAATGTCGGTCGGTCAATCACAAGCACAACAATTGCTCGTATTACTGTTGTTGCCTAGATACCTACTAAGGATTCCTGAAAAAATCTTCATACTGAAATTTCTCTATAGAAGTGAAATAAAGAACAGTTTTAAAGGGTGTTTTGCTAAATTTAGATTTGTTATTGACTTTTTCCAAAAAAAATCGATATAAAATATATTTATTTAGTGAAAAATAAGTTAAAACAGCACGCTAAGATATTTTTCTTAATTTAAATACTTTTATTACAGCAAAATATCGATTTGGTTTCAGATTGTGAAAACAATAGTGTCAAGGCTCATAGATATTTTTTAATAAATACTTAAATAGAAACGCAAAAATATAAATAAGTAAGGTACTATTTAAATAAATAATATAAAACGTGAAATCGGAAATATTTCACTCGAATTTCAATTTATATTCTGTCATAAATCTATATTTAGTTAATGAAGAGTTTCGGAAAATCCGTGTGTGAATAATGTAAATAATATATCTGATGTTATACTGCCACGTGATTTGAAAATCGTCACATATTCGTGTAAATTCGAATGACATCATTGATAATGTATAATGATTAATGACGTAAGATTGCAGTTGACGCGTCACCCTTTTTTAGTGCTAACAGCTTTGAATATACGAAAAAATGTATACATAGATTACGCATTACACCAACGCGACGACACGAGAAATTTGTACGGTATATTTTGTGTGAAGCACATTGAAGTTGAAGAAATATTTTTTTGGAGAGTTTCAGCAAGACTAGGTAGTTTTAGGAAATCTAAGTTTAATGTATACTTCGGTTACTACAATAATTTTATTATTCTTGATTTACATTTCAACGAGTTTAGTGAAACTACCGAAAATGCTCTTAAGATTAACCGAGATTGTTTGAACGTCGTTGTTTATATTATGGTATTACAACGTGACTAACTAGTCATCAGATACTAATTTAGGAAATTATAAAAATCATTGACTGTTAAATTTATTAATTCCTGAAAAAATCAGGCTTGAAAAGTTGTATTTGTATATTTTTGCAAATCCAATTAGCTTTAGCAGGCCTTGAATAAATCAACAATCCATTGAAAATACTAATATTTTTGTACTTCACTCTACGGCTTAAAAATCTGGGGAATAAAATCCTTTAACCTTTGATCTCTTCTTTTCATATGAAACTTTTAAATAACGTTATTTACAAGAATGAAATGTAACCAAAGTTATTTCTTATTAAAGAAGCTTTCAATAATCGGATTATCATAAAACTTTATATTGTTAGAAAACTGCAATAAATTATAAAGGACAAAGTATATTTACGTAGCAAATATTTTTGTATTTAGTTCATATAACGATTTCCTTCATTGCAACATTGAAATAAAAAATTTCAGCCAATTGGGCGACTTAAGAAATATAAATAAAAATAAATTTCTGGCAGATAACGCCTAGAAAATATAATTTTTTACAAAGCTTTTTTGGAAAAATAAATAGATAACCCGATATCAAAAAATCTTGAGTATATCCTTTCTGCGCATGTGTCTATACTTTCCCCAAAAACAATAGAGCTTTTTATATTTACATCTTTACCAAAATATTTGGTTTCGATCAGCTATGCCGTTTGAGCTGTATTGTGTTCACACACAGAATTGGTGAACCTTAAAACGAACAAATATAGTAAAATTTTGAAAAGTTAATTTTGACCCATTTCCTACTTGTGGAGTTGGAATGGTAAAATATGGAGTTGAAGAGCAAGGGCATAGTGGATATTAATTCTAGAACAAAAACGCTGCAAGGGTCCCGGCCCATCAATCATACAGTATGCAAACGCGTAAGGTGCACATAGGGAAATTAGCATTGGGAAAAATACTTGGATCAGAGTTAGCCATGACTGCATTAATAGTTATTTCTATTGAATTATCGTGGTAATCTTGAGGATTTCTATTTTATTTTGATTTATTTTTATTGTACTTGGCTTTTTTCATAATAAAAAGCTCTTATAAATCATTACTTTTTTTGTACAAAAATAAAACAAAAAAACAACTCCATCTGTTTAGAAACATTTCATTCAATAATTGTCTGACTGGTATGACGTATTCGCGTTGGTAAAACAGTGACTCAATGTCTTTAGGTTCAACACGAATAGGCGGAGAATTTGATCTTGCACCATATTTAAGTATTTTTGGGAATTTAATGTCCCATTAATAAAAAAGCCCGATTATGTTGTAATCATTTGAATATTTTCTTCGGTGCTATACACATTCATTTTGCAAGAGAATATTATCTGTCAAATTGAAAAACAAGATTTCAAGGCTCACTCTGATCCAGTCATTTTTTCCCAATGTTAATTTCCCTATGTGCATCTTACGTGTTTACATACTGTACCTATATTATTTGTCATTGCATAATAATGATCGTAAAAACTGCAAGCAGTAAAGAGTAGCTATAGCGTGTAGGCGGTATACGTTAATTTAAATCCGATCCGTTTATGAACGAGTATGCCACAATTGCACCTGGAAATTGTAGACAACGTTGTCGATTATAGCATTTCCTATTCAAACCAACATATTAATTATCAAAATAATTAAAAATACGAGTGACCCGTGTACATATGAGAGCGCCTGCTATAATTGTCCTTGTGTGCATAGTTTCCTTCTTCCATAATAACATTATATTAGAAATTATTTTGCCAAACGAGTAATCCAATTTGTCGGTGATCGTTTATTATTAACTAGCGGTCCCGCCCGGTTTCACCCGGGTGCAAAAGAACGAATGGGGAAGGAAGGGACATGAGTACGCACATTCATCTTAGTTTACCGAGATGAATGTCGTGTCCAAACTTCACAATGATCGGCGTTACCGTTCAAAAGTTTTTGTCGTCAAAAAGCAGTATTTATACTTTTTTTAAGTAATAAATTTCTTTTAATATAATAAATATTTAATTGAAAACATTGTAGGAAAATTATTATTTTTATATATAGGTGCCTATAGTTGTAACAGTTTTCAAATGAGCTATTAATTAGATTTATTTAATTTTAATTAGTCGTAAATAAAATTTTAAAAAATTGAAATGTAAACCCTAGAAGAAAGCAATGTAGAAAATAAAAAAAAATAAATAAATATATTCGCCGACGTAAAAACAACATGGCTAAAAGTTTTTACTTTGATTTCTTTAAATAAGGACCAGATTCTGATACAAATGACATTATTAAATCTAGATTTAAAGCTGAATGTCAAATCGGAAACTGAGCATCACAGCCTCGAAAAATTCGGTCAAACAAAAATTTGGTTCTTTTAGTTTATTTTCTTTTGTATTTACATCTCTCAACTCCATTCGAGCTTTTGTTAAACAGTGGAGTGTTAGTTGCTGCATATAAATTTGATAAAGTTGATTTCCATATCCCATTTCCGGCGCAGTACAGGTTAACGTTCTATAAAACTAGCGGTTCTCAACCTCTGGTTCGACGTACAACAAATAATTAAACTGACTGGTCAGGAACTTCATTTGCAATTTGTCATCAACACATTTTTAACTTTTTATCTATTATTTATATTTACCTTATAATATGTAGTCAACAGACACCATACATAAATATACTTACCTTATATTATGATAACACTTCGCATGTTATCACAGTGAAAATAGCCTTAGCTGATGTTCACTATTATTTTTTTGTTAAATTAAAAAAAACACACACGTTATGTTTCAACTGAGCATTTATATAACAATTAATGATGTGCCGGATTGTTAAAAATGTATATCCGCGGATACGGATACGGATCTTAACTTTCTTAGAGTACGCGGTGGTAAATATTGCACATCGACCTTTGGAAAGAGATCATCTGTTATGGGAAAAAGTTATTGACCTTTTTAAGAGTTTACTCTCATAACAGGTTGTCTCTTTCCAAAGATCGATGTGCAATATCTCATTATAAAGATAGTTGATTTAGTACCTTTGAGTTATGTACTATTAGTATGGTACTCACTACGATAAATCTTTGCAATATAAAAGTGCCAAATACGATTTAAAAAAATGAAAAATAATCTGAATGGAATTTAACAAGTTTTCATTATTACCTAATCATCTATATACCTATATAAAATTTCATACATGAATTGAAAATTAATAAGGTAAAAGATCCGCCAAAAACTAACGGAAATGGATCTTTCTCTCGTATATCCGCGGATACGGATATCCGGCACATCACTAATAACAATATGAGCTTTACCCTCGGCTTCATTCGTGTGAATGTCGATTTAGGTAGCAAGTTTCATTAATATCAATGCGGTCGTTCAGACAAAAATTCTAGAAACACGCTTTGTCATTTAGTTAGGTATCAATATTGGAAAAAAAATTGGTTGTCTGTAAAGTCGGTTTACGGACGATAGTTTTACGTGATAACGTCATAAAGAAACATCGATGAACTCTCTGACGTCACGCGAGAAGAGAGAGAAATGCGTACAAGCCGACGCTTGGGCCGATCGTGCCTCTCTATCGCTTATACCGCGCTCTCGCTTGCACGCTCAGGCTCAGGCGGAACGTGACACTTTTTCGTGCGTGCAGCCGGTGTTTCATCAATTTATAAGACGTTATCACGTCAAAAGCAACAAGAAAATACAAAGACACCCCGTAATTATTTTATATTATATTACTTTCTATTGTGTAGAAGTTGTTCACGGACTGAAATATCTTGAATGCAAATTTCAAAACCGTCGAAGATTGTGTTAATTTGAAAAAGACTGTTTTATATTACAAAGAAGATAATGTTGACATCAATGTGTAATAACTTTTACGAAATAGCCTATATAAAATTGATTTATTATCTTTTCACAAAGAAATCAAACAAAATTGGTTGGTGTTAATCTCTTTTAACCTTTCAATCATGTTTATATATTATCCAGATCACTCGGTTTAACCACGAATACCGCATAATAATGTTCAGTAAACTTATTTACTAACAGTCAAAATTGGAAAGACTTCAAATAGTTCACATCTCGAAGTGATCTTCCAAGATACGATCTATACACGAATCTTAATGAAACTTAGTAGGTATATAGTTTTTCCTGCTAAATTGTCCTAACAAAATGACAGAACTTTTCGCGATGTATCGAAATTATATTTGGATTTTATGTGCACCTATTAAAATGATTAATTAATTTAACGATAAAATAAAATAATTGCATCTTAATCTATATACAGTATGTAAACGCGTAAGGTGCACATAGGGAAATTAGCATTGGGAAAAAATACTTGGATCAGAGTTAACCATGACTGCATTAATTGTTATTTCTATTGAATTATCGTGGTAGTCTTGAGGATTTCTATTTTATTTTGATTTATTTTTATTTTACTTGGCTTTTTTAATAATAAAAAGCTCTTATAAATCATTACTTTTTTTGTACAAAAATAAAACAAAAAAACAACTCCATCTGTTTGGAAACATTTCACCCAAATATTGTCTGACTGGTATGACTTATGCGCGTTGGTAAATCAGTGACCCGATGTCTTTAGATTCAACACGAATAGGCGGAAATATTTGTTCTCGCATCATATTTAAGTATTTTTGGGAATTTAATGTCCCATTAATAAAAAAAGTCTGATTATGTTGTAATCATTTGAATATTTTCTTCGATAGTATACACATTCATTTTGCAAAAGAATATTATCTGTCAAATTGAAAAATAAGATTTCAAGGCTCACTCTGATCCAGTCATTTTTTCCCAATGTTAATTTCCCTATGTGCACCTTACGTGTTTACATACTGTATATATAAATACGGGAAGGAATTAACACAGGTAAAATTTATTCAGGAGAAATCCATATAATGACAAAAGAACCTCATTTTTTCAGTAACGCCTCTATAACTGACAAAAGAGAGTACAAGTGTTTTATTGGTCGAAAGTTATACTCGATATAATATTATGGCGGCATTTACTGTCTATATATGACTGTAATATTAAATTAAAATCGATGCCTGGTTTGAAGCATTGATTCCTTATACTACAGACACACTATGTTGTGAATGTGTACACTACCGTGCAAAGGGGACTAACAGAAAAAAATTTCAAATCGATATTGCTAAAAAAAAATTGGTTGTCTGTAAAGTCGGTTTACGGACGATAGTTTTACGTGATAACGTATTCCGCTCGAATATCATATTTAATAATACATAACCTAAATTTTAGTAGCTGTCAAACTTGGCCCGATCGTGCTTCTCTTATACTGCGCTCTCGCTTGCACGCACAGGGTCAGGCGGAACGTGACACTTTTCGGAACGTTACACTTTTTCGTGCGTGCAGCTGGTGTTTCATCAATTTATAAGACGTTATCACGTCAATAAAAGATCGATTGAAACAATTTTTTTTAATCTTATGTATGCATCTAGAATTTAACAATACAATTTATTAAAAATTACAAGTTTTTGATAAAAAATAAGACGTTTCTTTCTAAAATTGATTTCAGTTGCCACTCGCCAATAAATAACAAAATCTAATTGATAGCTACGCGTATCACTAAATTTAATTAGCACAAATAACAACAAAAATGAAAGACATATAAATGCAAACATATTTTGCAGTGATTTCAATTCTGCAGAAGACGCGTAACCCGCTGAACTAGCATAACAAAAATATTCGGAACCCAAAGGAATGGTGAGACCTCTGGTGAGAAATGCGCCGAACTGTCCTAAGGGAGGTTTTCGACAGATGAACTATGGAGGCATAAGGTAAACATTGATTTAGAAAAGCATGATGGATGCTAGGTTAGCCTCCATCATGCTTTTCTAAATTAATGTTTACCTGTCAAAAACCCCCTTTAGGGCACTTCGGTGCATTTCTCACCAGATATTTCACCATTCCTTTGGGTTCCGAATAGTATAAAATTAGCCATGATAGGTATCTGTCAGTACAGGCTAAATCTCAAGAAGTGTTGAACAATTTTTTTCACCATTCGGTAACTAATTTCTTGCGGAAGATTTATAACTTTATACACCCAGCTTCGTCCAGTAATCCGACACATTCCTGCTCTATGTGCCGGATTAGCGATAATATACTGTAATTTGAAATCATTTTTCGCCTATATGTTATACTTTATTTTTAAAACCAATAGCTTAACAACTGTGCATCTATATGGTTTCAATTATCATGAGCTTCCATGTAGCAACCTGCGAAAAAAACATTCGTAACGATAACTTCGGATGTAGGTCTTAAATTGGATGCGAATCCTACTTGATTGGCAATGTAAATCCAATTTCAATTCAACATCCGGTATGTATGGGAGTTTGGATATCGATTATGAAGCTATTAAATAGAAATAAAAAAAATAGCCGATGAAAAATGACTTCAGCATATACACGCATATGAATATGTATAGTAAAATATGTACAGAGTGCCCCAATATATTGAGATTTTTCTAAAAATCGATCGAGTATACAGGGAGTTCCGTACTTGCAGCCATTATATTTCGCGAGTTTATGAGGATCAAAATTGATCAGTTGACGAGATCCCCTACGTCATAATTTTAAATTAAATAGTAATTTAAAAAAAAAATATTTTTCGATGATACCTATTCTATATGTTCACATATATATTAATACGCTAAGGTTTAAGATGTTTGCCTCCCTTTTTAGAAAAAACCTCACAATTTCTCAATATAAATTATATATCATTTTACAGATAATTGCTTGCTCTACTGACATCGACAACTAAAAAATTTATTATTGCTTTTGTTTTTGTAAATTAATTAAAATACAGCAACGCTGAACAACGTCTGCCATCTGACGGCTTTAATTTTGAAAAACGTCAACACTTCGATCTGTCATCTGACCTTCATATTGTAATACAACGGACACAATACTGCATACTGCCATCTAACGGCTTTAATTTTGAAACAGCGAGCAACGCTGAACAACGTCACAGCAATGCTGCATGTTGCCATCTGACGGCTTAGCTCAACGCTTTTGCTACTTGCGCCTCTATATGACAATTTTAGTAAAATATTTCTTCGATCTGTCATCTGAGCTTCATATTGCAGTAATACAACAAAAAGAAGAACGTTATAAGCAGTGTGCAAAATTAGAAACGAATTGAATACCTGCAATCATATTTAAAAAATAATTTTGTAAAGTGATAATTATTATACTTATTTAGTGCGAATAATTCGCACAGGTCACTCTAGTATATTTTATTTCATTTTAGTTGTACAGGAATCCCCTAAAAATAGGTCTAATAAAAAAAAACTGCATATGTCCCGGTTTGGTTAATGGTAATGCAAATTATAGACGCTCGACAGCGCAAGTCATAATCCTTTTAGTCCGGGTTTGGGCCATCAGCTTGGATAATAATAGATATATTTCAATTTCAATATTATAACACTTACAGTTTAGCAGCTATACAGTTGTGACAGACAAACGGACAGACAGAATAAAGTTCTACCCTATGAGTATGTGAAACACTAAAATGTCAATTTGAAAATTCATATGTCCGAATATTTCCAAATAAATAACCAGGACTGATTGAATTATTCTAATTTTTTGAGAAATGAAAACAGCTCCTTATTTTATTTTATAAACTTTCATTTTTTATTTTTTAAACTTTCATTCTTGACTTTATGTCATAACAGACGCCATTCGCACCATTACTATTTTCCATCTATCACACTTCTCGTTATTTTCTACATTTTTAAAATTCCACTTAATTAATAGCAATGGGCGAATGAAGAAATTTTAGGACATTAGGATAAGGTAGGCAAATTTTGAGCATAGGAGTTTGACAGGTAATCGGCCATGGCCTTGAATAAGGAACCATCTCGATATTTATCTGGAATTATCGAGCGAAACCATGGAAAACCTCAACAAGATGGCCGGTACAGGAATTACCGTTTCTCGACGAGAGGCAACAGGAAAAAGTCCCAGCCACATCTGCCCCCGCCGGGATTCGAACCTGGTACCTCCCGAATGCGAGTCTAGTGCTTTCAGCGCTACGCCACCCCGCTCGGTATAAACTTTTATTTTAAAAAATAAATTTTGTCTGTATCATGTTTAGAGACATTCTGTATAAATCCATAGATGTATAATTTATTATTAAATATAACACATAACATACCTGACAAATTACTCGAAAATGACTAGGCATGAATGAAGCGAAAACAAAAGTTAAGGCTGATTTATTATTTCAGTTTGAAAAAAAAAATATAGTTACATTTTTCGGTATTTTTCAAATTAACGAAAGTTATTTCAGTCGGGTTTTCGCTGTAATAATGTGTTTAAATGTGATTACTGATTATCCTTGATGAAGTTTAAAAGTATAATTATTCAGGGAATTACATCTTGAATTCCATGACTTTTTCCAGGTACCAACTCTATTGAAGGATGTATATGATTTGGCGTACATACTATAGATTGATAAAATGCCAAGTTAATATTGAAATTGAGATTTTAATTATTATAAGAGCTATAAAGAGTTCATATTAAAAAAAGTGAGTTCTAGTAGGGAACCCTGCCGGCAAAATAGTGACATTTAAAATAAATTGTTTTTTACCCCTTTAAATGATTAAATTTCTCTCAGTCTCATTATTCAACACTAGCGGTCACCCGGGTGCAAAAGAACGAATGGGGAAAGGAGGGACATGAGTACGCATCAATAATTACTGGAATTAATAAAATATAATAAAAATTTAATTGAAAACACTGTAGGAAAATTATTTTTATATAGGTACCTATAGTTGTAACAGTTTTCAAATGAGCTATTAATTAGATTTATTTAATTTTAATTAGTCGTAAATAAAACTAAAATGTAAGATAGTAATGTAAAAAATAAAAAAAAAATAAAAATATATTCGCCCAACGTGGGGCTCGACACCACGACCCTGATATTAAGAGTCGCGTGCTCTACCGACTGAGCTAGCCGGGCTTGTGAATGCACGACGTTAATATTGGAATATTTAGTTAGGGCATTTCACCTGAATAGACGCTGATTTTGAGGTACATTTTACAACATAGCGTGATATTATATAGCCTATAGCCTTCCTCGATAAATGGGCTATCCAACAAAAAAAAAATTCAATTCGAACCAGTAGTTCTTGAGATTAGCGCGTTCAACCAAACAAACAAACAAACTCTTCAACTTTATATATATATTAGTATAGATGCATTGGCATCAAATTATATACATCCTTCAGTATAAGTATTTCACGATCCGCAAACTGATGTTTTGTCGAGCCAATTTTAATAAAATTCTGGAGGCACGTTTTAATCTCTACTAAAGGGTTGTATTGTAGACAGAAAAACATGCCTGAAGAACAACGTCCTCGAGAAATACTCATGTACTGAATTTTTTCCACACATTAATTAAAAAGCAGAAAGAAACTCTTAAAGAGGTAAAATCTTGAGCCAAGTACAAAAACGTAAACTAGTTCCTCGAAAAATAAATTAATATTTAAGCGTACGGAGTGCGCCGGCCAAGTTTTCGCAAACATCGACCACATGTGCACTGTGCAATCTACAATAAGTTAGTTTCAAATGAAATTTCGACTTATGAGATATACAGTCTGTGCGTAGACCATTTATTTCATAGAGCTGTAACAAACCGTATGTATTCGTTACTGAGTAACGGGTACATCGTCTGACTCGAAGTAACGAATCGTTACTTACAAATTCATTTCGTTACTCGCATTTGTCGTATCCATGTCAGTTCGACTCGTTTGATGCGGTTATACGTTATACGAACGAAGTCATACCGTATCACGTATGCGACGCGTTTCGATGCGATGGTACATGCTTGATGCTGTTGCCTGTTAGTACACGATTGTATGTCGTATGAAAAGTAACGAGTAACGACTAACGTAACGATACGAAAGTAACGGGTACTGGTTCTTTAAGTAACGAATACATACGGGTACACAATTTCTCGTTACTTTTACAGCTCTATATTTATGTAATACAATATTCTCATAACCATGAATCCTGATGCTGCAGTCAGGATAAGCAGCTCACTAAGCAACTTTTTAACTACCTAGCGAATTAAACTTTTAAAGTCGGCACCGCAAGTAGATAAATACATAAAAGTTATATAGTTACTAAATTGGCGCCGATCTCAAGACTCCATTTTGCGCTTTTTAGTGACTTTTTTGAAGGAGGTTCAATAATTTTTTTTTAAACACAGCCTGTATGGTACATATTTTATCAAGTTACTATCCGAGTATTTTCGTTTTTCCCTTTTCGAGCCTTACTGGATGGCGTCGGTTACAGGCTTCCGCATTTACAGGAAATGTGGTAGTACCTAACCGGGAGACCGTCGTCATAAGGAAGAATAAGTTAATTTAGTTAAAGAGTGCATCGCGTTTTATGTCGTCAAAACCCGAGCGCGTTGGTATTGACCTATTGCACTTATTTTCTTTTAAGACGACACTGTTACCCAGTCGAATCGTCTCCACGACGCGAGGAAACGAGTTTAAGTAATAAGACTTAAATAAATCAATCGAAGGTTCTTTTATAACTGTGGCGATGATGCCCAGAATAACGTCACGGTCAACCATAGACCGAAAAAATCAATACCGACTGCAGACAAATGTCAAAAACGGTATTTTGTTTCCAAATCTTCTTGGTTTCCGGGCTTGTATGCCGTGGTCTATTGGTATAAATATAAATACCAATGGACCACGGCACACAAGCCCGGAAACCAAGAAGATTTGGACAACACCCGCCGTGAAAGCCTACACACTTGGGTATTTTGTTTCTTTTCCATCCGCATAGACGCTAACGACCTCTCGAATTATCGACTCGTATATAGTACGCGCCACGGATCTAAAAGGTTCGGAAGTTAGTCACAAACAGCGTCACAAAGGCACATTTTAGAGCCGTTGATATTCCCACCACCTCCCAGCTACCCGCACGGAACGTGCGCTAGTTGGTGATTGGCCGTGATCGCTCGTTGCCTTTGTCACTTTCCTGCTTTAAAGTACAGTCGAGTACGCTAGTTGTTATTGCTATGTTAGTTTTGTTGAGTTGCGAGTTTGTAGTTCTTCAACAGACTGTACAAGCGCAAGCCTGCATTCGCATCTAACTTGCGAGCCTTTTAGATTCGTGGCGCGTACTACTACTTTAAATCTGAATAACCGAGGTACTACAATTATAAAGTTGGCAACGCCGGTTGACCGACAATCACAATTAAGCTGGACATAGGATAGTTCCGAATAGCAACGGAATGAAATCAATAATTGGTCGCGGTTCACACTTCCACGTATAGTTGACACGGCGTTGGATTATCACTTCCCACCTTAAACTCTATGTACATATAATATAATGTACACTCATCAACAAAAGTGGACTTTAAGTGCATGCAAACAATTTCAATTTGACAGCTACGTAACATTATACATTTTATCGATTACATTTTAAGACAAAAATTAATGGAAAAAGACAATTAATAAAGGAAACACAAACTCTGTTCACTGTTAAGGTGGCACTTCACATGGCTATTTGTGTTCGCTATTAAACGTCAGATAGAAATACCAATGGACCACGGCATACAAGCCCGGAAACCAAGAAGATTTGGATCAACACCGGCCGTAAAGCCTACACACTTGGATAAAAGCTGGCTGTAATAATCTTAATTTATAAAAACGTAGTCTAATGCCAAAATTGCATTTTGTGGAAAAAATATGGTGAAATTGTATTCTAGGTGTACTTAGGTCTTAATTGAAACGTATGAGCACAATTATAAAAGGGGGCGTTGCTTTAGTTGGGAAGATAAGAGGTGTGGTGTGTCGGGTAATCGCTTGTTGAGAACAATACCTTGGATACTCCTTCAATACTTAAGGATTACAAGAACGTGGTAAAAGCAAGGGACAAGGGTCATCACGTGAAGTATAGAAGACAGCACCAGATATTTATGTATATTTATAATTTTCATACATCACTGATTGCGTCATTCTAAAGTTCATATTAGTTCCGAACAGGTTTGGTAAGTGAAAGCTTCTTTACACGCATCGTGCATACTTTTCCCGGGGGGCAGTAAATACCCTGATCGATCAAGCTCAAGATGAAACGCTCATTCGGATAAACTTGAAAGAGACAAGTTTTTTAACTGTTCCTTTATTTCGTTTTTAAACATCTGATATAATAAACTTCGGTAAACAAGCTTAATTACACAAAAATAAATTAGTATATTATACGAAATGTAAATAAAAAACGTAGGTAAGTATATAAAGTAAATGATTAAATAATAATCTGGTGTTGCATATCTGTAATATTAATTCATCAATGGCTATAATAAACATAGTAAAAAAAGCGTTCAAAGAATAATATGAATACTAATATAATAATAAAAATATATCTGATATGTGCTTAAGTTATGTTAATGACACATTCAGTATCAAGCACTTCTAGGTGTCAAAATATAAAAAGTTTTAATGAACAATTTTCCATTCATTTCAAACTTTTAGTTACTCTATGAAGTATGTAATATTATTATTATAATAGTAACACGCGATTTGCGAATGTTTTTAACAAATGAAATACGTAAGTACATTCATAACTTACACTTTATAACTGAAGCATTTCGCTTGTCACGAACAATTTTATTAACTCTTTTGTTTTCCATAGACTAGGTTTTGTTTTCTGCGGATTAAAACGAATCGATCTGTTTCAGCCCTTTCATACAAAACAGTGCATAAAATAACATGTGACATATGACGAGCTTGGGCCGCTTAGGGGATAGTGACGGAAACGTGTATACTACACGGCGAAAGATGAAGCCACCGCGTCATAGTGACGTGAATGCGTTGCGCCCGTCTTCTAGCTTGCTATTGACTGTCTCGGAGATCCATGTGCGTCGAGTGGTTATTTTTATTCTATCGCTATAAATGAATATGTCGAATTTATTCCACACGCCACTGTCTGCGGGCAAGTAGGCGTTCACTAGCATAATATTGATGACGTGCCTAACTTCATCTCTCACCGCGAGCACTATACCGCCCAGTAATTCTGCTCGCGCCATCATGTAGCAGAGAAAGCACAAGCGTTTTGGTGATCTTTTCTAAACGACATTACTTCATGCAGATATTATTAATTGTAATTAATGAATGCGTAGTTTTTAAAATGCATACATGGTACCATAATGACTCTTTCCGTTTTTGTAACGCAGACAATTCGTAAAGAAAACAGTATTTAGCTCATGAAATTAAATCTGCCAAACAGTAAAGACCAAATTTTGAGTCTCCTAAACGTGCGCCAACTTATTTTTCACAAATTTTACTACGCAATCGCTTTGTCGGTCATTTTACATTATTCAATGTAGACAAGACAAACATGTTAATTGGTTGAAATTACGATTTTTTTTTAGTATTTTGTTTTTTTAAACAGAAAATAATAACACTAATCATTTCAACCATGACATACAAAAGATATAATAATCTTTTTTGGACCTTCAATTGTCAGACAACAAATTGTCTCTAATTTTTAGGAACAAAAAAGCTCAATGTAATCACTTTTCTTTCCCACACAGTTTTTTGCTGTTAATGTCATATCTAAACCAGAGTTTTACAAACTATTTTCGTCACGTTCCATTCATAATAAATGTTAATCATTCAAATTTACTTTTATGTCATGATCTTTTATATCAAACATGTCTTAAAGTTAAACCTTCCTCAAGAACAAGCTATTGACTGGTAAAAATTGCATTCAAATGCGTTCAGTAATTCTTTAGCAGACAAATTGAGAACTTTGCTTCATATAATATTATGTAGTGAGGATAGTGTATATGTTACGCTCAATGTCCGAAATCCGGGCAATGTCGACAATGCCCGAGCCACATCGGGCAATGTCCGAAATCGGACAAGGTTCAAAAAATAGATTTTTTGTATAAACATGAAACGCTGACATTTGATTGTATCTTTATCATGATAAGTTATCATTAACGCTTTATGTAATTTTTATCACTGATATCAACTATTGAAGAATATATTTTTCAGCTTTCTATTACAATTATTGATGATTGACACCACGTATAATTTATTTCCACACATTTTATTTATTTTAATGAATAAAAAAATACAAAAAGGCATTACTAACATAAATAATTATATTTTTTATATGATATGAGCAATAAACATATCTCTTGCATTAAATTTCAGAACCTTGTCCGATTCCGGACATTGCCCGATGTGGCTCGGGCATTGTCGACATTGCCCAAATTCCGGACATTGATCGTAACATATATAAGTGAAGGTTTGATATTTAAATAAAAGGAACAAGCAAATAATAAAACGACGGTAATGTGTTTGATGGCAAAAGAGAATTAAACTGACTAAGGCAATTTTATTTTAAACTAAACCATCCCAAAAACAAAATCCTGAACACATGCTACAAAAATGAAAATATACCTATATCTATATATTTAGTATTATTTTTTTTAATTAATTATGTTTTACTCGCATTCTCCTTTAGAAGCTTTTATAATTAAGAAAACAATGTTACATTATAAAAACCTGATTACAGATGAGGCAAAGCGCATATTATAAGGAACGCACTAACGATTTTTAATTCTTTTCTTCAATTTTTTAACATGCTATATAAAACATCGGTTTGTGTATCTCGTTCGTAAATGAAGGTATTTTGACGAGAGTGTTGCATTATATCAAAACGAGTAACAGCAATCACTTTGACTCATAATATAATAAGAGGAAAATCATCCCTTCACGAATATGATCAGTTTAGCACCACATTAATTAAAAAAATACTAGAGTGACCTGTGTGAAATATTCGCACTAAATAAGTATAATAATTATCACTTTACAAAATTATTTTTTAAATATGAGTGCAGGTATTCAATTCGTTTCTAATTTCGCACACTGCTTATAACGTTCTTCTTTTTGTTGTATTACAATATGAAGCTCAGATGACAGATCGAAGAAATATTTTATAAAATTGTCATATAGAGGCGCAAGTAGCAAAAGCGTTGAGCTAAACCGTCAGATGGCATCAGGCAGCATTGCTGTGACGTTGTTCAGCGTTGCTCGCTGTTTCAAAATTAAAGCCGTCAGTTGGCAGTATGCAGTATTGTGTCTGTTGTATTACAATATGAAGGTCAGATGACAGATCGAAGTGTTGACGTTGTTTCAAAATTAAAGCCGTCAGATGGCAGACTTTGTTCAGCGTTGCTGTATTTTAATTAATTTACAAAAACAAAAGCAATAATAAATTTTTTAGTTGTCGATGTCAGTAGAGCAAGCAATTATCTGTAAAACGATATATAATTTATGTGGAGAAATTGTGAGGTTTTTTCTAAAAAGGGAGGCTAACATCTTAAGCCTTAGCGTATTAATATATAATATATGATGATGATTAACATCCCCTTGCCATGGCTAAAGCTTGTTTATACAGTGTATTTTAAACTTTTTAGGATTCGACGTCAGGATATTTGTCGAGCAACTAAGAGTATTTAGTGCTTCGGGCGAAGCCGGGCCAGGCAATTTGCATTGAACTTTATACGAGCCTGTTTTATCTGCGTTGAAACCCGGCTCTACTTATATAATATGATAAAAATAAAGCTGTAGTAGAAAACGCTTGTCTTCGTTTAATTCGCGTGGTTCGAAAAAGACAGAAAACAGTACTAATATTGAAGTGCTAATGTTAATCTTAGCTCGTGAAATCTACTACAAGCTCGCAAGCGACTCATAATGCAATATCTATTACAGAAAAGAAAATAAACATTCAATATAACATAAATAAAAATAAATGTGTAGACTTAATTTAAATTTTCCATTAGGAAAGTTATCAATTATTCAACATAAATCTTGTTTTGCAGAGACCTATATTCTATAAAGCTGGTATCACAATGAGTAAAATGAAAAAAACTTTGCACACATTATTTTCTATTCTTGCGGATAGGGATATGCTTTGTAGTATAAAACCATAGATATAATATATATGCTTAAAACGCCGAGGCTATCCGAACATCTAAGATATAATCCATATGCACTCTCAACAACAATCACTGACCAATGCCATATATTTAATAATTTACTATATGAATCATTGTCAATCTACTCAATGTGCGGTGAGGCAACAAAGCGTATCGAAAAAATATCTGCGTCTCTTTCTTCGATGTAATTCCCTGATTTCTCCGATGATAGGATTGGTTGGTGTACTTACATTCAATCTGAATAAAGTATCGCTGTTTCACAAACTTTGCCTTTTTCTATGACGTTAACATGGGCGTACCCAGCTTATGGCCCAGGAAGGAGCAAATTAGAAATTTCTTAAGCCGGGCTCCCCCCTCCTGAATACTCCATTGTTTACGGCGTAAAAAAAAGACAGAAGTATATGTTTGCACCCTAATAGTTCGATTGCGATTTTATTCCTATGCTCAGTATAGAATAAAAGTACCTATATGACTAACTAGCCGCTACCCGCGGCTACGCCCGCGATTGAGATGGAAATCGACTTTTGACATGCATATCAGGGGAAACAATTTTCTTATTTTTCGTAAAAAATTTTTATTTTTTTTTAATAAAAAGTATCCTATGTTACTTCTAATACCTTCAAGAGTGTATGTGCAAAGTTTCATGATGATCGGTTAAGTAGTTTTTGCGTGAAAGCGTAACAAACAAACTTACATTCGCATTTATAATATTTCGTTTTCATAAAATTTGTAAGTCCGGTCCTGTCGGGCCGATTTTAATGAAATTTTAATAGCACATTTTAATCATTACTAAAGGGTTAAATTTCAATTTTGAAACGATTCGGAGAAATTTTTCGGTATTTTTGGGCCCAAAAAATGTTTTCAACCCTTTCTTATTTTTCGTAAAAAATTTTTATTTTTTTTTAATAAAAAGTATCCTATGTTACTTCTAATACCTTCAAGAGTGTATGTGCAAAGTTTCATGATGATCGGTTAAGTAGTTTTTGCGTGAAAGCGTAACAAACAAACTTACATTCGCATTTATAATATTAATTAATTAATATAGTTTTTGCGTGAAAGCGTAACAAACAAACTTACATTCGCATTTATAATATTAATATGATATGATGGCAACAGACCTCGTGACGAGATCGAACTATATACCTACCGGAGTATAGACACATGTAAAGATGCGTTGGAATAAATATAGTTAAAAAAAACTAAAAAACAAGCTTTATATTGAACTAAAAAGTAAATTTTTTTTTTTAAAATAAGCTTGAAATAATAATGAATAAAAAATACTAGTATTATTGTGAAAAAAGCGTGGGGCGCTTTGTTCCACATTTTCGTACATCGAGCGCCCCACGCTTTTTTCACAATAATACTAGTATTTTTTATTCATTATTGTTTTAAGCTTATTTTAAAAAAATATTTTTTACTTTTTAGTTCGATATAAAGCGTGTTTTTTAGTTTTTTTTAAACTATATTTATTTTTCACTTTTTAGTTTGATAAAAGCGTGTTTTTTAGTTTTTTTTCAAACTATATTTATTTTCCACTTTTTAGTTCGATTTATCGTCAAAAATTTGCCGAAAAAAAATAATTTTTTTTTCGACGTGGACGGGATAAGAACCCACGACCCGTGATTCCGAGAGTTGACGTCAGCGAAGACCCGTGCCTTAGACAGCACGGCTAACCACTGTAGTTACAGTGCTGGCATATTATACTACAGTAATAGACGACTTGCTGTAGTCCAAACGGAGGTTACAAACAAACATACATACATACAAACTTACAAGTGAAGTTAATATAAAGCGTGTAAAAATAAGAAACATCTCCGACATAGAATGTCAGCAACTTTCCGAGTTTAATTTTAAACTTGAAATTAAAAAAAACCTGAAAGTACCTACCTTCTTTTTGTCTGTTTGAAGAAAGCTTAATTTTTATATGAACATAGTTTTAATATTGAACCTTGAAGAAAAAAATGGACCTTAAACTTTCCAAGCCATGAGTGACTTCATTGTATGTACAATATACATATTTATGTGTATAGCAGCACTAGACTTTGGCAAATTATAATATCTTGGTCTCTAGAATGTTAAAAATGTTCACACACATAAATGTTCGTTAGTAGTTCAGTAGTTATATGCGCCAAAAATACTTCACAATTTTAGATATCTGAAAATACAGTTTTATATTGAAAATTTTTGTTATACTTTTTATCTAATAGGTACCTATAGTTCGTTCGCAAAAAATGAAACGTTTTTAAATCTATACTAATATATAAAGCAGAAGAGTTTGTTTATTTGAACGCGCTAATCTCAGGAACTACTGGTTCAAATTGAAAAAAAAAAAATTTTTGTTGGATAGCCTATTTATCGAGGAAGGCTATAGGCTATATAATATCACGCTACGACCATTAGGAGCGAAGCATTAATGAAAAATGTTGCAAAATGTATCTCAAAAATAAGCTTCTATTCAGGTGAAATGCACTAACTAAATATACTCATATTAGCGTTGGGCGTACACAACGACGGATGGCTCAATCGGTAGAGCATGCGACTGTCGATATCAGGTGGGCGAAAATATTTTTATTTTCTACATTGCTTTTTTCTAAGGCTTACATTTAAATTTATTTTAATTTTATTTAGTTAATTAAAAAAAATCTTTTAGTTTAAAAAAGTATAAATACTGCCTTTTATCGACAAAAGCTTTTGAACGGTAACTCCGATCATCATGAAATTTGGACACAACATTCATCTCGGTAAACTAAGATGAATGTGTGTACTCATGTTCCTCCCTTCCCCATTCGTTCTTTTACACCCGGGTGAAACCGGACGGGACCGCTAGTTGTTTATAAAAGACGACGGCTGTGTTAAATAACAAAAGCAGCTCGATTTATACTCGTTTGTGACATTTCATTTTTAGCTTTCGTACATTTCCAGAGTGGCTGACACCTGACTCAAGTGCAGATGGCATAATTAATTTTTTTGACGTAACAACATTGTGATCGAATATCTGCTCCCAGGTATCGAAAATTAACGCATCGAAAGTATATTCCAGGTGAAAGATTTATGATAAAGACCAAGGATTTTATTTTGCGTTCCAAAAATATCAGCTTTAGTTCTGACAACAAAGTTTGTTTCTTTTTTTTATAAAACGTTGACGCTATTGTGTGATTATCATTGCCACCGAAATGGGGAATGGCATTTTTGTTATTAGTTACTAATTGTTTAAATTATCTTAGTTCTTGTTTGAAATTCCAACATCCCAACAACGAAAATGTAACGTTCGTGTTATTTTTAAATTAAGTGGCCGTCATTCCCCTATTCTCCCCTGCATAGCCCTGACAGTCATATTGCATAAAATCAACCAGAGGCTTGCCATAATATTGCCGATTCCATATTTATACTGACAAATCTGGGATAAACACGCCATTTTTTTTGTAGATGTGTCACCGATTTTTAATATCAACAGATGAAGAACTTATTTTTTTTATATCCTATTCTTTTCTAATCGATTTAAACAAATTACAACTGATTTTTGTTCTCAATAAAAAAAACGTACGTCATGGAAGATGCTTAATGAAACAAGATTAAAAGATTAAAATATTCACTGATTACATGGATCGACACCAAACAAATTACTATGCAATAAATTCTATTTTACAACAGTCTATTTTCATTTTATGATCTAATTAAAGTTGTCTATCTTAAAGTTTCTGAATAACATTTAAATACCGAGTGTTTAAAAAATAATCTAAACCAACCGCGTTACTTAAAATCTCTTCAAGCATTTTACGTAGTCGACTTTTAATGACCTCAGTTATCGATTAATTACTTACAATTCGGATTTGAAAAAACTCGGGATCGAATTTTCCATTCTTGCGTCGCAATTAACACATGAAAACTTGGGATAAACTATAATTTTTATTAATAATGGTTTTTAAGTCTAAAAATCGGAGACAAAAACGTTTTGTGTGATGGAAAACAATTCTTAATGTCTGTATATGCAAACAGAATACTTGACCGATTTTTCATAGCACCACAAAGTGTTTAAGCCGTAGTATAACAGTAAAAAATAGATGACATAAACATAATAACAAAAAAAACATTTAAATAATAAATAGATAGGTACTTACAAATATAAACAAGCTTCAGCAGTGATGAGGCATTACAATCTCCGGAGCGTTACCAACGTTTCGAGGGACATTGATGTCTTCATCTTCAGACTGACAACTGAAAATAAAACAATGTCTCTAGAAACGTTGCTAACCACAAAATATATTAACAATAAACAAAATCGCATTCAAATATATTATTATTAGCAAGTTCGAATCCCGGCGGGAGCAGATGTGACTAAGACTTTTTCCTACAGCCTCTCGCCGAGAAACGGTAATTCCTGTACCGGCTATCTTGTTGAGTTTTTCCATGGTTTCCCTCAATAATTTCAGACAAATATCGAAATTGTTCCTTATTCAAGGCCATGGGCCATTACCTTTCAAACTCCTATGCTCAAAATTTGCCTACCATATCCTTAATTTCCTAAAAATTCCTTCATTCGCCCATTGCTATTAATTAAGTTAAAGTTTAAAAATTGTAGAAAATAACGGGAAGTATGGTAGAAAAAAAAGTAGTAATGGTGCGAATGGCGTATATAAAGTCGAGAAACAGACGTTAAACGCATTATTATTATTATATTATTAGTGTGATGCTGTCTTTCGAGATAGAAAACCGTACTCAAATAAATTGCATTACAATCCTAATTTTTTTTATAGATCTATCATTATTATCGTTATTATTCGTTTTTTTACAATGCTGTATACGTAGTCAGAACTAGTACTAGCTATGTTCCAACTTCTCTATGAACGGTAACAGAATCAGCACAGTCTTGCGCAGTACCTAAAACAAAGCTGATTGTACCGGTTTTGGAACACGATTTAGCTACTGCGCATGACTGTGATTATATATCCCAATTTAATTTGAGATAGAAGATATTTTTTTTGAAATTAATCTTAATTTTTAATTATACTTCATAATTTTTCCATATTTCTCAAAGGGGAATTATAAAACGATCGAATAAAAAAAAAAACTTGGTGACTGATGATGAGATACTGTTTTAATAACTTGAGCGGTATGAAGAGTAAGCGAAAAAAAATAAATTAGTGACAAATATTGGTTAATAATAAAATCCAGAACGGGCTTACAAACATTGGGTTGTGAATAATCCATTTGAGATAATAATAGCTGGGTGACTAAATTACTAAGTGAGCGACTAAAATTACTAAGTGAGCGACTAAATTACTAAGTGAGCGACTAGAATGCCTTCGGTAATTTTGAAGCAGATATCTTCTTTTGTTTTTACTTTTTATTTTTTTTTCACTTTGAGACTACAACTTAAAACTCACATTTTCATGAAGATTGAAAACCACCGCTTTTTTTTATAAAGGGGTATGCGAATTGTCTCGCAGTGAAACGGGAAGGGGCAAATGTAGAGTTTTTAAAAAAAACATTTCTGGGGTGAACGATAACGGGGTATGCGAATTAAATAGTTAATTGTTTGAATAGAACTGCGTTTTCTAAAAAATGTAGGTATATTTAATTGACAGTCAATTAAATATATTTTTTTTTTGAAAACGCAGTTCTATTCAAACAATTAACTATTAACAAATGCCGCTCAGAATAAATAAATCATTTGCCAAATTTTGTAAAAAATGCAGGACGTAACGTTGACACTCAAACAAATATTAGGTCGCTCAAATATTATGAAGTTTCCCATTTTATATTTTAAGTAACTCAAATGGATGTTTGTAAGTTGCTGTTCTGTTGATTTTTCGTCACGCGCAATCAGTCGCTCACTTAGTAATACAGTAACCCAAATTGATTATTTTTGTCACCCCAAACTGTAATTTACAGTCACTCGTTTAAATACTACCCTTTCTTAAATGCCTTTAATTAGGATTTATCTGTGACAAAATCTAAAATACAAAAAAAAACTTACGTAATAAATTATGGAGATTAAAACTAGTACCTATGATTACACTTAGAAGTAGCAATGTAATTATTATTATAAGATAAAAGTATTTTGATTTACGACTAACACTTGAAAATTTTAAAAGATATTTTATTATTTTTTTATGTTATATCTGCAATATCATTTTATCGGTCTAAACTGCTGCAATTACGTGTATCAAATGTTTATTTTGCGTATGTATTATTTTGTACTGAGTGATATAATCAACAACAGATAAAAAATAAATTTCGTAAAAACTTGAATAAAGTGATGTAATCATAAAAACACAGAAATGAACCCTGATATTCCAATATATGTATAATAAATTAAGTTGCTCAACTGGCCAAAGATAAGAGTCGGGCCAACCACCATTATAAAAAAAAAGTTGCTCATCTTGAACTGTTTTACTGTCAAACAGCCCGCGATTCAAAATGTTACGGACCGTTTTTGTATAATAAATTTTAATTTATAATTAACCACATTGTCAATTCAATATTTACAAAAAAATTATTATATTTGAAAACAGTTCTAAAAAGTGATGGAAAAAACAGTATTCAGGACGGGATCGGAAATTTACTTTATGTCCACGGTGGATACAGTTATGGTCCCGGGTTGAGCACATCCGTTCCTGACCAACATCATTCGATAATAGCTGAACCGATTTTAATGAAACTCGAAATATTTTTTTAGGTTACGTTCCTATCAAAACGGACATTGATGCGAAAAGCCACGGGTAAGGCTAGTATAGTATATTTTACGTATGATTACAATAAAGATGATTTTTTCATTATCGTATATGAACACCATAAAATTAGCAAGCAATGAGAGGCAGAAATACGCAAAACATAAAAAACTAAATATCATTGTAATAAATGTGGGCAGTTAAGAATGTAGGTAAATGACGTACGAGGGCAAGGTACCATCTAACAGAAAACAAAACATTCATTAGAATTAAGGTGTCTATTCTGCAATGCCAAGTGTGCGATTCTACAAAAAAAAGGAAATATTCGTCTCCCGGTCAAGTTTTAGCTACAATATGAAGAAATCATATTTTTTATCAGAATAGGTTTTGTTAAACAAAGCGTGGTGATCTGTCCTTAAACGGATGGAAACTTCAAAATTATAAAACATTTAACCGAAATTTTAATCAATTGCCTAACACAGGGGTCGGCAACCTGCGGCTCGGGAGCCGCATGCGGCTCTCTAGTTCCATACGCAAAAAATAATTATTTTATTATATAAACCGTTAAAAATCGTCCAATCGATCCGTGATTGAGTATCATGTCTATCTCTCAGCCATTTCCACTCGCGTCTCACCCGCACCGCCCCCATCGCGACGTGTCGTCCTCGGATATATAATACTAGCGGTCCCACCCGGTTTCACCCGGATGTAAAACAACGAATGGGGAAGAGAGGAACATGAGTACACACATTCATCTTAGTTTACCGAGATGAATGTTGTGTCCAAATTTCATGATGATCTGAGTTACCGTTTAAAAGTTTTTGTCGATAAAAAGCAGTATTTAAACTTTTTTTAACTAATATTTTTTTTTTTAATTAATTAAATAAAATTAAAATAAATTTAAATGTAAGCCTTAAAAGAAAGCAATGTTTAAAATAAAAAAAAAAATAAAAATATATTCGCTCAACGTGGGGCTCAAACCCACGACCCTGATGTTGACAGTCGCATGCTCTACCGATTGATCCCCCTGAGGTTGTGTTCTCACAACGCTAATATGAGTATATCTAGTTAGTGCATTTCACATGAATAGACGCTTATTTTTGAGATACATTTTGCAACATTTTTCATTAAAGCTCCGGTCTTAATGGTCGTAGCGTAATATTATATAGCCTATCGCCTTCCTCGATAAATGAGCTATCCAACAAAAAAATTTTTTTTAATTTGAACCAGTAGTTCCTGAGATTAGCGCGTTCAAACAAACAAACTCTTCAGCTTTATATATTAGTATAGATATAGATATTATACCTATATAAGCAAATACTACTATATTGAAACGAAAATGTTTAGTGGCTCTTTAAAAACTGGGAAATGTTGTAAATTGTAACTTTTGGCTCTTCCGTCTTAAAAGATTGCCGACCCCTGGCCTAACATATTTATAGAGCGAAAACGTTGTTCCTTTGGTTACTACTCGTCGAATAATCTATTTCTCAAGTACTCGCAGCCCCCTATATTTTATTTAATTCATGAATTCGACGTTGATGCCGTTTGTTATTAATGTTTACACCTTTGACTATCAATTTAATAAATTCTATAGACGGCACATATTCCAATTACCTCTAAACAACACATAATTTTGGTATTTATATTCCATCTAGGTAGATGGCAATCAATTGCCCCTCAACAAAAGTAATATCCTTCTCTTACGAAACCCAGGTGAGGCCCCCATACAGAAAATGGGAGTGGCATAAACAATAAGACAGTTCGTAGCAGATTATCTCTATAGTTCATTCACCATTTCAATATCTTCAATTCAAAAAAATATAATTATAGCTTTTTAGTCTTGATTTAATCTATACTAATATATAAAGCTGAAGAGTTTGTTTGCTTGTTTGAAAGCGCTAATCTCAGGAACTACTGGTTCAAATTGAAAAAAATGTTTTTTTGTTGGATAGCCCATTTATCGAGGAAGGCTATAGGCTATATAATATTACGCTACGACCATTAGGAGCGGAGCTTTAATGAAAAATGTTGCAAAATGTATCTCAAAAATAAGCTTCTATTAATGTGAAAACGAAAATCACTAACTAGATATACTCATATTAGCGTTATGAGAACACAACCTCAGGTGGCTCAATCGGTAGAGCATGCGACTGTCAATATCAGGGTCGTGGGTTCGAGCCCCACGTTGGGCGAATATATTTTTATTTTTTTTTTCTACATTGCTTTCTTCTAAGGCTTACATTTAAATTTATTTTAATTTTATTTAATTAATTAAAAAAAAATTATTAGTTAAAAAAAGTTTAAATACTGCTTTTTATCGACAAAAACTTTTGAACGTTAACTCCGATCATCATGAAATTTGGACACAACATTCATCTCGGTAAACTAAGATGAATGTGTGTACTCATGTTCCTACCTTCCCCATTCGTTCTTTCACACCCGGGTGAAACCGGGTGGGACCGCTAGTTTGAAAAATAAAGCAAAAAGCTAACGAAAGAATGCGATTTGTATTTCTGAATTCCGAAAATATTATTGATTAAAAACATTTCCTGCAATATTTTTTTTCTAGTTTTTGCAATTTGCAAATCTATAATTCACAATATACGATAGATAAAACAATGACATATCTAGCTTAAAATTTTGATTATATTTCAATAATAATTGTTATTGTGAATGTTATTGATATATATATATTTCATAAACAAATCTAAAAGCTTTTAATTACTATACTACTAAATTATACATATTAGATTTAAATTTCAAATTATTGTGTACCTATTTAATATTTATAGGTGTATAACTCACAATTAAATGCATTTCATCATTTTATATACAGACAGTACAATCTATGGATCTATACTGTAATCTAACTATATTTTTATCCCATTAAATAAATTGAAATTCCATAAAATATTTTTGCAAAAAAGCGAAATGATTTACAATAAATATTGTTTTACCAACTTCAAAAAAAGAAGTTGCGATTTTATTTGTTGTGTACGTTTGTAAGTACAAATGTACAAACAACATACCAGTGTTGAATATATATTACATATTCTCAATTATCTCTGGAACTGCTGCACCGATTTGAAAAATGATTTCACTAAGTAACGTAATATATATTTATGATACGATCAAAAAGGTGAATGACCAGCGAGCGTGGACTTGTATGTATGACCGCATTTAATCACAGTCTCTACTGAACCGATTTGGCTGAAATATTATACCAAGTTTCATCAATTTTATTGAAACACATAAGATAGGTTGATTTCCATGAGAACAAGAAATCTTCTGGTTTCGAAGTTCTACTAATTTAAAGTTTTCCAAGATTTACAAAAAAATCTTCGAGTGTCTATAATCAGAAGAGGTACCTTCCTTTTGCTTGTGGATTTGAAAAATCTATGCAAAGTTGCCTCATCACAAATCAAAATATAAATTTGCCACCCTCGCAATTCAACGTTTTTTTTTTTTAATAGACGCACATAGTCCAAGCTCCCATGACAGAAAAAGTTACCCGTACGAACACCTCAAAATTATAAAGTGAAAATGGCTGAAAAACATTTAAGAAACATGTTACGCCCGCCACACTAGTAAAAATTTGTTAATTGTTGTTTTTTATGAATTTTTGAATTTAAAAAAAAAACACCTGCCTGAAATTTATACAATTTGTAGTAAATAATGTAGATACCATTTTTGAAAAAATTTGTCTGGCTGACAATTTTTGTTAATAAATTTGTCAGACTTCATTTGTTATAAACATTTTTTTTATGAAGTCTGTCATAGTAAAAAACATTTTTTCGCTGACAGACCAATTTTTATGCAGAAAATAGATGTCAAACATTCATTCAGAAAAAAATTAAGGTTGTGTTTTGACACGGCACTTGTAAAAGCTGATTTATTTATGAAAAAACGCTGTCACGGCGCTTAAAAATTGAATCTGACATGGTAAAAAACAATATTTTGATGAAAAATGTATAACAAAAAATTTTTTTTTTCTAGTTAGCAACGATTATACCACATTTTTCCATTAAAAAATGTGGTCGCATTTAATGAAAAAATATGGTATAATCTTAAACTTTATTTAAAAAAAAATTCAAGGAGGTGTTACGAAGTGTATTTTCATAAAAAAAAATAATTTATAACAAATGAAGTCTGACAAATTTATTAACAAAAATTGTCAGCCAGACAAATTTTTTCAAAAATGGTACATTATTTACTACAAATTGTATAAATTTCAAGCAGGTGTTTTGGAAAAAAAATCATGTTTTTTTTTTTAAATTCAAAAATTCATAAAAAATAACAATTAACAAATTTTTACTAGTCTTTTACATGTTTCTTACATGTTTTTCAGTCATTTTCACTTTATAATTTTGAGGTGTTCGTAGGGGTAACTTTTTCTGTCATGGGAGCTTGGACTAACAGCAGCTGGGCTATATGCGTCGTAGTGTGATTTAGTTGTATAATATGGCGGAATTATTGGGTAAGTAACAATGGTAAGTAATGAAAGGTAAGCAATGTAAGGAAAATAATATACGGTAGAAATATTGTTGAAATTGTACATGTATTAATGAATTATTTTTGTTTCAGGTTCTAGTTTGTTAAATGAGGTGAATCAAACTCCTTTCTTCAAGGAAACTAAGAAGTTTTGTCAGGTTCTGTTGACAGTCACCAAGTAAGTCGGGTAAGTTATTGGGTAAGGTTGTTGAAATTCTGTTATTGTTGTAGATGGGGTGTGTTAACAGGATATGTTCTATTGTTACGGGTATGTTGTTGCATGGTGGAGGTTCCCTTTTTAGGAGATATGCATGTGTTAGTTGGGTATGACCTATACGTAATCGAGCTATATTGTGGTCTCGTGCTTCCTGTTATTTTGAAAAGATGTAACCCATGGTTTGGTGCCGATTTTTATTGTTCGGAGCTTGAACACGTTTTTCTAATTCTAAATTATACAGTATAATACGCGCCACGAATCTAAAAGCCTCGGAAGTTAGCTGCGATGCGGGCTTGCGCTTGTATAGTCTGTTGAAAAACTACAAACTCGCAACTCAGCAAAACTAAAATAACAATAACAACTTGACAATAGCGTACTCGACTGTACTTTAAAGCAGGAAAGCGAGAAGTGACAAAGGCAACGAGCGATCACGGCCAATCACCGACGAGAGGACGTTCCGTGCAGGTAGCTGGGAGGTGGTGACAGTATCAAAGGCTCTAAAATGTGCCTTTGCAACGCTGTTTGTGACTAACTTCCGAATCTTTGAGATCCGTGGCGCGTATTATAAGTATCGCTATTGTTTATTGTGGCTAGTCTGTATAAAAACATTGTTTTAGCAGCAAATGTGTTTCGCATAATACAATAAATTGAGTATATAATTGTTTCACCGGAAACAAAATGAAATTATTTTTTACAGATACGCCGTTTCCAGGACATTCATATACGATGCACTGAAGCCGGATATCCGACATAAATATAAAACAAGAAATATAGTTGATTGAATATAGAAAACACCGTTGCTAAAAACTAACTACATTACTATCGAGTATCTGTACTATGATTCTGAAATAGGTATAGGTACGGTCATCGTTTCATGAAGCGGCGAAGCAATGAAATAATGCAAAGCATACCCGGCCAACGCATAAAAACTTGACCGCTTATGTTATATTAAGAATTATAAGTGACTTATGGCTAGTTTACACAGTGCGAGCTAGCGTACGAGTTAGCCTGCCGAGTAGCTGCACTGCAGTAACTCGCACTGTTTGGACGTCACTTACGAGTAACTCGCACGTGCGAGTTAGACAGTAGCTCGCATCCGAGTTACTTCAACATTTTTTTTTCACTCGCATGCTCGCCCACCAGCAACTCGTACATGACAGCAGCTCGGCCGTCGCGTCGCTCGCATCGTTTGGACGCGTTCGGCAGTAGCTCGCCAGTGCGAGCGGGATAGTCTACTGAGCGGAACCCGTGTTTTGTGCTGCGCCTGCGTAGTGTTTAACGAATTCAAAATGGCAACTCGCAAGACTGGACAGCAGCTACTCGTATCGTGTAGACAGCAAAGGCGAGCCGAGCTACTGGCGTACGAGTAGACAAGCCGAGTAGCTGTCTACTGTCTGGTCAGCAGCTCGCACTGTGTAAACTAGCCTTTAGTCACTACCGAGGATAAGATTACTGAAGTGAACAAATTAAAATTGCACAGGGAAAAGTAGTCTGAAGAAATTCACTGTTTACTGGTTTAATGGTATTTGATTCTAAAAAAATTATAATATTTTCCCGTTTTCTTTTAACAAATATTGAAAATTACTCTGATCAAAACTATTTTCAACTTTTTAGTGCAAAAGAAATCCATCGTTTTTAAAAGTTCTTTTTTAATTTCATTTTTCACTTTTTAGTGTTAATTAATTTAATTTCATACAAATGGAAAAATTATTTTTTTTTCAGTTTACAAATAATAATACAATTGGAAAAAAAATCCACTCGTCCAAAGTGAGGCTCGAACTCACGACCCTGCCATTATGAGTCTCATGTTCTACCATGATCTAACTCGGCTTGCTATTACAGTTTCCGTATTTCTATATACATGTTCATTCATTAATTTGAAAAACATTGTTTACTCATAAATAATTCATTCTAAAAACGATTGATTTCTGTATTGTCATCGGAAATACATATGTATACAAAAGTTCAACTTAATCGATTAACGAGAAGTGGGTCAAATTTCAATAATTAAATTTAACACAGTGATTTCGAACTTAAAAAAAATCGTTATAAAAATAATACGGCCGACTCAAAAGGACACGAATTCCAATATATGGATTTAGAACTTTAGAAAACCATTGAAAAAAAAAACACAACTGTGTCAAAAGAAAAAGTTTCCAATATATGGAAATATATTAAAGAATTTTCAGTTATGTTAGTATACACTGACATAAAATCTCTTCATTTTAGAAGCTTTCTACGTCACGCGAAGTGACTCTATTCACCGCTACCAGTAGCAGCGACTAATTCACCACTTCAGTAGAGGTAGTAGCAGCTACTATCTTTTCATGTGTAGCTACTCTATTCTTGGTTTAATAGCCTCGAGTAGGACAATCAAGGAAGGTTCGTGTCAAACTCAACACAACTCCGGAACATCTACTATAGTAAGAGCGGAGTCAACACGATTCAATTTCAGGGCTTTATTGCGGCAACCAGATCACTTGAACCCGTGTCCAGTAGAAATGAATAAGTTCCACTTTTGGAACCGCGAGTATTTGCGGTTACTGGGGCTGAACAGTAACCGAGAGTAAATTGCCTCGTATGATACAGGCTTCATTTTTTCCCTTTTAGGCTCGCAGTCGTAGTCCGGACGTTTTTGTTTATATACCTATATACACTTTTTAGTTACTTAATTTCTGACAAAACTAAAGATAATACATAATTCTCTTAAATGTTAAAACTGCAGTGTGACCTGTGCGAATTATTCGCACTAAATAAGTATAATAATTATCACTTTACAAAATTATTTTTTAAATATGATTGCATGTATTCAATTCGTTTCTAATTTTGCACACTGCTTATAACGTTCTTCTTTTTGTTGTATTAGCTCAGATGACAGATCGAAGAAATATTTTACTAAAATTGTCATATAGAGGCGCAAGTAGCAAAAGCGTTGAGCTAAGCCGTCAGATGGCATCATGCAGCATTGCTGTGACGTTGTTCAGCGGTGCTCGCTGTTTCAAAATTAAAGCCGTCAGATGGCAGTATGCAGTATTGTGTCTGTTGTATTACAATATGAAGGTCAGATGACAGATCGAAGTGTTGACGTTGTTTCAAAATTAAAGCCGTCAGATGGCAGACGTTGTTCAGCGTTGCTGTATTTTAATTAATTTACAAAAACAAAAGCAATAATAAATTTTTTAGTTGTCGATGTCAGTAGAGCAAGCAATTATCTGTAAAATGATATATCATTTATGTGGAGAAATTGTGAGGTTTTTTCTAAAAAGGGAGGCAAACATCTTCAACCTTAACGTATTAATATATATGATTCTCCCCTCTGTGTAGTTACGCCACTGGTAAGCAGAGAAAATCTAGAATACTACGCTCATCATCGTTCCCGTAACCTAGTTTTGTACGAATGTACAAACCACATACACATTATAAAAGTAAGTATAATTATTGTACACCAAACCCCCGATTTATACGGCACTTAAATTAAGCGAATTCGAATGTTAATCGCTAAGCACGGCTGGTCAAAAGACAAACACCGAATTTATGTTTAATTCCCTACATTTGCTAATTCCTTTCACTGTTATTTTCAACTTTACGAGAGCAATGCATTAGAACCGTTTTGTCCAAAATTGTTTTCCGTTTATAAAAATATACAGGCTGTTCCATCAGCATTTTTTTTTTATTTTGTGAATAACTCAAAAACCCGATGTTCAATTATTTTTCTGTTTTCACCTTTGCAATCTGCGTTCAAAATACTACAAAAATGCTCATTGAATCGAAGACGTAGCTCCAATAATAATAAAGTGAGCAATAGTGCAAACTTTGAACAGCCGGTGCTGGTACAGTTAGCTGCGAAATGGTTTTACAGTTACAGTCGTCACAATAAACGTATAAAAGCGAAACTGTCCAATTAACCTAAATCGTAGCTTGATTAATCAAAAAGTTAACGATAGTTTCGACTTGTATAACAGACTAGCGGTCCCGCCCGGTTTCACCCGGGTGCAAAAGAACGAATGGAGAAGGAAGGGACATGAGTACGCACATTCATCTTAGTTTACCGACATGAATGTTGTGTCCAAACTTCATAATGATCGGTGTTACCGTTCAAAAGTTTTTGTCGTTAAAAAGCAGTATAAATTTCTTTTAATATAATAAATATATATTTAATTGAAAACATTGTAGGAAAATTATTTTTATACATAGGTGCCTATAGTTGTAACAGTTTTCAAATGAGCTATTAGATTTATTTAATTTTAATTAGTCGTAATAAAATTTTAAAAAATTGAAATGTAAACCTTAGAAGAAAGCAACGTAGAAAATAAAAAAAAAATAAAAATTTATTCGCCGACGTAGGGCTTGACCCTGGTATTAAGAGTCTTACACTCTACCGACTGAGCTATCCGGGCTTTACTCTTGACGCGCTAATATTGCGGTATTTAGTTAAGGCATTTCACCTGATAATATTTGTCGGACGGACTAATTTTGAGACACATCTTGCAACATTTTTCATTTATGTTCCGCTCCAATTAGTCGTAGCGTAATATTATATAGCCTAGCCTTCCTCGATAAATGGGCTATCCAACAAAAATTTTTTTTTCAATTCGAACCAGTAGTTTCTGAGTATAGCGCGTTCAAACAAACAAACAAACAAACTCTTCAGCTTTATATATTAGTATATAGAAGTATAGATAGCAGTTTTTTTTTTTTTTAATTCTATTTTGTCTGTCTGTTGGTCCCACTACAATCTTGTGTGGATTAAGCAAACATTCACAATATCGATCCTACAACCTTTCAAGTGGGACGACCAGTTCGTTTTTAGTTTTTGTTTTTTTTTATACAGTGCGCAGCTTCTAGGCTGCATTGGAAGCATATAATATTACGTGAAGGCAGCCAGTTATATATTAAGGTAAATAAGGTAAAGTATTTGTTTTTTATTTGTTTTTCATGTGATCCTGTTAAATTGCCTCACTTTTTTAGACATTATTTATTCAGTTTTAGATCAATACTACCTAATATATTATGTAAAATTATAACAGAACATGTATAATTCCATTTTCTTGCGGTTTATTCGAAGTTTTCGGATATTGTAGTGAACAGTACACTGATACTTCACAATTCAATAGAAGTGGCACCCTCTATTATTTCAGAACCGCAGTATAGATGGGGAAACGCGTTTCTGCAAATTCTGTCTGAATCGATAATGACGGAATATCAGTTTGTTTCCATCCGGCTACGCTTGGACTAATTTTAAACTTGTCAAAACTGACGGGCAAAATTTTCCTGGGCAAAGACAGTTCGTCATTCTTCAGCAATTATTTTATAAAATTGATAATATCACTACCTTATGTTTTCAGTAACTATCTATAAACGCTGATGACCATAGTTGTTCAGCGTCTATAATCTACAATCTGACTAGTTGTGTTTATTTAAGTTTCTATTCATTTTTGACGTGATAACGTCTTATAAATTGATGAAATACCGGCTGCACGCACGAAAAAGTGTCACGTTCCGCCTGAGCCTGAGCGTGCAAGCGAGAGCGCGGTATAAGCGATAGAGAGGCACGATCGGCCCAAGCGTCGGCTTGTACGCATTTCTCTCTCTTCTCGCGTGACGTCAGAGAGTTCATCAATGTTTCTTTATGACGTTATCACGTAAACTATCATCCGTAAACCGACTTTACAGACAACCAATTTTTTTGATAGATTTCTTATAACTGTAATTTGATTTTTCATAAATAAAAACGAATTAGTCTATTTCTTGCCATTTTAATTCAGTTAAACGAACGAAGTTCAACTTAAAAAAGCTACAAGTCCACTGAATTATTCTGAGGACGGAAGTACAAAAAAGTTATCTTCTTTAAGGGATAAAGGATCATCACGGCTTGAAAAAGTCACAAGCGACGAAAAAAAATCAGAACAAATGCTCCTCATTAATCGATTTTATGAACACAAAAAATGGCAGACATTTTTAATGACCTATAATTTCATTTCTGCAATGTTATATGATTAGGTACTATACATATCGTCAATAAATAAAATTATCGATCAATTTTTCAGACAATATATTAACAAAAAAAATATATAATTAATACATTAACGTTTCAATCCGGATTTGGACCTCCTTCAGAACTGATCTAAAAAATATAAAAAATAATTAATATTTAAAATTATATAATTATTTTTTATATTTTTTAGATCAGTTCTGAAGAAGATCCAAATCCGGATTGAAACGTTAATGTATTAATTACATATTTTTTTTGTTAATATATTGTCTGAAAAATTGGTCGATAATTTTATTTATTGAAGAGTTCTAATCAGACGTTAATCAAAGATTTGACTATACATATCTATTGATCTTTTCTCACCGAAATGAGTATTTTTCCACGTTTTTATTTGAAACCATAATATATCATGTTGTTTCCTATTTTTAATTGATGAACAATAAGAATTATTTTAAGTTTAAAATAGTCCCGCCGGTACATAATAACAAGGTCGTGAAAACAGATGTACCAAAATTTAAACAAGTTCGTTTATTAAGTTGACTAACCGATAAAAATATCGCAAACGCGTTTAATAATTCGTCACTACTAAAAGTTAACAATTGAGTTACGTTTGAAATAACAATAAATGAGACAAAGAAAGAAAGTAGGCAAAGCAAATGAAAGATTTTCGGGATAACACGACTGTTAGGTTTATTTATAAACGCACAGTCAGGAATCTCGTGGAACGATGACGTCATAGTGTACAAGTAGGTACGCGGCCAGTCTATCTCACTCGCACACACGTGTACGCCAAATCTACACGTTCATAGATCGATTCTCATCTTTGTCTTTCAACCTAAAACTAGCATCTATCGAATTGTCTGTCTCATTTTAACAAACACACGCACATATTACATACATTATAATACCACACTACATATTATATATACAACGTGTTCAGAAATTATACGATATACGGTAATTGTGTTAGGGTCACTGTAAGTATCACGACTGTGCGATAAAGTTGCTTAAAGATCGTTAGATGCAGCTACCAACAGCGCACGAACGCGCGATTGTCCCAAATACATAGCACACTTAGTCGCAGGTATGTCGTACTCTATTTTTTACTCTATTTTTTTAAAGTGAAACTTTTATTCTATCGCCCCGAATTTTTCTGGCCGTCTGTTTACAGGCGGCCGCGGAGTAGGGGTAAAGTGAAAGGCGCTCGGAGTAGGCGCTCGGTAGAGCAGCCAAGGCCAATATGGCGGCGCCCATGATTAGCATCAGCTGACCGTGTAGTTGTATAACACATAGTCAGTCTGTCATGCGGGCAAGTGCTGTACAGTGTTTACATGTTTTTATTCGTGTATTCATGTGAATATTGCTGTTTATAATTAATCGTGATGGATAAGTGTCTACAATCCAACGCCTACAATCCAAATAGTTTCACTTGCGTCATGGTTTCTTAAAACCACACAGCTGTTTTTTGTTAAATTTTTTGTTTCAAATTAGATTAAATTTTACTCAAAAATATGTAAAAAAGTTATCTTGAGTAATGTGTTCTAACAAACAAAAACCAATTATATACGGTACTAAAAATAATAAGAAGAATCGTTAAATATATATTTTTTTGAATTTAGTAATTTTTTTTTTTATTTAGAAAATTATATAAAGACAAGTAAACAAATAAGTAAATATACATAATCAAGGTTGAAATAAAAATAAAAATGCGTGCATCAACTGCAGCGGTTATAGTAAATTTATTTACTTTATTAAGTGTTGAATTTCAATTTATTCATTTTAATATACAGCGTTCTAAGCCTTATTTACAATAAAAATTCAATTAGAGTCCTTTGGGCCTCTTTTAGATACAAAACTCTGCCACTTGCATTTTTATATTGCAATTTCTAAAAACTATATACAAGGCTCCAGGGACTTATGACAAGCATTCTGTATATATCTTTATTGTAAAATTAAATGCTCTATTAAGCCAAGTGTTTTGAAAAACGTGTCCATATCAAGTACGAAAAATTCACATTTATGATTTTCTTATTTTTGCATTAACTTTTGTTATTAAGGCCGCTGCACACGAGACTAGAAACGCTGCTAGATTCCTTGCTAGATTTGCCTACTAGTTTTCTAGCGCTGGTTTTCTTGATTGCTGTTATATGCTCGCTTCACACAAGACTACTTTTCAAGCTTGATTTGTGGATAGATCTGGTGCGCGCGCAGTGAGAGTTCGAATATAAACGTGTCCGTTGTGTCTGGCTCTGAGCAGAATGACGCCATGTTGGTTTGTGGGCGTTTGTTCAAGTGCCCACGTATGACAAGATACTGCTTCCTGATTGGTTCTTGTTCATACGTAGCAGCAGATCTAGCAGGGAAAATAGCCCCTGTTCTAATTTTAAAACCTATCTTCTGAACTAGGAAGGCAGCCCGCAGTGACGTCATTTTCAGCTTCGTACCCAGCCTACCGGCTAGCACAGAGGCGGGCAAATCTTTTGATCGTCGGGCCACATTGCTGATGAAAATTTGACCGTGGGCCAAAAATTTGGAGACCATAAAAAAACCTTCTGCAACAAAAGTTTGGAGAGCAAAAAAAAAGGTCCTTTCATTTCTGCAAAAAAGTTTGGAGAGCAAAAAAAAGAAAATTTTTTTCGTCTGTTTTTTATGCGCCAAATTATATTGGCAAACTATTTTCGTTCTTAATAATCATTTATAAAATGCTTCGCAGGCCGGATAAAATTCTACTGCGGGCCAGATCCGGCCCGCGGGCTCCATTTGCCCAAGCCTGGGTTAGCAGAACTCCTAGCAGCGTTTCTAGCCTCGTGTGCAGCGGCCTTTAGTACCTCTTTTTTTTTTAATATATGGTTTATTGGCCTCTACATCCTCTGACATAATCAGCCATGTCAATGCTAGTACCTCTATAATTTGTTATTATAAACTTTCAATGCTTATTTGATAATAATTTATATATATGTATATATTGTAACGTGCCACTATACTAGGGGTTATATTCCTATGGAACAAAATAAGGACACACTGTAGAAATATATACATATATAATATTATATAGAGCAAGAGAACTGAACAAACCCGTTGATATGTATGTATGTACATTGTACATTGTATATTGTACATAATACATATCTATCTCTCTTTTCATCCACCTACACTATAGAGAAAGGAACAGAGTCCATCCTTGTTAGACCAAAGCGGCCCGACATTATGTCATTTCTATCACACTACGGCATACATACAAAGTTGTATGCATGTGGGGGTTTATATAGGCTAACTGCACAACATCAAGCACACATACACAATGATATCAGTAGTAGGGACGCGTAGGGGATGGCGAGACGCAGGGGGAACGCGACGGCCGGCGCGCTCGAGGGGTATGGAAACGGGATGAGAAAAGTGGATCGATTGGTGGCCGGACTAGCATACTAACAAAGTATGAGGCACGAAGTGTAAGTGCTTTAGAGTTTACACCACAGACGAACCTACGGTGGCAGCCACGTAAAATAGTGACTCAATTCTCTATGTACACTAGTGTACTACCTATTACATAGCACTACATAATATCATGTACATGCATATTGCATATGTATATATATTGATCAAAATATGTGTGACAACATTACACCACATATCGGTAACGATCGAACAGATATACCACAATGTATTTAGTCCCACCACACTCCCTCGCCCCTGAAATCTTCATGCTCTTCTTTTCTTTAAACATCTTGAATGGACAATGCGTACACAAAACATTGTGTTGCATAAGTATTGTTCTTTGATGTTTCATTTAATGATTTACTAACAATACTGCAGTAGTCCATAAATTGAACAACTAGTTTTAATCAGTGAAACGCTTCAGGGTAGGCGTCGTTAAGGGTCGGCGCACACGTCCTACTTTTTATCGAGCGATATTCAGATTAATGCTGGGTTGCAGAAAGTATTGTCAAAAAAATTGATTTGAGAATGACTTTAGATTAAGATTATATAAATACAATTTTTACAAATTCAATGTCGTTGCCAAACTCCCTGTCTTGTAGAACATTAAACTGTGCTCACGAGGATAGGCATACTAAAATGTATTTCAGGTATTGGTAATCATGACCTTCAATTATGTAATGCATACAAAATTTATAATAAAAATATCAAAAAACTAGAGTGACCTGTGCGAATTATTCGCACTAAATAAGTATAATAATTATCACTTTACAAAATTATTTTTTAAATATGATTGCAGGTATTCAATTCGTTTCTAATTTTGCACACTGCTTATAACGTTCTTCTTTTTGTTCTATTACAATATGAAGCTCAGATGACAGATCGAAGAAATATTTTACTAAAATTGTCATATAGAGGCGCAAGTAGCAAAAGCGTTGAGCTAAGCCGTCAGATGGCATCATGCAGCATTGCTGTGACGTTGTTCAGCGTTGCTCGCTGTTTCAAAATTATAGCCGTCAGATGGCAGTATGCAGTATTGTGTCTGTTGTATTACAATATGAAGGTCAGATGACAGATCGAAGTGTTGACGTTGTTTCAAAATTAAAGCCGTCAGATGGCAGACTTTGTTCAGCGTTGCTGTATTTTAATTAATTTACAAAAACAAAAGCAATAATAAATTTTTTAGTTGTCGATGTCAGTAGAGCAAGCAATTATCTGTAAAACGATATACAATTTATGTGGAGAAATTGTGAGGTTTTTTCTAAAAAGGGAGGCAAACATCTTAAACCTTAGCGTATTAATATATATGATGATGTTAATACGGCCGGTTATTCAGAAAAATAAAAACCCTTAATGGCATACTAGAAAAGAGCAACACATTCGACATTCATCAGTATTACTTTAGTTCAATCTTTGATTAACGTCTGATTAGAACTCTTCAATAAATATATATACAGTACGTAAACGCGTAAGGTGCACATAGGGAAATTAGCATTGGGAAAAAAAAACTTGGATCAGAGTTAGCCATAACTGCATTAATTGTTATTTCTATTGAATTAGCGTGGTAATCTTGAGGATTTCTATTTTATTTTTATTTATTTTTATTTTACTTGGCTTTTTTAATAATAAAAAGCTCTTATAAATCATTAATTTAATTTTTTTGTACAAAAATAAAACTAAAAAACAACTCCATCTGTTTGGAAACATTTCTTTTAAAAATTGTCTGACTGGTATGACGTATGCGCGTTGGTAAATCAGTGATCCAATGTCTTTAGGTTTAACAGGAATAGGCGGAGATATTTGATCTCGCACCATATTTAAGTATTTTTGGGAATTTGATGTCCCATTAATAAAAAAAGTCCCATTATGTTGTAATCATTTGAATATTTTCTTCGGTAGTATATTAGAGATGCCACGAATATTCGGCTACTATTCGGTATTCGGCCTATTCGGCTACTTTTTTTAATATTCGGTATTCGGCCGAATGTTGCGTACTATTCGGCCGAATACCGAATATCAAATCATGGGGAAAAACGCACATATTACTCAAAAATATGGGATTTTTTTCTTAAATAGTATTATTTTGTAAAGCTTTTAGTGACCAAACAGTGATATTTTTTAGTAATAAGGACTATTAATAACACAATTTGATGTAACAATGAACAAATAATGCGTGTCGTGACACGGTCTAGTTGCGCAAATGAAACAAATACGCCCGCAGCGTTGCTACCGCACGCTCCGTAATGGGACAAGTCGTAACCTGTCACCCGCGAAATGTACAAATAATTAGCCGAACATTCGGCCGCCGAATATTCGGCCCTTCGGCCGAGAACATGGCCGAATATTCGGTATTCGGTATTCGGCAAAATCACTATTCGTGGCATCACTTTAGTATATACATTAATTTTGCAAAAGAATATTATCTGTCAAATTGTAAAACAAGATTTCAAGGCTCTCTCTGATCCAGTCATTTTTTCCCAATGTTAATTTCCCTATGTGCACCTTACGTGTTTACATAGTGTATATATATCCATGACTACTTATTTAAAATTGTTTGTTATTATTTTTTTAATATTTCAATATTAAAAAATCTTTCACGAATTTCATTAAAAATAAATAGAAACTAAATATTAATTACTTTTTATATTTTTAGATCAGTTCTGATGAAGATCCAAATCCGGATCAAAACGTTAATGTATTAATTATATATTTTTTTGTTAATATAATTGTCTGAAAAATGTTATTTACTTTAGTTCACTTTATTTAACGAACTACGAGCCGCTACTGACATTGACCCGGCCAGACTCCCTGTTCTCCTCTTCTTTAAACAGTCAGGCAGCAAAAGAAGACATTGGAAAAGATAACTGATATAAAACGATTCTTTGGCAAGTTTAAATAGCGACAGGAAAATGAAGTTGTCAAAGATAATAATATACACTGCTTGTTCGGTATTAAATTGCTTTGTTACAGGTGCACAACGTGTGATTAGATAAGCGAAACGTGGAAGCAAAACATCAACAAAACAATCTATTCTGAGAAGGATATGCGTAATAATTTCGTTTTTTTGTGGCTTTTTTATAACATCTAGTAAATGTATTTCTAGAATTCCAGATTTTTTTTGTTCAATACACTCTATCTACACTACACTTGCAAAAAAGAACCGCCAAATATTCGAAAACCCGACGTCATATCAGGCTAAAAGAACATATTTTCTAGTGTACCTTATGTCTTAGTGTTGCACTTTATTGCAAAAAGAACATACCTTTTGTCTACCCGGAACTACAAAATTAGTTCTTGAGTACTTTCCTTTGGGGTCGTACATTAATTACGTGAACTCAAAATGAGGGGGAGGGGATCGGCAAAAACCCATTTAAAGGGAAGGGGGGAAACATCACTATTAACACTTAGGTATATTTTAGTTGCGTATGAAGCAAATCACATGAACATATCAAATGGGTAGTATTTAAACAAGTGACTGTAAATTACAATTTTGGGTGACAAAAATAATCAATTTGAGTTACTGTATTACTGAGTGAGCGACTGACTGCGCGTGACGAAAAATCAACAGAACAGCAACTTACAAACATCCATTTGAGTTACTTAAAATACAAAATGGGAAACTTCATAATATTTGAGCGACCTAATATTTGTTTGAGTGTCAACGTTACGTCCTGCATTTTTTTTCAAAATTTGGCAAATCATTTATTGATTCTGAGCGGCATTTTGTTAATAGTTAACTGTTTGAATAGAACTGCATTTTTCTAAAAAACATATATTTAATTGACTGTCAATTAAATATACATTTTTTAGAAAAAGCAGTTCTATTCAAACAATTAACTATTTAATTCGCATACCCCGTTATCGTACACCCTGGAATTGTTTTTTTAAAAACTCCACATTTGCCCCTTCCCGTTTCACTGCGAGACAATTCGCATACCCCTTTATTAAAATAAGCGGTGGTTTTCAATCTTCATGAAAATGTGAGTTCTAAGTTGTAGTCTCAAAGTGAAAAAAAAATAAAAAGTAAAAACAAAAGATATCTGCTTCAAAATTACCGACGGCATTCTAGTCGCTCACTTAGTGATTTAGTCGCTCACTTAGTAATTTAGTCGCTCAAGTTATTAAAACAGTATCTCATCATCCAGTCACCAAGTTTTTTTTTTATTCGACCGTTTTATAATTCCCCACATCAAATATTTAATTATTTAAAAATTATAGGTTAAATCTCATACCAAGGGGGAGGGGGGCTCCAAATAAAAAAAACTCACGTAATTAATGGACGGCCCCTTTCCTGAATTCAGTCGACTGTTTTCAGTATAGTGTAAGCCTGGCTTACGCTTTGTTCCGTTCGTCCTTGACTCTTTTAGCTCCAACGAACTACGGAATCAGGAGTCTGAAGCGTACGATCTTTATTTGACGTCCGTAATTTACAAAATTACTACAATAGCAGGAAGATGTGCTCTTGTACTAAAACAACATAGTTCCGTGTCCAATAGAGAAAAAATAATGCAATGACCCATGTAACATGCCTGCAGGCGGGCAGAAAAAAAAAGACTTGTATGAGAGAAGTAAGTGTTGATAAATTATTCCAGAAAGGTTTCTCTTAACCCTTAATTTTTACTATACGCTAGATGTAGTTACGACAGCAACTCGTATCACATAAGCCGCTTAGCATAAATAAGGGGTTAAGAACACCGTTATCCGATCTCACAATATTATTATTATTATTATTATTTGACAACAGAACGCTGGTTGCAAATACTGACTACTTTTTAACAGACTTCAAAAAAGGAGGAGGTTATATGTTCGTCTGTATATATATTTTTTATGTAGGTATGTTAACCGATTTCTCCGTCAATTATGGACCGATTTTCAAATTTTTTTTTATTCGAAAGAGTGCACTTCCGAGGTGGTCCCATCGGAACCAAGTCAGGATCTGATGGTGGAATCCGGAGAAATCGAGGGAAACTCTCAAATTTTACCCATTGCAATACTTCATAAAATAACTGCATAATTTTTAGTGTTAGATTGAGTAAATATCTAACACTAAAAAAAGAAACATAAAATATTTTTAACAAAAAAATTGAACCGACTTCAAAATATGCACTAAAAAGTAATAAAATAATTGCATTTTCGGAGTCGGTGTCTCATCCAAGGAAACAATATACCTAGCAATAATAACACCGACTCCAAAAATGCAATTATTTTATTACTTTTTAGTGCATATTTTGAAGTCGGTTCAATTTTTTTGTTAAAAATATTTTATAAAAGTAAGAAAATATATTTTTACTTAAAAATTTTATTAGTAAATAGATAAGTTCAATGTAATTTAGTGTATTTCAATTAATGAATTATTTTTTTTATGTTTCCTTTTTAAATTAATGCCAGAGCTGTACTGAAACACAAAATTAATAAAAAAAAAGTGATATGGCTTTCCAAATTTAAAAAATGTCTACATATATTGTTTATTCGTTGGTGTTAAAAAATCTTCAGTTTAACAAAACACTAAATTTAAATTTTCTCAGGATAGTTTCGAGTTTCATATTTTGAAAACGAAAATATAAGTCAACGTGTAATAACGATACGAAAATATTTCCAGCAAATATCGACTATTTTAAAAATAGAAAAAAAATATTTCAATTACTTACATTCACAGTATTTATTAAGGTGTGTCTGAACACCGCAGTCAATACAAAAGCGACTACATTATTCACGGCTTTTATTAACTTCAATAGGTAGTATACAGATGTGGACAAAATAATTCACTACTAAAAAAAAAAAAACGAAAAATGCCCATTTTCTGGCTCTCACATTTAGACATTGAATTATACGTCAAATTATTAGTTATGGCGTGACTATCATCACTGAGAAATTTGAAGTTCAGTATATAATATATTTTAGAAATACAAACGACTCGAGCCTTCGGAAACCGATCATGTGATCAACGTACTAATTCACGAAGCATTTTAATTTAATTTCTGAATTCATTTTCATCTGTAAATAATTAGATAGATAAATATTTATTAAGCCACTAGCGCTAAGCCCTTGTCACAATAGAAGAATTAAAGTATTCATTGCAAAATTCATCCTGTTCTAGTGAATCCTGCTACGGTTAAAATCAATCATGAGTAATTAACCTATATGTGTTCTTCTTTTGTTATTGCGAATCAGCAAGCATGGTGGTTATAATTACGAAGAAACAATGGTTTTCCCCTGTCGAGCCATATCGTTGCTAACTCAAAAATCATTTGAAAACATAACCTAAATATATAAAAGGAAACCGTGACAGACGGACAGATGTATCAACTAGTGATATGCCGGATCGTTAAAAATGTATATCCGCAGATACGGACACGGATCTTAACTTTCTTAGAGTACGCGGTGGTAAACAATGCACATCGACCTTTGGAAAGAGACTATCTGTTATGGGAAAAAGTTATTGACATCTTTAAGAGTTAACTCTCATAACAATTTGTCTCTTTCCAAAGATCGATGTGCAATATCTCATTATAAAGATAGTTGATTTACTTTTGAGTTATGTACTATTAGTATGGTACTCACTACGATAAATGTTTGCAATATAAAGGTGCCAAATACGATTAAAAAAATAAAAATTAATCTGAATGGAATTTAACAGGTTTTCATTATTACCTAATCACCTATATATATAAAATTTCATCTATGAATTGAAAATTGATAAGGTAAAAGATTCGCCAAAAACTAACAGATACGGATCTTTCTTCTCCCTCACTAGTATCAACGCACAGCTTAAACCACTTAACGGATTGAGCTGAAATTTGGCATACAGATAGTTATTACGACGTAGGCATCCACTAAAACATATTTTTGAAAATTCAACCCCTAAAATAGTATAATGACGTTTTAAATCAATGTTGCCACATTACTGCACTTGAAATATGAGACTACATAAAATCCCGCACTAATCAAAAATCGCTCGTATTCTACTTTCTCCAAATTTATTATTTATTTTTATTCAATTTCACATACGTAGTAGGTATAGTAAAAAATCGCTGTTTTAAAGTTTGCAAAATGCATATTTTTTAATATAAACTTCGAATAGTATGAATTTTTTCACAAATGTATATGATTCTCACAGATCAGCTTTATGTTAATATTATGATGACCTAATGAATAATAATTAAATTAGAGTACTATTTTGAAAATAAATTGTTGGTACAAATTCAATACAACGAAAAAATTTTAATTATAAAAGGTCAAGTAAAAAAAAAGGATCTCCTGACCATTTTGTACCATATTTTTAACGCATGCAGAGAAACAAATCCAATTTGAGGTTAGAATTATTTGTCAACGATATTTCAATAATACAATTAAATAAAAGGAACAAATTCAAATCTTTAATTAACGTCTGATTAGAACTCTTCAATAAATAAAATTATCGACAAATTTTTCAGACAATATATTAATTTTATTTATTAAAAGGAACAAATTATAAGTAATTTAGAACGTAAGAGATTTTTAATTTTCTAGATGCACAATGGAATGTGAATATTATTTTTTTCATAAAAAATGTTTAAAAAAATGAAAAGTTCAATTACAAAACCCTATTATGACAAATTTTAAATATATTAAAAAAATCTTATTAAGCTTGAAAAGCGTATTCACACTGTGCTGATATTTGAACGGTTCAGAACCCGCCAATTTCGAAAATGACGTCAGAAGACAGCGATGCTGTAGTGCATATGTTACGGTTAATACAAGAAAGTAGTTTATTCGCGAATTAACCGGCTAATACCCGAATTAACTAACGTCAAGGATTGGTTAATTCGGGTAATTAGCCGATTAATTCGCGAATAAACTACTTTCTTGTATTAACCGGAACACATAGATAAGATATACTACATGTTGTATGGTAATATCTGCAAAATACATAACCTTTTTGATCTTTACTGTATCTGTCATTACTATTAATGTTTATAAAAATCAGTAGTTTAGCTTCGAATTTATTCTGAAAGGTAAGTGCCATGTACCTACATGGACTATTGTTGTCCCTACGTAGACTGTAGATAAGTGACGTCACGCCTTGTTCGATAGGTGGTCAATTTTTAATGAAGTATAACTTTCCCATACATTTTCATATTTTTAAGAAAGAAATATCTTTTATCGATTCAGTGAAAAATGCGACAATACCCAATTAAATATAATAGAGCATTTAGACAAACTCATACAAATTTCGTGAACATTGACTCTATAGCGAATATCTCGCATGAGTTTTGCCTATATTAATATTATAAAGAGGTAAAGTTCGTAAGTTTGGATGTAGGAGGTAATCTCCGAAACTACACATCCGATTTCAAAAATGTTTTCACCAATATTTAGAATGGACCTTCAGGATGGACCTAGGCTATATATATATCGCGTTTTCGTGGACACCAATTTTGCAACTTCAACGAAAAAAGGGTGGCAAATGGCAATCCACAAGTTCAGGCGATAAAAATAATTAAACGACTAAATACGTGCTTAAAATCTGGAAATATTATTTCGGATCATTCTGTAGGTTTAACAAAATTTATTTGAACTACACATTGAAATATAAATACATTAAGTTGTGTAGTGCGTACTATATCGGGGATTCGAAAATAGATTTATGGGTAATAACTATAAATGTTTTTGTATACATAAAATATACAGTTAAATGAAAACGCATTCGTTAAAACTAGATGTAATATTACCGGAATATTTTCAATTCTACTGTACAAACAATGGAAGTACAAAAATAGAAGAACCAAAAACGAATACAACATTTTGATAAAATTAGAAACTGGAACTGATCGTACAACTTATCTCAAACTTCATTCGCCTGAGAAGTCAAACACTATTCTAAGGCGACACTTTTTAGCTGTCTCATATTGCGCTCAATTTTTATGAAACCCATCAACAAAATTAAGCTAGCAACTAGTGTGACCTGTGCGAATTATTCGCACTAAATAAGTATAATAATTATCACTTTACAAAATTGTTTTTTAAATATGATTGCAGGTATTCAATTCGTTTCTAATTTTGCACACTGCTTATAACGTTCTTCTTTTTGTTGTATTACAATATGAAGCTCAGATGACAGATCGAAGAAATATTTTACTAAAATTGTCATATAGAGGCGCAAGTAGCAAAAGCGTTGAGCTAAGCCAGATAGCATCATGCAGCATTGCTGTGACGTTGTTCAGCGTTGCTCGCTGTTTCAAAATTAAAACCGTCAGATGGCAGTACGCAGTATTGTGTCTGTTGTATTACAATATGAAGGTCAGATGACAGATCGAAGTGTTGACGTTGTTTCAAAATTAAAGCCGTTAGATGGCAGACGTTGTTCAGCGTTGCTGTATTTTAATTAATTTACAAAAACAAAAGCAATAATAAATTTTTTAGTTGCCAATGTCAGTAGAGCAAGCAATTATCTGTAAAATGATATATAATTTATGTGGAGAAATTGTAAGGTTTTTTCTAAAAAGGGAGGCAAACATCTTTAACCTTAGCGTATTAATATATATGATTACAACACACGGACATCCAGTTACTTAGAGCCGGGCCTGTTTAAAACGAATACTCGCGGTACATCATTATAATACGCAGACAAAATTATTTCATGAAACTTGCAGCACATTATCGAAATAATTATATCTCGACATAATAACATCACTAACTGACCATGAGTAATAAATATGATGGTCTTTTTTTAACTTTTAGCCTTCGCAGAAACACATCATGATTCTCTGTTATTCTCCAGGGCTTGAAACACCCTCGTATGATTGCCTATCCCAAATATTTCATTTACATTGGTTTTCCGTAAGGCTCAATGTAGGTCGATTTATGAATTAATTCATTAATGAACACAATTACGTATGTACAATTTCATACGTTGAACATTTTTGACACGATTTGTGTGTATTTGTCTTTTTTCATTTTGTTTTTAGTGTGTTTGTTCATCAAAACCCCTTTTTTCAGGAAAAGCTAACGAGTTGACATTAATATCAAATACGAAGAATTACTGCAATCGAATACCCTACCTAATCCCGTAAAAAGTTTCTAAACTCACATTAAAGATTTTAAAAAAATCAATCGTTTTTTAAATCTTACTCACTCATCAAAACCTCCTGGGTACTTCCCGTTGACCTAGAATTTTGAAATTTGGTACGAAAGGAGATTTCACAGTACAATTAAAGGGAAAAAATTGGTTGTCTGTAAAGTCGGTTTACGGACGATAGTTTTACGTGATAACGTATTCCGTAATACATAACCTAAATTTTAGTAGCTGTCAAACTTGGGCCGAAGCATACTGCGCTCTCGCTTGCACGCACAGGGTCAGGCGGAACGTTAGGAACGTTACACTTTTTCGTGCGTGCAGCTGGTGTTTCATCAATTTATAAGACGTTATCACGTCAAAACTTGTATTAATTTTTATTAAGTTGTTATAACGATACAGAGTTCTCAAGGTGCGAGTTCTACAATATGAACGGAGTTTTTCTCATAAAATAATAATTGATGATTTGCATCCGCATTTGTTCCTGAAAAGGAGACATTGACTTTTTTCAGTATCTATTTAAGGACACCTTGTATATGTTTAACAATAAAGTTTTCCCTCTTGGAAGCATTGTTTGGACAACGTTACCGAGGATTGAAGAGAGACACTCAACTGTCAAACACTCAAAGAGGTGTTACCTCCGCAATGTTCCGCCCCATTTCCTAGCAAACATCAACTGTAGAGCAATTATATAATGTATAAACTTTACTATTGGTAACAGTAATTTGGCATAGAGAATTGGGCCATCTTGATTTTTGATGTTAGACAAAAAACGCACACATAAAAAGTTCTTAAACCAAAAGGGTCACAACTAAACCAGGGTTACTATCAAAACGCTTAAAAAACAACCCAACTCTAAACAGTGATTTTCCTGAAGACGAACTGAATGTTAGATGTGTAGGGCACTGAATATTTTTGGTTATTTTTTTTTTAAGTTTCTTTTCGAAGAGATGCAAATAATAATGTAATTCAATGGCAAAAGTACAGTGACATTTATGGTGGAAATGACGGGACAGTTACGGAAATTTCGATGACGAAAAAAGTGGTTATGCAAATCAGATCCTTTTAAAAAAATATTGTATAACTAGTGTGACCTGTGCGAATTATTCGCACTAAATAAGTATAATAATGATCACTTTACAAAATTATTTTTTAAATATGATTGCAGGTATTCAATTCGTTTCTAATTTTGCACACTGCTTATAACGTTCTTCTTTTTGTTGTATTACAATATGAGGCTCAGATGACAGATCGAAGAAATATTTTACTAAAATTGTCATATAGAGGCGCAAGTAGCAAAACCGTTGAGCTAAGCCGTCAGATGGCATCATGCAGCATTGCTGTGACGTTGTTCAGCGTTGCTCGCTGTTTCAAAATAAAAGCCGTTAGATGGCAGTATGCAGTATTGTGTCTGTTGTATTACAATATGAAGGCCAGATGACAGTTCGAAGTGTTGACGTTGTTTCAAAATTAAAGCCGTCAGATGGCAGACGTTGTTCAGCGTTGCTGTATTTTAATTAATTTACAAAAACATAATAATAAATTTTTTAGTTGTCGATGTCAGTAGAGCAAGCAATTACCTGTAAAATGATATATAATTTATGTGGAAAAATTGTGAGGTTTTTTCTAAAAAGGGAGGCAAACATCTTTAAACTGAGCGTATTAATATATATGATTAATGACAAATTTAATTTTTACGAAACCCTCAGGCGCGAGTTCTACTCGCACTTGTCCGTCTTTTTTGAAAACCTCTGCCTCATCAAAATATTTGTACAGCCATAAGTGACACCCTACTTTATAATCTAATTCTTGTACGCCATGTATAGTTGTATTGATGAAGTATCGAACCTGTTAATTAAACAATTTCCGCATCAAACTTTATAATACTCGACATTGTTTATGGAAAAGTGAACGTGTAAATATAATACTGTTGCAATGATGAAAGTTTATAATTGATTGGTATGCGAACTATTTATTAATAAGGTTTCCTAACTTCCTAGAGACAATAACGGATTTATCCCTGATAACTTTCCAGCTCCTCCATATTGCATGTGCTATAGACATAACGAATTGGATTGCCAGTCTAGGTTGCGCGAGTCAAATGGTGTAGAAAGAGATAACGATAAAGTTGAGGGCGTTGAGGCATATTCTCGTCTTCGTTGAAAAACACGTAGATCTCTGGTAAAGAGCCAATACGAAAACGTCAGAAAGAGACATGCCTTTATTGCCCTCTCTTTCTTGCGTGTTTGAATACGCAGTGGTAGACTAGCAGTCCAGTTTTTTATGTCGATGGCAGACGCTTAAATATTACTAATTGAAAACTGATTTCGAACTTGTTTATTAAAACAGCTATTTCGCAAAAAAACAAAACAGGTAACATTATAAAAACAAGGAGATTTATTAGGTTGAGGAACAATTGAAAAATAAGCTTTACTAGAGTATCTCTTGTGGCCAAAGTTTCAAAAAATATATTTCCCTGAAGATGAAAATATATTTTTTGAGGCCCTAAAGATGAAAATATATTTTTCGAAACGTTGGCCACAAGCGATACTCTGGTAAAGCTTATTTTTCAATTGTTCCTCAACCAAATAAATCTCTTTCAATACATATTTTTGGAAAAAAACTTCTACCAACAATTAAAAACCTTCATCGAACCCTTTTTTTTATTTTTTTATGCAGATAAAGTTTTAACCTAATAATAGAATTAACGTCATTATTTTTTCCAAATCAAATCATATATTTATTCAAAAAACATTAAAAGTCGATAATACGTGATAGTTTAGAAGTAGTAAGTATAGTCATGAGCGGAAGGGGAAGTACCTGCAGCCAACAGAAGTGATTTCATCACAATCAGCGATGACGGTATCGACGTTTAGCATCTGTTGTAACATCGTTTATAATTGTTTCGGATACGGAATCGGATGTGAAGAAGTATCGGATTATCCATAGTTTCTGAGTCGGAATCGAAGCTATGCTAACATTCCTGATTTATACTGTTCATAAAAAAATATATTTTTGATGTTTTCCCCGACTTAACCGCATGATTTTCCTGATTCACTAGTTTCACTATATTCTCAGGCTTGTGGCCAGTCCGTGATAACTGGTTGGATTAAAAGAATTACATTTTTTGTCATACTTATGCATTCCTCGGTATGTTTCCAATTACAAAAATGTGTTAATTTATCAGTAGCGAAAATTGTGTAGGTACCATTAAGTAATACTTATTGTACAGGTTGTTCTTTTGCACAAAAGTGTACATTGAAAACAAGAAATAAGTAAGCAATTATCAATTTTAACTACAACAAATATAGGCACTTACTATATGCAAATAGAGACTAAACCTAATAAAAATGTAAATTTAGACCAATTAACAGAATACAATTAAATATTTAAAAGTAAATTATCTTGCTTTCTCAATTTTTACTGGAAAAATAAACTAGTCTATAAGTATTACAGGTAAAGGACAGTCATAATTCAAAGATTTTTATTTAATTTTAATATTTCCTTTACAGACGCAATCGAATTTATTGTATGCCAATTTGGTAACAATCGCGGGTATTCACAAACTTTAAATAAGAATCGTGTCTCAAAATTTTAAAATTTGTAATTGAAACAACGAATTTTGCATTTCCGTACCATTTCTTCTTCATTCTACAAAATTACATTTCGAATTGCAAAAGTAAAAAAAATAATCTGGATGGTAAACCATTGTCCTAAGAAGTAATGAATTAATGATGACCTTAAGTAAAACCTTAGATAACAATGGCTGAATTGCAGTTGTTAGACTGGACCTAGAGGCGGCAGCGATTTGGCAGGTTGCCTGCCTGGTACGTCTTTGGGAAAATCGATTGTGAATACTGAATCCATTGCGTCTTGTTTCAACCATTTTGTAACTAATATTTCCATACACAAAGACATTTTAGATATTCAATCGGCATTTTGCCAAATCTTATCAAATATACAATAAACTCGGTTAAACTAAAAGTGGCCACTAGATATTAAATTGTTATAAATTATTCGAAAACAACGTTCTTTGAAGCAGTACTAGGTCTAATAAACCATTCATATATCAATGTATGTCTGGATCATTTAGATCGCTTTTAGTTACATTTTCAATTTATTTATATATATAGTTTATTGTCCCATATGGCAAAAAGAGTGATGATACATTTGTGGCCAAAAAATCTTCAATAAACAAATACCAATCGAAAAAAAAACTGCCTGTGTTTGACTGTCATTCTTGTTATCCTTAAAATTTTGCCATCAGGTTTCGGGAGTCATTAAATAAAAAAAGTTTAAGAGCCACAGTTTCAAAGGAAGTTGAGTTTTTTTATATTAAAGCAATAAAAAAGATAAGCACTTGAATTATGATTTGCTTCAATTTTATGAAAGCGCACATAAAACGACAAACATAAATATTTTAACATGCTTGAAAACTGTAAATTTATATTTATTGGCTGTACGGTTCGGAGATTTGGCAGAGTGAAGTTTTAATTTGCTTATGGTTTTATTGTATCACAAGTAGAAGATTTCATTACATTTATTTCTGTTGAAAAATATATAGTATTTAATTAAAAAAGTATTTTAACAGTTGCTCAAACCGATCATGTTTATATACAGTGTGTTCATGGAATTATGAAATATGGGAGAATCAACAGAGTAAAGCTTATGGATCATTTCTCATGTCGGAATAATTTGGATGATGTATATATTTGAGCTTTAATTACCAAAAATATATTACGCTTAAAGGAGACCAGGTTTTAAATGTAAACCAATCATTTTTGTTGCTGGTAAAAGTTGAGAAACACACGATTTTGGTCAATTATAAAAATAAAATGCAAGAAGCATTAAGAATTTAATATGAACAATAATAATAATAATAATACGCGATATGTACATATATTTTGTAACAGTTAAGTGCTTGCCAGCTAACGAAAAGTAGCTAAAATTAAAACAAAAACTGGTGTTTTCTGGTACAATTCAAATATCTTCTTTAAATAGATATCCTATTTTCAGATTTGTTTCTTTTTTAACATACAACAATTTTTTATATTTTTGGGGTTTCTACACGATATACGTATATTGCAACGCTTCGCTACATTTTTTAAATAAGTATTTAAATTAAAATAAATATAGTTTAAAAAAAACTAAAAAACACGCTTTAGATCGAACTAAAAAGTAAAAAATATTTTTTTTAAAATAAGCTTAAAACAATAATGAATAAAAAATACCAGTATTATTGTGAAAAAAGCGTGGGGCGCTTTGTTCTACATTTTCGTACATCGAGGGCCCCACGCTTTTTTCACAATAATATTAGTATTTTTTATTCATTATTGTTTTAAGCTTATTTTAAAAAAATTATTTGTTACTTTTTAGTTCGATATAAAGCGTGTTTTTTAGTTTTTTTTAAACTATATTTATTTTCCACTTTTTAGTTCGATTTATTGTCAAAAATTTGCCGAAAAAAAATTGTTTTGGACGGATTTAGAGCCCCCGACCCGTGATTCCGAGAGTTGACGTCAGCGAAGACTAGCGCCTTAGACCGCTCGGTCAACGATTGCTCTTACAGTAGTGGCATAGCATACTAACAGTAATTAACCACTTGCTGTAGTCCAAACGAGTTTACAAACAAACATACATACATACAAACTTACAAGTGAAACTAATATAAAGCGTGTAAAAAAATCACATGAATCAATTTTACCTTGGCCAAAATAAGTTTTACTTCCGGAGTCCTGTGCACTCGAATTGAACTTGCGCTTGGTCCGTTTTTTTAACTAAATGCTTTCGACTGAAGCTTGTTGCACTACACAGAAGATGTATCAACCGCCGATAATATAAAAATGTAAAGACAATTTTAAATGACACTAACTCGAAAGTAATTTCCATTGTAAACAAAGTCTAGACAACAATTCAATTAAACTTCATACGCACATAGAGGACAGTAAAAATATCGAAATAATAGCAATTAATAATGCATATTAGAGTCCGTGTCTCGACATTATATAGACGCAATTTGCAGCATTACCGCAGTCTTTAGAGCTGTAACATTAACGAGAAATTGTGTACCCGTATGTATTCGTTACTTAAAGAACCAGTCTTTGCGTATGATTTTGTTGCTAATTTGTTGCTCTGAGATTATATAAAAATTTATTTTGTTGCTGTGCATAGGAAAAAAATTAACGATGTGTTAGGATTGATAACGTGCTTACATTAGCCAGTACGGCTCAAAGCGACAAATCAACAGCGACAAATTCATTCTTTGTCCATGCTTTTGTTGCTAATTTGTTGCTCTGAGATTATATAAAAATGTATTTTGTTGCTGTGCATAGGAAAAAAATTAACGATGTGTTAGGATTGATAACGTGCACGCTATCAATCCTAACACAAAATAAATTTTTATATAATCTCAGAGCAACAAATTAGCAACAAAATCATGCGCAAAGAATAAATTTGTTGCTGTTGTTCCGCTGCTTTGAGCCGTACTGGCTAATGTAAGCACGTTATCAATCCTAACACATCGTTAATTTTTTTCCTATGCACAGCAACAAAATACATTTTTATATAATCTCAGAGCAACAAATTAGCAACAAAATCATACGCAAAGAATACATTTGTCGCTGTTGTTTTGCCGCTTTGAGCCGTACTGGCTAATGTAAGCACGTTATCAATACTAACACATCGTTAATTTTTTTCCTATGCACAGCAACAAAATAAATCCTACCGATCTCTTATCATTTAGCCTGAAAGTGATTACACCATTCAAAAGCAACAAATTATGGTACTTTCATAATGAGTATATCTAAGCTACATATAGAGATACAACCACTGGCTATGCCATCTTTATATAACGCTACCGTATCCATTGTTTCTCGAAAACGGTCAGAGCAGCAAAATCAGTTTTGGGGTAACAAATTAGCAACAAAATAGCAACAAATTATGGTGCTATTAGCTTCGTGGGCTTTTGATGTGGATATGCTAACTTTATAGACCTTATTTTTTATTCATTATTGTTTTAAACTTATTTTAAAAAAATAGTTTTTACTTTTTAGTTCGATATAAAGCGTGTTTTTTATTATTTTTCACTTTTTAGTTATATAGATATAAAGCGTGTTTTTTTGTTTTTTATAAACTATATTTATTTTCCACTTTTTAGTTCAATTTATTGTGAAAAATATGCCGAAAAAAATATTTTTTTTTATTTCGGCGTGGACGGGATTAGAACCCACGACCGGTGGATCCGAGAGTTGACGTCAGCGAAGACTAGCGCCTTAGACCGCTTGGTCAACGGTTGCTCTTACAGTAGTGGCATAACATACTAACAGTAATAAACCACTTGCTGTACTCCAAACGAGGTTACAAACAAACATACATACATACAAACTTACAAGTGAAACTAATAAAAAGCGTGTAAAAATAGCATAGGCTTACCTTTAAAAAGTTTTTTTTTTCTAATATTTTTTTAAACTCAACGTAGTTTAAAATTAGCAAATAAAAAAAATTGAAAAAATAATAAAGGACGAATTTTATCAACCCTGTCGTATTATCTCTATACGATAATGCTATATAAATATAGTATATTTAAATCTGCCGTTTTTATGGTTTAATATTTGAAGATAATTATAGAATAGATAAGAAAATGAGCGACATCATCAAAAAAGAGTTTAAAAATATTGTTTAACAATTTCATCTAAGTATGTAGTGTAAATAAAATATAAATTGCAGTTTAAATTACCTATTTAAGCTTCTAATTTGCATAATACATAATTTATGCAATCAAGAATCGTCTGTATATAAACATTAAATGAAAAAATTTACTTTTATAATAATTAAAGCAATGTACAAAAGTCAGGAAGTTCAAATCGATACAAAAAAATAAATATAGTTTAAAAAAACAAAAAAACACGCTTTATATCGAACTAAAAAGTAAAAAATATTTTTTTTACTTTTTAGTTCGATATAAAGCGTGTTTTTTAGTTTTTTTTAAACTATATTTATTTTTCACTTTTTAGTTTGATTTAAAGCGTGTTTTTTTAGTTTTTTTCAAACTATATTTATTTTCCACTTTTCAGTTCGATTTACTGTCAAAGATTTGCCGAAAAAAAAAACAAACTTTTTATTTCGGCGTGGACGGGATTAGAACCCACGACCGGTGAATCCGAGAGTTGACGTCAGCGAAGACTAGCGCCTTAGACCGCTCGGTCAACGATTGCTCTTACAGTAGTGGCATAACATACTAACAGTCATATACCACTTGCTGTAGTCCAAACGAGGTTACAAACAAACATACATATATACAAACTTACAAGTGAAACTAATATAAAGCGTGTAAAAATAATAACTTTTTCAAACTTTCAAAAATAAAAACGTCTGCAGCTGTTAAACAATTTCTCTGAATTGTTCATCACTTCAAAAATAAGTATCGTCTATATGTGAATTGTCAAGTCGTTTTATTTGGATGTTAAATATTAATGGTCAACTGGCAAATTCTTTGGAATTCAAATGTTGCGCGTGATTTGACGATTACATAGCTACTCGATATTAATAATTAATTCAATCGTGCGATGTGACAATCGCACTTTCGTTCGGCACTGTTTCTTTGGTACGCTCTGTAGCCTAAACGGCATATGTGGTGTCGTTAGATTCGCCTTAATTGTGGGAGTGACATAGAGGATAATGTTAATTACGAACTGTAAGATTCAATAATATTCTTATTAATTTTATAACACAGTGTTTTCTATTGTGTTGTATGAAACACAGTCATTGTTACAGTCCAAAGCTATATACAGTCTCGCTGTCGGGACTCAAACCCGGAACTTCCACTCACGCTGCGATCGATTCACTTGTCCCTACTCTATGAATGAATTAATAAATAAATTAGGGGTTATGGCATAATAGCCCGTTATGCACGTTACCCTAGAAGAATTTTTTTGCTTCCTCTTGACCTGGATCTAGTCCTCCAATAATTTAGATCTTCTCATGAACTCCAGAAGATTGGTGACTAGATTGTCCTGAGGAATTATTCCACTCTCATCAATGTATCCAAGGATGGTTATTCTCCTGTAGGCTAGGGCCTCGCATTCGAACAGTAGATGGTCGGCTGTTTCGTCCTCCATTTCGCAATATCTACACTGTGTCATTCCTGACGTATCCCCATCGTGTGTAGATGCTTTCTCAGTGATGTATGACCGGTTAAGAGCCCCACCACTTTCGTGAGTTTAGGTCTACTGAGTTTGATCAAGTCCTCTGTAAGCCCACAAACATTCTTTTCCCATGTAAGCTTCCTGGATTCGAGCTTCAGTCAGTGGTTTGCTGATTGCGGGTCCAGCTTTTGACAGTTTGTTGAATATTTGTGTAAGTAATTCCACAAACCGGTTCTGGTCCAATGAATTTCGCAGAGGTTCCTTGTCGAGCAAGGCTATCTGCCATCTCATTGTCCCAGATTCCTTCATGACCTGGTACCCACATTAAACATACTTTGTTCTTAGTTCCCAGTTCATTGAGTGAACGATGGCAATCCCATACCAGCTGTGAACTGAATTTGTCGGATTGCAATGTCCCCACTCTATACTCTGAACCCAGCCAATACACATTCTTAAAAACGATGTCAAGTTATTCCGAACGATATATGAAACGTCGATATTTTATTATTGGATCCCGATCAATGCCATGGTGTATATAATATGTAGCTATATTATCCACAGACAAATATAAAACTTACTAATAAATTAAAGTAATTAATCCCTTAATACGCAAAAAATAGAACTGCACGTGTTGGGTTGGCGCAAATTCGATAAAGAAGTAACTGAGAGCATTATTACAGAACCTACCTATTCTAATTATAGAGCATTAAGGTACAAAATACGACACATGAATGACCTATATACGTCAAACGGACAGTCGTTCTAGACACCGATTGCATAATACCTTGAAAAATGGTACTCGTTTTTCCTCTTATACTGAAATTCTTTATCGAGCTAGGACATTAAGTGGTAGCAAGCTTATAGATGAAACTTGACATATTTCACATCTATAACATAAATAGGAAAAGTTTATATGTATGTTTGTTTGCGGTTGGTAATCCCCGGAACTACTAAGCCGATTGCACTATTTAAAAGCCTATCTATGCCTGAGTGGCAAAAACTATAGTATACTAGCGGTCCCGCCCGGTTTCACCCGGGTGCAAAAGAACGAATGGGGGGGAGGTACATGAGTACGCACGTTCATCTTAATTTACCGAGATGAATGTTGTGTTCAAAATTCAAGATGATCGGAGTTACCGTTCAAAAGTTTTTGTCGGACGGACTTTTGAGTTACATTTTGCAACATTTTTCATTGATGCTCCGCTCCTATTGGTCGTAGCGTGATCTTATATAGCCTATAGCCTTCCACGATAAATTGGCTATCCAACAATTTTTTTTTTTTCAATTCGAACCAGTAGTTCCTGAAATTAGCGCGTCCAACCAAACCAACAAACTATTCAGCTTTATAAATTAGTACAAATTACGCTATGAAGAGCAGTGGAGCGATCTCTGATCCTAAATTATAAGCGATGGCTAAACTTTTAGAGATACAATAAAGCGACATCCATATACTATTATGTAAAGGTGTAAAATTTGTATGTTTGTTTACCTCTGAAACTTCTGAACCGATTCTAAACATTCTTTCACGAATACAAAGTTACACTATTCCTAAGTAATATAGACTATATTTTATTTTGATAAAAAATAATAATCCCAAATAATAAACTGGCTAAATCTGAACGCATGGTGGAAGTGCAGGAATTTTATGGTGGCAGTACAGGTAGATAAAAAAATCTTTGTTCAAAATTAGCTACTGTTGTCGCTGCCGAGTGGGGCGCAGCCCCGTGAGGCAATATAAGGCTCCACTACTGCTATAACATTTTTTTTTCACCTCAATCTCGTGCGCAGTCACGGGTAGCGATGGTGAGATATATTTGTTGTATACCTAATCATTTTGTTGCCAAACCAAACTCCACTCGGGCTAATCCGAACCTGAAAGCTAGTCTTTTTGACGTGATAACGTCTTATAAATTGATGAAACACCGGCTGCACGCAGGAAAAAGAGTAACGTTCCGCAAGCGAGAGCGCGATATAAGCGATAGTCTCTCTCTTCTCGCGTGACGTCAGAGAGTAGTGTGCGTTCAACATTTTTTTCGGCTGTTCCAGCGAAAGCTACATCTGACAGATGGCCAGATAAATTATACGGTTTGTTAACAAATATATAATATATATACATATACATTCTTTTAAATGTCTTTTATAATTGCTTAAAAATATGTATTTTGCTTTGGTTGATCAAATTATTAGTCGGTAAAAATATAGTTTGACAGCTACTAAAATTTAGGTTATGTATTATAAAATATGATATTCGAGCGGAATACGTTATCACGTAAAACTATCATCCGTAAACCGACTTTACAGACAACCAATTTTTTTGCTACATATGGGAACGATGTTTTCATTCCCTTGGGTATTTTTGACTACAACGTGTATAATAGAAGATTTTTTATTCAAAATATAGAAAACTACCTAAGCTAGTCGAAATATTTCCATTTTCGTTGATGGTTACTAAAAAATCAATCAAAAAGCTAAAGTTAGAATGCAAAGGAATTATTTCCTTTTATATTATCTGTTTTTATTTGGGTCAATTATTTGTTTGCCATTGTTTTGTACATTAAAGAGTACACTTAGTTTTTCAAAGTTTATTCTAATACTTTCAGCCCAAATTGCGCATGAAAGAATTTACCAAAACAACAACGCTAATATTTTTTTGTTGTTTAAAAACAAATCTGTATCCCGTGTACATTATAATATACCTAACAAATGGCAACATCGCCTGAAGTCAGAAACGATACAAATCAACACATTTACAAACACAGATTCCTATATGACATATTATATAGGTAAGTGATGCCCTGCCAATAAATACAATAGTCGCAAATGAACATTTTTGTTCTTTGTAATATGTTATGTCTGCTCTAATAGCACGACCATGGTTCTATTTTCAAACATCTTTATTGCAAAAGACAGTTTTAAAATGTTACATACAGTATTCTCATATACAGATGTCCCGCAATGGCATGTAATTTTGAGGAAACAAAAAATCCTAAATGTGTCCAGTTAATCAACGATGTCCGTTTGATAATTTAAGGTAAGTCACGTGTCTATTAATAAAGTTTTTCGACTTCAAATCATAGACGCTAATGACCTCAGCTGTTGAGCGTCTATAATTCACAATCTCTCTCTCTCTCTCTCGACTTCAAAGAATGTCAGAAATTCTCACACGTGCTTATATATCATAATATCATTCTATTGTGGGACACCTGTATTAGAATAAAATTTATTTTTACGGTACTAATTAAATCTTTAATTTATAGGATTATCATTGATCATTGATATTAACATTTATTTTTTTGTAAAAACAGTGAATATTAGCTTTAAATATAGGTATCCATTAACATTTATATAAGAACCAAGGAGTTTTGTCCTTGAATATATTTTTTTCCTTCTGACTTAATTCCAGGGAATAAATTGAGATACAAATTGGTTTATGCTGGGTTTTGATGTAACTATCAGCTTCAAATCTAGATTTAAATTTAAACGTCGTCTCGGAAATCAAGTAAAAGTGTTATGTACGATAGTACTCATAATTAGGAGATTTCAAGTTTCTTTCTAATAAACAGACTGTTATTTAAATAAATAAATGTATATTGTCTTTACAAGGTATGCTAAGAAAACAAAGTCCTTATAAGTAATATCAGGTAGCAAAAAAGGTAATGTAGATTTCTGGTCTCTGACAAACAAAAACAATAATTTGAATAAAATTACTCACGAATTATTGAACACCAATTTCAAAGCGTTGGCCTGAATATTGAAATCAGACCAAACTTCAAGCAGTAAGCTTTATGGTTTGTTTTATGGCATGCCATATTGATATTCAGCAAACCTGAATGCATAAATTTCTTTCGAGGATAAATGTTACACTACCCATCTTTTAAATCGATTCAAACCAGTCACAAATCGAATGAATACACGCCTACTATTTGATTTGGTCAGAGCAACTAAATATTATTCATGTTTTGATTACGTCACACTAGTAATTATAGACAGCGCAAAACCAACAAAGGAAACTAACCTTGGTTGTCATCATATCCACATGCAATGTTTGGCATAACCACACACGAAAAAATCCATTAGCTTGGATGGTACTCTAAATATGTCAAATTGTTCTTAATCGTAATTAAATTAGTGGCGGATAATGATAATGAACCCAGCAATAAATGTAAAATATAATATATTGTGTTTCCTAGGAGCTTCTGAGCTACTGGATCGATTTTGACTAATAAAGCATCATCGAGTCTTGGCAACATGCATGTTATAGAATATAGAGTATATTACATCACCACGGATCCAATATGGCGGATGATAAGCGCAAATAACAGACTACGAAAAAATAGTTGAAATGAATATCGTGTACCCTAAAAGATAGTCATTTCTATTTCTTTTTTTCGTAGGGTATCAAATGAAAGGGGTTGGCGAACTAAAAATATCTAAATAAAATAAAAATTAAATTAAAGCCCGCCTACGAAAAAGTAGAAAGCTTCCCATATCAAAATAAGTCGCGTAAGTAAAACTACCTGATTGCTTTTCATATGAGAAGCTTGTTTTTTAAGTCGGGTTTTAGTTTTTAAGCTTTCATTTTTAAAAAGACGAAGTTAAAATATCATATACCTGTAACATACTTATAATTTATTACCAGACCCAGCAAATCAAAACCTAAAAAAGACCTTACCACATTTTTAACTTTACAGTATTTAGATATATAGGGAACTATAGTATTTTTACACTATATTTTTGAAAATAAGTACCATGCGTGTTGTCATTTTTTATCTGTAGAAAATATCGCGCATAAAAATGATATCGACTTCGTTACGATTAGAAGCGTATCAACGTCAATAATGACCAGAACGAAATTTCATCAAAATCGATCCAGCCGCTTTTCGTGTTTAAACAAAAAGACAGTATTATAGTGGATTTTAGGAACAAAACTATCGACTTTTCCGTCACAATTTTGTGTTAGTATCGATATGATTTTTTCAGGTACAAAAGTCAACTCGGTTCATACTTGCTGTGAAATTTTCTCAAAAATTTTTTTGACGAAAAAAATTATATTTTTGAACCGTTTTCCAATACAGTTATTTTTGTACTTTTCCGTAACTGTGTGTATAAATATTTATTTATAAAGCAGACTTTAATTATCTCAAAGATATATAACAAATATTTAAAAAGGGTCGTGCGAAGTACATATTGAAAAATGTCAAAGTTTTGTATAGGTATATTATTGGTTTACAATTGTCCCAGTTCCGAGAAAATATAATTATTAAACAATCATTATAAAAAACAATCAGTGCAGTAGCGTCCTCAGGAAGGACGATTGGGAATTTTATTTTGACATTTAGACTACTTACTTAAATAGCAACGTCAAAATATAAAGCTTCCTTTAGCGAGTTAAGAAAACGTAAAAAAGAAATTTAAACAATTTGTGACAATCCTGTTGATCACCGGACATAAACAGGGAGTATCCACCATGCCTCATTAACATAACATAACTCTTCTTGATTAAATAATGTGTACATTATTATAGCTAATTAAATGTCGAAGCTGTGAATTCATATGTGAAACGGTAAAACATTGGACTAAGTGCACGCTCCATGAAATTAATTAATCGAATTAACTGAATAATAATATGAAGTATGCTACAACTTCCGATAATCTATTGACAGGGTTAACCAAAATTAGCTATTACTGAATCATTTATTGATATTTATGTCCAGTCAAAGATTAAAAAATGACGTGTGTAAAAACTAAAACCAAAACATTCTTTCGTATTCCTACGACTGTTATCATAAACAATTCAGTGATAAAATAGTTTGCAATTTGACTTTCGTCTTTCTGATATAAAAACCGGTTAAAAGTAACAGAAACTATGGACCATCAGTTTTAAAAATCGCCGAATATTTGGAAGGCTCCACAAGTATGCAATCTTTATCATAAACATTTCTTATCATTTATCTGTCATAGCAAGGTTGAAACGGCCACAGATATGGTTGAAAATATAGTAATAATGATCGATTTATAAAATGTAGTTTTTTTTTTTACTCACATTCTAACCAAATCCAGTAATTTTCTCTCTCCCCTGTCAGATCAGCCACAGTGGTGAATTCCAGCCTGGTGCCTGACTTGGTTGGTGCGTGCCTTGGCTAGGTGAACATGTGAATCTCTAATGGCCTATAGACTCTGGATGACGAATACTTCCACACCACACACTGTTCAGATATTTAATTATGTATTATTTTACTGTTAATATGTAATTTACTAAATGTGCAACGTACGTACTTATAATGTATTAATTAATTATTGTACAATGTATTCTATAATTCACATCAGCAATAAGCACACTAACATTGAGAACGAGGTTTGAAATGATTGATTTATTTTTATAAAATAATTGTTAAGTAGATGTTATGTTTATTTCATATTTTTTAATCCGGTAAGATTTTTTTTATACAAAAATAACGAACACTGAAGAATAAGAACATTTATAGATGTGTTTGGTTAGTTATATGTAATTATAGAAATGTTGTAATACATGTATAACCAACTTTAGACAGAGGTATTTCAATATGAAACTTGCACATACCACTTCGAATACGGCACCGGTAAAGAAAGCTTTTTGATGCTGAACTAAAGAATGAGTGAATGAAGATCAAAGCTTCACGGTTCACGAATCACGGCCATCGAGTTATACAAGTTTCTGTTACGTTTAATTATTTTGTTTGACAAAATCGAACGCGCTACCGAATGAGCTAACGCTCTGGCGACCTAGCCTAGCCTGGCGTTCCTAGGTCGGCCTCGTACGTATACTGTAGATACTATACTATGCGATACGATACTATACAGTACCGTACTGTATGAAGTGTGTACAGTCGTACAATACGACGAACACTCTGCCTCGAACGAACTAACTGAATCTCGCTGTCGGTCAGTGTATTTTATAATAAAACACAACGCACCAACAGCAAGTCAATAAATAATTGTAATATTTTATAATGGTCGTTTGAACGCGGCGTGGTTCAAATTGTGGCAGTGGCACTAGCAGACGACGAGCTTAAAAGGCGACTGATGTTGCACTATGCAAGCCAGCGATGACGAAGATGACGATTGCAAACCTCCTCGCGCTATTATATATATAAATTTAGTTTAAAGTCGACATGAAACGTGACTGTGATGTAACAATTATACTGATTCGATTCCCGTTCCAACCCGCCAGTTACTTATGATCGGCCGTTTTATTCCTAGTTATCCGGTTCCGGCTGACGGTTATCGGTGCTAATGAAGGCTCTATTATATTATATTGTATTGTTATTTAAGTAGAATAAATAGCTAAGAGTTAGTAGCGGAGATGTTCCGAACGCTGTCGTACTGTATAATATGCATGTATATCTATATAATATATATATTATGTATGTATGTATAGTATATATATATATATATATATATTATACTTTAGTAGGTATGTATGTCAGGCGGGTACCCTTACTTTATATTATACGCACGGCACACTCACGCACCAGGACACAGGCACTCGGTGGACACGGTACGGGACACAGTCTTTTGACTCCCGGTTCCAGCGGCGACGAGAACGGCGGCACATATATGTATGAGTACGGCGGCGGCGGTGGCGGCGGCGGTTACGGTGGTGGTGGCGATAACGTCAACGGCGGCTAGACTAGACTAGACGTACTCAGTATCGGCCTCGCGGATAGAGTTGAGAAGTAGAGAGGTAATGGTAGTGATATACACAACTACAGCGATATAGAGTGTGGCAACTGGCAACCGTTAACACAACGCCGTTCTATCTTCGTCTTCGCTCGGCGGCTCGGTCTTCTAAGTTGGCTTGGCTCCGGCGGCCGGCCGACTATCCCGGCAGCAAGGCCAGCTGTTGCAGTTCTCGGCAGTCACCTCCTCACCACACTCACCTTCGGGGAATGGGCACAGACACGGTCACGAACTGCCGGCTGACAAACACTGTCGGTGACTCTGGTCTCGGTGCGCCCGACCGCTCCTGCTTCTCGATAACGACTGCCTATTCGCTTCGCTGCTGGCGCTGGGGGTTGTTCGCTGCTAGCGTCGTACTTATAGGGATTAAAGGGCAGACAGTTCACCGTTCTATTCCGTCGATCGCGTTACTGTGCGACGCTCCTAACTCACGCTAGAATGCGTCACCGTCTCACGCAAAGGCGCTATAACACCGTCGCAACGCTCATACCTAGCGTCATCCTTACCAATAAATACTAACTAGAACTACATAATATGATCACAACTAGCGGATTGGCATTTTTACTTTACTGACGTGACGCCATCTTGCATAACGAAGGAATATTATCTCGTACGAACATTTCCGAGTTGTCATTTGCGGGGTCATTTTCTGATATTGTATTATGTACTTAAGTATATCAGCACGTTATATCCAATATTGTCCTAAAACAGAAAATTGTATTTTTTGTCAGATTAACTAACAACTTCGAGATAACTGTTTCCTTAACAAAATTATCGAAAACAATAGATCAAAAATGATCGTGGTGAAACTTATCTAATAAATACAACAATTCATTATTAACACATTCTCAACTTGCGTTTACGTTTTTTCAAATAAAAAAGTGTTTTATTCAAAAATTTAAAATCAGCTGCATTTAAAAGTAAAATTTTAACTTTTACTCTTTAATAATTTTTAAAATCTATAGAGTATACTAAGTAAATATTTTTAACTTATTATTACTTAATTAATAGACAATTTAAAGTGCCTGTCAAGTTTCTCCGAAGTGATAAGTATACTTAAGTATTATAAGTAATTTAATAAAAAAATCTCTAAAGAACACCTAAGACGCGAACCCGATTTCATTATAGATGTCAGCTTGTCATTTTCTAAATCCTTCGGTCATATTCTTACTCAATCATCAACCAATGAGGTATTCTGCCGATTCGACCACATTTTTCGGTCTGTGATTTTACACCTGTAGCAAAGTTTACCTGTTACTAATGGAGAATGATGTGATATTGATATAAGTAGTTATGCAAAATAAGTTAAGTTTTTTTAAAAATAACAAACGAAAACGATTTAATATAGTAATTCGGAGAGATATATCCAAATATATGTAAGTTGACTAATATTTTTAACAATTAATAAGATATTAATAATTGAAAGTTATTGACACCTCAGTACCTGTACATTTTAAATTGACAATATGATAAAACGCTAATCCTTATTTACTTTCAAATTTGTGGATATATTGGTGTTTTGTTTCTAGATAAAGTGCTTTATATTATGCAGGTACAGGAAAAATGGAGAATTCTATTAAAGTTGAAAATATGAGTGAAAAAAACTGTAACAGTACAAATTCCTTGTGCCTTTCGGAACCTATTAAGGCAGAAATATTGAACGAAAAAAGTAGAAACAGTGCAAATTCCCTGTGCTTACCAGTGGAACTTTGTGTGGTTTGTGGAGACCGGGCTTCGGGACGACATTATGGTGCTATTAGCTGTGAAGGTTGTAAAGGTTTCTTTAAAAGGTCCATCCGCAAACAATTGGGTTATCAGTGCCGAGGTACAAAGAACTGTGAAGTAACAAAACATCATAGAAATCGATGCCAGTACTGTAGACTACAAAAATGTTTAGCTTGCGGAATGAGAAGTGACTGTGAGTATTTGATTATAAAGTAAAATCTTTAAGATGACTATGTAGACATGAATTGTATTTCCGCAGCTGTTCAACACGAACGAAAGCCTATATTAGACAAGCGGGAATTTCCAAACAACACAGCCGCAGCGCAACTTTTTGCTCAGAATCCATTAAATAAAATCTTTATACGTAAAGACCTTGGATTAGACAATCCTAATGCATCTTTGCCTACGTTCAACATTGCAGATATTGGTAAAATATTTTTAACATTTTAATATAACGTCGTTGGTTCTGTAATAGCTCTTACGTGGCAAATTTTACGTTTTTTAGATGAAAAGATTCAGGAAACAGAGCTCTGTACATTAGTAATACCTCCAAATTAATTTTACAGTAACCAACAAGGGGAAGTAACTCTTATGTGAAAAGTTGTATCAAATAATTCCTCCCATGTGCCAATAAATCCAAAATTAACGTTAAATATTTTTTAAGAAAATACTTTGTCTTAATTAAACATGTATAGTGAAGATAAGTATGAATTAGTAATATACCTCTGAAATTGCTAGTTCTTACCATCCATTGCTGAAATAACCACTTTTATTCAACTCATGCGCGTTATTCATGTTTTATCATGCTTAAAAACCGAACCCTAAATAGCCATTTACCGACTGGTGACAATTACTTGTCATAACTCAATGAAGATTCCTACTAGCTCGGCCATTGTGGAGTAATGAAAATAAACGTAACTATTTTCTGAGTCGTAACGAGGCTAAAATTGAGAGGCCGAATGTTTTCGACATGGAGTTTATTCATAACCGGCTAACCTCAAACCAAAACGTTGAATAGTGCTGTTTGGTGCTGTTAGTATTGACAGTTTTTTTTATAAAGAAATAAATAGATATTTACAACATCTTATTATAATTAAAACATGAATAACGCGCAATTGTTGAATAAAATTATGGGCGCAACTTGTAGGCTAAGTCATGACCTGTCAGCGCGATGAATGACTTAGACTACTAGTTACGCCAATAACTATTTAGCCTTTTCTGCAAATTTTACTTTTTACACATAAGAGGTATTACAGAACCAACGACGATAAGTATAATCGATTGATACTGACGCTTATTTCCTTACTTTAAGCAGGAGTCACTTCTCGAGAATTGTCTTATAGCATTTCTCCGAGTCGACCGATGCTAGAAGACGATGTTTCGGTAGACAGCGACATACATGGAGACGATGCTTTAAGCCTCGCTCGTAACAAAACTTTAATTTCAAAAGCATTGGACACGATGGCCCGAGTTCAAAATTATTCGAACAACGAAAAACAGCAGTATGAAAACGATGCAGTGTTTGATTTTGAGGGTCCTTTGTTACGAGAACAACATGTAGCGTTTAATTTACTAACACCAGACCCTGTGCCTTCGTATTTCCAAACGTATTATATTTATGAATGTAGCTCTAGATTATTATTTTTGTCAATACACTGGGCAAGAAATATACCCGCGTTTCAGCTATTAAAGTAAGTATCATTGTCAAAAGTATTAACTTGTTCTGTTTGGGCAACTTAACTGGTTTTTAATGTAAACCTAAGAAATTTTACTAGTTTGTCTTTACAAATTTTCATATTTATAACTGTTGGTATTTGTTACAGTTCTGAAATGCAGATCTCGATTTTACGTAAATGTTGGCCAGAACTTTTCATTTTAGGATCATCACAATGTGCCCAAGCTCTGTCATTATCAACGATACTTCCATCGCTTGTAAATAACTTACAATTGTCTATAGCACAAGAAAAGATATCATCGGCAAAAATAAATTTAATAACCGATCATATATGCAAGCTACAAGATTATGTCAGAGCTATGGAAAGACTTAGTGTAGATGAACATGAATATGCTTATTTAAAAGCTATAACTTTATTTTCAACTGAACAGTCTGATCCGGCTACACGTTTCCAACTCGAAAAATACCAAGAAAAATCATTTCAAGGATTAAGAAATTATATACAGAATAGTTTTCCAGAAGATGCCGATAGATTTCCAAAGTAATATACTTGAATTATCAATTTCCACAAATTATACACGAATCTAAAAGGCTCAGAAGTTAGATGCGAATGCGGGCTTGTACAGTCTGTTGAAAAACTACAAACTCGCAACTCAACAAAACTAAAATAACAATAACAACTTGGCAATAGCGTACTCGACTACTTTAAAGCAAGAGCGATAAGTGACAAAGGCATCGAGCGATCACGGCCAATCACCGACGAGCGCACGTTCCGTGCAGGTAGCTGGGAAGTGGTGGGAGTCTCAGCGGCTCTAAAATGTGCCTTTGCGACGCTGTTTGTGACTAACTTCCGAACCTTTTAGATCCGTGGCGCGTACTGTACATCATATATATTATACGCTAAGGTTAAGATGTTTGCCTCCCTTTTTAGAAAAAATCTCACAATTTCTCCACATAAATTATATATCATTTTACAGATAATTGCTTGCTCTACTGACATCGACAACTGAAAAATTTATTATTGCTTTTGTTTTTGTAAATTAATTATTAAACTTATATATATAGATATACATTAAGACACAATACAGCAACGCTGAACAACGTCTGCCATCTGACGGCTTTAATTTTGAAACAACGTCAACACTTCGATCTGTCATCTGACCTTCATATTGTAATACAACAAAAAGAAAAACGTTATAAGCAGTGTGCAAAATTAGAAACGAACTGAATACCTGCAATCATATTTAAAAAAATAATTTTGTAAAGTGATAATTATTATACTTATTTAGTGCGAATAATTCGCACAGGTCACTCTAGTTCCTAATATTTTGTTAAAGTAATCAGTTGCGAGTCTTTAGTTGACCAAACATATAATCAAATTTTTGAGAGAGAAAAATCTGTTACAGGTTGTTATTACGATTACCTCCACTTCGTGCCTTTGAAGCTGAAATAGTAGAAGAATTATTTTTTAATGACATAATGGGTCGGGTACAAATAAGCAATGTAGTTCCATATATTCTCAGTACGGGTTTAATTACTGGTGTGTATTTTTTTTTTTCAATATTTCTAGACACGTTTTTGGTATTAATAAATTATTTTATTAATTACTTTTAAAATATAACTTATTGTTAGAATGAACATTTATTAAGTTTGTTTTTAGCTAATACAGGACGGCAGGTTAAAGTCGAACACAACAATGGTGAAGATGACTACTTGAATAAGCGGCAATAATATTAGTTTTCACTGGCATGACTTTTTTTATTACTGAAAATGTGACCGATCCAGGAACTTCAAGAAAAATGCTTTATTTAAGAAAATTATTGTAAAGAAAAATATAATACATATATTTTAGTTAGAAATAATAATGTGAATGAAATTTAGTCATGACAGATCAGAGCCTGGCATCCAGGGCCCGCGCCCGGGCTGCGAGCCCCACAAGACAAGCATTTGTACGAATGTGGTCGTTTTATTTCAATATTTTTGTCGAAGAATTTTTAAGGCTGCGACATCTCAATTTTGCCCCGAGTTCAGATGACCCTATTTATGACACAGCTGACATTATGTACTTAATTTGTATTTAATACATATTATTTTTGAATAAACACCATATTTCATAGAAAGATGTTCGAATTTTTAAAATATTTGTATGTATACCTATATGTACTTTTTTCATTTTTAAGATAGGAGGTTCTTTGTGATCATCATTAGTGATGTGCCGGATTGTTAAAAATATATATCCGCGGATATGGATCTGAATACGGATCTTAACTTTGTTAGAGTACGCGGCGGTAAATATTGCACATCGACCTTTGGAAAGAGACTATCTGTTATGGGAAAAAGTTATTGACCTCTTTAAGAGTTAAATCTCATAACAGATTGTCTCTTTCCAAAGATCGATGTGCAATATCTCATTAAAAAGATAGTTGATTTAGTACCTTTGAGTTATGTACTATTGGTATGGTACTCACTACGATAAATGTTTGCAACATAAAGGTGCCAAATACGATTTAAAAAAATAAAAAATAATCTGAATGGAATTTAACAGGTTTTCATTATTACCTAATCACCTATATATATAAAATTTCATGTATGGATTGAAAATTAATAAGGTAAAAGATCCGCCAAACACTAACGGATACAGATCTTTCTTCTCCCTCGGATATCCGCGGATACGGATATCTGGCACATCACTAGTAAGTATATATACGATGAGTCAGACCACAGTTACCAGTCGTTTTTTTCGAAAATGGTTAGTCGTAGAGAGTTGTATAAAAGCCCTAATGAAGAATCGAATGGTGATATTTTTTCTACCGGAAAAATATCTTTAAAAAATAAGCAAGTTTTGTAGCTCATTTTTTTTGTTACTGCCACCCCTGTTAAGTAATATTCGTTTGAAATTATTAAATTAACATGTCAGAATAACAAACTTAATTTTAAAAGTCGACATTTGAAATCTAGTTACCTAATTAAACAATGTCACAATAAGTTTTCAATAATTTCAATTGTTTTTTTTTTTTTTGTCGGAAAATACTTAAGAGTTACTCATAGCATATTATCTAGATTCTAGAAGATCTCAACAGTGTTTAGAAGTAAATGGAGAACAATTGTGACATTGTTTAATTAGGTAACTAGATTTTAAATGCCAACTTTTAAAATTAAGTTCGTTATTATGACATGTTAATTTAATAATTTCAAACGAATATTACGTAACAGGGGTGGCAGTAATAAAAAAAAATGTCCTACAAAACTTGCTTATTTTTTAAAGATCTTTTCAACAATACCTTTCGACCTATCGTGCTATTTAAAATTCCGGAGTTCTAAACATTCTGGAGCAAACTAACAAGGAAGCCGACCTTTCCGAGGGAAAAAAATATCACAATTCGATTCTTCATTAGGCCTTTTATAATAGATTTTTGACACAACGACTAAACGTTTTCGAAAAAAACGACCAGTATGGGTGGTCTAACACCCTAGTAAAAATTAAAATTTCAGCAAAATCGGCAAGACAGGGTTAAACTTCTAAAATTTATGAAACCACTATTTGTAGATAAGTGAATGACTTAGTGAAGTGAATCATATATATTAATACGCTATGGTTTAAGATGTTTGCCTCCCTTTTTAGAAAAAACCACACAATTTCTCCACATAAATTATATATCATTTTACAGATAATTGCTTGCTCTACTGACACCGACAACTAAAAAATTTATTATCGCTATTGTTTTTGTAAATTAATTAAACTCTGAACAACGTCTGCCATCTGACGGCGTAACGTTAACATTTCGATCTGTCATATACATCTGACCTTCATATTGTAAATACTGCCATCTGACGGCCAACGCTGAACAACGCTTTTGCTACTTGCGCCTCTATATGATAATAATATTTCTTTTGCAACAAAAAAGAAGAACGTTATAAGCAGTGTGCAAAATTAGAAATGAATTGAATACCTGCAATCATATTTAAAAAATAATTTTGTAAAGTGATAATTATTATACTTATTTAGTGCGAATAATTCGCACAGGTCACACTAGTAAATATAAATGGATGCATTGCTGCACTGAAGCAAACACTACCTAAATAATGATGCATCATTGCATATAGCAAATACAGTATTTTGTAGGATATGAAACCGTGACTACTTTTTTTAAATAAATTTTATTGAAAAAATGTCTCAATATAAAACAAAAAGATGGTGTTTCAGAACGTAACACAGACTTTCTATGAACATGCATACTAGTTCTGCTCAAATCATCCAATTATATCATAAAATAGATTTGCAAAATAATACATAAAAAATATGCGAAATATTTTCTATTTTACAAACGAACAAAAAAAATTGTTTACTCGTAAAGTAGGTACCATTAGGATTGGAATTCGGTACAAAATAAACCAGATTTTATTCTTAATAATTTCCTGATCTTTAAGATCAGATAACAACAAATAGTTTTAATTAGTTGACTAGCTTGAGTTTAATATTATCAGCATCCACAAATTAGTCATGAACTCACATGGTCAGTGGAACTTGCTAATAAATAGACTCTAAAAAAACATTGCAATATGACCATTTGAGTCACGCGCAGGTACAATTCCTAACTATGCTTTACGTATAAAATAAATTTAAAATTAAACAAACGTAAAATTTATGTTTCTTAAAAGTATTTGACATCATTCTAGAAATAAATATTATAAAATTGCAAAATTAATAATTCTTTACGGACATAATTTTCAAATTGTGCTATTAAATTTGAAAATAGTACCAGAAAACTATTGCAGAGCGAGTATTATTAACTAATTAAATTATTGGTACATTTGTTCCGGCTGATCAAACCCTATACGTGTGATAACTAAAATTTTGCCTGACAAAAACTCAATAAGAAATAGTATTAACAACTAAACAATCAACTTTAACTTAAATGTAGTCTTTTAAATTATGTCGCAATTCATTTAATAAACATACATTCGAAGTACGGTTAATTTTTTATAACAAACAAAAGTGAAAATATTGTTTTAATTGTAATTAATGTTACATAAATGATTAAAAAAAAAACTTTATAAAACAAAAACTATATTAAACATTCTAACACGCTGAAAATAATGATTTTTGATACAATGGCGTAGCGAAAAATTCCGCTTTGGAAAGAGGGCCCTCCGACTTGTCTATCTTTGATACAGAAACTATGCCATTATAAAGCTACCTCGGAATTAAAAATTGAAATAAAATCACTATGACTAAATTTTAAAAATACATATTAACTTTTTAATCACATTAATGATCACTTATATTTTTAGGCTCTTGGGTATCGTCCTGTGCACTGCGAAAATCTGACGGGACAGGTTTCCGCTACCAGTGCGTTTTAGTAAATTTATTTTCTTAGCTTTTTTGTACTACAGGTGATTTCTTACACAATGTGTGTTCAGATCAGAACTAAATGCTGCCACTTTTATAAAAATATAATAAACTTCTTTCTTCTAACTTACAAAATTGCTACATTATTCTCAGTGTGTTATACATTTGATTTATTATAATCAATAACAAATAAATCACAGACACATGAAATTTGATTCTTTTTAATCAATTCAATTTTCAGGGAATTGTCGGTAAAATCATTAAAATAATACTCATAGATATATATATTTTATAGATTGCGGATACACTAGCGCCTCCTGTACCTTTTAGAAGCCATTTTGTACGTGGAAAACGCCGATAAAAGCGCGCGAGATTAAAAAATATTAATTATTTTATAATATGATTTTATTGAGAAAAACGACAAAACTCACAGTAAACAGTGATATTTCGCTCCAAAACCTATTTTTATACTGAAACGTTTAAAAAATAACAAAATTGAGCGTAAATATAATGTAAAAGCTTAGAACATTATACATTGTCAATTTGGCATCAAGGTTGACAAGCATTGATGCCAATCTGACAATGTAAAATATTTTAAGCTTTTATATTATATTTATGCTCAGTTTTGTAATTTTTGAAACGTTTCAATATAAACGTCAGCCACGTGTGTTTTTCAGTTCAAGTGATACATGTAATTATTATTTGTTTTCATGTGTCAAAACTTTTTTTTTACGAGGTAAGTTTCATCGTACTTTAGTCAATCGAAGGTACTTCTTATTTGCATGTTTTTGTTTCATTGTAAACTGCATATATTTAGGTACATTTTAACGTAACAATTATAATCCAAACCTAAACTAAAGTTAAAATTTTTGACGTGAGATATCAAAATAGCCGGACAGTACACAGTGGTTCAAGTAGACTGAGTAGACAGTGAATCATGATCCACTGTGTATCTAACATTTTTTTTATTTTAACAAAAAAAAAAAAAAAAACAACAAGTGAATCGGCTGCTGTGGTCATTCTCACTACAAAATGATTATAATACTGCAAAAATTACAAATTTATTAATAATAATGGAATGTTACATATTAGATAGGTAAGTATGGTAAGTAACCTAACATTTTACTAATCAACCAGTTACTGTCAGCATTTTTATTTCATTTCTTTGATAAAGCATCGATAAAACCCATTTTTAATTATATTGATTCACTGTAAACCTACACGACACACTGTGTACTCAAGGCTGAACCACTGTACCCATCTAGCAGTACACAGTGAATCATTTTCTACTTAAAAAAAAAACTTTTATAAAACATTTTTCTTTGTAGATAATGAAAAAAAAATAATGAAAAATTAAATTAAAATAACCACACTATACAGATGCCATATTTTAGTTTTCTTGGTACCTTAAAATTGTATGATATAGCCAATAGAAAAAAAAATGTGATCCACTGTTGACAATTTGACCCTACATAAAATTTAATATTATTTTCCATTTAAAGTCCGTAGTATTTATTTTCAATAATTATGAATAAAAAATTAAATAAAAATTGTAAACAACACTTTGTGAATCACAAAGTGTTGTTTACAATTTTTATTTAATTTTTTGACATAAAAAAGTGGAAAATAAATTATAATTTTTTATGTTTAATTTTATTTTCTAATTTAAAAAAATAAAAAAAAATTGTTTTTTTTTTGAGCTTTGAAAAAGTCAATATTTTTGACGAAACGTTAGCAATAAAGGAAAGAATTATATACCTATGTGTCCGCATTCCCATTATTCATAATTATTGAAAATAAAATTTAATTTGATAGGCGTCGACCTTAAAACTTTGTTATTTTACGCTGTACCTAGTACTTTTATATTTTAAACAGAAAACGTCATTCTTTAGACTTTAAATTTATAAAACAGTCGATAATATCACATTAATATTATAATCTTTGAAAAGTTTTATGAAGTTTACATATGCATTATGTAGGTATTAACTTTAATTATCAAAATCAATGTACTAAATGCATTATGAATCACCTGTCATATCCAATCCATCATCTGAAACGTACACACCTGGTGAAAGGTTTGAGCATGTTGATACGTGTGAAGATAAGGTAGCATTATATGCTTCGTCGGCACTTAGATTCAATTTTAAATTCGTAGCTCTGTTATATTGATCTAACGGGATTACAAACACTGATATATCGTCTACACTCGCGTGTTTTAAGTTAGTAGTCAATCGCCATGAGCGTTCAATCAGTTTTCCTCGCGCATGCGCTACCAGCGCTTGCGCAGCAGAATTGTAGCGATGCAATGCGGTTGGGAACTGTTGAAAGGTTTTTCTTATCACTCTGTCCGCCTGTATAATGCTCGTGACATCCCATAATCCGTCTGTTCCCAAGACAACAACGTCATCCGAAGATGTTACTAATTCATTTAGTTTCACGATTTGGACATCAGGATGCGATGACAGAAACGGCTTTATAAGTACCTTTGTACCCATCCCCGTCAGCGTGTGGTCGCCAAAACCGCGGGTAACGCCGATAGTTCCCATCACACGACTCTACAAATTTTACACAAATGATAAAATCTATACTTATCTTATAAAGGAGGCAAAGTTTATTACTTAAATGAAGATTGACTCTATTCAATAAATAGAGTAACTGTGATCTGTTGAAGTTAATGATGAGTATTTGGAAAGAACTCCGTGGCATAAGGATCGAAAATGAAGCAATACTGAGATTTTTTTAAACTTGCATTTAATACTAACGTTTCGATACGTTTTGTATCATCTTCAGAGTGTTTACATTTTAATTCAAAACAATTTTATAACTAAGAAAATATAATTACAGAACACTCTGAAGATGATACAAAACGTATCGAAACGTTAGTATTAAATGCAAGTTTAAAAAAATCTCAGTATTGCTTCATTTTCGAGCCTTATGCCACGGAATTCTTTCCAAATACTCATCTTTATTACTTAAGTCAAATTTAAACATCGATAACTGACAGGAGCGGATGGGCTCAACTATTCCGGCCCAGGAACACAACTGTGTCCACCATCAACAACTGAGGACCTATATTTCCTATTTTTTGACGTGATAACGTCTTATAAATCGATGAAACACCGGCTGCACGCACGAAAAAGTGTCACGTTCCGCCTGAGCGTGCAAGCGAGAGCGCAGTATAAGCGATAGAGAGGCACGATCGGCCCAAGCGTCGGCTTGTACGCATTTCTCTCTCTTCTCGCGTGACGTCAGAGAGTTCATCAATGTTTCTTTATGACTTTATCATGTAAAACTATCGTCCGTAAACCGACTTTACAGACAACCAATTTGTTTTTTAAATTTTAAGCTCAGTAGTTTCGGGAGAATGCTCGATTTTCGTATATTTTTTTTGATATCTTTCAACGTATTCATTTTAAAATTATAAAAAAATATATATTTGTATTTCTCATAACGAGACCTTTTATTTGATATGTCACATGATGTACTGGAAAAATATTTTCTTTTTAATTTTCTTATTTGGCCCCTAAAATTAACTCATGTAATCGAAATTCGTTTATATAGGCTATACGTCCGTGATTGTGTCATCTAACACTATTATGTACCACATTTCAACTTTTTCCGTCTAGAATATTCGGAGAAAACAAGCTGTGGCAGACAGACAGATACGAGATGATCCTACAAGGGTTCCCCTTTTTCATCTGATGTAAGGAACCCTATAAACTTCTACTGTCTTAAAATTACCAACGCATTTATAATTCGTAGTTACAACACTGAAATAAAGCATGTCTTTTTTTATCCTAAGTATCTCATATTTATCCTAAATCAAAGGTAAAAATGAGACACACTTTTTGTTAAATACAGTGTAACCTCTTTATAACGTCCTTCGTTATAACGAAAAACTCCCTATAACGTAGAAAGTTTTACAATTTGGTTGGTTTACCTTAAAATCCATACATTAATACCCTCTTTACAGCGCAAGTCATTCTCTATTACGAAGAAATATGTTCATATTTAGGCGTCAGCAAATATATACATACGTAAAGAGGACGATTATAAACCATCATCATCTATTCAACAAGCACTTGATGCCGCTAAACTTATCGAAAAATTCCTATTGCTTAATGAAGATGATTCCACCACACCCAAGACACGCATAAGATACTTAATAAAATACAAAACAAATAAAAAACGTCAGGCAAAGTAAACAGACTATATTATGTGTTTAGAATAAATTAATTAGGTGAAATTTATTTTTTTTTCTTCCCTCCATATAACGAAAAAAATGCTCGGTCCCTTGAGATTCGTTATAAAGAGGTTACACTGTATATGTTTTAATGTGTGAATTAGGCCAAAATCATTATTAAAACATTATAATGTAAAAAGAAAAGGTTCTGTTAATAACGTTTCCTAAGGAAGTACAACATAGCTTCAGAAAGTAGAAAGTTCTAAAATCCGTCTCATTTTTAGCCTTCTTGACCCTATTTTGTAATTTTTTTCACTAATCGGCTTAACTGATCACTGGAAAAAATGGCACAGTCCTAGACTCCTAAGGAGATCTTTAACACTAACATTTTTTAATTATTTCTAATAAAACAATCAATAGTTAATCTCAAAAAATCAATAGACAAATAGCTATTTAAATTAAAAATTTTCTACATACCCTTTTCCCTTCGCCGTTTATGATTGGGTACTTTAGATCCTCGACGCTTAGAATTTTAGATCCCCATCCAGTCATCATCGGGTCACGGAAAAGTATTCTTCTACCCAAGTTCCTCTGTAAGGGCCTCTCCAAGTATTCTTTGCATGTAAACTCTGCTCCAAGAAGTTTTGGCTGTTGTGCAGCCAGGAACCGGATTCGTTTCTTTTCTGTCTCCGGAGTATGATCACTGGATAATGATTTTACAATTCCAGCAGAATTCAAAAACATAACGGCTCGCGAATCACCCGCATTCGCTATGAAAATCTTTCCTAAAATCATTAGTATTACCAGAGCGGTACATCCTCCAGCTGGTTCATAGATTGTTAGATTCTTAGCTATCAGCTCATCCTATACAAATGTAATGAACAAATTTAATATAATAAAACAGTTATTAACAATTTATCACCAGCAAAAAATGTAGGTACCATCTCTTTAAAGGCTTGCTCCAATACTCCCACTATCAAAGCATTTTTAGTTACGTTCGATGATAGCATAGTATCATCCATCAAAAGTTCATCCATAATGTCCACTAATTTTTCCTTTAAAACAATGAACCATTAATTTTATTATTTTAGATAAAATGAATCAACAAAAAAAAAACATACATGAACAATATGATGTAGCTGCCTTGCAGCTGCTACAGCCGACCCGAATCCGGCATGACCATCGAACAATCCGAAATAGGTATACGGTATCTCGTAGCCCCGATTCTCGCTGTTTTCACGCTGCAAATTTCGTGTATAATACGACGCTTGGTCCTCGTTTAAAGTTGACTTTCCTGCGTTGACACACTCTCCATATCCTAAAATTATTAATTATTGTTCTGAAAATTGTCTAATAGAACGATGTTTGTAATATAAATGTCAACAATTGCAAAATGGCCTGACAAAAAATAAGAATACAATGTTACAACAATAACTGTCAGGTAAGGTTAGAAAACATACACACCAGAATGGAACGGCATAGTAGCAAAATTCTTATTCACAATTATGGGCCTTAACTTGTGATCCACTACGTTACTAATACTAGACTCGTCGATTCCCAAAAAGGCTGGTCTCTCATACTTTATCCTACTTTGGTTCGTCGTATTTATACTTCCATTATTATCTATTGTATCTCCTGCAACAGCATTTACAATTGCATTTTTAACGCGATTGAACATTTTAAGATTTTAAAAATTATTCCGCGTTAAGATAAATATTTTTGCATATTATATACAATCAAAACAGCCACACTTCAAGAATTAATTGCAACATTCTGTTTCACTATCACAATTCGGTGGTATACCTTCCATATTTCAGCTTCCACTAGTTACTACCAATCCACAAAATTTTTAAAATAGTTACATAGGTGTTATTCTGAAATTCAACACACGAACGAAAAGTTGCGACTCTATGGGTGGATTTGTAAACGCATAATGAAAGTAGGGAACTGATTCCAATAACATAAGAACAACGCGTTCCATAGATTGTCTAAGTTCTATTGAAACCATAGATATAAACCTCCTCTTGAAGAGTGAAGATGGCTAACACATGAGGACGGAGAAACTCCAGAAATCTATGGAGTTAACACAAATACTTTTATTCTATACTGGGCATAGGAATAAAATCGCAATCGAACCTTCAGGGTGCAAACATATACTTTTGTCTTTTTCGTAAACCGCAAGCACTGGCGTATCCAGGACGGCAAAACAAGCACGGGAGACCCGGCTTAAGAAATTTCTAATTTGCTCCCTCCAGGGTCATATATATATTATGGCATAGAAAGCTTGGTCTCCTGATTAAAGACTTCGTGATTCAATCGATCCGTGGAGCTACTTCCATTAACCAAACATTAAATGTGGATACTAGATATGTACATGCGTATGTAATATCTACAGTCTGGCCTGTAAAAGAGAATATTTTAATACCTATATTAAGCCTCCACTACACACGTGGCCAGCACCGCCACTTACAGGCACTCACGAATGTGTAGAGGGCATATTCGTCGGTGCGTGGACATAATCGCCTGTAATCGGCAGTAATCGGTTGATTGTCGGTACATCAAAGGAATGCGTGGCCAGCATCGTACGCCCGTACACACAATCGGACCGGCACGATTGTGTAGAGGGCTAGGCAATCATCGCGGCGATGATGGGCACTTATTTGAGTGGCGGTACTGGCCACTTGTGTAGAGGCGCCATAAGGTTCACGTAACGGGAGTAACTCCATGGATCGACAAAAGACAAGAGTCGGCCTACCACCATTATAAAAAATCTGGTCGTTTTCCGCCGTTCTTCCATGTGTGTGAAAGTACCCTGAATCATGGCAAATTTTTGCGGATATTGATCCTCCTTGAGCATGAAGTCACACATGGACATGTGTCTCTGCATGTGCCATGCACATGAAAATACAGCAACAATGTCGAAAAAACGTGGAAGAGATGTCAGATTCCTATTGTACAACTTTACCTCCACGAAAAACGTAGTCCTATCCCACATTTACATGACCAGGACCTCCGTCCTCTGAAGACCGGTACCATGTCACATAATTTTTTTTCACTTGGACGCGCGTAACATGCAGGGCCGGGTTTAGGGGGGGGGGGGCAACCAGGGCTGAAGCCCCGGGGCCTCCACAATAGAAATTTTTAGTTAAAATTTTCTAACAAATAACGAATAATATGCTAAATTATATAAAACAAGAGGGTGCGTGAAAAATCACGCGGTACAAGTGAAACTTCTATGTGATGTTTAAAAGAATTTGATTTGTTTGGCAATAAATTATTGGAACACTTAAAAGAAAAAAAAATGGTTTAACTTGTTTGGAAAATAATTACAGGCCTCTACTCCTTCGTTGCCTCAGGGCCTCCACACCTTTAAATCCGGCCCTGGTAACATGGTATCAAAATTTGGGCACCAATAAATAAGTAGTATACGCGTTGTTTAAATGTAAACAAATAATTTATTAATGTATGATGATCAATTATACAAAATACATGTTATAGTCCAAGCTCCCATTACAAAAAAAGGTACCCTATCAAACAACTCAAAATTATGAAGTGAAAATGGCTGAAAAACATGTAAGAAACATGTTACGCCCGCCAGACTAGTAAAAATTTGTTAATAGTTATTTTTTATGAATTTTTGAATTAAAAAAAAAATGATTTTTTTTCCAAAACATCTGCTTGAAATTTATACAATTTGTAGTAAATAATGTACCATTTTTGAAAAAAGCCAGAGAAGATGTATTAGATAGAAGAGATCTTAAACTTTATTAAAAAAAAAATTCAAGGTGTTATGAAGTGCATTTTCATAAAAAAAAATAATTTATAACAAATGGTCTGTCAGAAGTTAATTAACAAAAATTGTCAGCCAGACAAATTTTTTTCAAAAATGGTACATTTATTTACTACAAATTGTATAAATTTCAAGGTGTTTTGGAAAAAAAATCATTTTTTTTTTTAATTCATAAAAAATAACAATTAACAAATTTTTACTAGTCTGGCTGGCGTAACATGTTTCTTACATGTTCTTCAGCCATTTTCACTTTATAATTTTGAGGTGTTCGATGGGGTACCTTTTTTTGTCATGGGAGCTTGGACTATTATAATTCTTTAGCGATTTCAGACTAAATAATAAAGTCATTAATACAATGAATAGTCTTATCATAATATAATATAGTGGCCTAGTGATTTGGTCCAGCTTCGCTCGGATTTGCAGATTACCTATTAAACATAGACATATGCTGCACCGACATTTTTTTTAATAAGTTACGACTGTAACTTTAAAAATATTGAGATGTGCTGAGAGGCTGAAAATTTGGAATTATACGATTTTCTAGTGAGAATTCTAAAATACAGTGTAAACTCTTTATAACGTCCTTCGTTATAACGAAAAACTCCCTATAACGTCGAAATTTTTACGATTTGGTTGGTTTACCTTAAAACCTATACATAAATACCCTCTTTATAACGCAACAGCCATTCTTCTATTACGAAGAAATATGTTCATATTTAGGCGTCAGCAAATGTTTATAGACATAAAGAGGACCATTCTGAACCATCACCATCTATTCATCAAGAACTTGATGACGCCAAACTATAGGTATATGTGTTTGGAATAAATTCATTTTGTGAAAATTGGTTATTTTTCTTTCTTCCCTCCATATAACAAAAAAAATGTTCGGTCCCTTAAAATTCGTTATAAAGAGATTATACAGTACATTGAAGATTATTGTTAATTTGGTTGTTTTTCTTTCTTCACTCCATATAACGGTAACTCTCTATAACGATAAAAAATGCTCGGTCCCTTGAGTTTCGTTATAAAGAGTTTACACTGTTTAAAAAAAAAGAATATCTGAAAATTCAAAAAAAAAAAAAAAAATGTGGATCTTTACAACAACACAATTGTAATTGAACCTGGTAGATAGTGTTGTTGTAAAGATCCACATTTTTTTTTTTTTTAATTTTCTGACCTATTTTTTTTTTATATATTTTAGAATTCTCACCAATTTTGATAATTGCTTTTGTACTTACGGGGTCATCAGGATGGTTCTTAATTGTAATTGAACCTGATAGATAAAGAACCATACAGATGACCCCGTAAGTACAAAAACAATTATCAAAATTGGTCAAGCCGTTTAGGAGGAGAAAAATTACAAACACACAGACACCGGAATTTTCTATAATATAAAGATTAGGTTACACAAATATTACAGTGAAACCTGGTTAATTGGGATCTCAAGGGACCAAGACATATGTACCAATTATTGAGGGTTTCTAATCCAGTTTTCCAATTAAGCAGGTTTAAAATTATAGTTGTCTGATTTACAGAGGTCGAAATGTGCCGTTATACCATTTTTAGAGGTGGAAATGTTAATAAAAATATGTGTTAAAACCTGATTAATTTGTCTCACTTATACAGGTAATTGAGCTACAGAGTCTCAATTATAGAGGTAAACATCGAAAAAGTCTTAGAATTCAAATCTCATTTAACCAGATTCAAAAAGTCCCAATAACAGAGGTAATTTAATGAAAAAGAACCAGGACCTCATTGCAACTCTCAATAATAGAGGTTTCTCACTAATCCAAGTCCCACTTAACCAGGTTTCACTGTACTTTAATTTTAATGTCGGTGATGATAATTATTTTTATTATTAACACACGAAGCGTTTCCAAAACTATATTATTCTGATTATGAAAAGCTATTTTAAACTATTCAGCATTTCAGGAAAATCGTAAGTAACATAATCGGGTGCAAGTGAAATGTATTTTTCTGTTAAGCAAGCCTGTCTATCCAGCAGTTCTGTTGCGTGTATTTCATCTTCTTCATTCACTTTTACCGTTGCTCCATATAATCGTTTTTGAGAAGCAATTTTATTATAAATATCAATTATCTACAATAATAAAAATTAAATCAATATAAAAACCACGCAAAAATTTCATAATTTTTAACTTACTTCTTTATCAATTTTCTCCAACTCTTTCTCAATGTCTTGTCTTGAAATTCCTCTTAGGACTTCTTCTTTCAAACGGTTCAAAGTTTGCAAATTACTTTTACGTACCGATGCTAGTTTCTCCTTACATCGTTTAATTTCTTCATCTACGCTATATGGTACCTTGTATCCAAAATAAAATCTAACGTTAACATATTTAGGCTTTTTTTATGCCACACTCGCTGCCCAGGTCCGCTTTTCGAATTTACTATATAGACATATATCTACAAGCTCTATGACAAACTTTGACAGATGGAAGGCTGCTTGATTTTAAACATATTTTTTTTAATAAACATGTGTCCGATTCGTTTTTGTTTAGAAGTTACAAGCATTTAACCTTTATTAACCATTAACAATAAAAATTTAATTTAAATGATAATCACAAAACTTAAGACTATAAAAATTGTTCGAAATGTCCACCCTCAGCTTGAATGCAAGCCTCATATCGACGAACTAAAGATTCGGTCACTCGAAGAATGAGATTTGGATCATTTCTTATTTGGCTAGCTGCATCTTGAATTCTTTCAAGTAACTGCTAGCGATTTCAACATGGTAGACCAGCTGCTTCATGTGTCCCCATAAATAAAAATCCAGAGGATTCAGATCGGGTGAACGAGGTGGCCATGATAATTAAAATGACACTAACAACAATTATTGTCGTAACAACCGATATTTCTATTTATCAGCCTACGTTTTTGATTCTTTAAATGCTTGTAACTTATAAACAAAAACGAATCTGACCCATGTTTATTAAAAAAAAAAATTGGTTGTCTGTAAAGTCGGTTTACGGACGATAGTTTTACGTGATAACGTATTCCGCTCGAATATCATATTTAATAATACATTACTGCGCTCTCGCTTGCGCGCACAGGGTCAGGCGGAACGTTACACTTTTTCGTGCGTGCAGCCGGTGTTTCATCAATTTATAAGACGTTATCACGTCAAAAAAAAATTGGTAAAGTCGGTTTACGGACGATAGTTTTACGTGATAACGTATTAAGTCAGGCGGAACGTGACACATTTCGGAACGTGACACATTTCGGAACGTGACACTTTTTCGTGCATGCAGCCGGTGTTTCATCAATTTATAAGACGTTATCACGTCAAAAATATGTTTAAAATCAAGTGAGCTACATCTGTCAAAGTTTGTCATAGAGCTTGTAGAACACCCTGTATAACTTTAACCCGTGACTTATTAAATATATTTTAAATCGCTTTTACTATTAACGACTTCGATTCTGTTTCAATTTGCAGTTAGTGAAGCCAAGCCGGGCAGCTAATATAGAAATACATCTTCCTCAAGAAATAAGCTAATGAATGGTAAAAACAGTGCTCAAATTTCCAATTTATTCAGCCTGTACATCAATAGACAGACAGACATCCAGCATGGACTTTATTTTATACTAGATAAGGATAACTATTAATTAAATTACCTTTGGAATTTCGTCAGATTCCAGAAGTCCCTGTTCAATTATTATCTGATGTAATCTTCTTTGGACACATAACGCATTTGTGACTGGAGTTGCTTTAAAAACTAAAAATATTTTAATAATATAACAAAAGCAATTATGAAGTCAAAAATCACAGTTTCTGCCGAAACTGATGTTAAAACTAGTGATGTGCCAGATATCCGTATCCCCGGATATCCTAGGGAGAAGAAAGATCCGTACCCGTTAGTTTTTGGCGGATCTTTTACCTTATTAATTTTCAATTCATAGATGAAATTTTATATATATAGGTGATTAGATAATAATGAAAAACTGTTAAATTCCATTCAGATTATTTTTTATTTTTTTAAATCGTATTTGACACCTTTATATTGCAAACATTTATCGTAGTGAGTACCATACCAATAGTACATAACTCAAAGGTACTAAAAAACTATCTTTATAATGAGATATTGCACATCGATCTTTGGAAAGAGACAATCTGTTATGAGAGTTAACTCTTAAAGAGGTCAATAACTTTTTCCCATAACAGATAGTCTCTTTCCAAAGGTCGATGTGCAATATTACCGCCGCGTACTCTAAGAAAGTTAAGATCCCTATACGCGGAACTTGAAACCAAATATCCGTATTCAGATCCGTATCCGCGGATATACATTTTTAACGATCCGGCACATCACTAGTTAAAACTAACATTTTTATAGAAATTAATTACGAATGATATTTTACCTTTTTTATCAGCATGTTGATTTGTAACTGTGTCATCCAAGAGACCAGACACTAGCTGCTGAGTCAGTAAACCAGGATAACATCCGGACTCTCTAAAATTGATTTATAAATTAATTAATTCTGTTTAAAAACACTGCAGTTATTATAGAACTTACAAAAAATGTTCATAATTTTTTACTGGACAGCTTATTTTGTTTTCCACTGGTGTCTTTTTAACGCCCTTTTTTGAGCCATTGAGTGATAGAGTTTTTTCATTAAATATGTCTTGGTCAGCCCATGAGTGTGTATAATGTTTGCCAATTTCTGGTATTTTAAAGTCAACTTCTTCGCTCTGATCATGAATTAACTGGTCTAATAACTATAAAGTAGAATTGAGAATTAAAAAACATAATGCATAACATTGTACAGTAGGATCCCCCATATCTGTCAAGGTTTTGTTCTATTGTCTTCTGTGGATAGTAGCGAATTAATTTTAATCGTAATGGCAAACAAATAAACTGTTTTCTTTGAAAATTCGAGTAAATAAATAAATGTCCACGGGCATATCAAATTAAGCGCTTTTCGATGATTTTTTACGCCAACGTGTAGATATGTTTGAACTGGCGCTCGAACATTTAGCGCGTTTTTTCCGAGACACGGAAACGCAGGAGACCACTGTACTTTAATCAAATTTTGACTATACTTACATTTAAATCATCCTGAGTAACCGATCGACAATACGAGTTGACTAATAACCAAAATCTGTTGGCTGCATCATTTTTCGGAAGGCTGACTTTCGGCACAGTTAATTTTGGTGCCTCGTTATCATAAGATGAATAAAAACCCGAATACATTCCTGATCCACTTGAATAACCACTCGAACTTAAATTAGTTCCCGATGCTGACGACAAATTACTTTTATTTTGTCTTGATCTGTAATGGTGACTCATCCGAATTCCCCCACTTTCTTTTTCACTTGACAATTTATCGTCCAGGCGTCGCCTTTTACTCACCGTATGAGACTGTTTATCATTGTAACGTCCGCGTTTCTCAGGAATTTCTTCATTCCGTTCTAATATTCTGACCTCAGTTTGAAAGGTTCGAGAACGCACTGCTAAAGACGACAATAACTTTTCTAAATCTAATTGTAAAGCATCCAAGTCTTCCATCACTACACCATCGCCTCGTTTAAGTACTGTAAAATAACATCAAAACTAAAGTATTATTTGTAATAGGTATAAAGTAATGTATAATTATCAAAAATTAAACTTACTTTCCGAATATCGCGGAACCAGTTCGTTTTCTGATAGTTTAATATATGGGAATGGAACGTCATTCCATTCCAACTCATTTTCAGAATTATTTATAATGCAGCTTTGCCGTGTACTACTGTTATCACTGTGAGTGTCTTTAGACTTGTTGGAGTGCTGTGCATGGTGTCCCCACTTTGAAAACATTTTTCAAATGTTAAACTGGACAAACTTCGAGTAAAGCTTTCCAACTTTTTGTTTTCAAATATCACTTTATTTATTGTTGTAAAACTTATAGGGCCAAATATCGTACCATCGTTAATCTACGTTAAAAAAGAAGAAAAACATGAAATGCCTATGAGAATTGAGAGATTGTAGATATAATAAAATATTACAAATGTGATTGTTTCTTATTACTATCAGTACCATCGTTAATCTACGTTTAAAAAAAGAAAAACATAAAATGTCAATGAGAAATAAGAGGTTATAGATATAATATTACAAATGCGATTGTTTCTTATTACGATCAGTACCTAATAGTGTTAAGGTATAATTTGCCGTGCTTTCTGACTAATATAGAACAGATAAGCACCATGTGACCATGCCTGAAATTATATAAATTGGAAATTGACTTACGAGCAAAATTTGTCGTTTGGATTGATGTATTGCAAATTTAGTTTCGACGTTGTACAGAAAAGAGAAATTTCAATGATGAAAATTTCTCCTATTTTGATTTGATTCAAGTATTTTTCTTTCAATTTTCATACGTTATCTCTATAAATGTAGGAAAAAAAGAATTTTGCGTTTGTTAATAATCCTCACTAAACAATCAAATGTCAGAGAGAAATAAAGCTGTGGCAGAGAATCCATGCCAGTTGCCAGCAGTGACGACAAAATCAAAAAACAAAAAAAATGAGGTCTCCATACTGCAGTGACTAAGGCCATGTTTCCATCGCCTTAAACGTGACTAAATTTAAATTCACATTTAGATTCAAACTACGAGATATTAAATTAAACATTTTACAAGGGTTCGTCTAAATTGTAGCTGTTACTCTTTAAAGTTTAAACAATGAGCATGTTATTCACATTCTTGTTGTAATTGTATAAAATTCTACAGATTATACACACGTATTTTTCAATTTTTTCATATGAAAATCCTATTAGATTACTCAAAATATGTTTCATATTTCGTTATTGGTAATAAAAGTGAGTTGAAATTTAAGACAGTGGAAACATGATCCATGTTTAATAAAACAACAGGATATATCTATGGGCCAGACACTTGTTCTTTTTTATCTATGGTATGCGATAGGAAACAAAGAAAAATTCTGTTGGTACCCGTTTGGTATTGATAAGTGGTTGGCAACACACATTCAAAGAAACACTGCGAAGAAGGGAACTGAGAGATCTGTGATTTTCATGGGCAAGAGAGATTTTGATGTATATTTTAATCAAATTTATTGTAATTAAATATGACAATTTTACCGAATAAAAGGCAAACTGGAAATAATAAAGACAGTGAAAGTGATAATAATAATTCAAGTTCAAATCATAATCAAAACAGACATTCGCAACATTCATCATTGGGTCATTCCAGAGGTCTTCTATCACCTAATCAAATACTAATTCAGGTATGGAGTAGAGCTAAATATCATACGTAAATATGGGTAACACATTATTTCAAAATAATGAGCTATTTACGTACGCTATTGACTAAATATAGTACTAAACATTTTTAATGTAATTATGTATGACAGCCGTTCAAGCTAAACAATAACAAATCTTAATAGATCTAGAGACATTCCCCAAAATCCGTGTTGCACATTAAAATGTATTCTATGAAAGACATAATACCAATGGATTGTTGTATTGTGTGTGACACCACAGGCCACATACACAATTTTTGATTATTTATATTCTATATCGACACTAGCCGCTACCCGCGACTCTGCATGCAATTAAGATTAAACAATGTTTTATACTATATTAGTGAAGCCTTCGGCTCCACTGCATTGCAGTCTTAAGAGCCCGTTTCCCCTGGTTTTCTCAATGCAATATACAGTAGTCTGCGGTCTCCTATAAATCTGATCGTAAAACGAGAGATAAAATTATGAAAAATTATTTTTATGAAGATTAAGTAAAGGTGTTGCTTTTAGTGTTATACAAAAACTGTATTCACTTCATTTTTTGTTATAAGATTGTCAAATAAAAATAAATTATGTGTGTATAACTGGCTCCGTCCTGGCGATGTTATGTTATGCTAACAAACCATATTGTGTTATGCATAGAAGTCATATTGCTTCGAAGAATATATTTCTTTAAACAATCTAATTATAAAAACCACATCGATGACACCCCCCAATAGTCAGTTCGCAAAAGGCTCTCGGTCCGAATAAAGAGTACATTACGAACATATACTGTTTCTTTTATTTAATCGAAACCATATACCATCCTTTAGGTTATGGGCCTAATCACTGTGTGTGATTTGAATTAAGTGTAAATAAAGTAAAACAAAATAAGCCTGAGTTTAAAAATAGGCAAGTGAAAAAGTGTTTCCACTGTGGGCGGAAAAATCATTTCAAACGTGATTGCTATTTTTATAAACAAAGTTTGAAGGGGCAAGAAAAACGCAACAAAAGAAACAATCATGAAGCAAGTGCGTCAACAGCTGTGAGTGATAAGGCGTTTGCCTTTATGATGTGTAATGAAAACAATGCATCATGGCGTTTTGTGCTGGACTCTGGTGCAACAGAGCACATCATCAATGACTTAACCCTGTTTACTAAATGCGAACAGCGTGTTTTATAATTAGTGGTGTGCCGGATATCCGTATCCGCGGATATCCGAGGGAGAAGAAAGATCCGTATCCGTTAGTTTTATGGCGAGTCTTTTACGGATCTTTTACCTTATTAATTTTCAATTCATAGATGAAATTTTATATATATAGGTGATTAGGTAATAATGAAAAACTGTTAAATTCCATTCAGATTATTTTTTATTTCTTAAAATCGTATTTGGCACCTTTATATTGCAAAAATTTATCGTAGTGAGTACCATACCAATAGTACATAACTCAAAGGTACTAATAAAGAACTATATAATGAGATATTGCACATCGATCTTTAGAAAGAGACAATCTGTTATGAGAGTTAACTATTAAAGAAGTCAATAACTTTTTCCCATAACATATAGTCTCTTTCCAAAGGTCGATGTGCAATATTTACCGCCGCGTACTCTAAGAAAGTTAAGATCCGTATCCGTATCCGCGGATCTTGAAACCAAATATCCGTATTCAGATCTGTATCCGCGGATATGCATTTTTAACGATCTGGCACATCACTATTTATAATGTTTAATTACAATAGTTTTTTATTACGAATTTTACAGAACCTTAGATCGGAGCACAATGAGGGCAATCAAAGTCGGCTCAACTCAAACACGGCACATTCCATTCAACAAACCCATGCCTTGTTACAAAATGATAATCCTGTCGGTTCAAGTCGCTTCATGTCTCCTCATTCATATTCTGAAACAGATTCGTCAAAATCTACCCAAGGTATATAAAATAAAGTGTTATGCCGGCACTTTACCATGTGAAGTGCCACCTTTAAAGAAATATGACTTAATATCGGAAAAGCTAGTTCAACATTTTCAATGCACGTTTTGATTTAGGATCGTCTTCGAAACGACGGCTTCTACAATCAAGATGCAACCATAACAAACGTTTACAAAGGGACCTAAATCAATCAGATGCAGGTACTAGTAAAAATGCAGGTCAGTAAAAAGGTAACCAGTTTTGCGGTGATTTATTTTAACTGCAATCTTATAATGATTTTCTAATTTCTGTAGGCACGGCAAGAAAAAGTAGCCGGAATCATATTCGTGAGCGCGTGACAAAACGGAAAGGTCGAGAACACGTATTAGAACATGTACCGACGTCTAGCGGCACCCAATCGCCTCTGGCAAGATCTCAACCAGAAAGTGAAGTCGGCGAAGAAGAAGAAGAAGAAGGCGAGGAAGGTTGTAACAGCGAGGATGAGTACGATCCGTGGCGTGGTCAGCAAATATCCGAAGAAGAATGGGTAATGCGTGATAAGGATTTCAGCGAGTTAATGGGTAAAAAAGGCTTAGTCGTCAAAAATATGGTGGAAGACGGAGCTTGCTTATTTCGCGCTATAGCGGATCAAGTTTACGGAGATCAAGATATGCATAGCGTTGTCAGGTCACATTGCATGGATTACATTGTAAGTTATTTTTCAATTGTTATTTTAAGTTCGTTCCAAGCAGCCGCGAACGGTAATAAAACCGTACACAGTCCTCTTACTGCGCAAGACTGTCTTGCGCAGTATCGATTTTTGAGCTAGTGCGCAAATTAGTCTTGCGCAGTGACAAGACTGTACGGTTTTATTACCGTTCACGGCTGCTTGGAACGAACCTTTTATTTCAGGGTTTTGACGCGGTTAGCGAGTCAGCAATGATTGTTTTGTTCCTGATTAGGATTTTTTTTAAATTCACTTTTTTGTATATATGGGTAAAATAAGTATTAATAATATTAAGAAAAATCGCAAGTATGTGGACAAAAATATATTAGATTAGCGGTCCCGCCCGGTTTCACCCGGGTGCAAAAGAACGAATGGGGAAGGAAGGGACATGAGTACAAACATTCATCTTAGTTTACCGAGATGAATGTTGTGTCCAAACTTCATAATTATTGGCGTTACCGTTCAAAAGTTTTTGTCGTTAAAAAGCAGTATTTATATACTTTTTTTAAGTAATAAATTTCTTTTAATATAAAAAATATTTAATTGAAAACAAAAAAAAAATTCAATTCGAAACAGTAGTTTCTGAAATTAGCGCGTTCATACAAACAAACTCTTCAGCTTTATATATTAGTATAGATTTATTTATTGTATGACGTTTTGTCTATACAATTAGACTTTTTCAAGTACTCGAAAAAGTCTAAATATATAAACGAAACGTCGTACAATAAATAAATCTAATATATATTTTTGCTCACATACCTGCATATTTTCTTAATATTGTTATCGCGATGGACACGATATCTAATATAAAGTATTAATAACTTTTTTTCCAGTTCAAAAATAGAGATTTTTTCGGCGAATACATAACAGAAGACATTAATAGATACGTAACCAGAAAACGTAATGATTTTGTACACGGAAATCATTTGGAAATTCAAGCATTGTCTGAAATGTACTGCCGCACCATCGAAGTTTATTGCTATCAGTCAAGTCAGTTTAATTATTTTTATTTGTTGTTTTCGCATTTCCAACAATTTAATTTTTAGTTGATACAGATGACTCTAATTTGTATTGTTTTTTTTTTTCAGATCCAATTAATATATTTCATAGCACAGGTCAGAAAGATTGTGAACCTATTAGATTATCATATCAACGCGGATCTCATTATAATTCTATCCGTGATCCGTACAGTGCTACCGTTGGTGTAGGCCTTGGTCTTCCGAATCATAGGCCTGGAGAAGCAGATCGAAATCTTGTTAACGAAGCAGTTAAGGCCAATGAACTGCAGCTAATTGAGCAAGTAGGTGACACATTTTATAGTCATTTGTGTTTATTTATACCATTATATAATTTTTTTACATGTGTCTGTCTTTTCACGCCCTCTGGTAGGACCCCCGTCGACCCAGGGCACTAACTTTGCACACTTAAATAGTTTAGAAATCAAGGGTAAAACCTAGAGGGGGTAGAAAATATTAACTTCAATAAAATCTATAGCTTACGAGTAAAAATATATTCGGAAACAAAATTTCAAACTACCATAGTTATCCAAGACAGGTTTAAAATTTAAAAAAATCTAAACTCATTTTGCACATTCTTTAAAATTATAGAGTATGTTTGTATGATATAACTAGTGATGTACCGGATCATTAAAAATGTATATCCGCGGATATGGATCTGAATACGGATTTTTGGCTTCAAGGTCCGCGGATACGGATACGGATCTTAACTTTCTTAGAGTACTCGGCGGTAAATATTGCACATCGACCTTTGGAAAGAGACTATCTGTTATGGGAAAAAGTTATTGACCTCTTTAAGAGTTTACTCTCATAACAGATTGTCTCTTTTCAAAGATCGATGTGCAATATCTCATTATAAAGATAGTTGATTTAGTACCTTTGAGTTATGTACTATTAGTATGGTACTCACTACGATAAATGTTTGCAATATAAAGGTGCCAAATACGATTTAAAAAAATAAAAAATAATCTGAATGGAATTTAACAAGTTTTCATTATTACCTAATCACCTATATATATAAAATTTCATCTATGAATTGAAAATTAATAGGTAAAAGATCCGCCAAAAATTAACGGATACGAATCTTTCTTCTACCTGAGATATCCGCGGATACGAATACAGATATCCGGCACATCACTAATAACAACTCAAGACGTTGATTTAAAGTTTAAAGTTAAATATTCCTAAGTAACAAAACGAGTGATTTTTTTTTAAGATTGTCAATAGAAGTTAAATTCCAAAGAAAGTTCCTATTTTGAAATTTCTAGGAGTTACTGTATATAAAAAGTGTGAATAAAATTTAAGATAATTTTTTTAGACGATGATGGAAGATAAACTAGCTGCTAGTGATTTGGAAGCAACCAATGAAGCGATACAAGAACAAGTTGCAAGAGAATCATTTGCCACATTTGTGAAGGAGAGATCGGATCGATACAAAGATCCACAGGCTGGATGTAGCTCTGCAACTACTTCATCTACTGTAGCTTCTCGGTCTCCACGTTCAGGTGATTTTAAATATTTTTTTCCATTTTTTTTTATAATATTGTGATTAGTTAGATTATTTGGGTATAAATAATATGTAAAAGCTTAGAACATTTTACATTGTCAATTTGGCATCAAGGTTGACAAGCATTGATGCCAATCTGACAATGTAAAATGTCCTAAGTTTTTACATTATATTTATGCTCAATTTTGTGATTTTTGAAACGTTTCAGTATAAAAATAGGTTTTGGAGCGAAATATCACTGTTTACTGTGAGTTTTGTCGTTTTTCTTAATAAGATCATATTATAAAATAATTAATATTTTTGAATCTCGCGCTTTTTTTACGGCGTTTTCCACGTACAAAATGGCTTCTAAAAGGTACAGGAGGCGCTAGTGTATCCGCAATCTATTAAACGTTTCAGTATAAAAATAGGTTTTGGAGCGAAATATCACTGTTTACTGTGAGTTTTGTCGTTTTTCTCAATAAGGTCATATTATAAAATAATTAATATTTTTGAATCTCGCGCTTTTTTACGGCGTTTTCCACGTACAAAATGGCTTCTAAAAGGTACAGGAGGCGCTAGTGTATCCGCAATCTATTAAATATATATATCTATGACCGGGACGAACCGCTAGTACTATGATATGAATATTTTAAGACGCTTTAAAAATGAGAGTCAAATAGCCTATTATAATTTCTATTGATAATTACAGGTCACGCATCACCCCAGCATCCAGCTAGTCATAGTAGACTAAATCGCTTGCCAACTCCACCACATCGTATTCCAACGCCACCTATTGCATCACTGAGGCAATTACCGAGTGGTCATCGTGTGTCTACGCCGCCTCATAGAATACCAACTCCTCCACACAGAATTCAAACTCCACCGGCATCATCGACGCAGCCTGAAAACTCTGAATATGATTCAAAAGCGCCAAATAATTCATTGCAAATAGGTACGGCTATATTTTTAAAGTATTCGGAAAAGAAAACATGGCTACATTCAACTTGGATCCATGTTGTCCGGTAATCTTAAAAATTGACTCCGGTCGAATTTGGTCCATTGGTATTTCTACCTGACGTTTCGTCTGCAACAGTGATGGACCTTATCAAAGCCGATGTGGCATCAGACGGAGTATCTTAGGCGGCTCACAGGTAAATGTGTCGACGACGAAGAAGGGAGAAAAGCAGTCTGTGAGCCGCGTAGACAAAACGACAGGTATAAATACCAACTGCCTACAAGCCCCTAAACCAAGAAGATTTGAAATAAATAGTATAAACCACAGTCAGAGGCCAATAATAAAGTTTGACTAGTGTGACCTGTGCGAATTATTCGCACTAAATAAGTATAATAATTATCACTTTACAAAATTATTTTTTAAATATGATTGCAGGTATTCAATTCGTTTCTAATTTTGCGCACTGCTTATAACGTTCTTCTTTTTGTTGTATTACAATATGAAGCTCAGATGACAGATCGAAGAAAAATTTTACTAAAATTGTCATATAGAGGCGCAAGTAGCAAAAGCGTTGAGCTAAGCCGTCAGATGGCATCATGCAGCATTGCTGTGACGTTGTTCAGCGTTGCTCGCTGTTTCAAAATTAAAGCCGTCAGATGGCAGTATGCAGTATTGTGTCTGTTGCATTCAGATGACAGATCAAAGTGTTGACGTTGTTTCAAAATAAAAGCCGTCAGATGGCAGACGTTGTTCAGCGTTGCTGTATTTTAATTAATTTACAAAAACAAAAGAAATAATAAATTTTTTAGTTGTCGATGTCAGTAGAGCAAGCAATTATCTGTAAAATGATATATAATTTATGTGGAGAAATTGTGAGGTTTTTTCTAAAAAGGAAGACAAACATCTTTAACCTTAGCGTATTAATATAATATGATGTGGAGGGAATTAGTGGCATCCGATTGGTGGCTATCAGCATTCAAAATTTATCTTTTTTATTTTTGTTCACTTTTCACTTCGTCGTTTTTTTTTTTTTAATTTTTTGTTTTGTTGTTTTTAAGTTATTATTTTTTTTATAGTTTTTGAAGAAGTGGATGAGAACAGTTGCGCAGTTTTTAGAGATGCAAAACACAAAAAACTGTCCGGACCAGTTCGTGGTTGGGGTAAAAATTCAGAAATGTATAAATCGGACATGATCTCACATTTACCTCCAGAAGTTTTTGGTAAGTTGATTTATAAAAGACTCCTTAGACTTATCTTCAGCAGTGATTCAAACCCGATATCCGTACATAAATTTTTAATTAACCATAAATCTAAATTTAATTTTAAACTGTGATTGATATATTATTTTTATTTGTTGTTAACTATTGTTGAAATATTTTTTAGCTATACAGGTGTCCCATTAAGAATGGGACATAGAACAACCGCAGATTCTCCAATTCAAAATAAAACGATTAAGCAAAATATGCTTAGATAAAATGTTACTCGCTCTACCAGTGGCGTACGGCAGGAGTAAGTAATGCTTGTACCCCTTCTAAATGTTACGCCGCTGTCTAAATTTTAATGTTGACTATAATTTTAATTTTTTTGATATTTTCTAAGTCAATAATGTACACTAATTGCTAGTTTGTTGTAAAGTCATTGGTTTTCGAGATATTCGCAGTTAAAGATAGATAGACATGTACTTTTTATTTGTATTATTATTAATAATATTCATTTTTACAATTTTGTTTAAAAAAACTGCTAATATCTCGAAAACCAATGACTTTACAACAAACTAACAAGTGTACATTATTGACTTAGAAAATATCAAAAAAATTAAAATTATAGTCAAAATTAAAATTTAGACAGCGGCGTAACATTTAGAAGGGGTACAAGCATTACTTACTCCTGCCGTACGCCACTGGTAGAGCGTACTGAACTAATTTTTTTATTGTTAGGTGCATTTTATGATATTTAACAAGTGTGTCGATTTGAGTAAAATTATAAAGTGTATTAAAAAAATTATGGACATTAATAATTTTTCAGTTTTCAACTTCAACACCCCGTATTTCGGAAACGAGTAACATTTTATCTAAGCATATTTCGCTTAATCGTTTTATTTTGAATTGGAGAATCTGCGGTTGTTCTATGTCCCATTCTTAATGGGACACCCTGTATACAACATTTTTATTTTCCGTTATTTACCTTTGGTTGTTACGATAGTTTTGTTCAATGTTTATACACTGTCTAACAATGAACGGAAAACGCAAGTCGGTTATATCACTGCTGTTAATTCAATCTTTAGAGCTTGTTTACATTAGCCGGATATTAGAACAAATTTTTATCGGATGCTGGACGCTTCCTGTTCACACTACGCGGAAAAATTCTGGTCCGTTCGTCAACTAGAGCTCATTTTTTAAACAGTTGATCATGGGTGACTGCGCAGGTCTTGTAATGTGGTACTTTTTAAACAAATGAATTGAAAAAAATGAAGAGAGAAATTTTCTGTAGGAACTTTCCAAGCAATGATGGATAAATCGAGAAGTTACGTAGCTAAGTTCTTTTAATTATTACACGCTTTATATTAACTTCACTTGTAAGTTTGTATGTATGTATGTTTGTTTGTAACCTTCCTTTGGACTACAGCAAGTGGTTTATTACAGTAGTATAATATGCCAGCACTGTAACTACAGTGTTTAGCCGTGCGGTCTAAAGCACGGATCTTCGCTGACGTCAACTCTCGGAATCACGGGTCATGGGTTCTAATCCCGTCCACGCCGAAAAAAAAATGTTTTTTTTTTTTCGGAAAATTTTTGACAATAAATCGAACTAAAAAGTGGAAAATAAATATAGTTTAAAAAAAAACTAAAAAACACGCTTTTTATCGAACTAAAAAGTAAAAAATAATTTTTTTAAAATAACCTTAAAACAATAATGAATAAAAAATACTAGTATTATTAGTGCCGGAGAGGATATTGAATTGCGTCGGATAAGTGTGAAGTATGCCATATAAAATAAGCCACAAGGACACTCGATAAATAATCGTTCCGGCATCCGGCTAGTGTAATCGAGCTCTTACTTTTTATTAGTATAAAAAATCAGACAAATGCGAGTGTTTCATACCATCAATTATATTATTTGCTTTTGAATTTTGAAAATTACAGCTATTGGAAACATCGTAATGGTTTTCCTGTAAAATAGTAGCTCTAACACCACTAGTTTTTTTTCTTAATTTTAGTTGATCTAGTTTGAGAAATAGAGGAGGACTGAATCGGTTTGACCATTTTGACCAAAAGAATGCATTCAAACTAGTAAGCTTTATAACTATACCAAATTCCAATTTGAAACCTTTGTTTAATCCAGAAAAATTCGACTGTAACAGACATACGGACGGACGGACAAATGAGTGATTTCGTAAGGGTTCCGTTTTTTAAAGTGAAACTTTTATTCTATCGTCCCGAATTTTTCTGGCCGTCTGTTGCATGTCGCATTACAGGCGGCCGCGGAGTAGGGGTAAAGTGAAAGGCGCTCGGTAGAGCAGCCAAAGCCAATATGGCGGCGCCCATGGTTAGCATCAGCTGACCGTGTAGTATGTATAACACATAGTCAGTCTGTCATGCGGGCAAGTGCTGTACAGTGTTTACATGTTTTTATTCGTGTATTCATGTGAATATTGTTGTTTATAATCAATCGTGATGGATAAGTGTCTACAATCCAATAAAAGTTTCACTTGCGTCGTGGTTTCTTAAAACCACACTTTCCTTTTTTTTTCTTTTTGAGATACGGAACCCTAAAAACAACAATTTAATGATTTTTTAACCACAACAATTTTAACTGCTCCCATTTTCAGCAAAAAGTAAAGTTTTCTTAGTAACCAAATTATTGCTTGCAGGATTAGCAAACTGGGGTGACGATGCAGACGTAATAGCTCATGTTTTAGCTGAAAGTCAGCAAGAATATTTAGATGGGTTAAAAGCAGCACGTAGTCACCATTCGCCTGAAAATTCCGATCAGATTCCTGGCCCATCGTCACGTAGCAGCCAATGATCAGATATTATCCTAGTTATTAATTGCCGTGAGATATACATAAATCAAAAGAATCTAAGTGTATATTTTCATGTGGAAGAATATGAACTCTTTAATAATCAATGAAATTCACATAAAAAGACATAAATAACAATTTTTTGTATACTATTAATAAATTAGTACAGGATCATTGTTGAATGCTTTAAGAGAAAATTTAATTTTTTTGCTGTTTTTTTGAAGTGAAAACTTCTTTAGCGGCGTTGTACACTTTTTTGTAATGGGTAAAAAATGTTAAACTCGCGTCAGGAAAAGTAAGAACTGGGTGAGACTCTCTAAGTGATATTAATTGCCAGATACTTTTTATACAACGTTAGACATCTAGCGTTGAAATATCGTACATAAAAATGCAATCTATGATACAAACCATTTTATTTTGTATACAACGTTAGACATCTAACGTTGAAATATCGTACATAAAAATGCAATCTATGATACAAACCATTCTATTTTTTATACAACGTTAGACATCTAGCGTTGAAATATCGTACATAAAAATGCAGTTTACGATACAAACCATTTTATTTACAAGTGTTGCCAATAAATAAACAATGCTTCTAAATGCAAAAAATTAAGACGTTAATATTCAAGTTTTCACTTCTGCCGGCACTCCCGGAGTGCGACCCGTCTTTTTTTTAAGTAACTATGAATCGCTAATTTCTTAGGTACTTTTGAATTATGTATTAAAATTGAAAACACGACTTTGGTTTAGTTACTTGATTAAATTTCTGATTATCTAAAATTTGTTATTGATAACAGGACAGAGATGTTTTTTTGTTTTTGAACATAAATTTCGGTATTATGAGTAGGTGCTTCTTTTATTTAAAAAAAAAGTTTAAGTATAAGTTCAGTAAATAAAAAAATACATTTTCGTTATTTTTTACAAATTATTTGATTGTCAAACATGACAGCCCAAATTTGTTTTTACAATTTCATTAAAGCTAATTAGCACAAAATGCGTATACAATACTTTAGTACTTTTTTTATTAAAACATATATTACCAAATAAGTCATTCTAAATTTAATATGAAATTTTGATTATGTATTATTCAAATACAGTTACAAACTTGATAATCCGACACTAGCAATTTTGAGCACTCACCAGATTACAGATTATGCTGAAATATTAAATTAATCAGTAAAAATAAATAGAGAATATATAAATTCAAATCAATTTCAGGAAATGTACAATCGTGCATGCTTTTTGTATCATCGGAGAAAAAATTACTCTTGAAATCATTTAAATATATATTTTAAAAAAAGTTATGTTAAGGTATGATTCCGAAGGCGGCTGCAGCAACCGACTGCAACTGCAGACGGCAACCGCAAACGTGCTGTTGCCTGCGGTTGAACCAATGTAGAATGCAGCGACAGATTTCGGCGGCAGTCGGTTTTTCCGTGAATGATGACGGACGATTTTGACGTTCCCGGTACTATTTTGAGCCTTTTGTTGGAAGAGGAAGACGACGATGACTTTTTGTTACTGTATACCGGAAAAAGAAGAAAGCTTACGATGCCGTTATTCAGAAATAGACCAGATGAAGGAAGTTATTCAATGTTGATTAAAAAGCATTTGTTAAGTGACGAAAAAATATTCAGAAGCTATTGCCGTTTAAATAGCGTGGTCTGTGTCATAAATAACTGGATATTTAGCCACCAAATTAATCAGTTTTTCCTCGTCGGCGCCCGAAAAACTCATTTTTACGTGTTATCACTTTTGCAGTCGGCGACACTACTGGTTCAGGAGCAGTGGTGCGGTCTGCAGTCGCGGCAAGCTACGACGGCAGGCGACAGTGCCGCCGCGCTCCGAATGCATTTAATAGAAAAATATGGATACCAGTACTGCCGCCTGCGGTCTGCGGTCGCATTCGGAATCATACCTTTATTCCAAACTAGTGAGTGTTATTGTTAGGAAACAAGAATCGTCAGAAGATCGCTGGGCGTATATGATTAATCAGTGCTGGATTAGTAAAGGACCCCGCACGGAACATATGGGAATTGTCAAATCCGTGATTTTGTAATTTCACTTAGTGAAATTATAATATCACGACTCTTTGTCAATCGTGATATTGTAATTTCACTAGTGAAATTACAAAATCACGGATTTGACAATATCCCGGCGACATATATACTGTATATGATATATCTATGTGATGTAGATATGTCTATAATAGAATATCACAAGGAGACGGGTGCATTTGCTCATTTTCCCTATTTTGATTGCAATAAAAGTATACTATTATTGCAATCAAAATAATAATAACTCCCCGGGATCGCATTTCCGGACTTCGTGCTCATGGAGACTTTTGATCAGCGTCGATTTTTGGATAATATCTCCGAGTATGGAAGATTTTAACCGAGGGGCGATTCCCATATGTTCCGTGCGGGGTCCTTTGTACAATAACGAACTGAATTAATCTATGGAAATTTTAACATTTGTTTTACGTTATTATAAATGCAAATAATTTTTATTTTCTGTTACTTTACATAGAATTTTTCATTATGTCGAACGCAGATATTACGCACGTCAATTTGAACAAAAAGTCCCAAAATGTGAAAAATGTTGAAAGAATTTGTTGATACGCGATAATTTGTTCAATTTCTCTGTGAATTTCCGCATCTCGGAAAATCTGAGCTCAAGGTCAAATAAGTTCGATCAAGAAAAAAATTGTGTCATAATGATTAATGAACGTCAACAGAACAGCAGCGAAGCACAGGGTTACACAGAAACAGCACAAAACAAAAACCATCCTAAAATAAAAATCGAATATTCGCTATAACCTTGCATATCATAGATATATATATTTAATAACCCTTTTCCTGTTTGGCGCTACGAAACACATCGATGCGAGTACGGAGGCGGAACGACCGATTGGATCGTGTTTTATAAAAGTATATGTGTGAGTTGAGAATAATATGAGATCTGCACTCCGCTCACTGCCATATCCTTTGTGTCAAACACCTTAACAACAATAGTAACTTCATATTTTATGTTGTTATCATTCCTCTTATGTGAATTTGATAATAAATAATAACGGGAAATGGAACTTTATTCTGTAAAATATTTTTATTTTTATTGTCAACGTTTCGTCTTAACTTAAGACTTCCTACGTGACTGGCCGCACGTGTTAACCACACACATTCTCGTTCGGTAGTGCTCCGCCTAACTCCAGAGTATGAATTACAGGTCCGTCGGAAAAGGGTTAAATGAGTGATTACTTATTTGCGTACTCAGTTTTTTTCTGTACATTAAAATGTTTGATATCAAAAAGTACAGAAATATTGTATTGTCTGGAAGATTATTTAGTCCTTTTTTCCAATCGAATATTAATAGTAAATATTGTACGTTGTATCTTACTTATTGTTACAGTGTTCCCAGAAACTAAATTGACTTCATAACTGTATTAGTATTGTAAGTAATAAAAAAGGCAAAAAAAAAATTGAATCCATTCTACTTACTTTTCAAACCATTACAGTTTAGGCTGTTTTTGACATGGTAACTGCAGCGCTACCAATTGGCTCGGTGACTTCAGCGTGTCATTTTCTATAAGCTTACCCAATTGGAATTGGATCTGAGAGATTTTCAAAATTGTTAAAAAAAACAAGGCTGTAGCTGGGAAAATTGTCATTTTTAGTTGATTTTCGACATTTTCCAAAAATTTCAGATCCACACCGCTTATAGTAACAGGAAATGACACTTAAAATAAAATATTTTTAACAAAAAATTGAACCGACTTCAAAAAATATGCACTAAAAAGTAAAAAATAATAATTTTTGTTATTATTGGAGTTGGTGTTATCATCGGAATTCGAAAGTAGCAATTTAAATCTTACATGTCTCTAGTTCTCAGAATAGATTTCATTTTGGCTGACACCGACTCCAAAAATAACAATAATTATTGTTTTTTACTTTTTAGTGCATATTTTTTGAAGTCGGTTCAATTTTTTCTTTATACTAATATATAAAGCTGAAGAGTTTGTTTGCTTGTTTGAACGCGCTAATCTCAGGAACTACTGGTTCAAATTGAAAAAAATTTTTTTTGTTGGATAGCCCATTTATCGAGGAAGGCTATAGGCTATATAAAATCAGGCTGCGATCATTAGGAGCGGAGCATTAATGAAAAATGTTAAATGCACTAACTAAATATACTCATATTAGCGTTGTCAGAATACAACGCCGGCTAGCTCAATCGGTAGAGCACACGACTATCAATATCAGTGTCGTGGGTTCGAGCCCTACGTTGGGCGAATACATTTTTATTTTTTTTTTTATTTTCTACATTGCTTTCTTCTAAGGCTTACATTTATATTTATTTTAATTTTATTTAATTAATTAAAAAAAAATCCTTAGTTAAAAAAAGTATAAATAGGTACTGCTTTTTATCGACAAAAACTTTTGAACGGTAACTCCAATCATCATGAAATTTGGACACAACATTCATCTCGGTAAAGTAAGATGAATGTGTGTACTCATGTTCCTCCCTTCCCCATTCGTTCTTTTACACCCGGGTGAAACCTACGGGACCGCTAGTCGATTGTAAAATATGAAATGAATATTAATCCCGACACAGTACTATATGCTATGTCGACTGTCGATTATATTGTGATATATCGATATTATCATTCGGTTTCTGGCTTCTGCATCTACATGCACTGGGATGGGAAGTCTTTGCTAGCACTGGAGAGTGGGGATGTTTCGATTGTACATACTTTGTTGTACTTAGTGTTAACTGTTAAGGTTAACTTATAGTTGAATAATGCAGTGACGCGGTGCGCATCATTCATAATCGATAATTCGAATAATCATTCGATTATAAAAACCGATTATTTCGATTATTGAAATATATCGATTATGCCCAACACTACTTTTAACTAAGGAGATTAACCCCCTAGTCAGCGTGCTTGTTTTGCCCTCCTGGATACGCCAGTGCTTACGGCGAAAAAAAGACAGAAGTATAATATGTTTGCACTATATACTAAAATATCTGGACCAAAGGATTTTAGGCTGGACAAAATAAAAATCTGCATTAATCAACCGAAACACGACATATAATTAAGTAATATGTACTTACTTTGGTATTATTCTTATAAGAAAAACGAAAATATGAACAGCTGAAATTGGTACAAAAACAGAGGTAACTTAATCTAACAGTCAATGGTACCTTTCAAGTCACTTTTTTGCTACATATATTTAGTATTTCCCTTAGGCGCCTTTATCATTTTAGAACCTTTCTCTGTATTTAGAAAAGATTTAAAATTAGTACAGTTTTCTTCAAAGTTTAATCTGGCGGTGCATGTTTTTTATTTTTAGCTAGACATTTTGCCTAAAACCGGGACACTGGACAATCCAGCCAAGTCCCGCCAATCTGGTAACCCTAGTTTGCACGGTTTGCACCCTAATAGTTCGATTGTGATTTTATTCCTATGCTCAGTATAGAATAAAAGTATATGATTTTTTTACAGAGAAGGGACGTTCCTATTGACTCACCAGATCTGTGGACTCGTTACCACTTATCTCTATCGGGTATATTCCATCTCTCTGTATATTCATTATTCTATTGGCGAATATTTTGACATTTGTACAAAATGTAGCATTTAACTTGAGAATTTTTAATTTTATTTTTGTTTTGATTTTTTAACATTAGTTTTCCGATAATCTTAAATACAATTCTCTTTGGTGATATATTCGTTTTTACAATATTTTGTGTTTGACTTGAGGTTCGGTGCCATTGATGACTGATAATCTTTTTATGCACAATGGGTATGTGATTCGCATTATTTAGTTAAAAAAATAAAATAGCATACGTATGGTTATATCGGAAATATCTAATGTAAGTAATTTAGTTTTGTGCACAGAGGATGCGGTCAGTGTGAAACGATGGACGGCTGACGAACAGAGCCAGACTCGAATGTCAGTTTTACTAGCGAGGAAAAAGACGTTAGAAGAACTGTTGGGCGAACGCAATGAAGAATTACGACGTTTGTGCATTCAAGAGGCTGAATTAACCGGATCAATGCCGTCAGAAGTGCCATTAGAACCTGGCGAACCTTTACCAGCTTTTAGAAGACGTATCGGCACGACTTTCGCATATCCGCAAAATCTTATAAATAAACTTAAGGCTCCTAGTGAAGTAAGTGTTTACTTTATATAATGTAACTGCCTTTTGCATTATGTAAAACAAAATCCCTGCTGCTGTTTTGACATGCTCAAAATTCTATTTTTATAACCGTTTTAGGTGGAATCGGTAGCTGCTTTAGAACTAGAACGACAAGTCCAAGCCGGAATATCGGAAGCTGCATTGGGTTTAGCTAATAATGGAACGGCTAGTAAAGTAAGTTATGACCGGTGTCTTGAATAATTTTAGACATGAATTACATTGAACAAATTTACTCACTACTCGCTGTCGAGTTTATTCGCTGCTACCGAACTCGCTCAATGTAATAGGCCGAGTCGCCTACTCGTTGCATGTTGAATACTCGCTGCTCGTCCATGAATGAACTCGATGACCGGCCTAATTTTGTCTCTACTCGCTGGCTATTTTACTATCTAATTCTAGTGAGTGAAACCGCTTTGTATAATCGCCGTATGCGTAAGCGACCAGTGGCTAGTCAAGATGTCAGGGTCTAGTTTGTGTGGGAGTTGTTATTATTTCTCACTTATTACGCCAGGAGTTGGAAAAAAATGTAATGAATACTGTTCATACAATTTAAAAAAAATCAGTAATGTTATTGCTATTCCACTTCATTATTTCAAATTTTTTTTTTTTTTTTTTTAAAGGGTATATCCAATTGTATATATCCACATATATAGAGCATATGCACATAATATACAAGAGAATATCACTTGGGGGGGGTGGCACTACCTCTTAGTATCTGGCCAGTATAATTAAATTTCAAAGCTGGGTCTAAACGACAAACACAAAATATCCATGAGCAGAGGTGGGATTCGAACCCACGACAGTGCGATCCAAAGGCCAGCACGCTGACCATTACACCACGCTGTCCCCCTATTTCAAAATTAAAACTATATAAAAAAAAAAACAGAAAACTAAGTTATTACGTTAATAATAAACACAACAAATGAAATAGTAATATCGCAATTATGAAATCATTAACATTCAATTAACAACGGCAGTTTCTTGTTCATGTACGCAAGTGAGAGAATTAAAAGCATTGTGTAATAGAGCTGTAAAAGTAACGAGAAATTGTGTACCCGTATGTATTCGTTACTTAAAGAACCAGTACCCGCTACTTTCGTATCGTTACGTTACTCGGTGTTTTTGATACGACATACAATAGTGTACTTAACAGCATCAAGCAATAAGCATGTAGCTTCGCACCAAAGCGCGTCGCATACGTGATACGACATGAGTCATGACTTCGTACTTTATGAATACTTATATAAGTAGAACACATTGTGTTCGTATAACCGTATCAAACGAATCGAACTGACATGGATACGACAAATGCGAGTAACGAAATGAATTTGTAAGTAACGATTCGTTACTTCGAGTCAGACGATGTACCCGTTACTCAGTAACGAATACATACGGTTTGTTACAGCTCTATTGTGTAATCGAACTGGCTGCTACACGCTCAGTCGCGCACGACTTTGATCGCTGACAAGTAATGAATAAATTCGTCCAATGTAATCCGCATTTAAGAGTATAAAATAATTTTTATATTTTCCTTAAGGCGGTTCGTCGAAAAAATCGTCTAGTGTATCAACAAAGTCAGCGGCGTTTGAGTGAATTAGACGAACGCCTTGGGTTTTTACTGTCCACTCAAAATATATCGAGCTCGTCACATAATATGCCACATCAAATTCAGACACTACCGTTTTCGCATTACCATCACGGTTCTGGGATACATCATGCTTATGCCAGATATAAGAAAAAGCCTCGTCCACCCGTCGACTATGATCTTAATGGAGAAGATAAACATTCCGGTCAATCAGAACATTCCAGACACTCGACCGGACCAAATTACATACTTCAGGATCGACTGGAGAGGTATGATATCGTAGCTATTCTTAAAACAATTAATGAATCATTTACTTTGATTGTCTTTATTTCAAGTGGGATTATTTATTTTGTTTTGTTTTTTTTTTTGTTCACTGTTGGAACTTTCTGTTCCGTTGTGTTTATTGCAATTAAAAAAAAAAAATGGTTGACTGTAAAGTCGGTTTACGGACGATAGTTTTACGTGATAACGTCATAAAGAAACATTGATGAAAAATTGCATACTTTTATGAGTTACACTATTCGGAACGTTACACTTTTTCGTGCATGCAGCCGGTGTTTCATCACTTTATAAGACGTTATCACGTCAAAAAGACCTTGTTGAAGACCGTTTGTTGTTTGTTTTAGAACGAGTGGATCAAACAATGATAGTAGTTGTTCACTAGTTTCAAACACACACCTGCAGTTGGCACCTCATCAACAATATGACGGCGGGTTAGGCGGCTACTGGATGAGTTTAGACACAGGCGAGACAATTTGGTGTTCGGTTGAGGAAAACCACTGGCAAAGAGACAAGCGTTTTGGAAGCTTGGACCGATCAAAAGTTAGACCGCTTCAGCACAAATGGAGTTCGCCTCCCGCAATGGAAACAACTTCAATGGTACAAAGAAATGCTCGAACGATTGTAGACAATCAAGACGTACACAGGGTAGATTTTTCTATGCAGCACGCGGCGTCTTCGGCGACACAAGATACCGATCCGGGTTCGGCAGAATCGGTTGAGAATTGGCATTTGGTCAGGGCACAATCGATGGGTAGTGTCGGTGTTGTAAAAAACGACGATTCGGTATCTTGCTGTCGCGAGAGATCGACTACGATTACGACGGGTAGAAAATATAAACAAAAAAAATGGTATGAAACATCGCTGGATGCGCAACAAAGTGATTCACAGTCTCCTACGGTTGAACATGCACATTTGCAGGCAAACCGGTCGAACGTTTTGCCTCCGCATAATCAACAGCAAAGACAAGTAACTCCGCCCATTAGACATTCGCCTCAGCCACAACAGTGTGCTTTTCAAACAGACACCCCGCCAAGTCGACGTCCTGTCGTTCACAGTACGATGACGCCTCTGGAAATTCCTGCCGAAACTACACACTTCGCAGAGAGTGTATCGGTGCAGTCGCCGAAAAATTGCACGGTCGTTCAACCGGGCCAATGGAAACCTTACCGAGAAGTAACTAAACCTTTTGAAATGTCTGATTTTTATAAGTACTCGACGAAATTTCGAAACCGGCAAGGCGAATCTAAAAACATTAAAAGCGATGCGGCCGATAGAGTCGGCACTATATATACGACGGCACCCGAAGCCGAGATGCAAAACGGTCAACGACAGGGCATCGTGACGGAGCAGAGCGAATCGGACGGATCGACAAATCAAGGACATGCGGTGTTTCAAAAAGGCGTTTATCAACCGTTACTGCCGATGACGTGTCAGCCTTGTAAATACTCAAATAACAATTATACCAAAGCAGAGGTGAATTTTACGACTGATAATAATCACAGCGGGGTGTTGTGGTATGACCAAACAGAAAGTAAAGAAGAAATAAATCAACAATCCGTACCCCACCAACATAATATTGTACAGTATAATAAACAAGGACACGCGCTCGTTAAGAAAAGCATTTCTTCACCATCTGCAGCAACACTCGTCTAATTTGTCAAACGGCCATTTTGATTTAATTTTTTTTATATATATATAATATATATTCATGGGGGACTTTCATCATTACGAATGCATTATGGTTTAATCCCTGGGACCTCTCCCGACACTGATACGTTTAAAGGTTGAATATTTTGATAATTAACCCTGCGTTTAAATTTTTGAGGATTTAATTTATTAAAGACACTGACTCAAACCGAGTAGACTTTTGACTACAAAAATTATTTTTTTTTTTTAAGAAAAAACTTGAATGCGTAAGAATGACTAATTAAAAAGATTAAAATATAAATTCATTATTAAAAAAAAAGAAACCCGACTGCACAAAAATGGAACTAACAAATAACTAAAAAGAAAACAAGCCGAAAAACGTCAACATGCAGAAGGTGGGGACGTATTCGTCTCTTTCTTTTATTTTTGAATGTATCCTCACCTGCCGTGTGTTGAGGTTTTTCGGTTTGTTTTTTCTTTTTATTAATTATTAGTTTCATTTTTGTGCAATCGGATTTTATTTTTGTTTTAAATAACTTTTTTTTTATTGTAGTGTAAATGAAAGAAATGTTGTGTTTTTCAAATTACTATATATTGTTAGACCTACGAGTAAAAGTTAAAAAAAAACTGAATTCAATGAGCATTTCAAAGTTTAAAGGGAACACGAAGAGCAATAGATTTTTATATACCTACAAATATATAAATTTGTTCTACTAGAAATCTTTCTCAACTTTTCATTTTTTTTTCCAGGTATATGAGTAATTTTCATTTTTTTTTTATTATTTATTTATTCCCGAATATCAATTGATGTTATAAAATTTAATCTATACTTGATAATATATAAAGCTAAAGAGTTTGTTTGTTTGTTTGGTTGAACGCGCTAATCTCAGGAACTATGGGTTCGAATTAAAATTGTTTTTATTGTTGGATAATCCATTTATCAAGGAAGGTTATAGGCTATATAATATCACGCTATGACTAAAAATTTGTCCGTCCGACAAAAACTTTTGAACGGTAACTCCGATCATCATGAAATTTGGACACAACATTCATCTCGGTAAACTAAGATGAACGTGCGTACTCCTGTCTTTCCCCCCCATTCGTTTTTTGCACCCGGGTGAAACCGGGCGGAACCTCTAGTATCATATAAATATATGCATCAAACAATCTCTCGGTTAGCCCATTGCAGTCAATGCTTTGAAGGATAATAATTTAGTCACATATAATAGAACAAAAATTTATTAAGTAGCTATGGAACAACGGAACATTGTACGGTCTATATTTATAAATATTTTTTTTCTTTATGCGTCAGGAATAGTATTGTTTTCGTTTTTTAACTATTTTGATATAATTACTCTGATATTTCATGAGACTACAAAAAGGTGTATAATTATATATTTTTATAACTAAAGTAAGTAAAATATATTTATGCTGATCTCAGAGCGTTGTTTTTTTTTTTTACAAGCTTCGCTGTACAAAGTACGATATTATTATAGCGCATGGAATTTCTATATTTACATAAATCATTTCGAGTCCTTTTTAACTCCCTCTATCTCTGAGACTAGAACTGATTTTGTTCACGGGGGTTAAGTTTATCATAGTTCAGTAAGCTTAATATTCTCTGTAAGTATACTGAATTAGATAAAAATCTAATATTATCCAAAAATGTAAAAAATATAACGTGATTCTGCTAGCAGTGTAATCGTATAGTCCAAATGAACTACTTCTAATAAGTTCTACTTTAAACCGAAAAGATTTTTTTAGTTATTAAAGTGAAATTTTTATTCTATCGCCCCGAATTTTTCTGGCCGTCTGTTGCATGTCGCATTACAGGCGGCCGCGGAGTAGGGGTAAAGTGAAAGGCGTTCGAAGTAGGCGCAAAGTGAAAGGCGTTCGGAGTAGGCGCTCGGTAGAGCAGCCAAGGCCAATATGGCGGCGCCCATGGTTAGCATCAGCTGACCGTGTAGTATGTATAACACATAGTCAGTCTGTCATGCGGGCAAGTGCTGTACAGTGTTTACATGTTTTTATTCGTGTATTCATGTGAATATTGTTGTTTATAATTAATCGTGATGGATAAGTGTTTACAATCCAACGCCTACAATCCAATAAAAGTTTCACTTGCGTCGTGGTTTCTTAAAACCACACAACTGTTTTTTTTGAAAAAACAAAACTGAATTCTTTTCGGCTCCGATAACGGGCTTATAAACTTGTTAAGTGCCCAAAAAAAAAGCCGTTACGGAACATGCTTTTAAGTTCAATGCATTTATTCTTGGAAAAACGTGCCTCAGTGTTGCGTCGTTTGCTCACAACATTAAAATAATATCTTGAGATCTGAATGTTTACAATATAAGAGGTCAACGGTTTACAAGCATTCTTCGATTTATTTGGAACCTACCAGAACAACGCATACAATGCTCAAATAGCGGAATGTCAAAATTGATCTTTTCTCAACACGGGCGATTTAGTTTTGCATCAAATCTGTAATTTCTGGCCAATGAAATAAGTCAGGCGATCAACAAAACAAAAAAAAAAACGAGTGTGCTTTAAACCACACAACTGAAGTAAAACTTCTTTAGCTCCATCTATATGTATTTATATATGTATAATAGTCTTAGATATACGAAACAACTGGCTATGAGAGGAAGAGAGAAAGAAAATGTGCGCGCGCACCTGTCTCTTGCCCCTACAGTAATATACGAAACGTAACTCTCTCTCTTTCTATCTTCACTAACTTATATCTCCTTCTCAACTTCCGTTCGCCTCGCCCGATCACACTTTTCGTAACCCTCTCGTCACGCATTCACCAGCTTACTTCCCAAGTCAAGCGTGCGTAAAGAAGTTTTACTTCAAAAAAATCTGTAATTTCAAAGCAAGCCGATGTACGCGGATCCTTTCATCTATATTTTTTGTCTGCGCGCTGGTGGCTTAGTGTATGGTAAGAGTCACGCTTTTTTCTAAGCTTCAGGCTTCGACAACAGATTTTTAAACTTGAAATACAGGCCGTTCTCGGTCTGTCCATTTATTTCTAACGGACAATAGTACAGGTCAAAAGAAGTGTTATCGACACGTTAGGAAAAGTTGTACGATAATTAACACGCACTTCCTCATAAATTAGCATAATGCCAGTGAACCTGATGTTTGATTACGAATTTTAATGATCATTTCCCTCTCGTCTTATACAACTTTTGTCAAGATGTTTCAATCTCAATCATCTACTTTTGACTTGCACTATCAAAAAAAAAGTGACATTTCGGGTCCGTATGGTAATTTTTTGTGAGAACATTGAGCATTAGTGTTTCCTGTATCCTGCGCTCCTGTAGCTCTCGCTGTCCGCCGACTTGCGTTTTCTATATTTCCGAATCATATGAGATGATATATTTAATTATTTCGTGATTTCCAATTTAATACCAATTTTCACTTACATTCCGGCTACTATTTTCATTGTTTCACTTTTAAGTCCTAGTGGTGTTCCTTGAGCTCTTCACAAAGATACCTGAATTGACGCCCTAGTTAAACGCGTTTCGACGCTGCATTAACTTAAAACTTTACACAAAGCTAATTCATGACTATTACGCGCATGCGCCTACATTCGTGTAGCGTCGCAGACAAAACAAATCCTGCGCGACGAACTCGTACAGACATGCTCTACCTGCTATGGGTTCAACCACTGTTCACGCATTATTAGTCTCGTAGTCATTAGCGATTCAAATATGCCGGTATTTTATAACACAAGAAAGTTCACTGTGCGAACGAATAGATGTTTTCACGTCGATAAAATAGGTAGACCGAGAACACCCTGTATGCCATAACTGATACTACTTGGTGTTAAAAAATGCACTTTAGTATGGAATGTTATTCATTTTTTTCATATTTTGTGCTGAATTTTTATGAAACGATAAGTCGACTGTATAAATAATATAATATTTTCTGATACAAAAATTAAACTAAACAAATAAAATTAATAACATGAAAATATTGTTTTACAATTTAGCTTTCTTATACATTCTAATTTTACAACTTATCACTTACGTTTTATTATTCTTTATTGTTATTTTTAATAAGCCAAGTTAATTACAGATTTACACAGCAAATACATTATTTACGATGTTGCAATGAAAAGTTGAAAAACAACGGTACAATAGCTCACATTGATATTATTTAGTCAAACGTCTCTATAAAGTACACATTAGTTGAAAACATAACCAGTTCTCGCTCTAAAATATCTATAATGAAAAAATTACTCGGTCTCTTGAGTTTCGTTATAGATTAAAAAAAAAAAACCCTTTGCATCCCGGGAGTGCCGGCGGAAGTGAAAACTTGAATATTAACGTCTTACGAATTTTCGATCAAAATGGTTTGTATCATAGATTGCATTTTTATGTACGATATTTCAACGCTAGATGTCTAACGCTGTATAAATAAAAGTTTTCGTCTTACGCGTTTTCGATCAGGACACGTGACCCTGACGCGAGTTTAACATTTTTTACCCATTACAAAAAAAGTGTACAACGCCGCTAAAGAAGTTTTCACTTCAAAAAATAATAATATTACAGATCACATTTACTTAAATAATTTTCAAAATTATTTAAATAATTTAGGGACAAAAAATACGCATGCATGTCTATGAGATTTTGTCTTAAATAAAGCTACATTTGTTTGTCGTAGAATTCCATTCTGACGGTTTCTTTCAGTACGTTTCTGCAGTCGAATGATAATACATGACTCAAAGTAATAAAATTTTCAAAACGAATTTTTCTCCATAGGAGGGCAGAATTAGTTAGCTACAAGCAGCTGAAACGAACTGATCAAGGGAATTGTAAAAAAAGCATTGTTTTTCTGTCTTTTCATTGCTCTGTAAGTTCAAATTAACGACCGACTTTATTAATAAGGTCGTCGCAAATACGTGTGAGTTCTTCACATTCTTTTGTTTTCTGTTCTACTTGTTGTGTCAACGAATTGCTTTTCAGTTCTAATTTTTGCATTGTTGCACGGAGCCGCGTTACCTCATCGCTGTGGTTTCGAGTTATTTCGCTAAGTTCGTTGTTGGCTCTGGAATAAGCCAAAAATGCATTAAATATGGCATAAAAACAAGTTTCAATAACTTAAAAAACAAAACAAAAACCTACTTTTCAAGTTGAGCCATAGCGTGCGTTTTCAATGCTTCGTATTTATTATTCTGTTTAGCAATTTGCTCTTCGTTTATTCTTATTGTATCTTTAAGGACTGCTTCATTTGTTTTAAAACCTTCTATAATAGTTTTACATCTTTCATATTTCCTGCAATGGAAAAAATTGCACGTTTATTAGTGATATTTTAATTATTAAGCTATTGCATAGCTTCTATCGCGGGCTTTGAGCGCGGCGACCGAATCAAGAAATTCCGTATCGAAAAGACCTAACACCCCCCACTCCGACCGGCACAGCGGTGCGGCGTTGAAGGCCGTGCATCGTCTAACGTCGTTTCAGTTCGGCAGACTTCGGCACGGTGTTTGTGTGCGTGCAGCTAGATGTATGGTTGCTCATAACTGATTCTATCTTTATTTGTGTATAAAATGTTTTAAATATGAATAAACAAAGTGCATTTATTAATGAAGAAAGTGATAAAAAATAGTGAAAGAAAATGAGTGAGTACTCTATATACATACATTTTATTATTATCACAAATGAAGTTTTTTTTTTTTTGAATTTATATATAATACTGCTATAAAATTAACCTAAATTATTTAGGTTATGTGCAGAGAAAGTATATATGATATTATATCTATATAAATGTACATCGCGCGAAATTCTATGATCAAACTCTTAATATCGTTCTTTTTGTTCAAATTTTTTGAATGTATAATTGTTTTGGTGTGTAATTACACTATTTATACCTAGCTATTTTCGTTTTATAGAGAAGAAAAACTTAAAGACCTAAAAAGAATATGCAATAGCTTTACCGCGGCAGTCCCCGAGTGCCACACGTATTTTTTATTTGCTTAATATTACATCAAACTGATTACGACTGCCATAGAAGTTTTCATTTCAGTTACGTGGTGTTAAGTACACATTTTTTTATGTACATAACACTACTGTGCACTAGACCAAAAACATCCACTGCTACTTTGAAACACGCGCGTATTCCGAGGTACAGGTAACCAGTATTTTCAAATACTTACTGATGGACATCTGTAAAAGCCGCTTCAACATTAGCTAAATGCCTTTGAGCCGTATCACGCTCTTCGACTATGACAGCTTTTTCCGATACTAAATTGGAAATTGTTTTTTCGTATTCTGCCATCACTAAGCTACAAAGGAATTTTCAATAATTATATGGCACTGCCTTTATATTAATAAACTGTTTTTCCTGAAATAGGCTAGCCCAATTATGACAAGCCATTTAACAATTATATCCTAATTTATAGCCTGGTTAACTAAATCGATCGTTTCAATTAAGTCAATTTATATATTTATTTTGTTTATACACAGACCTCTTCTTTCAAGTTACTAAATATCCTAAGCGAAATACCGCTCATTAATTCATTACAAAATCCAGGAACTATAAAACCCACAAAGTTGAAATTTGGTGAGCAGAGGGTCATTTTGTGATATAAGCACCCACTAAGAAAGAATTTTTCGAAATTCAGTCCCTAAGATAGCCAAATGAGGGTGTAGATTTTTTGACAAAATGTTCATATCTCACAAATTGTCAACGAGAGAAAGAGAGGTATTAAATTCAATTTGCAAAATAGTCTTTTTTCGAAATTATCGAGCTAGAAACACAAAACTTAACTTGATTATTAATTGTTAAGATCGAAAAAACCAGCTAATTATCGAAATACATATCTCATGAGATAAAAACTGGCATGGAAACTTTCAGGAAGTATATAATGTATCTCTGAAATTGATTAAGCTAGAAACATGGAGCTCGGAAAAATATACTTTTCTTAGAAAATTAAAAAAAAAAACATTTTCGGTCTTTTGAACAAAGTTTCCGAACAGAATGAGGGTGGATTTTATCTAAAAGGATTTGATTGGGTCAAAGCTATCATCTATACCGCGGGCTAAGTTGCGAACAAATCTACTATTGTTGAGCTCCTGTTTCACTTTAAGTATACATTATTACTCAATAACAAATTTTATATTGCGTAAGTAGAGGCAAAAGGTTTATGGATACATAACCACAAATATATTTACGGTGAGTAAGGCCTAGTTTATATGAGAGGCGTTCAACGCGCGTTAGCCCAACGCCTCTCATATAAACTAGGCCTAAAAAATAGCTTTTGGATATACTTACTTAAATCTTTCTTCATTTTGCATTCTTAAATTGAGTTGTTCGCGTAAATGTTGGATTGTTTCATGTGCCTTCGAGTTTTTTGTTTCTGACTCATCAAAACTTTTGTTATGATCTTTTGACAGGTTTGACTTATTACCTAATAATGTTTTCAAAATGTCCTTAATTGTATTAATCTTTTCTGCGTACTAAAACAAACAATACAATTTTAAACATATGCCTATAAATATGTAATTCGCATTATTTTGTAATCTATACATACACAATCGTTTTCACTATTTGAGTGTTCCGTAATTGTGTCACCTTCCCCAGAATGTTTATTCAAGTTTCCTAAAAGGGTTTTAATGTCGTCAAGAACTTGAAATGCTTCGCGAATGTGATCGTTGTGTTCGTTTCTATTGCTATTTTCCGGGATACTGATCTTTTTATCATCTGCTTTTTGATCTACAGATGGACTAGCTCCATTGTCACCGCTTCCGTCCATTTCTGCTAAAAGGGGCAAATAAAATTTCATAATTATTATTCTTACTGATTGCGTATATCTTTATCACACATACCGAGCTATTATAAAACGTTTACTATCTACTAACGAAAAATTCTCTTTTATTATATTATTACTTACTTGATAATGAACTTAACTTTATCTCTAATTAATAATTCCAAATCAAAACCACAAATATTGCATGTGTTTCAATTTCGTTTTGAACTGTCAAACTTAATCTAGTAACAGAGATCTAGTAATTTTCATTTAACATAACGACTCGCCGTAGGGCATAACTGTGGTACAACATCTCTGGGTGCAGCTGGTATAACTATTGACGTATATTTACTGGACTACCCTAGCTTTCTAAAAACTAGTGTCCTTGCGAAAAAAACAGATAGAAGAGGTAGAATGAATGTGTAATCCATCGAGTCAGGAACAGCAAGAGCCAACCTTTGTACAGAAAATAATAGAGACAGGCCACAACCATACTCTATCCTTCTCAATCTGTCACTCGTTAACTATGGCGATAATACACCCTGCTGGTCAGGGTACGTCCAGTAGTATAAGTCGATGGATATAACTCGGATCTTGCATGCTGTATCTACGATTGTTGCAAACAATAAACAGAAATATGATATAAATGTGACTTTCGTGATTTCGGAAACTGTGCTCTACTTAAATGTGTGCTGAGTTTATTTGCTAATCTATCGACCAAAGGAACAATGACTCTTTCTATGAATCTCTAAATTCGCGCCAGGCGCGGTCCCAGCCTGAAATTTTGGAGGGGGTAACTCACTACACTGTTAAAAATAGGTATCTGGAATAAAATAAACATTATTGCGCAAGACACAATTTTATTTTATACATTACCTATAAAACAAATGGAAACTATAAATTTATCGCTGTTAGGGGATAGCTAAAAATTTCCTTTTATTATTTGACAAATTTTTGAGATTTTTCAATTTGACCTTAGATTTTGGGGGGGGGGGGTCATGTCCCCTGTGACCCCCCCTTCGAACCGCGCCTGGTTCGCGCAGACCTAAGTATTAAATATAGTCTTTTGTGCATTTTCTTGTTGAATATGTTTCTTCGGATATTCTGTACACAAAATTTCACTGGATTGAAACTTTTTTTTATTTTCTTCGATTGTTTCTCAGTTTATAACTTACAAGAATTTTGAACATAGGACGTCGATTATAATATGTATTTTTTTAGCTACCTTGATAGCACATGTCTCCATTTTATTTTTTGAATATTTGTTTCCTTATCTTTCTTTTCTAAATATTCCAAAATCAAAACCATTCATTGTAAAAAAAATTGACTTTTTTATTCTTAAATAAAACACAAATGAAGTAACAACTCTATTAATCATTTTTTTTTTACCAACAAATACATTGTGTTCAAGTTTAATTACTTAAAATCAGTGATGTGCTCGGGATCCGTGTATCAGCTGAAGATCCATATAAATAAAATTTCCATATTCGTTATTTTTGAAGCAAATCAATCGGACATTTAAATTAACTTTATTAATAAAATTTTTTTTAAAAGTTTCATCAAAATCGATTCACAAATGCATGAAATCTAAAAAAACTTCTTTTTAGCAGCCAGTTAAAACGATTGAATCGATTTTTATAAAAATTTTATGGTACAAAGGTACAAACTGGTAAACAGTCTGAGCGAAATAGGGTAGAAATTTTTCAAATCGGTTAACCCTTCAAAAAGTTATGACTGAACGTATATAAAACAAAATATATGTGTCAAACATATAACATCTTTTTTCAAGTCAGTTAAAAATGGATTTTCTTCTACAACAAAATAAACGTCTTTAAGGGCAACACATAATCTTATTTTTGACTATTTTGATCATAAGAAATGATCGCTTGACAAATTTAAGGTAGTGCAGAACTATAGACGCATAATCGAAGATCATCATTTCATGTAAAAGAGCACATCACTTCTTGAAATTACTATCTACTGCCTATTTAAATATGTTATCAAATTTTGATTTCATTAGAACAAAACATGCGAAAATTAAATACTTTACAAATATTGATACAGGTTTCACAATATCTTGAAAGTAAAATAAATGTTGAACTTAATCGGTGTCTTCTCTTTTGTCTGGTGAACGGTTTTTGGATGGAGAACGACTTTTAGACTTTGACCTGTCAGTACTCACTGAACGAGATTTACATCTGGAATGGTCTCTAAAATATAAACAAATTTTAAAAATATTGGAAGCTGTTCTCAAAGACTCTTGTATAAAATGAAATAAGAAGTATCAGTTGATCAACACAAGATATAAAAGTTTAATAATTTATTTATCTACTTTGCTGCATAAATTCATTGACACACAATGTACTGTGCGATCGGCGAAAGAAGACCGGTGAGGAAAGGGCAAGAAGTCGCTGATGTGTTCCCAAATTATCGGAATTCATAGGCGGCGCATAGCAAGACATGCAAACAATGTATAGCTTTAAATTTTAAGGCATTAATTTGAGCCTCTAACTCGCACATTTTTATTACATTCGCTATGACCTCTCTAGCGCGACTTCTAACTGTTTTTCCCTTTTTACTTTCCATTTTGATGTTATTCAGACAACACCCCTCAACTTAGTCCGTGGACGCACGCCTATGTACTGTCTGGTGTATGATTTTTTTGTACTGTTAGCAAGCGTCGCTGTACAGTCGTACGGCTATGGCAAGAGTACAATTATCGCGATACCACAATTGTGATACGATTGGTCGACTAGACTCCCTTATTGCATAGAAGCGGTTCCAGGATCATTACCTTTTACTAATATAAAATACATGTGCGCTCTTCTGCAATAAGGTCATAGAGCTACATTCCATAGACCGGTCTTCTTTTAAAAATCCCACAGTACTTTTTAATTTGTATTTTGATCTCTATTCCTTCATGTTCCAAAACGTTTAATAACAATAGCAAATAAAAAATTGTAACTGAAAATACAATACCGAGTTAAAAAAAAAAAGTATCTTACTTGGACGATGATCTTGAAGCCGTTTTTGATCTTGCGACCAATTTGCTTTTTGAATGTTCGCGAGTTTTTGAGCGGCTGCTGTGATGCGACCCGCTGCGAGAACGGCTGTGGCTGCGTATTTTAAAAGAATTATAAGTTGAATTAAAAATTACAACATTGCAATAAATAGTTTACCTTGAAGGTGATCGAGAGCGCTTGCGAGAACGAGACCGCGATCGACTACTGGACGAACGTGTGCGGCGACCGCGACGTTTGTCTTCAATTAGTTTTATACGACGGCCGTTCAAATCTGTGTCATCCAATTTTTCGATGGCAACTTTCATATCTGAATAAGAGGCGAATTCTACGACTCTAAAAAAAGTATACTCGAGTTATTAATACAGTACAGATTCGGTAAATCGAATCCTTGATAGGTCAGACATTGTGGTTATATTTATAAAAAAAAGTGCTTTTAAAAATGCCTACCCCTCATTCCGGTGTTGTTTATGAGCGTCAGCATATGTCACCTCTCCCGCTTGTCTCATATAATCCTTCAAATCCTACGAACCAGAAACATACAGACTGTCAGTTTTTGTTGAAGAATACTTTAAAAATAATTTTGTCCATATACAATTATTGAAATAATACATTGTCGAAACAGTTACTTAAGTAACAAATTGCAGTCGGACCCATGTATTTTCAACTGATTTATGTAGTGACACGAACGGTATGCTAGTGTTCTTGATAATTATTGTTTAAAAGAATTTATGATGTATTTTGTTGTCTCTTTAAAGGTAAGTAATTTTTTTCGAAATGTAGTGTTGTCTTTGTCTTTTATCAATAAAAAATGTTTTGTGTGGACATGACAAATATATCGAACGCTGGTTAGTTTTCTTTTAGATTTGTGAGATTAGAGTTTCTTTGGTATCTGTTTATTTTGGTGAAAGTTCAATAATTTGTATTTGTTTTGACACACACCTAGTTACTTGTTTTATCGACAGTAACTCATCCCGATTCTTACCAATACCAAACGACAGTTTCTGTAAAGGTGGCACTTCACATGGCTATTTGTGTTCGCTATTGGGTGTTTGCTGTATTTGGCAAAATATATGACGTTCAAGACAAACATGCAAATAGAGGCAAATACGACCATCCACACATGGCAGTCAAATAGCAAACACACAAACATTTGGCAGCAGAACGCAAGGTTCAAAATTCCAGGAATTTTAGCACTGTTTCATTGTCGCAATTAATTTTCAATAGTAATTGTTCCAGTTCTCGCTCACAGCACAGACACAAAAATACTGCACGTTCGTACAGGTTCACGGCGCGTGCGCTTCTGAATATGGCCATTGTGCGGACGGTTTATTTGCCGTATTTGCCTATTTGACTCCTTTGATGTGCCTCGAAAAACCGACAAGCGCACGGTAACGCGTATTTGGTATTAATTTGTCAAATAGGCAAATAAGGCCAACACTTTGTCAAATAGACCCTCCACACTTGGTAATTGTTTGCCAAATACACAAATACAAATATCCATGTGAAGTGCCGGAATATGGAATTAATCCTGACAGCTGTCGTTTCCCATTACTCGTGTCTAAACTCTGGATTAGACGCCTCTTCATTTCCCGTGCACACACGCACATACCATTTTTTATTCTATTTTTTAATGTTTAATATAATATCTAATTTGTGCTTATATAAAAAAAACTGACATATTTTTATGTTCATAATAAACGCTCATTGAGCAATAAAACAGATTTTGGAGTTTTCATTTAAAAAAACAAGGGAAGTTTTCTTGTAGTCCTACCCCTAGACAACAGAACGAGCTACGGGGAACGGGAACGTTCACCGCATTTTCAAATTTTCTGTCCTTATTTCTCACGCAACGCGTCTCCTGCACTGTTGAGCTATTGGAAAAATAGTACAAATAGGTACTACAAATTAATAAAGGTTTCTTCCGATGGGTCTACGACTGCCACGACGTGAAAATGAAGGAACCGTTGAAAATACAGGAGCTGATTAGTCCCGACAGGTTGAAAATACATGAGTTCTACTCGTTGAAAAAAGACACAACAACCGCATGAGTCGTTATTTCAATTTTATTGGCCGAACATTATTCAACAAATTATCATTTCTGAAAATGGAAAGAAAGTACTATGACATTTCATTGGGAATAAAAGATCAAGTTTTTGTTTTTTCCACCGAGTAAGCAGACATCATTTATGAAATACAAACGATTTCAAAGATTTTCGAGATTTTTCTGAATTGAAAAACATAAATCGCGCTGAAATAAATTTACAATTTATGACGTGACAATTTTTCACTCGGCATCGATAATAATTAATTATATTTTTATCAATGTACTTTATAATTCGACTCTGTCCATTCAGTGATTATTACCTGTTGGCCCGAACTGAGTCTGTGGGAGCGAGAGGAACGCGGGCCAAGAGAGACACAGTGAATGAGCGAACCTACGTCGATAGGAAGTTAAGACGTAGGTCCTCTTTAACCTCGCAGGAGGTGGCTGTTGTCAGATAACCATCGGTGAAATCAGACGGTAGCCGGCAGAAACTGTAACCGAGCTTTTTCACACTACCATCGCCAAAATCCCATGGTTGACTCTTCGGAAATAAGATCACTTTTAATGTTCATACACGCAATAAAATCGTACGTACATAATATAAATATTATAGGCACATATATCTACACGGCCTTAATATTTTGCCAAGAAAACATGATAAAATCAGGAACTAGGTTATTGAAAATATAAACGAATGGAAAGGATAACATTATTTAATTGTAGTAATCATACTATTTGCGTCCATTTTGTCGATTTTTGCGATGAAAGATATGACAGCGACAAAGGCACTAGTCTTCATTCTGTTTTCACTTCACATCTCTTGTCGTAACTTTCTTATCTCTTATTGCCACCGGCATGACCCGATATTAAATAATTATGTGCGCAGTACACTCAGAGCCGGACAGTAATTAATTATTATAGTGAAAGTAATTGTAAATGATTAACTTTTTCAAATCAGTATTATTAGTAAATTATTAATTCCTCATACGATACCCAAGAATACCGTTTTTAGAGTAATTATTTTGATAAAGACCACTTCGTTATTTAAATTTATTTATTTTTATAATAATACTTCAGTACTCTAAGGTTAAATAATTTTACTGTAGTTAAATTATTATATTAAAAACAAATAATCTTAAAATTCAAAACACATCTATAATCATTTTCCTTATAAGAAATTTTGAAATATGTCATTTATTATTAAAGTAATTATAATTAGTCATTTTATTACTTTAACATTCGAGTTATTACATTGCGTGCTAATAAAATCTGTTTTTACGTAAAATAATTTGTAATCAATTATATTTTTAATAGAGAAATGTATTTGTAGTTAATTGCATTTTCAAAGGTGTTTGTCGAGCTCTGCATGCACATACAATTGATCTCCAATCCAGTTGACACCGCAAGGTTTTTGCACTTCTTAACCAAAGTTCGGTTTTTTCAGTGTTTATTCGTTACGCTCAAGTTTTTACTTTCAAGCGATCATAGTCTTGTCATCGCGAAAAAAATCGAAATCGAGAGTTCGACGGAATTAAGACGTTTCGTGATCCCTACATACAGAAAAACGATTTTTGGATGTCCATTCATCTGTATGTGCTAAGGCCTAACGAACATATCGTTTATCGGATCAAAACCGAATTTCAAACTTAAGATTTTTAGAGGATTCTTCAGGGTTTTTTCTTCCCTTTTTCTCCTTATTCCCCTAATTAAGGGTATGATGAACAAAAATAGAAAATTGCGATTTTATCCAAAACGACTCAAACGATTTCGATCATATTTCATAAATCGGTATGTCAATATTGACCCTTCAGAATAACACTCATTTGTTTCGGAAACATCCAGAAAGTTAGTTTGATGACCAACAAAATCCGCTAACGATGCTGTTCAGCGAGAAAGTCAATGCGGGGACCCGTACCTTTTATTCTCAATTTCTTTCCAGTTTGTTCATTTGTTCATCAATGCCACAATACCACATAATAATCCTTCTATGCAAAACTGATGATACTGCCATCGTAAAATAAACGCAAGGAAGGAAATTATTTAAGAATAATATTAGAACAGGTAGTATGTCAAAAAAAAAAAAAAAAAACAAAACATTGAAGGATAAAACACCATAACGGATTAATGCTTACCTGCCAACTGACGCGACTTGATAAATTTTCAACGATCAATCTGTATTCTGTTCGAGTTGGGGGTCCATATCTACAAATATATAATAAATTGTATTATTATTTATATTACCTTTCGAACAATATTTTTAATTTTTCACTACCATACATACCTATCATGTGTACGGTTGTCATCACGACTGAAATAGAAAAGGAATATATTAATAGCTATAAATCAATAATAATATTATAAAAAGGTAAAGTTTGTAAGTTTAAGGAGGTAATATCCAAAACTATTCATCCGATTTTTAGAACGGACCTTCAGGATGAACATAGGCAATATATTGTAGTGTTAAAATAAATCATTTTAAGTAACTTACTCTCTTCGAGAATAGCCACGCCCACCTCCACGCCACTGATCGCTGCCACGTGGTGTTCCACGAGCTCTTTCCACCGATACTCTAAAACAGTTATACGGAGTTGCAGAAAACATTGCCAAAAATCTGATTAGACAATGGGCGTGTTTTGGCCGAAGTAAGTACTTACTAAACTTAGTAAGCCAGTTAGCAGAAAAACATTAAAATCTTACAAGCTGACTATAGCGCTTTTCGGCCAGGACAGACTTACTGGCTTGACATAACTCAAAACACCGGTTTACGTTATATCCAGTACATAACCTCATAGATTGAATATAATTGACAGTATGTACTAAATTTATCAATATAATTTAATTCATGTAAATAGTTGCAAATGGATAAATGACAGGTCTGTTTCTGTCTGTTTTGTTTCCATTAACAATAAGCAAAATGGCGTCTTATATTAAGCCATGCTTACTGCGTTAGCACATTTTGTGTTCTGGTCGAAAATTTTGTAAGTATAGTGAGTGACTTACTAAATTTAGTAAGTATTTACTTCGGCCAAACACGCCCAATGACCTTGAAGTGTAATTATAAAAAAAAAACAGTATTTTATATATTCCGGAATAGTCTAACGTTCTTGTGAAACATTTGATTGTATTCACCCTAAAACAAATGATTGATCTTCATAGAAAAAGATCTTTTCTCTAGCTAAATTTTGATAAAAATGTGAGAAAAACATTGTTTCAAAGTAGAAATTGTACAAAAAAACTATGCTATATACACAGATACACATATTTTAAAAAAATGTTGCAATCGATCAATTATTCTTTAGCAGGAACGTTTTAAAATTCAACGATGCTTTACTTTGTTGTTTTAAGCATTCGACCTTCGCCTATGCATATCAAATATAGTTGACTCACATGACATCAAAAAAAATGCGTGAGACTCTCACGCGTCAGAAGTGAAACTTCTTAGGTTCTAGCATTTGTTGCCGATTTTATTATTTCAGGATTAAGAAATGTTTACTTATGTGGAATTTGTTACCGTGGCTATGTGCTGCGTATACACATAATACTCACTGCGCATGCGTGAATAGAAACGATTCTCCCACTCCTTCCTCTCAACTGTCTGTTGAAATCGGAGAAAGGGAGCGGTTCACTTTTAGTCTGATCCCGACTAATTTGCCCCAATAACAAAAATACTATACAAATGCATACCTCTCTCCGAGTAACTCTTTTCCATTGAGCTCATAAACAGCATCATCAGCATCGCGGTAATCGTCGAACTCCTGGAAAGAATAATTGCTATTCTAGGAATTTTAAAAATTATTTTTACAGATTACATTTTTTTTCTTTAATAGTATAAACAAAAGAGCCCTGCCTATTAAAATATGTAATATAATTCCCTCAGAAATAATAAAACTAGACGTATTGAAAATAAAACAAAAAATGAAAAAGATTTTAATGAGTTATGCAGTCCATAACTTAGATGAATTTTATAATATAGATTTTAAGAATTTTAGTATATAGATTTTAAAATTTATTTAATATTTTAATATTTAATGTTTTATTGATATTTTAAATCCTATTGACGCTATCTACGCTGTAACTAGCAATATGGAATAAACGAAATTATTATTATTATTATTATTATTGATATTGAGATTGCATAAAGGAGCGATTAACGGAAATATTTTTAACCAAACTGCAATAAAACAGAAGATTACGCACTCTTATTTTGAAATAAACGTGTTGTTTTTTATAAATTCATAAAATTTGAGTAAAAGCAATGTAATCAAGTATCAATTAATACATTTCTTTTAACGAAGAAGTTTATTTTAAACACTACGAGATCAAATCTAGACACACTCAAAGAATACTTAGAAAGGGATTGGTGCATTCATTTCATATTATTATTGATTTCCACAGTCGAACCCGTTCCACCAGATTCGGTTCTTCTTCACTTCACCCGTTCCTTGTGGAAAAACAATGTTAAAATTTTACTTTCGATTGCGCTCCATTTAATATAATCAAACGATTAGGTTCTCGGTACAAAGAAGTTTCTTTTTAGTAACTATTTTAAAAACTTACCACAAAACCAAAACCGTTTTTTAGCATAATGTCTCGCATACGTCCATACCCTCTGAAAAATCGTTCAATATCACGCTCCTTTACTCCAGAAGGAAGGTTTCCGATGTAAACGCGTGGACCCACCATATTTTTGAGCCTGCACAAAACCAAACAAATAACTTGTTACAAATTAAAGTTCTTTATAGATAGCCTTTTCTTTTATTCTTCCATATTATTGCGGAAGATTAAAATTTTTAATACAGTTTTAACAAGTATGGCTAACTGTTTTTTGGAGTCTTTTTATAAAATGCCTGGAAATTAGTAAAATTTTGAGTAAATACATTTTTTTACAATTTAACTGAAAATTTTAGGCACTTTATAAAATACCCTATAGCTCCGTCTTATGATAAGCGGATATTAATTTTGCTTATCTTTAGAATATGACTGACTATTCACTCGTTTTGTAAACCAATAAAATCAATTAAGCATGCTATGAAATATTAATTATTTATTATTACAATATTTCACGCAAGTAAAACGTATTTTGTATGATTTTAAAATAGCGCATGCAAATATTAATGCCAATTCTTACATTATTTTTTTTTTATATTCACAATACATACATAATCATTAATTTCATAATTACCAAATTTCAAGTCCCTATGAAATATTGTTTTACTTATTTGAATTTTTTACACCCCATTTTTCGTCTCTACGATGGTGCCCAATATATATTTTTTTAATTGTAAATAAATACTGCTAACTGGTCAATATAATTAAATATCAGAGCTGGGTTAAAACAACATCTCAAAATATCCATGAGCCGACGTGCTACTCGATCTAAACGCCAGTTTTCTGTTTTTTAGCTTAGGCTTCTTTAAAATTTAAAGATTTGTGAGGTTCTATTTTCAATTTTGAACCCAAAAGCCGTCACACTTTTGTAAAGGTATTTGAAGTACATTTTAAGTTTCTAAGGATTAGATCATTACGCTGTTACAAGAGCTTATCTCTAGAAAAATATGTATAGTGATAAGCCACAATAACATAATAAAAACAGTGATATAAATTTCAAAGATCATATTACCTACGACGTATCAACAAGATTGAAACATTTCAAATGCTACTAATTAACATTTAATAAAATTTATATTGCTTACCCAATTAATAATAAATAATCTCAAAACACACACTTATTCATGCAATTTGCAAACGTCTATGAAAACAAAAGTGGACGCCATTATCTCAGTAACAGAACAGTCACTAGTCACCATGGAGGTAGAAATAAAAAATACTCCTTAAAAACCATAGAAACAAGGATTCTGAAGTCAAGAGTATTAGCAGTATTGTATACGGGTTATCTCTGATTGTATATATTCAAGCCAGTGGCGCGTAAAGCCGATATTGGACAGGCAACGAGATGGCGAGTGGTAATCTGGGTAGCGGCCAAAGTGACCCCAAATGGACAGGGGCGGCGATATAGGGGTGGGGCAAAATCGAAAAATTTTTGAAAAGGCAACCCGATAAAAATTTAAAAGTCCAAGCAGTCGTTAAATATTCATTGAAAAGGATTTTCAACAATTTTTTGCAGTGTATGGCATTATTGTTATTTTCGTGAGGTTTGGGGGGTGGCTAAACAGGGGTTAATTTAATCGAAATCGGATGGCATTGATACACACCATTACTTGTACTTAGGACAGTATAAATTTCGAATGCCATCCGATTTGAACAATTTTTAGTGTTTTTTTTAATTATTGTTGAAACAATCGAAAAAAAGGGTTTTCCGGCGACTTTGAGGGGTTGTTTCTCCGAAACTGCCCATCAGGATCGGATGGCAATTTTTTCCCAACGTTTGGTGGTGTCAATAAGTATGCTCACTAATTTTGAAGCGGTTGCCTTTTCACTTTTTTTTTGTTTTGTTTAAAAAGATCACAAGATAACTAATGGGAAAAACCTCGTTTTTAGTCGATTTTCGACATTTTCCAATAACTCCAGTCCAGACAGCTTATACTAAAACGAAATGACACTCCGAATGAAAAAATAAGCTCAACTTTTGGTTCGGTGGGCATTTGAAGTGTGTTTAAACACCGAAGCTACATTCGAACGTCTCTATCTTCGAAACGGTATTAGATACAGACCTACACGTACGTTCATTGAAATTTATTTGGCATTTTTTGTTGTGCGAACTTCATGTTGAAAAGTTGAATCAAAATAATTATGTTAAACAAGGTGTCTCAAATATTTCTTTTTGAAATTAATTGCTTTTTATTTATTTTCTTAATTTACAATCTTAATATATTATCCTTGCTCCTTACCTTGTATCATTTATTCACAAAAATTGCCTCGCGTTTCTTTTATTATAAAAGTGGGTTTTATTTTAGTCTTAAAACTCTGGTACTAAAATAACTCCAGCTGCAGTCTCTATTAAGATAAAATTAAAGTAGGTAGCAGTATTTTCTTCACAAACATTTGTGAACTTTTCACAATTTTCATATTTATTTTACGACAGAAGTCCTAAACTTAAAACAATTTCTTTTTTAATCTAGTTAAAACATACATTAAAACATCTTCATATCCAAAAAATATCAACGATCAATTTAATGTCAAAAAAATATAATAAAATATTTCACATCTCAGGTAACTACTTTGTTATTTTCCTTTTCATTGAGATAATTAACAAAAAAAATCTTATAAATATTACAATAATACATATTCAAAAATAAACATTCCAAAGATTGGACATAGGTAATCTTGTCAATATATATATTTTTGTTCCTATAACCAGAAATACTTCGATAATCTTTTTTAATAGAAATTAAAAGATTCATCAATAAGATCACAGTTTTCCATAATTAACGCTGATCTATAATGATTATTATTTTTAAAGGTGTTTTTTTGAACTTTCTAAATCTAAAATGCACATACTCGACACTATCATTGCACGGTACGGGCAAGCCGCCAATTTATTATTTCCTAATCTTTTCCCCTTATAAGCCGTTAAAGCAACACGCCTATTAGTGATGTAACGAATGTTAACGTATACAAATGTGATTATCTGTCGCCGATATTCGCGAAGGCGAATATTAAGTTTCCAAATCTGGCGCCATTTGTCCAAGGTTAAAATCTGGCAGCTAATTGGCCGCGTAATCGCATAAAATAAAATTATAACATATAGGTATACAATCGGCAACTGGCCAAAGACAAGTCAGGCCATTAACATTAAAAAAAAAAATTGTGTTGGTTCTGGGCAAGTAGGTTAATTTACCCGAGAACCTGTTATTAGGTTCGTTCCAAGCAGCCGCGAACGGTAATAGAATCGTACACAGTCTTGTCACTGCGCAATACTAATTTGCGCACTAGCTCAAAAATCGATACTGCGCAAGACAGTCTTGCGCAGTAACAAGACTGTGTACGGTTTTGTTACCGTTCGCGGCTGCTTGGAACGAACTTAATAAAGTCTGAAAGCTTTATTACCTAACGTCAAAATAAAAGTTGACAAAAGATATAATTGCAAAGCTACCTTAGTGAAAAAACTTAGGCCATTTTTTAAAAAAGGACTAAGAAAAAACTTTTCTAATAAAAATGTTAAGAAATTAATATTTTTTGTTTTATTTAATATTAATATCACGTTAAAAAAAAACATATAATTTTCTTTTTATATTAATATGAATGATACCCAGTAAAAATATATAAATATTCGCGAATACCAATATTCGTTACGTCACTAACACCTCTATAGTCAAATAGAAGGAATACGAAATGTCGTCAAAACAACATTAAATGCTGATTATTAGTTATATTCGTTGCTGAGATTGAAAAACAATTCAGTGCGCGGAGCCTCACTGGGAGTCACGACAACGGAATTGCTTGTAAGCTGTGTCCGGGGAGTGATGTGAGCAAGTCGATGCGCGATCCAGTTCGCCGTCAATCATATTAAATATCATACCATTGAGCATATTGTTGAACTGATAAATTGATTGTTCATTTAAATGGCATTACTGTGTATTGTAAAGGCCGCTACACACGAGGCTAGAAACGCTGCTAGATTCCTTGCTAGATTTGCCTACTAGTTTTCTTGATTGCTGTTATGTGCTCACTTTATCACGAGACTACTTTTCAAGCTTGATTTGTGTATAGACCTGGTGCGCGCGCAGTGATAGTTCAAATATGAACACAGAGCAAAACGTGTCTGTTGTCTGACTGAGCAGAATGACGCCATGTTTGTTTGTGGGCGTTTGTTCAAGTCGTCCACGTGACAAGATACTGCTTCCTGATTGGTTCTTGCTCATACCTAGCAAGGAAACTAGCCCCTGTTCTAATTTTAAAACCTATCTTGTGAGCTAGCAAGCGAGCCCGCAGTGACGTCAATTCCAGCTTCGTACCCAGCCTACTGGCCAGCAGAACTCCAAGCAGTGTTTCTAGCCTCATGTGCAGCGGCCTTAATATCATTGATATTTCTACCAAAGTAAACCCAGTTTTGGTGAATAAGTAAAGGGTGGTACATAACCCAATTTGTTGTTGAGACCGCTCTCCAAATTTCTACTTTTTAGCGATAAAATACAGTATGTATTTAAAATTACTCTTTATGAATTAGTATTATTTAGTTTACTTGTTCAAATCTTAATAATTAGATATGATAATATTCTGATACTTCAACAAATAACTGAACAATTTCATTAATTAATATTATGTAAACATTAAATTTTCGACTTAAATAACAGATAATAAAATTTATATATTAATTATTTATGTAAAATAAAAAGACTATATTACCTAAATGTAAAAAAATTCAGAGAATATTTCAAATCGATTTAAAAATTACCGCTCGGTAATCCCGAATGCATTGGATGCAAATACGCAGACGCTGAATTGAGCAAGCCCAAACGTTGTTTTTGTTTACGTTGTTCCGTCATCTATAAAACAATACATTTGAACGGCCTCATTTACATTAAAAAATCGTAAACAAATCGAATGTAAATACTATTTACCTGATCTTTCAATTCCTTCAGCTGTTGTGAAAGAAATGTGACAAGATCTTGCGTCGTTTCTAATTGCCACTGCAAGCCTCGTAGTTCAACCTGTTCACCGTCACCTTCCATAGCGGATAACGACATGGCGCGCAGGCGCGGAAACCAATCCAAATTTGAATCCTAGAAATATAAAACTGAACTGTACATTTATTTGGAAAATATTTATTATTAAAGAGCATTATTATTAAAAGATTTTTTTTTTATTTTCTTGGAGAAAAACTACAATAAAAAAAAAAAACGATCGAAGCAAAACCTTTGTCGAGAAGTAGGTAAGTAACAAAAAAAAATGACAAAAGCAACTAAAGTCGTCGCTTTTTTTGTTTCATATTACAACAAAACGAACACCTGAGATTTTCTATTATTAAAGATTCAGCAATTTGGCTAATGAAGATTTTTGATTGGTTGCATCATGTCTAAGTGTTTCTCCATTACATTTTTTTTACAAAATTTCTCCAAAAAACACAAGAACTTTTCTCGCAACCTGAATTTTCAAAAGGCAAACCGACGGCAGGTATCGATTAAAATAAATAAAATTTTTAATTCGCGTTCATAAGTATTTAATGTACCTTGACCATGGCATAAACGTAACTCTCTGGACCTGTGAATTCTGTGGGATCCTTCACTTTAACTAGAACTATAAAATATAAATAATACCACATGTTGTGTTCACGTTTTATATGTTCTTCAAAACTGACTGTTTTGTTATCAAAAGACGATCTATTCAGACCTAGAACAACAATAATAACATGTAAAAATACATTAATAATCGTAGTATATACAATAAAAAATATTAATAACAAACAATGTCTCCTCACCGCATATAAAGCAGGTGCTTTTCAGTATCAATTCCTTTTGTTGCTTTTCAGATCTCAAGTCCGCAAACGTGTCAATAATAACACCAAAAATGAGATTCAAAACAATTATAATAACGATGAAGAAAAATAGTAAATCGTATATTACGCGCGGTACAAATAATGCCTCCTGAAAAAAATAACAGCAAAATTTGCAATGACGTTCTAAACAAATTTATAGTCGTTTTCTTCATATTTTTTTCCTGTCTGTCGGTATTTAATAGTGATGTGCCGGATCGTTAAAAATGTATATCCGCGGATACGGGTCTGAATACGGATTTTTGGTTTCAATATCCGCGGATACGGATACGGATCTTAACTTTCTTAGAGTACGCGGCGGTAAATATTGCACATCGACCTTTGGAAAGAGACTATCTGTTATGGGAAAAAGTTATTGACCTCTTTAAGAGTTAACTCTCATAACATATTGTCTCTTTCCAAAGATCGATGTGCAATATCTCATTATAAAGATAGTTGATTTAGTACCTTTGAGTTATATACTATTAGTATGGTACTCACTACGATAAATGTTTGCAATATAAAGGTGCCAAATACGATTTAAAAAAATAAAAAATAATCTAAATTAAATTTAACAGGTTTTCATTATTACCTAATCACCTATATATATAAAATTTCATCTATGAATTGAAAATTAATAAGGTAAAAGATCCGCCAAAAACTAACGGATACGGATCTTTCTTCTCCCTCGGATATCCGCGGAAACGGATATCTGGCACATCACTAGTATTTAATTTGATGGATTGATTCCTATACAAACATGCGAGGGAACTGTGCAAATTGTCATTATTTCTTGTAATTTTGATCAAATACTAAATAAATAAGTGGATAGAAAAAAAACATTTATCGTGTTTTCTCGTAATGTAATTAGACTGACTTTTTCAGATTTTTTTCAATTACTCCGGGCAGTTGAAGAAAATAGTAATAGTAATAATACGTTTAACGTCCTTTTCTCGACTTGATGTCATAACTGGGGCCATTCGCACAATTACTATTTTTCATCCATCACACTTCCCGTTATTTTCTACATTTATAAACTTCCACTTAATTAATAGCAATGGGCGAATGCAGGAATTTTAGAACATTAGTATAAGGAAGGCAAATTTTGAGCATAGGAATTTGATAGGTAATGACCTTGAATAAGGAACCATCTCGATATTTTTCTGGAATTATTAAGGGAAACGATGGAAAATCTCAACACGATAGCCGGTACAGGAATTACCGTTTCTCGGCGAGAGGCAGCAGGAAAAAGTCCCAGCCACATCTGCCGCCGTCGTAGTTCGACCCCGGTACTTCCTGAATGCGAGTCTAGTGCTCTCACCACTACGCCACCCCGCTCGGTGCAAAGAATAATAGTATATTGTGCGACTAGTGAGAGAAGGAGAAGATTCCATGAGCGTGAAATTTGCCGAACGAGCGTAGCGAGTGCGGTAACACGCGAGTGGAATATTCTCCTTCGATCAATGGTCGCACATAGTACTTTATTCAACTAGCACGAGTGATATGTAATCGGGGCCCTGATAAAAGAGGGAAAAATAATAAATCACTTCATTGATTGACGTACCCACCGCCCTCGATACACACAAGATGGCCCTGACTTTCGCTGAATTGCGATGCTGTTTTCATATATACAAATCGCTACCGCGTTTCTATTGGTCCAGAAACTATGCAGTAATAATTCATTACCGTGCAGTTTCGGCTCGCTACCGCGTTCCTATTGGTCCAGAAACTATGCAGTAATACATTATCGTACAGTTTCGGCTCATTATTAGCACTCTACGCGTCAACATGAAGTAATTTATTATTTCTCCCGAATTTAGCAGGGCCTCGAAATTATATATTACTCACGCGTGTTGAATAAAATAAATTACTATATTATAATTTCAACAATCGACTTACATCGCTGCTAGGTCTTCTCAATACATCGCCGATTCCGCCTCCGTTGCGTAAACCTTGATTCATCGTCGTTACAATACACATTACCAATGAGTCGCAGGCTCGTTCTTTTAATTCTTCACCGCTTTCGTTTTCGTTACACGCACTGCCCTTGCTTACTAGCGAATCACAACTTTGTCCTTTCATTTCCTCTCCCGTGTTTCTTTCGCAGAAACTATCTTTGGGCACGGCTGCAATTAAAGATTTATATTTTTAGTCTAAATTTAAGAAAAATTTTTATAAGTCTATTTGCCATATGGCACATGCAGTATTGGCGTCGGTCGGATGGCGGAGCCTAGGGGTCAGACTAAAATTTCGTGACGTTTCATAGTCTCTTGAACAATTTGAGATTTTTTTATTCATATTTTTGATTAACGTCTGATTAGAAATCTTCAATAAATAAAATTATCGACCAATTTTTCAGACAATATATTAATAAAAAAAAAAATTGGTTGTCTGTAAAGTCGGTTTACGGACGATAGTTTTACGTGATAACGTCATAAAGAAACATTGATGAACTCTCTGACGTCACGCGAGAAGAGAGAGAAATGCGTACAAGCCGACGCTTGGGCCGATCGTGCCTCTCTATCGCTTATACCGCGCTCTCGCTTGCACGCTCAGGCTCAGGCGGAACGTGATACTTTTCGTGCGTGCAGCCAGTGTTTCATCAATTTATAAGACGTTATCACGTCAAAAATATAATTAATTCATTAACGTTTCAATCCGGATTTGGACCTTCTTCAGAACTGATCAAAAAAATATAAAAAATAATTAATATTTAAATTCTAATTAGCTTTTTATAAAATCTTTCAAAATTATTTTTTCATTATTTTGATAATCATTAATAATTTTGAAAGATTTTATAAAAAGCTAATTAGAATTTAAATATTAATTATTTTTTATATTTTTTAGATCAGTTCTGAAGAAGGTCCAAATGGGGATTGAAACGCTAATGTATTAGTTATATTTTTTTGTTAATATATTGTCTGAAAAATTGGTCGATAATTTTATTTATTGAAGAGTTTTTTTATTCATATCTACAACTGTGCTGCAAGTAGTAAGTAAATGAATAATCTGTGCAAGTGAATTAAAATAACACAGGGCGGAAAAGCTAAGTTGCTTAAGCGTGTTGAAAATCTTTTTCAGTACACCTATCCCCCGATTTACACGGTAGATACGTTCCTGAGAAAAACGTGTAAATCGAAAATTAAAAATTTTCAAGTCAAAACCGTGTAAATCGAAAACCTTGCAGAAAATGCATAACTTTGCTATTTAACAGTTGTGATTTTTTCAATATTTTTAGGTGTACACAGAAATAAAAATAAAATGCATTGACAGGTTCTGAAACTGTGAAACTTTCACTCAAATACAATTTTCCGTAGATAAAACTTTAATTTTATGAGAAGAAATACAGACACAGTGTGCGTGTGCAGCAAGTCAGCACATAAGCTCGGGATTCCCCGTGAGATGTGTACACAGCGCACGTGTTCAATCACAGTAGCATTTAGTAGAGTGCGATAAAAACAAAAAAAAACTTATTTGGAAAACCGTGTAAAAGCGAAAACGTGTAAAACAAGTACCGTGTAAATCGGGGGATGGGTGTACTACTAGAATTAACTTGCATATATGTTTTATTGTTCACTACGCGCTCAAACCTAGAATTTGATATTTAACATCGGTCAAAAAACGACAGGTGGTGTTGGTATTTAAAATATACTAACGATTGATAGTTTCTTCATCGACTGTGACAAGAAAGTCGTCCTTGAAAAACATGTAGCCTATTATAGAAAACATGTAAACAAGAATCAGAGCCAGGACTGCAGTGAGAATAATTGATCTCCCGTTACGAGTAACAGAGCGTATCACGTTCAACAAGGTCTCCTCTCGGTAAACGACGTCAAACAACTAAAATATACAAAAAAAAATTGGTTGTCTGTAAAGTCGGTTTACGGACGATAGTTTTACGTGATAACGTCATAAAGAAACATTGAAATGCGTACAAGCCGACGCTTGGGCCGATCGTGCCTCTCTATCGCTTATACCGCGCTCTCGCTTGCACGCTCAGGCTCAGGCGGAACGTGACACTTTTTCGTGCGTGCAGCCGGTGTTTCATCAATTTATAAGACGTTATCACGTCAAAAAAAAATCGACGGTAACAAATAATTACTGTGTGTCATGCGTTCTTAATATGATATAGATTCTTTTATTAGACTATCCGGCGACTGCCAGTTCGCTCGTTCCTCAGCCACCATTTATGACGATGGCGTTAAAATATAAGATGACAGTCTAAAACTTGCCGAATATTTTGTCTGCCTATTCATGAAAACTGCACGAAAATCGCTTGAATTGTTTCCAAGTTTATCGTTTTCAGCCAGACAGACAGACAGACGTTGCCTTTTATATATTTTGTAAGAACTTACCAAAACTGAGTAAAAAAATGGATGCATACAAAGGCCAAGAACACAAAATATTAAATAAGCAAGATGATACAACAATTCAGCGTCCATAATTATTTGGTTCAGAGTCTTTGTTAATGTACCTTGATTGCCCATAATGCTCACCAAATGAATTCCTTTTAAAAACACCTAAAATTTTAAAAGATAATTAAAAAGACAACTTTTTTTAAAGTATCTATTCTAAAAATGCCCAAATGTTATCCAAGAACAAAATCAACTGGACTGTTTACAAGTTGCCTATCCCGAACTTAAAAATTACACAAAATACCAGGTAAATGTATCGAATAATTATAAGATAAAATAAGACACCTTGGTATTATGTTATGATGAAATTAACGGGATACAAGGCTAAATATAAAAACAATTTTTATTCACTAGAACTTCATTTAATGTCAACGTTTCGGCAAAAATTATTGCCATCTTCAGGACATTTTTAAGGTCCTGAAGAAGGAAATAATTTTTGCCGAAACGTTGACATTAAATGAAGTTCTAGTGAATAAAAATTGTTTTTATATTATTGTAACGGGTAGTCATTGTGCAACGGGTATATTTGAAACAAGTCAAATTATGATTTAAAAAAAAAATAACTCAATTTACACGTTAAAGGCAGCATACGTATATATTTTCTATTTACTAACAGTTAACGTTCCAAGCAGCCAGAGTGTCGGTTCAGGCCCGACGGAAAATATCAACCGAAGGATTGTCGAAGCAACCAGCGTGCGTATGCCGGATTCTCTCGGCAAAGTAAAAACAATCACAGTTGAAATTAGCATCACGATCCAAATGAGGCCCGACAAATGTGTTCCTAATTCTGGAACGTAATAATTCAATGATGTGTAAACATTATTTATTATATTATTTCAAATCTTTGATTAACGTCTGAATAGAAATCTTCAAATAAATAAAATTGTCGACCAATTTTTCTCAGACCAATATATTGACAAAAAATAATAAAATTACAAATCAATATAACACAAGATGACGTTTCGATCCGGATTTGGATCTTCTTCAGAAATATCTAATAATATAAAAATTAATTAGTATTAAGTTATTTATTATCTAATATTATCATAATTTTTTTAATCGTTCATACTTTCAATCTTTCGTGATTTCTATTAGATTATAAATAACTTAACACTAATTAATTTTTATATTTTTAGATATTTCTGAAGAAGATCCAAATCTGGATCGAAACGTCATCTTGTGTTATATTGATTTGTAATTTTATTATTTTTTGTCAATATATTGGTCTGAGAAAAATTGGTAGACAATTTTATTTATTATATTATTTGCTCTACGTCAATACAGTATGTTAAAATAATGTTATCCATTATTTTACCCACTTACAGTACCAATTAAAACACATAAAAGTCTTAGGCCTAGCACACATGAAGAGCGTTCAACGCGCGTTGGGCCAACGCGCGTTGAACACTCTTCATGTGTGCTAGGCCTTAGTCAACATGGGTTCGTCGCAACTTAAGGGAATTCCCTCCATATATCAAAATGATCAGAACACAGTGAAATTAAGTTTACATGTTATAAATATTAACCAAAACACGCCATTAAAACATTGTAAATATTCGGAGCTTAGTTACGGAGAAATTGGAATTTGTATTTGGGAACTACCGAAATTTGCCTTTTTCTTCTTATTGTTCCGTTGATTGTATGAGTCGTCTGAAACAGTTAAGTTACGGTGGATCCGTGTCGATAAAACCTTTTTTGTTTTAAATTATTAGTACTAAAAGTGGGTAAAATATTCAGCCATATTTTTTTACACCCCATATAATAAACATATTTTACTTACTGGGTACTGAATTATTGAACGGATAAAAAAATGCAACGATCAGATTGATTAAAACTGCACAATTAAACAAAATATTGCTCCACAGTGACATGTAACTGCTGACCCAAAACAATAGAGGTTGTCCTGAAAATTACAAATTTGTTTTTGACACATTGGTATGGATAAGTATAACAAGAATATGCCAAACACTATACTAATTGTTTCAGACTTGAGTTTTATTAATTCCCTAAACTACAATTCTATTTTCCACAAACGTTTCGCACTTTTTTTATTGCATACCTCTTAATTTCTTCTGCCATTTCATTTCATTGAACATTTGTTCTGTACGCTCGAAGAAATCAGAAACTTTAGAGCCTTGGTCATCTCTTTCAACCGTATGCAAAACTCTTGTCTTTGTATCGTCAGTTATGTATTCGCATATTTCGGGTATAGGAAAAACAATCTGCTCCATCGTTCTATCATTTCTCACAATCTATAAGAATATCTTGGTTAATGAAAAAAAAAATGACACTGACAGCAGTAAAAACAAAACAATCGAACAAACATTTCAAGCCCTCAGTAAATGTTTTTGTCTATCGAGGTGGAATCACAAGCTGTTCCAACCTCTCTGCGAACGATATTATCGTCAGTCATGCGCAGTAGCTAAAACATGTTCTAAAACGGTTCTAGAACAACTGTCCTTTAAGCCACAAAACAGTGCAAACTCGACGCATGCGCAACAGTTTAGTTTTAACTAGCGCGCATGACCTTGACGATAAATGTTACCATTTACAGAGAGGTTGGAATATATCTACAATGTTTATAGGATGAGTGCTCTTCATTATTTAATTATTATTACTGTTTTCGACTAACATTCGACTTTTCCGCTGTAGTCTTTCGAATGAATTGAAAATTAAATCGACTGAACAAAATAAAAGTCGACATTTTCTTTAGTTTGCAGTTTAAGTTAAAAAAAAGTTTACGATTACATTATTAATTAAAATACTAGCGTGACCTGTGCGAATTATTCGCATTAAATAAGTATAATAATTATCACTTTACAAAATTATTTTTTTAAATATGATTGCAGGTATTCAATTCGTTTCTTATTTTGCACACTGCTTATAACGTTCTTCTTTTTGTTGTAAAAGAAATATTTTACTAAAATTGTCATATAGAGGCGCAAGTAGCAAAAGCGTTGTTCAGCGTTGCCCGTCAGATGGCAGTATGCAGTATTTACAATATGAAGGTCAGATGACTGATCGAAGTGTTAAAGTTACGCCGTCAGATGGCAGACGTTGTTCAGAGTTTAATTAATTTACAAAAACAGTAGCAATAATAAATTTTTTAGTTGTCGATGTCAGTAGAGCAAGCAATTATCTGTAAAATGATATATAATTTATGTGGAGAAATTGTGTGGTTTTTTCTAAAAAGGGAGGCAAACATCTTAAACCTTAGCGTATTAATATATATGATGTTTGAGAACACATTCGACAATAAATTGCATTGAATAACATTCGACATACCTCAATCTGTGCCGTGTGGGACGCATAGTACAACAAGGCATGATTGGTTTTAGGGTCGTCGTAGTCGCCGTCTATAGGCTTCAGTAATGCCGCAAGATCTTTGTTATGATTAGCGAGCTGGTGACACAAAATGTATATATTGTGACCGACCTCTTTCGGAGACACTCCGTCTTCGTTTTGAGTGCTCACATCGCTCTCGACCTCGTCATCGTCCAAAGACTCCTGATGAAACGCTCGACATGCTACGTCCACCTGGTGAAATGTCGAGTGATTTTAGTTTTATGCACGGCGTTCACTTCTGAACATTTCATTGGGATATACAGTGGACCTCCGGTAATCCGACAAACATTTTGCAGGGCAGTGTCGGACTATCGAATTTGTCGGATTATAGAGTACTGCCTAAGAATATCACATGTTTCTTTAATTGTCAGTGTTTTGTGCTTTCGCTTCTGAGCTTGTGACGACATTACTAGGTACGAATACGTAATACACAATGAATAAACAGTAAACAATGAACACACGTTAGAGACCGCACTGCTATCTTCTTCAAACTTCAAATTCAAACTAAGCAATCAGAATCAAAACAATACCCTACACGTCGAGCACAATAGTGGTGGTGCGTACAAGTTATAACTTGTTCAATCATGCATTAGCGAAGATTGTCAAAAAAAATATTCAATAATAAATAATAGACCATGTCGGATTACAGGGGGTGCCGGATTGGACAGGGGCCGGATTACCGGGGGTCCACTGTAATGAACAGGCTATATTAATGACGTTCCGTTGTGAAATTTCAGCTACGTTCGGACGACACGCGTTCATTTCTATTCGTTATCAACTAGCTTTTATCCGCGACATCGTTCGCGCAAACATTGAGTGTAGTCAATTCATCAACAGCGCACTGAATTTTATCGAAATCGGTTTAACTGTTTTTTGAGTGAGGCCGATACAGAGATACAAAAAAGCGTTTTCCCTGAGTCGTACATTTTATTGTATGACACGAAATTTAATCGAAAATGAGCAAAACGAAAACTAAATTGTATGAATATTAGTCCAAATAAGTATTTATTAGTATAATATATTACCAATTGTTTCGGATTCATGTTGTACAATATTCTTTCGGCGTTTTCTCCGTCTCCTCTGCTTTCCATAATTGCTAACAACAATTTCGAAGCATTATTTTTAAGTTCGAGCACAAGATCCATACGCGTTTTACCCAATGGATTTATGTCGTTCAATATTAATGCAGTTATTATATCCAACCCGTTTGACTCGTGTGTCGCTATGCAATTCTGATTATCGTGGCAAGGCCCCTGGCAATATTCGGTGAGTGTTTCTAGCGTTTGATTTATAAGAGAGACGTTGTTTTCATTTATGTAGAGACCGAGCAATCCTAATCCACCAGTTGTCGATCCGCAGATACAATCCAAAAACATTAATGTTTCAGACACTAGGTTATAATTCGTTTTGTTATTTTGATTACGTAAGAGATTCTACAAACAAATAAAAGCGTATGCATTTAATATGACAAATTTAAAAAAAGATAGATCAAACGCAGTCGTTAGTATAAATAACAAAAATTACTTTATTTTTATTATAAACTGAGCATACCTGTAGATCAGGATTGTGATTCTCGCAGAGCAATTGCAACAATCTTAATATCGGCTGCATTATAAGTACTTTCGGTGACAAGCGACTGTCTACATCGCTTACGGCGTGTTCGTCGTGCACTTTGATTTCTAACTTATCGCCAATTCCAAGCGAGGCGTCTGTAGTTATGCCGTTTCCTTGTGCACACATGCCGATTCCTAAGCCGGTCGGTTTTGTTAAGCCGCCAGACAATCTTTCGCAATTGTCCAGCACAACCGCTCCGGACACATACGCCTGGGCCGTTGCCAATCCCGCTTGACTCAATTCCAACCTAACCTAGAAGAGTAACAGTGCCGTCTGGCCGTAAGTCGCAATGTTAAAAGACTCCATTTTTAGAATTCACAAGTACCTGTTCCGATACAGCAAGTCCATTGCTTTTAAAAGCATGGCGGTGGCCAATTTTTTCGAAATCTTTTCCGTCTTGTTTTTCTTCATGTGCTTTCACTGCCATGTCGGAAGTATTAACCGAAACTGTTGATTTGATTTCTTGTTGAGCGTCTCTCATTTTATCGTAGAACACCTGTTTACAATTGATTTTTGAACGGGTTTTTATACCGGGGGTGTTTCAAAAGTCCCGGAACGGCCCAATATTTCTTATCAGGTAAGCTGGACTAAAAATGTTAAAATGGTTTTTAAAATAACTTTTTCTTGTCTATCGAATGACACAATTAGATTTTGAGCCCGAGGGACCTAAATGGATACCGTAGGGCCCAACTTTGAAATTTTAAATGGGGACCCGAAGGTTAAAAAAATACTATGACGTATTCGTATGTAAAATTTTTTCTCAGAATCCGAATATGAAATAAAAAAGTATAGTTCTCATTTTAAATTTCAAAGTTGGACCCCACGAGACCCTTTAAGGTCCTCGGGCACAAAATCTAATTTTGCCATTCGATAGACAGGAAAAAATTATTAAAAAAATCATATTCACATTTTTGGTCCTGCTTACCCAATAAGAAATATTACGCCGTTCCGGGACTTTTGAAACACTCTATACAGTGTGGTCACTTAAGTGTGCAACATATGGGAAAATTTTTAATTAAATGCAAAACCAAAATACAAATATTTCCAAAAGTTGGTGCATTTCCGATAATCATTTTAGGTGCTCTTAGAATTATTGAAACTCAAACAGCATACAGGGTGTTTAATATCGTTGCAACAAACATAAGGTTTGTGCAGTGGCGGATCCACGGGGGGGGGGGGGGGGTTTCGGGTTCAAACCCCCCCCTTCCAGAGAATCAAAAATCCCAAATTAATATCTTACTGCGCGATAAAAAAAGCTTTTCATGTTTTTCATGAATTCTCCGCAAAAGGAGTAAAAATTTTTCAAGAACCCCCCCCTGGATCCGCCACTGGGTTTGTGATTCCATAAAACATAAAAAATCTAAGTTAATTTTACAAATATGCCTGAATTTGAACAAAGTTATGCGAAATTGATTTGATTTTGAATAATTTATTAGTGTGTTTAAGGTAAGTATAAAAAAAAATTTCAAAAAAATTATATTTGGTTTTTCAAAAAAAAAAATGTTTTTCTTAGAAGGCCATGTTTTAGTATTTGGGCATAACTTTTAATTCTAAACAACTTTTTCTTATAACATTTCGTTGAATTTTTTGAAATAAGGCACTTTACTCTTGTACAAATTAGAATTTAACCTAACTTAACTAATATAATCATAATTATTGTATATTGCAAGTACTTACCTTCTTACAATTATTTAACATTATATGTATTTATATATATGTGATTAGTGCTAATAATCCTAGAGATTGAAGCACATATTGTTTTTGTTTTTTTTTTATCTCTTTAAAATAAAAAAAAAATATATATTTTTTGATCCACCCTGTATGCTGTTTGAGTTTCAACAATTCTAAGAGCACCTAAAATGATTATCGGACATACACCAACTTTTGGCAATATTTGTATTTTGGTTGTGCATTTAATTAAAAATTTTCCCATATGTTGCACACTTAAGTGACCACACTGTATATGGCGGTTTTTTTAAATTTTCTAAACGGCATAAGATAAAAAAATTACCTTAAAAAACACCTGGCTCAGATCGCCGGCAACAAGTTTACTGAAAATACTTTTTTGAATGATTGGGTTTCCGCCTTCTAAAAGTGCAATTCCGAGCGCAACGGATTCACTGAATATCGAAGGAGAATGCACAGACCTTATAACCAATTCAACAACGAGGTCCGATGCACCTTCACGATCCAGGTGGCTTTGCACTTCGTGCAAAGTTCGACCGGCACGATTCAAAACTTTAGCTGAAATAAGCACCGACATCAATAACTTTCAACCCCGTTGGATATTTACCGTTTTCGTTTACCTCCGGGTCCATGAGTGACAGCCGACACCAGACAACTGCCTAATTCGACGACTTCTGGATTCTGTACAAAAGATTTCCCAAAATATCTTGCTAGTAAGCTGTTACGCAAAGCATCGCCCTTGGGAAGAAATTAGAAAAATAAAACACAAACATTCTATGTGTATTAAATTTTAACATTGCATCCTCGCGAGAACAAACTTAGTTTTCAAGTTGTCTTTGAAAGACATATTTCTTGGCAATTAATAATAATAATAATTACAGAGTAGCTACTGTTTGCTACAATTGTTAAGAAACACCCATTGTTACTCTGTAATATAATATTATAATAATTACTAACTGTAACTAAACTCATTTACATCATAATAATAATAATAATGCGTTTAACGTCCGTTTCTCGACTTTATGTCATAACAGACGCCATTCGCACCATTACTATTTTCCATCCATCACACTTATTTTCTACAATTTTTTAACTTCAACTTAATAGCAATGGGCGATTTCTTGGCAATTAATCCTTGTTTGTAAAGAAAATACGTCTTCAATGTTTAAGTAGTTATTTAGGGGGGGGGATAGGTTTTTATACTTTTTTTTGCATTTTTTTAAATGAATGTATTACATCTCAAGAATATTGTATCAAAATTTCAAGTCGATCGGAGCAAAATTAAAGGAGTTATGAGCATTTTTTCTTTACCATTTCCTACTTTTTGTCTTACAAAATGCTACACCTTCAATAACAATATTTGCATACATACCTTTTCGCCATATTCATTATCTATTGCCATCATTTCTCGTAGTGTTCCAAGCACTTTCGCGCACAGTTTTTCCTCTTTTTCTTCCAACAGTTTCTCTGTGTGTTTTATAAGCCTATGATTACAAAATAAGTCACACTCAATTATAAAAATACACAACCGGAACTGAAGTAAAATTTTCTCCTGACTTATCCTCTGTTTTCAAAATGCCAACGGTGATGTAGGTAATTCAGGGAGTTTGTCGAGCGAAATGTAATTAACCGCCGTCGCGCAAATTTTGTGTTCAAAAGGAATTTCGCTAATTTAAGTCGATTAAACTTGTTTCCAAAATCTTACGGTCTTGTATGCTAGCAGTAAAATTACGATAAGTAGGGTCAAGTTGTCAACAGTGGATCACTTTTTTTCTATTAGCTATATCATAAAACTTTAAGGTACCAAGAAAACTAAAATATGACATCTGTATAGTGTGGTTATTTTAATTTAAGTTTTCATTATCTTTTTTTCATTATCTACAAAGAAAAATGTTTTATAAAAGTTTTTTTTTAAGTAGAAAATGATTCACTGTGTACTGCTAGATGGGTACAGTGGTTCAGCCTTAAGTACACAGTGTCTCGTGTAGGTTTCCATTGAATCACTATAAATTAAAAATGGGTTTTATCGATGCTTTATCAAAGAAATGAAATAAAAATGCAGACATTAACTGGTTGATTAGTAAAATGTTAGGTTACTTTTTTTGTAGTGATAATGGCCACAGCAGCCGATTCACTTGTTTTTTTTTTTGTTAAAATAAAAAAAAAAATGTCAGATACAGAGTGGATCATGATTCACTGTCTACTCAGTCTACTTGAACCACTGTGTACTGACTGGCTATTTTGATATCTCACGTCAAAAATTTTAACTTTAGTTTAGGTTTGGATTATAATTGTTACGTTAAAATGTACCTAAATATATGCAGTTTACAATGAAACAAAAACATGCAAATAAGTAGTACCCTCGATTGACTAAAGTACGATGAAGCTTACCTCGCAAAAAAAAAGTTTTGACACATAAAAACAAACAATTACATGTATCACTTGAACAGATAAGCACACGTGGCTGACGTTTACTATAGACAACTTCACGTCAAATATACATTGTTATATTATGAAAAGAATGGCGTTAGAGATCAATCTTATTTCGTTTTTAGCAATGATTCACTGTACCCGCCTGAGCCACTGTTGACAACTTGACCCTAATATGGTCACGTAACTATTTACCTGTGTATGAAGCCTCCATTCTCACAACGTTTTTTAGGCTCACTGCCAGAAGGAAAAAGTAATTCCGGTCGGTAAAGTATATCGACCAATAGTGACATTTCGGCGAGGACGAGTGGTTTCAATTGCTCTTCCAACAACGACACAATATCTTGAAGACCTTCAATGATACTTCGGTCCAATCTCATTAGCTATTTAAAATATAAATAATAAAAAAATATTCAGTGATATTTTACCGACCATAAATCTAAACACCGATATTACCTGCGATTGAGAACGTTCTATTTTTGGCGTTTTGGCAGCGAGCAGCCATTTACTGGTTTGGCGAGACAAGACGGACACTTTGTTGAACATGGCAGCCACTTGGCTTTCCAAATCTAAAGGAATGGCGATTCCTCGACCTTTAGCTGGAGAAAAATGTATAAAAATATTCACAATTGAAAAATGTTTTATTTTTAATTCACTTACCAACATCCGATAAAGTTCGTATACAATATTCGACATTGAATCTTTGCGGAGCCGAAAGCCACGAACACTGAGAAATCCTAAACGCCGCTTGGAGCAATTGTACAAATATCGGCTGTCGTGTCTGTTTGCATGAAAAAAAAAAGCAATAATACAGACTTATTTTTTTTAATAGAGCATTTTGATACATACTTACCCCCAGAACAACAAAATGCATTAATTTACAAAGTGCAAATCGAGGGTCATAGTGCAGTACCTCGCTTGTTTTTTTTTTTTGACGTGATAACGTCTTATAAATTGATGAAACACCGGCTGCACGCACGAAAAAGAGAGAGCGAGAGCGCGATATAAGCGATAGTCTCTCTCTTCTCGCGTGACGTCAGAGAGTAGTGTGCGTTCAACATTTTTTTCGGCTGTTCCAGCGAAAGCTACATCTGACAGATGGCCAGATAAATTATACGGTTTGTTAACAAATATATAATACATATACATTATTTTAAATGTCTTTTATAATTGCTTAAAAATATGTATTTTGCTTTGGTTGATCAAATTATTAGTCGGTAAAAATATAGTTTGACAGCTACTAAAATTTAGGTTATGTATTATTAAATATGATATTCGAGCGGAATACGTTATCACGTAAAACTATCATCCGTAAACCGACTTTACAGACAACCAATTTTTTATAATAAATGTGAACAGAAGTATGGAAGATTTTTACGAACATAATTGAAAATATTTCATTTAGGCGATAGACAGTTCAGTTGGGCTCTATAAAATAATCCATAAGAAAAATATGGTCTATTTCATGAAAAACGGTGTTTTTTTCTTTTTTTGCAAAATCATGTAAAAAACATACGAGGTACTGCACTGTGACCCTCGAAATGTTAATAAAGAGGCTTCTTTATATTGTATTTACGATTTTACACTAAAATTTATACAATAAACTAACAGACTTCTTAATTGTTAAGATAAAACATTAGAAAAATATGATAAATATATAAACGATTCGATGATAAATAAATGTTATACATTTTAAAATCAATAAAACACGTTTCAAATAATTTACACTTAAGAACTTGGCTTTACTTTTAACAATTTTATTTCAAAACACTGCTAAAAACGTATAGGCATAATTTCTGCATTTCAGTTATTAAGATTCTAATACTTTGACGACAAAGCCACTCAAAACAAAACTAAGTACTTAATAAAGTTGTAGATTGTATAAAAACTTTGTGCTTTATTTTCTATTTTAAAATGTAATGCTTCACTCATGCTAATTTATGAAAAGTAAATTACTGAAAAAATCAAATAAAGAGTATAAAAAAATAAACATCATAAAAATAAAAACATGCGACAAGTGAAACACCGCAACAAAATAAATGAAAAGCTTATAACTGAAAATATTTAAATGAGTAGCAAGGGCGTAGATATTTTTTTTTTGGGGGGGGGGAGGGTAGAGCAAAAAAAATCAATAAATAATATCACACAAGAATACTCCCGAAGGAAGGTGTCAAGCAAAATATTAATTCTCAAACCAATTTTACAAATTTTTTTCAAGAAGTATTTCTTAATTTTATTTTTTGGCCAGGTAGTATTATTTTCAGTTTTATTTTTTTATTATTACGATCCTGGAGGGAGTAATTACCTCTTTTATCCCTCTCCCCTTATCTACGCCCTTGATTAGGTAGAAAATGAGAGCGTTTCAGAGAGTTTAATTAAAAGGTGTTATTTCTTGTAATTTTTTACATAAAATTTAAATACGTAATTTAAAAAAATTAAATTTTCACGGCCATGTTTCCGGTTAAAAAATAATATCAACTATACAGGGTGAGTCAGACCACCCGTATCGGTCGTTTTTTCGAAAACGGTTAGTCGTAGAGAGTTGTGTCAAAAATCCGTATTGTAAAAGCCCTAATAAAGAATCGAATGGTGATATTTTTTTCCCCGGAAAGGTCGGCTTCCCTATTAGTTTGCTCCAGAAAGTTCAGAACTCCGGAATATTAAATGGCACAATAGGTCGAAAGTGGTATTGTTGAAAAGATCTTTAAAAAATAAGCAAGTTTTGTAGGACATTTTTTTTTTGTTACTGCCACGCCTGTTAAGTAATATTCGTTTGAAATTATTAAATTAACATGTCATAATGACGAACTTAATTTTAAAAGTCGGCATTTAAAATCTAGTTACCTAATTAAACAATGTCATAAATGTTTAAACTGTTTTCCATTTACTTCTAAACACTGATGAGCTCTTCTAGATATGCTATGGGTACCTCTAAGTATTTTCCGACAAAAAAAAAAACAATTGCAAAAAATTATTGTGACTTTTATTATTGTTTAATTAGGGAACTAGATTTTGAATGCCAACTTTTAAAATTAAGTTCGTTATTATGACATGTTAATTTAATAATTTCAAACGAATATTACGTAACAGGGGTGGCAGTAATAAAAAAAAATGTACTACAAAACTTGCTTACATTTTAAAGATCTTTTCAACAATATATATTAGATATCGCGTTCATCGAGATAATTATTAATACTTTTCAACAATATCACTTTCGACCTAGCGTGCCATTTAATATTCCGGAGTTCTGAACATTCTGGAGCGAACTAATAGGGAAGCCGACCTTTCCGGGGAAAAAAATATCACCATTCAATTCTTTATTAGGGTTTTTATAATGCAGATTTTTGACACAACTCTCTACGACTAACCGTTTTCGAAAAAAACAACCGATACGGGTGGTCTGACTCACCTGTATACAAAAATATCTTTTCATTAAATTTCAAGATTTATTTATTTACGTCAAAACCAGACACGGGTCCACTGTGTTTATATTAAATTTTTAAACAGGGTCTTTGCGTAGCCGTGAATAAAAGCGAAACGAATTTCAAAAAAATACCTACGTTTAATTTTTTGAGGATTTAAAAAAAAATCAAAGCCAGCACAGCCAACTATTATAGCATACTCACATTTCTCGGATACAGCACATATTTGGATGTCGACGAAGGCGTCAGTTGATCATAGTCGTCGTTCACGGAATCACTCCAGAATACAAGCGCCTCGTGCAGGTGTTTCTATACCACCACCATCGTTATACCACCACACCAACACCAAATCACCCAAACCCCAAAAAAACCCCAATGAAAACCGATATTGTTTACATGCGCATGCGGTGTCATTGGTTGAGTGCTCTCTGATAATAATTAATTAAATGGTTTCGATTTTAAAAAAACGATGCCATTCAATAGTGGAAATATTTAAAAATTAATGTCTACAGAGTTTTTATAACGTTACAGCATTAAAATCAGGACAAAAATCAATAATAAAATAAAATTTGAAAAGAATTTTCAATTTTGCTTAAAAAAGCCAATAAACTAATATAACGTGTCCTGTTCGTGTAAAAAGTAAAATGAAAGATTTACCATAGTTCATATCCAATATACATTTAAAAAAAATGTGCAAAAGACCTGTAATTTTTGAAAATTTTCTAAAATCTAAATATATAAATCATTCCAATTTTTATGCAAAAAATAAAATAAATAAAATCGGTTAATCTATCAGTTACAGTCCATGCATAGAAAAAACACATAATAATTATCCAATGGTAAAATTTCGGCGGATATTATTTATTCCGGATCGATTCAAGTCAATATTACCACTGAATGAATTACTATTGCAAATCACGCATTTATCGACATGCCGATTTTTCCATGGAAGAGTGTCAAACAATGAAATGAAAAAAAAAACATCCCTACATTACAGTTCAGTTCGGAAATTCTAGGCAGTGACTAATACATTTCCCCAATATAAGCGGCTGGGCACACTTTACATTGGTTTCATTGCTTTGCCGCTCCACTATAATGAGGACTCACTCTCAGCAATTTCCGAACTGCACTAAAGAAATCTACCGATCAACAAGCAATTCGTCACTTAGTTAAAAGTCATTACAAAATGTCGTCTCAACTTACTTGAACAGTGGTGCTTTGATCGGAAAAAGGACTGCTGAAAAATGTTGAAATTATGTTCATGAGGCCGTTGGTCACATAGTTTTCCAATGCTTTATCCGCATGCTTCCTGTCGGTCAGTGACGTAGCGACCATGGCCATATCTACCAGAAACGATTTTTCAAAAAGACTCCACATATGATTCGACGCGTATATCTCCTTCATTTCCACTTCCGTGTCAATATAACAATGGTTCAAAAATCCCACGTACGCTTCTTTTACCTATTTCGTATATAGAATACAACGTACAAATCTTTTATTAACGTCTGAATAGAACTCTTCAAATAAATAAAATTGTCGACCAATTTTTCTCAGACCAATATATTGACAAAAAATACAAAAAAAAAAAAAAATAACAAATCAATATAACACAAAAATTCTTTGATTCTTTCAAAAATATTCAATCATCGTGCATTCTATATTAAATATTTAATAACTAATACTAATAATTTTTATATTTTTTAGATTTTTCTGAAGAAGATCCAAATCTGGATCGAAACGTCATCTTGTGTTATATTGATTTGTATTTTTATTATTTTTTGTCAATATATTGGTTTGAGAAAAATTGGTCGACAATTTTATTTATTTGAAGAATACAACGTAACTTGCTCAAAAGATGTTTGATAATAATAATAACGATCAGAAGAAAAAGATTTGTTCTTTATTACCTCGGGTATGCAGTCTGGGTGACACACCATCGCCACAATATCGTCCAACGGTAATAAACTATGACACTTTATCTCCGTGTAGACGTTTTTGCCCATTGTACAGCACGCCAAAAGTTTTACCAATTCTATATGATATCTATTTAAGAACGGAGAACAAAGATTATACTAATATATTTTTCAAGTAAGAAATATTCCACACGTAATTATTCTCTTTATACTTGTGATGTAACGAATATTTATACTCTTTTGATGAATATTTTAATATAACGTCGTTGGTTCTGTAATATCTCTTATGTGCAAAAAGTAAAATTTGCAGGAAAGGCCAAAAAGTGGTTATTTCAGCAATGGATGGTAAGAACTAACAATTTCAGAGGTATATTACTAATTCATATTTATCTTTACTATACGTGTTTAATTAAGACGAAGTATTTTCTTAAAAAATATTTAACGTTAATTTCGGATTTATTGGCACATGGGAGGAATTATTTGATACAGCTTTTCACATAAGAGTTACTTCCCCTTGTTGGTCACTGTCAAATTAATTTGGAGTTATTACTAGTGTATAGAGCTCCGTTTCCTGAATCTTTTCATTTAAAAAACGTAAAATCTGCCAAATATGCACATAAGAGCTATTACAGAACCAACGACGATAAATTTTAATCTGTATCATAATATGTCTTAATTTTAAGTTTATTTTTTTGTTTAATATATGGTTTATTGGCCTCTACATCCTCTGACATAATCAGCCATGTCAATACGGTGGGAACAATTCCAGTGTAAGAACAGAAGAAAATAATATAAAAAAATGTTTAAATAAGATAAAAAATAATATTAAATAATTATCATATCGGTATCCATAGGTAAGTAATAATTTTAAGTTTATATAATTGTTCAATAATATTGAAGAATTCTAATCAGACGTTAATCAAAGATTTATATAATTGTATCGAACGCATTCAATACTGCTTAGCAGTCCCATGAATAAAAACAATTTATTATTATTCGCATTCTCACAACTCATGCAAATATTAATATCAGAAAAAAACCTAGTACCCAGAACCACTACAAATGTACATTCGCAAATGTTCAAAAAATGATATTCGTTACATCGCTATTCTGTACACCGATTTTCAAATTTAAATCACATCATATTTCTTTCCATTTTTGCAATCATAGTGCAGTGATGTTACCGAACTGCTTTAATATTGTAATAATAGATAACAGATTGCTTTAACTAACCTCAAAGAACTACTTTCGTCCATAGAATGGCGCTCATTTCTCATCATTTCCACAAAATGATTGAAAGATGCTTTATCATTGTAAAATACCAAAACGTCTTCACCGGCATTCACGAGCTTAAAAAAAACAATAAAAATAAAACTAAAAGGCTGTTGAGAAAGTGTTTATTTCTTATGTCTGTTTTGTGAAGTCGGGGTTTTTTTTTTTGTTCTGTTTTATGGAAGCGACATGTAAGTCATCGATAACATCAATGAAAGGTATTTCAAAATTAGTTTAATAATTTTATGATCATATTTAATAACAAAAAACGCCTACGGATTTTTTACTGATTCATATTTTTTTTAATAATTAACTGAAAAAAAAATAATTGAACATTTTATCAGTTTTCACTTTTAAACCGGAAAGTTTCAAAACATTCTAATGGTAACTAAGTTTAATAAGAAACCTTCTTCAAATGTTTTAGCAAGAATGCTAAATCAAAAGATAGAGAAGTCAGTCACATACATACATTCATACACCATAGTTCGGAAAGTGTTCTCTACCGTGCATACACTCATGAAAAATATACCCTTCTTTTGTTTTTGTGTAGTCAGGTAATAAAACGCACATTGCTTAAATTATTCAAAACCGAGAGAGACTGTACCAGTGTATTTTTACGATAATTGGATTTGCGCAGACAGCATAATTCTGTTTTAATATGAAATTTGAACTTACCTCTTGCATAACCATATCTTGACATTTACGTATGAACTGATTTTCAGCTTTTATTATTGTTTGCAAAAACTTCAAATATTGCACGTGTCGTCCGTGAGTTTCTATACAATGTACAAAGTGCTGAATAACTTTCTCGTTAACTTCGTTACAGAGGGCCGAATTGTCTTGAAATATTGCACATACTGTTTGAGCTTCACGTATCTATTAAAAAGACGTCAAAATAATTACAAACCCGCATTGCATGGCGCAGCCCCGAATCTATGAGTTTTTCGAACCGGGGCAGAAACTTGATAATGGCGTCCTCCCCCCTCTCCAGCGTTTGAGATAAATTACTTAAGAAAACTCACAAATTTTAATGGTTGGCACTTTTTGTGAACGGGAAACCGTCAGAAAACAAGCAGACTGAGTAAATCGGAAAAAGGACAGATTGGGTGTGGTTTTCATTCATATTATATTATGACTCACTGAAACTGCCAACCGGGACGGGTGCCCCGGTTTGCCCCCACCCCTAGATCCAGGGCTGACACGGTGATAGTTTTAAATAACTTACCCCGGGATTTAAAAACAAATCCAGCTGTTTATGGAGCAATACTTGATTTTGTTGATTTCCAAGACAGAAATTCTGTAAAAATTCGTGCGCAAGCCTCATTAGTTCGTTCATGCGCACGTCTTCTTTTTCATCGTACGGAATCTGTAATAAATCCAACACGACTGTATGAACGCCGACGTTGCGTAACAGTCGTTGCTCGTGTTTACGAGGTCTCGACATCTGACCTCCCTGTGTGCAGAGCTGATTCATCCTAATCAAAATTCGTTGTATTTTTCGATACTCTTCCGCTTGTTCGGGATGAAGCGGCGGACCGACATCCAAATCTATAGCTGAGCCCTTTTTATCCGTCGCACTCAATAGCGGAGCGGTTTTTCTAGGCGAAGCACCTTCGTCCTCGTCGTCTTTGTTTTTTTTCTTTTTCCCTACAAACACGGTCATTAATTGAAGAATACGCTTTGCAAAACTATTTTCGACATAGAATAATTTAATTAAATATTTTCACAATTCAAATCACTGTTGGTTCTGTATTAATATTCTTTTGTTTTTTGTTTAGTCAAGCAGCAGGTATTTAGGAACACTGCCTAAGAAATTGTTTTATTGACGTGATAACGTCTTATAAATTGATGAATCACGTCAAAATAAAAAGATGAAACACCGCCTGCATGCACGAAAAAGTGTAACGTTCCTAGCGTTCCTAACGTTACTAAGTGAACGACTAGAATGCCTTCGGTAATTTTGAAGCAGATATCATCAACCGATTGAGATGAAAATTTGTATACACGTTTAGTTTGAATGACAATGCATGGTTAGCTGTGTGACGTCACTCTAAATCCAATATGGCGGACTTCTAAAGATGGCGGAAAAGCCTTTGGTAATTTTGAAGCAGATATCATCAACCGATTGAGTTGAAAATTTGTATACACGTTTAGTTTGAATGACAATGCATGGTTAGCTGTGTGACGTCACTCTAAATCCAATATGGCGGACTTCTAAAGATGGCGGACTAATTTTATTTTTCTGTACATAATATGTATAACTTTTCTAATAAATTTTATCTTATCTTTAATGAAATAAAAATTGTATGCTTTTTACTACGCACGTCCATTAATTCTTCTGTACCCAGGGCCGGATTTAGCATGGGACCATGTGGGCCTGAGCCCATAGCGGCAAAGATTTAGACACGGCAAAACGCTAAAAAAAAACTGGAATTTGGGAAATTTATAACAGACAACAACAGAATAAGATCAAGATATCGGCAACTGGCCAATAACAAGAGTTACACCATAAAAAAAAAATGGGAAATAATATTACAGTATTGGCAACATTAGTTATATAGGTTGGCAACACTAGATCAAAAAGGCGTGCATCTTAACAACGCCACCAGTGTATGTATTGGGTCTTCAACAACAAAGCATGTAATCAGAATGTAGTTCTGTATTTGATCCCATCATCCCAGTACATAAATCTGGAGCAAAACTAAAACTCCATTCCAGTTTTACAACAGATGCGTATGAGTGTGTGATATGGTCATGAATGAGCTAATGCCAAGTTATTTGTTTGACTCAAACTAAATGTACGCCTGTACACTGAACTGCAGCAGTGCGGCTTCGCGCCGACGTGTTTGTATGTGTGTGTGTGAGAGAGGGCCGCCGCTTCGCGCAGTCTCAGGTACATTCAAGGGCTGTGTCAGCTGATTGTGTGCGAGGGGGAAGGGGCGCCGGTGCGCCGCCCGCTGCTTCGTGCATCCAATGTAAACTAGAGAAAATTTTGGTTGAGGTATAGAGTGCTTTTAATTGTACAGGAACGGCAATTTCGGGGGGCTAATAGGCGTAAAATATGTAGATCCGGCCCTTATTGTACCTATAATAAAAACAGTACATAATAGGTTTGTTCCAAGCAGCCGCGAACGGTAACAGAATCGTACAGTCTTGTCACTGCGCAAGACTATCTTGCGCAGTATCGATTTTTTAGCTAGTGCGCAGGACAGTCTTGCGCAGTGACAATACTGTGTACGGTTCTGTTACCGTTCGCAGCTGCTTGGAACAAACCTTATATCACAATATTATGCGTACCTGACGTCTGAGAATGTTCTTCGACACATTTGCATTTGTAAACCCAAAGTTCCGATTTCTCAACCGACTGTCTCAACACGTCCAAGTCGGCTTTTATCTGCTTGTACGATTCAACATCGGTATCGGACACGAGCAACTGTACTTGTCTGAACGCTTGGAGAACTTCCTGTCTCTGACTGAAATGTCTGAAGAGCAAATGTAACGATCCCGATACCAGCGGCGGATAATCGTGCATGGCGAGATGGAGAAGAACTCTTAGAAACGTGCGTCCGCCCTGTCCGTCCAAATCGAGGGCAACGCACTCTTCGCTAATAAGTATAAAAAAAAAATTTTATACCTAACAAAATCTTTCCGTCGTGCAACAAAGAATATTAACAACTAATCCTACCTACTGCCAAATATGCCTTCGGCTTGACTTCCAATCAACTCCAAATCGATATTTTTTTGACCGAGAACAAGTTGTTCCCCGGTCGTCGTTTCGTCAAATTCTCTTTTGAAAATGCTTAACAAACAACTAATTCTATAATCCAATCGGACGTCCAAAATAAACTGGAAAAAAAGAAAAAAATATTCTATAAAAAAAGAAAGGAAACAGTTTATTAAACAATATATGATGTCAAAACATTTACTTGAAGAATTTCAATGATTTTGAGTTTGGTGTCCATGACTAACGGGTATTCCTTCAACAATTTTGAATTGTTTTTGTTATGTAACGGAGAAGACGGCTTCATTGCGACTCTTCCGACCGGTCCGAGCGTTAACGACGTGACGACCGCCCCCATGTCGCCGATGCTTCTCAAAACGCCGCCATCGGCTACGAGTTATGCATAAATTATTAGTTTTCGCAACACGACATTTTAAAAAACTACTGTTTTTTCCATTGTTTCTTTGATACTCACAATCGATATCGGCGGTGGGGAGTAGGCTTTCTTCATAGTCACTTTCCGATACACAATCTAAAATGTTCAATAAAGTTTTTGTTAAACGCAGAAGATCGCTGAAGCTATAAAAGCCAAAATATATCAAATCTCGAGCCAATTTGACGACCTGAAAATTTACATTACATTTAAATAATACACAAAACCATAATAATATCACAATGTAAAATCCAAACCTCGAAAGTCAATTTATTTTGATCTTGGTCAGCAAATGACCATTTTTTTTCAACAACATTGCACAGATACTCTTCCACAAATGTTATCGTCGTATTAAACTTTGTGCGAACTGCTTCTTTGTTCGGATCGGGCGTTTTATTTGTATCATAACTGAAAAAATAAGCAAACGAATATTATTAACATAATCGAACTCAAAAAAAATAAAATGAGAATGAATGAATGTTAAAAATTCGTTATATGAAATTTTAATTTTTGGAAATATTTTTTGTGTCGAATCAAACACTCACTCCTGTATGGACATTCTCGATGGTATTTCCGACCACAAGCGGGCATATTTAACCGGCGTGACCGGTTCTTGAGGATCACGATCGACGTGTAAATGCAACATTAATCGACAAAATGATGCTCTCAATTCGCACGCCACGTTTTCATCTGACATACACCTTAGAAGCAAAAAAAATTCATTAAAAATACGTCGATCACACTTGACTAAAAAGTCATTTTAACATTTCTTACTTCAATATTAAATTAATACTGAGATGCGGAGAGAGACTGTTGAGCGCTAAGTATTGTCGATTAAGACACATATTTGAAAATAAATTTAGCTGATGTCTATAATAATCCAATATGGCTTTGTCATCGGATATTCCCAATTTGGCTCCTCGCGATAGCTCCGTCAACGACATTAACTTCTGGAAAACACAAGTCGAATGTTAAAACGCGACAAGAATAAAAATGAAAATACTGTCAATTTCATTCACCTGACCGCCATTCCATCCTAACATTACTTCGTATTCATCGGTGTATAATGGTTCTAAATCAGATTCTATTTGTTCTTTTTCATTCTCATCAATGTTTCGATCGAGTTCGTCTTGAATTTCCGCTGACAATTTTTCCATTCTGAAAATATGAAATATGCAATTTTGTTCATGAAAAATTGATAAATTTTTGTGACAACAAATACAGTGTAAACTCTTTATAACGTCCTTCGTTATAACGAAAAACTCCCTATAACGTCGAAATTTTTACGATTTGGTTGGTTTACCTTAAAACCTATACATTAATACCCTCTTTATAACGCAACAGCCATTCTCTATTACGAAGAAATATGTTCATATTTAGGCGTCAGCAAATGTTTACAGACATAAAGAGGACCATTCTGAACCATCACCATCTATTCAACAAGCACTTGATGACGCCAAACTATAGGTATATGTGTTTGGAATAATTAATTTTGTGAAAATTGGTTATTTTTCTTTCTTCCCTCCATATAACGAAAATTCTTTATAACGAAAAAAATGTTCGGTTCCTTAAAATTCGTTATAAAGAGATTATACAGTAAGACCTTTTTTTTAATATAAAAAATTACATCTGTACCTTGTTTCGATAAGTATGTCGGAATTTTTTTCACTCAATACACTTTTACAAATGAGTTCTTGTGTGACAGCAATTGCTTTTTTGTTCGATATACATAAATCCGAGAGGTAATCGAGAAATCGCGATTCCCAATTCGACATATTTTTTCGCACGAGTCCGACGAATGTTTCAATTTCGTTTGCGGTTATATGTTTCTCGAGCAGCTTCCGATTATTGTGGAGCAGTGCGGTGATGGTGTCCTCGGCAAGTATATCGTACCCGATTTGTTTTTGCATAAAAGCAAAATGTTTTGCGATATATTCTTGATTTTTACGATAATCTTGTTGGCTCAAGCGCAGTATTCGGTAACATAATCTAAAAATATATTTATACGGGGCGTGTCTCGGATCGTTCAATTCTTCCACTTTTAAAAATGAAGGTTCGCCTTCTGAAGATTCTAAAAATGGACCCTGAAAGAAAAATTAAAAAACGACAGTTCGACGAACTTATTAAAATAATATTTTGCATGAGCGCTTAAAAATGTAATGATCAAATAACCTGTAAAATTTTGAACAATTGTTTCAGTATTGATTGTTCTCGCAATAATTTCTGCCTGTCTCTATTTGGATTAGAAACACTCAAATCCAGAGCTTCGGATTTATTTTGATTGTTTTCTAATCCGGCAATAAAATACACAATATCTTGCAGCAAAGCCGTTAGTGCTCTAAAAAAATAAATATTTTTAATATCGATATCGTTTATTGAAAACCGTACGCAATACGAATCACAAACGGCTACCTTCTTTCGTTGTGAGATATTGTTCCCAGCTCCAGTTTACTTGACATCGCCGAAAGCACTTTGCAAGCATCGTTCGCAAAGTCTAAATCGCGAACTTCACTAGGAGAAACCGATATCAATGCAAACGCTTCTTTATCTTCCTTTATCGGAGCACATCCTACCTAAATACAAAATAACAGCATTACAAACGCCATCCGGTCTGGTATCAGTTATCGAGCGTCCATAATTCGCATTTATTCAATAATCACTTGTCGGCAACACGTTCTCCAAATCGTGAACGAATCAATATTAACTATGTTCCAACCTCTCTGCAGACGGTAATATTATAGTCAAACGAAACTGTTTTATATCGGTTTTGTGGGCACGCGTCGACTCGGCACTGTTTTGTGGCTTAAAGGACAGTTCTAGAACCGTTCTAATTTCAATTGGAACACGTTTTAGTTACTGCGCATGACTGTGACACGTCAATGTTACCGTTCGCAAATGACTAAAGTCTAAAAGTCCAATAATGCACTATGCAGCAAGTGCAAAGAAGAGGAAACTGCTGTATATACAGGGTGTCCCCAAAAAGTCTTTACAAAAGCCTACCACATATTCTTTAGGCCAAAACAACTCGATACAAACAAACTTACCTCAGTACAAAGTTGCTTAGTTTGCGCGCTAGACGGCTCTAAATTACTAAGATTAAAATTTTGTCGAAACTATGAGAATAATCGAATTTTATCAAGAGTACCTTTTTTGTAGTAAATGACTCGCGTGATCCAGATTTCATACTCAAACTGATTTTTTTCCATTGGCGTAGAAGTTTTAGATGTTTAATTATCGAAAAAATCAAGTTCTACGCCCATGAGCCGTTTCAAAGTTATAAAGAAAAACGATTTGAAAATTGTAACTTAAGAGCCGTCTAGCGCCCAAACTAAGCAACTTTGTACTGAGGTAAGTTTGCTTGTATCGAGTTGTCTTGGCCTGAAGAATATGTGGTAGGCTTTTGTAAAGACCTTTTAGGGACACTCTGTATACTATGTGAGTGTGAGGCAGTCACACAAACAAGGCATAAGCACTTTGGAGCAGCATTTATGGCACCAAGGGATTTTAAAAACTTCAGTCTAAACAGGATGTTAGGCTATATACATAGTCTGGATATCCTAAAGGACTGATGGAGTATTAGGGGAGCACAATAGATCTTAAGGTCGCAGTGCACTCCAGTGGCCCCTATTTTATTCTAATTCTAATTACACGCTTTATATTAGTTTCACTTGTAAGTTTGTATGTATATATGTATATAAGTATGTATGTTTGTAAGCTCGTTTGGACTACAGCAAGTGGTTTATATAGTGGTATAATATGCCAGCACAGTAAGTACACTGACTAGCCGTGCGGTCTAAGGCACGGGTCTTCGCTGACGTCAACTCTCGGAATCACGGGTCGTGGGTTCTAATTCCGTCCACGCCGAAAAAAAAATTGTTTTTTTTTTTCGGCAAATTTTTGACAATAAATCGAACTAAAAAGTGGAAAATAAATACAGTTTAAAAAAAACTAAAAAACACGCTTTATATCGAACTAAAAAGTAAAAAATATTTTTTTTTAAAATAAGCTTAAAACAATAATGAATAAAAAATACAAGTATTATTGTGAAAAAAGCGTGGAGCGTATTGTTCCACATTTTCGTACATCGAGCGCGCCACGCTTTTTTCACAATAATACTTGTATTTTTTATTCAATATTGTTTTAAGCTTATTTTAAAAAAAATTACTTTTTGCTTTTTAGTTCGATATAAAGCGTGTTTTTTAGTTTTTTTTAAACTATATTTATTCTAAGTCAACTTACTTTCGACATGACGGGCTTTTCTTCATCTTTATCGATAGGTATCGCCGTAGAGTGAACCCAGGTATCTGTACATATGTGATGCAGCCTCACATAGCTGGACTGCGGAACTAGCGAATCTGCGCGAGTCTGAGTCGTGGGATCGAGTTCAAACAACGAGGAAATTTCATTGGCGTACGCAACCGACACCAAATAATAAACTTTAGCATCGCCGTTCACCTCTGTCAAAATAACATTATATTAATCTTCACAGCTTATTCATCTACAGCAGGGGTGGCACACCTTTCTACACCTACGTGGCAATTTTCTTCAAAAATATTTAATTTAGACACGACGTGCCGATAAGCAACCAAAGAAATTTAGTTGTCAAAAAAATTAATCAAACATGGATAAAAATAATAATTCTGATAATACATTGAGCGCCATGAAACTTTTTCGCATTTGTTATTTGGTGATAGTCAATTGTGTTCGACAGCTAGCATATTTTTAATTATTTTGATTTTGCACCTCTATCAATGTCGTGCCAAAAATAGTCTGTCCCGTGCCATAAGTTCGTCACCCCTGGTCTATAGTATCATCCTAGAGCAATGATTCCCAAAGTGGTCTATATCGCAAGAATGCGAAAATAAATTCAGTATGTAAACACGTAAGGTGCACATAGGGAACATTAACATTGGGAAAAAATGATTGGATCAGAGTGAGCCTTGAAATCTTGTTTTTCAACTTTACAGATAATATTCTGTTGCAAAATGAATGTGTATACTACCGAAGAAAGTATTCAAATGATTACAACATAATCGGACTTTTTTTATTAATGGGACATTAAATTCCCAAAAATACTTAAATATGGTGCGAGATCAAATATCTCCGCCTATTCGTGTTGAACCTAAAGACATTGGGTCACTGACTTACCAACGCGCATACGTCATACCAGTCAGACAATTTTTGAATGAAATGTTTCCAAACTGATGGAATTGTTTTTTTGTTTTATTTTTGTACAAAAAAAATTAAAATAATGATTTATAAGAGCTTTTTATTATTAAAAAATCCAAGTAAAATAAAAATAAATCAAAATAAAATAGAAATCCTGAAGATTACCACGATAATTCAATAGAAATAACAATTAATGCAGTCATGGCTAACTCTGATCCAAGTATTTTTTCCCAATGCTAATTTCCCTATGTGCACCTTACACGTTTACATACTGTATATATATATATAATATATACGTTGCCTCGTTAGCAACAATGTTAAACTTACCGCGAAGTTTTGAACGCATGTGATCCACGGTTTGATCGCTGTCTGCTTCTGCTGCCAAATACTGTCCGGTGGCTAAATGTTTGAATCGAAATATAGAATTCCAGTGGCCTGCTCCGCCCCTGCAAGGATCTTTTTGTACCACCTGCAAGCATATTTCGCAGTTGAAACATAATCAAAACACAGGTCCGTTGACATTTTAGCAGTTTTCTTTCTCATACAGGGAGCACCAAAAAACAGCGCTTGTCAAAAAAAAAGAAAAAGTAAAACCACAAACACACACACAGACTCGCCCACAATCAATGTCCGTGACTCGATAGTCTTTTTTGTAACGTTTCGTTACATCTCATGAATCGATTGCACCCTACAGTGCCAAAGAAGTTTAACTACAGTTTTATATCACTTTTATCGCAGTGTACTGTTTAGCTGCAAACATATTAAATTCTACGGTTTATATCACCTCCGATTGCCTTTAATCGGTCCGCACTCCGCACAAGTAGAGATGCAACAGTTCGTCGATAACGATAACAAATTTCCGATACCTATCGAAATTATGTAATACCTATCTTCACACTTTAAGCTTCGATTTCAAATTCATATTTACATATTGCATTTTATATACAATTATATAATGGTAAAACTGATTAATTTGTTAGTAGTCAAAACAAAACAAAATGTTTATTATTTCTAAATGTGCTAAAATTCAGAACAAAAAACAAAATTCTCGAGAATTTTCAATCATCAAACAATACCGTTTCTTTTTCAATTTTCTTGACTTATTGATAACGATTATTTATTCATGAAATTCACCAAATCAAAAGGCAACTGACAGGCTGTAAAAACAAATATATCATTACGATAAAAATATAAAAAAATTCTTCGACTGAATTTTTTCCGAACGGGTACGTTCAAAGTTTATATGTCTTCCACACATCGAAATATTTACCTCCGCTTCCCACAAAGCTTTGCTGCTCGTCGCAGCCGTAGCACTCGTGCGTCCCGTAGTGCGTAAAAATACATGCTGTCTTTTCTTGTGTTCGTCCATCGTGAGAAATTTTTCTTGTTCGGCGTGAAACAAACGAACCACATCGCCTCCTTTTAAAATGTCATCTGCGTTTTCTCTATGTTCCATGAAAAGAGTTACTTTCCAAGACGTGCTTCCATTGACAACGTTCACCTTGTTCGTATTAAAACAGTTAGCGCGTTGACGTTGATAAAATCAATCGAATAAAAAAAAAATGGTTGTCTGTAAAGTCGGTTTACGGACGATAGTTTTACGTGATAACGTATTCCAATAATACATAACCTAAATTTTAGTAGCTGTCAAACTTGGGCCGATGCATACTGCGCTCTCGCTTGCACGCACAGGGTCAGGCGGAACGTTACACTTTTTCGTGCGTGCAGCTGGTGTTTCATCAATTTATAAGACGTTATCACGTCAAAATAGAACCAAACACTTACCTCCTTGCAGCCCGGATTGTCCGGCAACTCGTAATTAGCGGCGACGTGCAATACTTGTTGACCGGCATTTACCGGATTAAGAATTACTTTATCTCCGACAACAACGCTGTCGCCAGTTGCCCGCAATTTGTAGAAAGGCAATATATAAAACCAAGATCCTTCGTTTCCATTTGCATCCAAATAAACTCTCATCGCGTTGCGTTCCAAGAGAGCAGGTAAACGTTTATTTACCGTCACAAACTTATTTGACTTCAGATGTAACAACTTAAAAAAAAAATTGGTTGTCTGTAAAGTCGGTTTACGGACGATAGTTTTACGTGATAACGTATTCCGTAATACATAACCTAAATTTTAGTAGCTGTCAAACTTGGGCCGAAGCCTACTGCGCTCTCGCTTGCACGCACAGGGTCAGGCGGAACGTTAGGAACGTAACACTTTTTCGTGCGTGCAGCTGGTGTTTCATCAATTTATAAGACGTTATCACGTCAAAAAAAATCAACTATTTTTATGTCGAAACTTTTCGAAATTTATGGTTTATGTATCTTCAGAGCACACATACCTGAACTACACTTCCGTACTGCACAATATTGCCCAACAATTTTTTATTTTCACTATCGTTCTGTTTCTTTTCAATTTCGGCAGCATGCTATACGAGGAAAAAAAAACATTAATAACTATAAAGTTTTTCATCAAATACTCAATTAAAATATCTTACATGTAATCTTTTTATTAAAACTGTATCTGTATTTGAACTTGCGCTTTGTTTGGCCGCTTTCCAAAATTGTTTCTGAGCAGAATAACGATTCATAGGACATATTTTAAACAAGCAATCTGTAACGAAAACATGTGTAAGATTCTAGAAATCTAAATTTCTTATATGAAAAAACTCGACAAACTTAATTGATTTGAACTAAATTTGGTCACAACACCGTCACATTTTGTATGATTACACAGCGTTTGCGTTTATTGTTGTGTGAAACACAGTCATTGTTACAGTTGCAATACTATATAAGAAAAATTATTTTCCAACAGTGTCACTGTCGGGATTAAAACCCGAAACTTCCACTATCGCGGCGGATGACTTAATCAGAATCAAAGGCACATCAAAACAATCAATCATTCTCATAATAAAGCGTATGTTTTGTGTGTAAAGAAAAATAAATTTAATTTTGTTAACAGAACAAAATAGCTTTATTGCAATGCAAAGAGATGAATAATAACTAAAAATATTTTAACAAAAATTAACAAAATTGCATACGCATTTTATATAACAAAAGTAATTTCATAATATAATAATCTATAAATCACAATTAAGGCGGATTCACACCAAACACGTATTTGCAACTGTATTCCACATACATTTAGGCATCGTAAAATATGAACCCTCACTCTAGCGAGAGCTACTTTATAAATGTGAATCAAAGGTGAAATTTTTCCTATTTGTTGACTGGAGTTAAAAGTCACAGAATTTTTCTACATCGTTTTTACCCCTAAATTATAGAAAATTACATTAATTGTGGAGATTAATAAAATTCTTATTATGTTAAAACTGTTTGTCAATACTGCACATAGCTATCAAACGCCAAACTTAAGTCCACTGCACACGAAGCTGGATTTGCCCGCTAAGTTACTTGCTAGATTTCACTACTAGTTTTCTAGCGCAGATTTAATTAATATTATGTGCTCGCTTCACACGAGACGTCTTTACAAGCTTGCTTTCCAGGTAGATTCGGTGCGCGCGCAGTAATAGAACGGTAACAAAAGTGTTTATTGTCTCTAAACAGAACACACACTATGGCATAGTGTTTGTTTGTGGGCCTTTGTTCAAGTCGCTCATGTAACAAGATACTGCTTCCTGATTGGTTCTCGCTCATATCTAGCAGCGGACCTAGCACGAAAAAAAGCCCCTGTTCTACCTATCTTGTGACGTTATTTCCAGCTTCGCACCCAGCCTACTGGCCAGCAGAAGTTCAAGCAGTGTTTCTAGCCTCGTGTGCAGCGGCTTTTATATTGTATACCTCTAAATTTTTTTGGAGGAGTTAATAAATCGCCAGCTTCTGGTGAAACAACACTTCTGTCATCCACGAGCTGAAAACGAACAACGAATATTTAAAATGCAATATATATTATATAATATGTAAATACAACGAGAGAAAAACGTGTTTTTATACACAAATAATGCGAATATTAAAAAATCGCTACTGTCCTAACGTCATGCTTGTCAAACAATGTGCCGTGAGCTATTTTCAACAATTGATTGTAGCCCGTAATTGTACGCTGTGTGTACTAACAATAATGTCAAATATATTTACCCGAGTGTGCTGAGAAATCCGCTGACATTACCTTCGGCATATAGAGACACTATATCACCGAGATGCAAATAGCTTGCTGAACCGATTTCACCCATTTTTAATTATTGAATCGCTTAATTTAACTGTTTATTTAACCGAGTTATTTTCTGGTTACTTATCTAGAGTAGTAAAATCACAGTATAAATAACATTATTTTTTCATAATGTAACTGGTAAGTTAACCACTGTTTAATTGTAATTACATAATGCAAACAGGTACATCGTGAAATTACAAATTGTTTTGCAATAATAACAGTAATTACAACCAAATTCCGCACGTGGGTTAAATACAAAATGTTAAAAGGCAATTCACAAAAGCATTTCACAATACGACTTAAAATATTTGGAAAACAAAATATATAAATGCCTTAAAACACTTGTATTTTGGTCTATAATTTTCGGAGTAAACAATTGTAACGTATATTAAATGTTCTTACACAAATCGTGTAAATCTCGCTTGTCGGCATATTTTATTACTTTTTCATATTTAGAATAAGTCTCTACTTATTACTTACAACAATACACAATTGGTTTAAAAAAAATTAGGAAAAATATGAAATACGTGTGAAATGTCAAAATTATTTGATTGCTGGATTGCTGTGATTAGAACATGTTGGTAGCTCTGAAAACCTGTTCTTTAAGCCAGTGGTACTCAATAAGCGGCTTACGGACTATTTATATGCTTTCTATATTGCAATTTGCGGATTACAAAAAATAAACGTCCACAAAATTATTATCCACACTGTTCTAATATTTTACATAATATCAGAATAATATACAATCCTCTACCGCGAATTTAATAAATTCGCGACAGGTAACCGATTTTGAAACATGAGCAATCAATGAATTATGATTCTATAAATACTTAATCGTTTTTTTTCAAAATGACTATTTTTAGAATTGATTGATTAATAACACGAATGTTTCGTGTTTTAATCTGATGAGATCATTTTTTAAATTTAGAAGACAGATTAGCTGTATTGGGTTGAATGTATCTTTTGAACTAGTATGAACAGATAATGGTTTTGAGATAAAGCTTAAAAGTATTTTTAAACGTTAAAAATCACACAAAAAGCTACAAACACGCCGGTTATAAGAATTTATACACTTACTTCAAAATTTAATTTTTAGGTCTCAAATTGTTTACTACCAGTTATTCGATTAATTATTTTTATATTTTCTTGTGTATATTTAGTAATGTTCAAATTTATTAATCTGTTCTATTAACATTTGCTAACAAATATTTATCACAGGATATCCTGTAAATAATAATAAGGATTAAATTCCCTGGATAAAACTTTATAATTTAAAATATAACAAAGTAAAAAATAACACGGAATGAACAATATAAACTTTATTTTTTATTTAATAATACCTCTACATTTTTTTTACTCATGCATGAATAAATTTGTAATAATTATTTAACTTTGTGTGGAAAATTGTGCTGTTAAATAAATAATCCGTAATAATAAAATATTACAACATATAATAATCAATATAAAAAATAATTTAAATTAAAAATCTACATACAAAAAAGGGTTTTGGTATTTTCAAGCGTAGTAATTAAAGTGTCAACATCCTCCTTTGACATTTTTGCACTAATTGTTAAGCGTATACTTGGTTTTACTTTACAGCGTTCAACTTCTTCGAGATACATTGCTCTAGTCAAAGCAACGCCATTATCCTGACACTAAAATACGCGCAACAGTTATTTCAAAATTAGCATATACAATATACATGCTTATAAGTTAAAATATTTAAGTTTAATGATATATATATATATATATATGTATATATCCTTGTAAATACTTACAAAGTTAATAACGGAATCGAGAAGTAAAGCGTCATCTTTTGTTTCGTTTTTTATGTACAAATGCCGAACAGGCGAAAGTTCATGTCCAGAGGAACTGAAGTTTTCCAATGTTTTAAGTCCTTTGTCAAGGTATAAGCAAATTTCATTTAAAGATTTAAATATGTCATTTGTTTTTTCCATATAATCAATAGCATCGATAGCTGCCTGCGTAAGAAGTGGAGGAAGAGAAGCAGAAAAACAATAACCTAGAAAATCAAAATTTCATCGAACACTTCATTAATTGCTTGCCAAAGTTGATTAAATTAGATTGTATACATTATTGGCGCGCAATCAGAGCCCATTAGCGCCCGTTCGATAAAAACAAAACAAAACCACAATAAAACAGAACAAACCGACATTATTATTTACAAAACGTTAAAATGTTTTCATATTATAAATTATTATACCTTGACCGGAAAGTCTTTGATGCTCAATAATAAATGATGAACCGACACAAAATCCTCCAATAGATCCAACACTCCAATCCAAACTACCAATAATCATGTCTACCTCTGTGCGCTACAAATAATGGAATTGTCATCGATACTAATAAAATAAAACAACTAATACAATACAGAATGCATACATACATCCACATTAAAATATTCTGTGACCCCGTGACCAGTTTTTCCAAGAGTACCGAAAGAAATCGATTCATCCAAAAACATACGCAATTTATATTTTTGGCGTAGTTTTAACAACTCCGGCAAAGGGCATATTTCACCTGTATTCATATAAATACCTTCAACAATTAGGAATGTGCGCGTGCGTTTGGCCTTTTTCAGATTCTAAAAAGATAGAATGCTATTACTTAAAAGATCTGTTTCGATGAGGAAAGTTTTCGCTTATTTGGAGTGAAAATCATAGACGATTGAAAATTGCATTGTGTAAACAACTTTGTTAACAGATTATCTCCCACAGAGGTAAGTATCACTCTCAGACTCCAACGCAAAAAGCAACTGTTTAAACAATATTGTAAAATTCTCTTTTGTAGAGAGATGAGTCAAAGTGCGACTTTCAAATAATTCTGTTAAAATGATAATTTTTTTTGCAGTATAAATACCTTTTTTAATATGCTTAGTTCTCGCTCCAAAAGTGTTTCTAAAGCCTGCATGTCATTATGTTTGAAATAATGAACAGTACTTCTTGAAGCATCAATTCCTTTTTGCGATGCAAAATTCAGCATTTCGTCACTAAAACATAAAAATGTTGTAAGTCACTGAAAAAAAACCGCAATTTCTGATTCGAAAATAGACATACGCGAAAATAATATCCCCTCGTTTACAGTATGCGGGAATAGCACTCGCTATTGTAGAAAATCCATATGAATATACAACTGCTTCCTCGGCCATCATGAATTCCGCTATGCGTTCTTCCAATTTTAAATGAACATCTTGAAAAAAAATTGGTTGTCTGTAAAGTCGGTTTACGGACGATAGTTTTACGTGATAACGTATTCCGTAATACATAACCTTAATTTTAGTAGCTGTCAAACTTGGGCCGAAGCATACTGCGCTCTCGCTTGCACGCACAGGGTCAGGCGGAACGTTACACTTTTTCGTGCGTGCAGCTGGTGTTTCATCAATTTATAAGACGTTATCACGTCAATAAAATCACGTAAAACTAATACAATGGCTATTTATCGAATACATATAAAATTTTGACGCTGCAAGGCGATACTTTCTAATATATTTTAGATATCGTGTCCATCGAGATAATTATTAATAAAAATCGCAGGATTGTAGACAAAAAGTTATTTATTTAGTGTACGACGTTTCGTCTATAGATTTAGACTTTTTCAAGTACAAATGTGAAAATTTAAAACAATAATTATGAAAATAAACATTAATTACTAACCATAATTAGTAATTAATGTTTATTTTCATAATTATTGTTTTAAATTTTCACATTTGTACCTGAAAAAGTCTAAATCTATAGACGAAACGTCGTACACTAAATAAATAACTTTTTGTCCACAGTCCTGCGATTTTTATTAATACTTTCTAAAGTTTGTTCCAAGCAGCCGCGAACGGTAACAAAACCGTACACAGTCTTGTTACTGCGCAAGACTGTCTTGCACAGTATCGATTTTTGAGCTAGTGCGCAAGACTGTCTTGCGCAGTATCCGATTTTTGAGCTAGTGCGCAAATTAGTCTTGCGCAGTGACAAGACTGTGTACGGTTTAATTACCGTTCACGGCTGCTTGGAACGAACCTAATATTTGAACATCTATAATTTACAATATCTATCGACACTTCGCGTTTTGGCTTTTGGCTGTAAGGGAAAAAACAATCGCCAAGGGTCTTCTACTATATTTTATAAGTATTACAAAGGAGAAAATATAATCTCAAATCATACCCACCCAGAGTTCCGTAAAATCCGCGAGGGCCGCACGAACCAACTCCATATTTATGAATTGTTTCAATTGCTTTATTATAAATGTCAACATTTTCTAATAGTCCCAAATAGTTGTGTGTAGCGAAGTTTAAACAGTCTTTCTCCTTTATGAAAAAAAATTATACTTAGATAGATTATAACAGAAATTTAATGAATTTATATCAATATTTGTTCCTATTACGTTTATTTAAAAAAAAAAAACATCACGATTGACTTACATCAACTATAATCCGTTTCCCAGCAAATCCATTAACGATTCTCGGATTGAGTATTTTATGGTCCGTATTATAAGTGCTGGTAATAAGCGGTTCCGGTTCCCATTCGGATAGTACTTTCTGCTTTTCCTATAATTAGCCCAATTGTAGATGTAATGCAAGTAATATATAATATTATCTTAAACACATTAAGACGTCATCACAGTGTTTTTCAAATCAACATGTAAAATTGCAAAACTTACAGCTTCGGTCACTAAGAGTGGTTTTGTTGGTTTTTTCATTAAATACCACAGTGTCCATAAAACGACTCCAATTTGAAGTAAAGTAAACATAGATGCCTGTAAAACATTATTTTAATTAATATTTTTAACCTATAAATATTCGAAAAAATGATTAGACATTACCTCCCACAAAAGATTCCACACAACAAAAAATGAGAACTCCATACTTTATTTCAACTAAATCACACTTAAATGTTACACTGCAACAACTTTATTATTTAATTGTTAATAAATTGACTGCGACTTCAAGATGACAAGATGTACGCCCTAGGCGTTAACCTCAGAAGTAGTGTCTGCGGCAGGGGGGTGAAACTCAATCACAAAACATGAATCACGATAGGTGGATGTCGAAAACGGCGCCAAATACACAAATAAATTAGTAAGGTTATAATGTGTACGGTTTTATTACCGTTCGCGGCTGCTTGGAACGAACCTACAAATGACGAACGAACCTACATATGACAGTCTTGACACTCTACTACGCAGGCGCGCTCAGCTTTTCAGACCATCGCCGGAAGTAAAATTAAGTATAGCACACAAGCGTCTCTATACACTAATTTCCGGTGCGATGTTGACATTGGGCGTGTTTGGCCGAAGTAAGTACTTACTAAACTTAGTAAGCCAGTTAGCATAAAAAAATAAAAATCTTACAAGCTGACTATAGCGCTTTTCGGCCAGAACAGACTTACTGGCTTGACATAACTCAAAACACTGGTTTACGTTATATCCCGTACATAACCTCATAGACAGAATATATTTGACAGTACCAGACAGTACTAAATTTATCAATATAATTTAATTCATGTAAATAGTTGCAAATGGATAAATGACAATTTTGTTCCTGTCTGTTTTGTTTATAAGCAAAATGGCGTCTTATAATAAGCCATGCTTACTGCGTTAGCACTTATTTTGTGTTCTGGCCGAAAATTTTGTAAGTATAGTAAGTGACATACTAAATTTAGTAAGTACTTACTTCGGCCAAACACATCCATTTCTGAAAACCTGCGCGCCTGCGTATTGTGATGAATCATGTTTGACAATATTTGGACAAAATACTTTAGTTTCCTCTTCCTTTCAACCTCTTCTGTGGTGATCATCAAACACATGCTTTGAATATATTACAAGTACTCGTTTTGTGTTTTTTAAATGCTTAGAACACGTGGAAATTTGAGACAGTAAATATTATAATTTTATAAATATTTAAATGATCAGCCTCAATCGCCAGAGATTCTTTGAACGTTTTATCGACACATTTTTGTAGGGTAAATAACCTTAAAAAGCTGCTCAAGTTTAATTCTTTTATGTGCTATGAAAAAAATCGTGAAAATGGTTATTCCACGTTTTGAATTATCACAAGATAATGAATTTATAATGGTAAAAATTCACGCTGCAGATTGTGAATTAAATGAATACCAAATTCAAGTCGACAAAAATGTGTTTCTTTTTTATTGTAAACCTTTTCATTTGCGGTAAGTAAAAATAAATATTTGATTTTATGATAATTGCTCATTTCATGTAAATAGTAACGGTTTCTAATAATGCTTATTTATTAATTCAGATTGCATTTACCAAGAAACATAATTGATAGTGATAAAAATAATGGCGATTTTTTAACGGATAGCCAAGAATTTATTTTTAAAATTTTAAAAGAAAACAAAGGTGATGTCTTTGAAGATTTAGATATGATTACAAAACTACTCACCCCTTCAACAAATGAAAAGTTTAAAGTTAAACCAGAGACTGAAGTGATAGCCTCCGAAATTCAATCTTTGCAATTAACAGACTCTGATCAAAACACATGGGCAGAGTACACAATTACTTGCTAATATCAGCTATGGTTTTGCTAACAGAATAACTAATTAACTTGATACAGTACAGGTAATATTAAAGCTATTTTTTAAATTGAATTACCTATGTATTTATGTAGTTTGATAATTACTAAAAACATATTTAATTGTAGTATGATTTGAGTGCAATATTCGATGATTCAGGAATATTCAAAATGCACGTGGAAGATCGAGATGTTTTGCGTTTAAGAAACGAAAATTTACAATTTTATCCTTATCATTATTTACGTGATCTGTATGAAACAGAATGGACCGCAACAATTATAAATTTCAAGTCTGAATAGGACGTTATGTTACAAAATAAGGATCAGGGTAATTCTCTTCCATTATTTTCGTTGCTGCCATTTTAAGGTTATGTGTAGCTGTCGTCATATTCAAATTTGAATGCTTAAGCGCCCTGTAAACGATCAAATTGTTTGTCAAATTTTACGTGTTTGTCAAACCATTTGATAATGTGCAGCTTTGTTTGACGCGTTTGTTCAAACAACCTCGTGTTTGACGCGTTTGATGGAAATCTGGATTGACGGCGTGTTTGACAAACAAATTTGAGGGTGAGCGGCGGTGTTTGTCAAACAAGATCTCAGTCGTCGCCTTGCAATCTTCACGTCACGACAAAGAGAAAACGGAAACTACGGGCAAATTTGACAAACTTGTTTGATCTTTTGGTTTGGTCGTTTAAAGTTTAAACTATTGTTTGATGAAAACGTAAAGTTTGACAAACAAATTTGATCGTTTACAGGGCGCTTTACACATCTTTTGAGCGGACTGAATATTCAGTGTTTTTCCCTCTTTCAGATAATTTTACTAGTGAAGAAATAGACATAATGAAAGACCTTCCAACCAGAGAATATCTACTCAATAAATCAGAACAGCTGAACTCAATTGTTTTGGGTCTGATAGATATCCTTTATGCATTCTGTTTTGAAAAACGTACATCTGACTTTCTGTTCGGGGATGCCCAACCAGTATCGGGTGTAGCAAGTCGGGTAATTAATAAAATCAGTTCTACTCTATCGTGTTTCACTGTAAGTATTTGATTAATATTACTGAGTGGTAGAAAAATTACGTGTACTTTTAAAAAAACCGCGCATTTATCAACGTTCGTGCATCATCATCATCCGCGGATGATCCGCAAAAGAAATAATAATCCAGATCCGTGTTTAATTGTATTTTATATCAGTTGACATGTTTTAAAAATGTAGGTATTTTTAATTGGCTACATACATACAAATACAGATTGTTGTACTGTACATATGAAAACTGTGTATGTGCATCTCTGTCGCACATGTACGCGCGCGTTAATTCTTCTACCATCAAGGTCATGGATTCATATCCGACGCTTCATTCTGAACTGTTATTTTTACAGAGTTTCACAAAATGGAAGACGTGATAATTTCATGCTTCAGACGTTCGTTACTATTTCCACCTCACAGAAACTTCCAATTGTCACAAAAAGTTTTACAAGGTTTATTGACGTTACTAAAGTTAGGAAAAGTCTTTATTATTCAGTGTTTGTTGGAAATTTTTACGTTATTCAATACCTAATCAAGATAATTCCGCCCCGAGATATATATTAAACGAACTTTATATAAAAGATTATTGTATATACGTACAAACATTGAAATCATGTGATATACAACAACTAATTGAAACAATCGAAAATGTGAGTAATTGTTTACTGTTATTTTTAAACTTAAATAAATATTAGACGTTTACTTTATAAGTCTGTTTTAGATAAAAACAACAAAAAAAGATTTGGGCTTGAATTTAATAGAAATCGAGGATGAGTTAAAGAGGACTATCAACAGTCAAAATAAACAGGACAGTGATGATAGTTCCGATGGCGAAGAGAACAAGAGTGAGACGTCAAGTGAAGAAGAACAACCAAATGCCAAAAAGTAATTTGGTTATTTAACTTTTTTTGTTATGCTAGATCAATTCCAAGTAGTACAGTCAACGAACACAAATTATTGTTGAAACGTAGAAAAAATTTTATAATGGATGCAAATTTGGATTTAGGTACTTAAAGGTATGTAGAATAAACTGAGAAAACTTTGCCCTTAAATTTTCGCGCGGAAAATCGGAAAATTCTTATATAAAGATATAAAACCCGTTTTTCCCATATAACTTTCAAATAAATATAAAAAAGAAATAATATTCAGACAAACGTTGTAACTTATAACTTTATCTATAGAATTAATTAACGAATCGGAAAAGGTATAGCTATATATATATATTCATCTGTATTAAATTTTCGTATTAAAATGGCGCGTAGAAAACGTAAATGTAAATAATGTAAATAATTCAGAAGAAAAATAATCTTTGCCATAGTAACACGCTCTTATACGCACACAAGCCGGGATACAGAAGCTACGCGTACTAGTTTTGAGCGTCTGCTTTTTATTACTTTCACCGGCGTATTATAAAAAACAGGTAGAATTAATAGCATGCTCAGTATGCGTGATCGCTAGCGCAGACCCTAATTTATGTATTGGTAAATGCTCAACGTTCAATTTTCTTTCTAAAAAGAAATCTGTACACTTTATTATACAGGGTGAGTTTTAAGTTGATGCTTTATTTTGTACAGCGTGTAAAAATCAAATAGACGAGCAAATATTTCAAATAGTTTTTTTATCAAAACTCAAAAATAAGAGGGAAACAGCCTTTCGAAGTTTAAATAAATTTTATTAAATTTTCTTTAATTTTGAGGTCGGTCCTGGGGTTATATTATGTCACTATGGAAATATGTTATTATTACACATGTCAGTTTCAAATAAGCACCAACATACTTGATAATAACAACTTATTTCCATAGTGACATAATATAACCCCAGGACCGACCTCAAAATTAAAGAAAATTTAATAAAATTTATTTAAACTTCGAAAGGCTGTTTCTCTCTTATTTTTGAGTTTTGATAAAAAAACTATTTGAAATATTTGCTCGTCTATTTGATTTTTACACGCTGTCAAAAATAAAGCATCAACTTAAAACTCATCCTGTATTACCTATACTTACTTTTTGTAATGATGTCCAAAAATTGACAATTATTCAAATTGTGTAAATGTTATATCAAAAACGTAATGCCTATATGATAATAAATATTCAGAAGTATTTTCAACCTGAATTGTCTTTGAGAAGGACATTCAAAACAATTTGTTTTATTTTTTTTATTTAAAAGTCTATTATTATTATTTTTAAATGATAAATTAATTAGCTTGCAATTAAATCAATTCAAATGAGAAGCTTGTTGCGCATGCGTACATTTCCAAAACATAATTTTCGAAAATTAGCTATAACTTTTGATAGAATAGAGGTATGAAAAAAATTTTCAAATTTGTAGACAAAATTTTAATCTACAACTTTTATCTGAAAAGTTTTTCGTTATTGTATTAAATTTTATATAGAATTACCCTTAAAAAATTTTTTTTCCCAAATTAATCAAGTTTATGCATGAAAATCTTAGGGCAAAGTCTTTTCATTGCATAACACATATTATTTACTACCTAAATCCAAATTGTCATCCATTACAAAAAATTTTCTCCTCCAAAAGTATTCTTTGACTGTACTAAGGGTGTATTTATCAACAAAAATGTTTTTTACAAGAAGCTAGAGAACCGCTCGGTTGTAAACGACACTAGTCGAGCCTTCGGCTCTCCATATAAGAAGAGTAGAACTGATTTTATTAATTACCCGACTTGCTACACCCGATACTGGTTGGGCATCCCCGAACAGAAAGTCAGATGTACGTTTTTCAAAACAGAATGCATAAAGGATATCTATCAGACCCAAAACAATTGAGTTCAGCTGTTCTGATTTATTTAGTAGATATTGTCTGGTTGGAAGGTCTTTCATTATGTCTATTTCTTCACTACTAAATTTATCTGAAAGAGGGAAGTGTTTCCCTCTTTCAGTTAAATTTACTGAATATTCAGTCCGCTCAAAAGATGTGTAAGCATCTACACATAACCTTAAAATGGCAGCAACGAAAATAATGGAAGAGAATTATCCTGATCCTTATTTTGTAACATAACGTCCCATTCAGACTCGAAATTTATAATTGGTGCGGTCCATTCTGTTTCATACAGATCACGTAAATAATGATAAGGATCAAATTGTAAATTTTCGTTTTTTAAACGCAAAACATCTCGGTCTTCCACGCGCATTTTGAATATTCCTGAATCATCGAATATTGCACTCAAATAATACTACAATTAAATATGTTTTTAGTAATTATCAAATTACATAAATACATAGGTAATTCAATTTAAAAAATAGCTTTAATATTACCTGTACTGTATCAAGTTAATTAGTTATTCTGTTAGCAAAACCATAGCTGATATTAGCAAGTAATTGTGTACTCTGCCTATGTGTTTTGATCAGAGTCTGTTAATTGCAAAGATTGAATTTCGGAGGCTATCACTTCAGTCTCTGGTTTAACTTTAAACTTTTCATTTGTTGAAGGGGTGAGTAGTTTTGTAATCATATCTAAATCTTCAAAGACTTCACCTTTGTTTTCTTTTAAAATTTTAAAAATAAATTCTTGGCTATCCGTTAAAAAATCGCCATTATTTTTATCACTATCAATTATGTTTCTTGGTAAATGCAATCTGAATTAATAAATAAGCATTATTAGAAACCGTTACTATTTACATGAAATGAGCAATTATCATAAAATCAAATATTTATTTTTACTTACCGCAAATGAAAAGGTTTACAATAAAAAAGAAACACATTTTTGTCGACTTGAATTTGGTATTCATTTAATTCACAATCTGGAGCGTGAATTTTTACCATTATAAATTCATTATCTTGTGATAATTCAAAACGTGGAATAACCATTTTCACGATTTTTTTCATAGCACATAAAAGAATTAAACTTTAATTTAATTAAGCTTTTTAAGGTTATTTACCCTACAAACATGTGTCGATAAAACATTTAGAGCCATTACGCACTGTCGACTGGTCGCCGGCGACTCGGTCGCTGGCGATTGTGACTTACTACAGTTTAAATAGATGGCTACGCACTTGGTCGTCGGTCGCCCAGGCGACTCGGCGCGTAGTGGCGACGCGCAAAGCGACTGCCGGTCGTCGGCGACCAATAGGAGCACGGCTTCAAATGGAATCATTCATACTGCAAGCAACTGTCTCTTCATTATTAGTAGCGCTACTATAGCAGCTTCTTCGACGTCCATTCTGCACGAATGTACTTGGATTGGAATACTGTCGCTCGGCTTGGTCTCCTGGGCCTAGTTGCCTATGTTTTGGTCGCCGAGCGACCGAGTCGCCGGCGACCAGTCGACAGTGCGTAATGGCTCTTAGCAAATAATCTCTGCCGATTGAGGCTGATCATTTAAATATTTATAAAATTATAATATGTACTGTGTTCTAAGCATTTAAAAAAACACAAAACGAGTACTTGTAATATATTCAAAGCATGTGTTTGATGATCACCACAGAACAGGTTGAAACGAAGAGGAAACTAAAGTATTTTGTCAATTGATCATCTTTTCAATTAAATCAATATGTTGAGTTATTGACGGTTATTTTTCCGTAGTTTCATTACTTTTCTTAATTATTTTTTCAGTTCGTAATTTATTGAAACAAAATTTACCCGTTAGGTAAAGTATCTAATAATAATTTTAAACTTTGTGTTTTTTTATTTTGTTTACAATGAACAAAATGCTGTACATTTACAGAAATGCGAAATATGTTAATTTAATTGATATAAATTCAGTTGTACAGCTTGTCATTTGTTTTAAAATCAGCTCTATTAACTGATCGGTGAAGTAGTGGGACGTTTTATTAAAATTTTAACAGTCAAGTCACTTTGGGTTCTAAACCAATAATAATAAGAAATAGGCTTTAACATTTCAGTAGCGTGTATGTAATTGGTAGATAGCTGTTCAAATTTTAATATAAGTCCGATTATTTATACAATAATTTATTTTGTAAATTCTGTACTGTTGTTTTTTGAAAGTACCAAGCATTAGGCCCCGCGCACAGGGCTCGACAGTTTTGCAGTTTGAGTTTCGAACCGGTTCGAGATGCCTGTCGTTCCGTAACCTTTCGTCGCATAGGTGGACGAACGTGACCGATTTAAAATTGATTTCAAACCGGTCGCGTGCGACGGTGACGCGACGGTGTTTGCAGGTCGAGAGGTAATTTCGGTTGCGTGTCATTGCGAAATTTTTCTTCTGTAAGGCAGGAGCAATCGTCTTTGCCAATTCAGATTCAGTCGCGCTCGTATGGATTGAAAAGAACCTCAATCGATTGCACGATAGACGCGTCTAGAAACTCGGATTGTGAAACAGCTGACCCGTGTGCAGAGAGCCTTATTGTTCCTCTTTTGTGCGGTCAAGATTTTTTAAGACTGAATTTTTTTTGATATTATGTAAAAATGTACTAATAATTTAAATGCCATTAAAATAAATAAATATTTCTAACTAGTAAATTACTGGCAGTTTCTTTTATAGACAATATATTAACAATTATAAATTCTAGACGTTCAACAACCGACCACGCGTGTCGACAATGCCATCAGTAAGCTTATTAAACTGCAAGTGCTTGAGTTACGGCGCAAGTACAAAAATAATGGTTTAGAAAATTACGTATTATTAATATTACAGAAAAAACAATAAATAAGTTTCCAGAAATTTGAAAACCTTGCTAAATTTAGCTTGTAAGCAATTTTTTTTCTTCAAAAAGCAATTTTGTCTAGAATGGACAATGCGCACTGTTAAAAATGGAAGAACTTCATAAATTGTCAGTAAATTCAGTTAATTATGTTTATTTTTTCAAAATAAACTCATAATGTAAGAGTAATAGTGATCGTTCTTGGGGTTACAAGAAACTATTCTGACTATGAAAAAGTGTGCTCCGATTTGCAGTTAGGGTAGAAACCGCCCCTTTAAATTTTGTTTTCTAATTATCTCACAAACTATGAGATATATGAAAAAAGGTTTCGACAAAAAATTGTAGATTTTTATATTTGCTACAAAAAAGTGCTCCACCCTCTTACACCTACCTATCTACAATAGTTTACCCGTAAGCCGCCCCTAAATGTGAAAAAATTGGAAATCATTTGTTTTTTCGGCAGATTCGGGTTTTTTGTGACATTTTAAGAAGAAAATACTCTCGGTGTTATCTTCTAAAAATGGATATTATAGAAATTACAAAAAGACGGTATCTACCCCCTTTGCACGATACTGTAGTCTAATTTATGGTCTAATTGTCGTGAATTATTGAAAAGAATTCGTATCCATGATTTTAAAATGTGAAACAGACTTTAAAAAAAACGTTACCACGACTACTCAAAATCAAATCTGAGAGTTCAAAAAATTTGAATTATGTTCGGTTTTTAGGCGCGAATAGCGTAAGCTAAAGCGCCTATGGGCTATGTGCACGGAGGCGGAGTTACAAATTTTTCGATGCGAGCGTTTGTGATGAGCACTAGGGGAAACTTCGATCTCCAATTTTTCGTATGTCAGACCATCGCCGGAAGTAAAATTAAGTATAACTGTCTATAAAGGACATGGGAAAAGTTGTTACTTTGTGATCACAGTGACTGTTATTCCAGTTACACAAAAATCACAGTGAAATATCATCGCGACTTTGTCACGTCGATCCCGATCGAGCAAACACTCAGGCGGACGTTACTCGGCTGGAGCGACCGTCGAGATTGCGATGACACAGAACAACATACTTTACTTTGGAATCGTGTTACCTCTTGTCAGATCAGAGTGATCATTTTAGACGGTTGGTCACACCCATAGAACAGTAACTGTTCTGTGGTCACACCGAATGCCGCCCGACCGAGCAAACACTCGGTCGGACGTTACATCGATGTTAGTCGGCTACTCGGTTGGAGCGATCGTCGTGATTGATGTGACATAGAATAACATACGTTACTTCAGAACGTAGTTACCTCTTGTCAGATCACAGTGATTATTTTGGACGGCTAGTCACTGTGATTTTTTCTTCGTGAAGTTATTTATTCCCCAACTCTACAGTATAGTCGCTGTCAACCGGTCGAGCTGCTCGCTCGAATTCTGTTGCAATATGAATTTTGAGGCAGAAGCACTGCTGTTGCTACTTTTGCTCAGGCGCAGACTACATAGAAAACAAAGAAAATTCTGGGTTCATCAAATTTTAGCTTTAAGAGAACATGGACAATGTTATCATTTGTTCATAGAACTTAGAAGAGATGAAGAAAAAAAAATTCAATTATTTTAGAATGTCTATATTGTCGTTTGATGAACTGTGCGATATATCGAAGAACAAAATTAGACGCCAAGACAATCACTATGGGGATGAGTATTCCACCAGAAGAATGACCTAGGTCCTGGGACATTGAAAAGACAAGTGTTTCCGTATTCTGTCTTGCGTTGTCTAGATAACCATGCTTACGAGCAGTCAGTATATGTGTTGCAACTGCTCGACTACATGACTGCTCGGGCGGTCGTATGTCCGGAGATTTGTAGTTCGTTATGTAGTCAATGCAGCTTGAAACAGTCAGTTTCCACAGCTTGACGTTGCCCATGTCCGGCTGGACTTTATGACGATAGTTTGATATTATCTTAATTCATGCAGTCAAGATTTTATTGTTTCAGAAGCAAATATGGATCTCTTTGACAGTTATGAGTTAATCGATGACAGTATGCATTTTAATGGGTTGTCAGATGTCCAGATAAATTAGAGAATCACACAGTAATTTTTTTAAATCTTATTTCGTTTTCTCAGTTATCCTGAACAACAAAATCTACTATAAAGTGTAAACTCTATATAGCGAAATTGAAGGGACTGGGTATTTTATTGCGTTATAAAGAGCTTTTTATTTAATATAGAGTAAAAGAAAATAATATAATTTTACATAAGTGGTTTCATTACGTGAAAAAAATTTACATAACAAAATTATACTCTGTTAACTTCGTTTGTCGATTTTTACATTTTTTTTGTTACGACAAACAAATGAACACATTTCTAAGAATCCCATTGTTGGGGTCTAAATAATGACGTAATTAGCCGTATTCTGCTATTTGAGTTCTAATCACTGTGCTTAGGTAACCACAGTAATAAAAAAAATACATACAAAAATGATTACGCAAAGTGTTTATTTTGATAAACACTTGGTAATCACGGTGGTTAACATTAGCGGAATATCCCTGATTGTCTCGCTATCGAAAGTGGTTGTTACGCTTATGGTGACGGATTCATGACGTCATTAGCACTTGCCAGTACAGTGCGCTGGGCTAAAGAAAATCGGTGGGGAAAGGGCGAGAAGTCACTGATGTGTACCAATGTGTCCCTTATTGCACAGAAGCGGTTCCAGGATCATTACCTTTTACTAATATAAAATGCATGTGCGCTCTTCTACAATAAGGTCATAGTACATTCCATAGATCAGTCTTCTTTTAAAATTCGTACAGTATACTGGGTTATATTTCGGAACACACCTTATATAGTGTTCCAATACAGTATGTAAACACGTAAGGTGCACATAGGGAAATTAACATTGGGAAAAAATGACTGGATCAGAGTGAGCCTTGAAATCTTGTTTTTCAATTTGACAGATAATATTCTTTTGCAAAATGAATGTGTATACTACCGAAGAAAATATTCAAATGAGTACAAAATAATCGGACTTTTTTTATTAATGGGACATTAAATTCCCAAAAATATTTAAATATGGTGCGAGATCAAAATATATCTCCGCCTATTCGTGTTGAACCTAAAAACATCGGGTCACTGATTTACCGACGCGCATACGTCATACCAGTCAGACAATTTTTGGATGAAATGTTTCCAAACAGATGGAGTTGTTTTTTTGTTTTATTTTTGTACAAAAAAATTAAAATAATGATTTATAAGAGCTTTTTATTATTAAAAAATCAAAATAAATAAAAATAAATCAAAATAAAATAGAAATCCTCAAGATTACCACGATAATTCAATAGAAATAACAATTAATGTAGTCATGACTGACTCTGATCCAAGTATTTTTTCCCAATGCTAATTTGTGCACCTTACGCGTTTACATACTGTATATGGGTAACAATATACACCAAACAAGTCTTAGCAATTTCTACGTTTTAAGTTTTTTGTTAAATAGAAGTTCGCTATATAGAGTTTACACTGTATTTGTTAAAAAACATTCCTATAATCATATTCCTATAATAATGACATTTGTACAATTTTTATTTAACAGAAAAACATTTTAATTGGCATCACCAGTTGAATCTACAACGCTATAGCCAAAGCCAAACGAGACTCCGTAATGACACACTATTGTTTGATCGTACTGGGCAGTTTCTCGGAAGCGCGTTTATGCTCAAAGAACACGTACAACAGAAACCGTACTCTGATTTCTGAATCAGGCAGTTATCTCTTCTCTATGCAGTTATGTCATAATTCCTTCCGTCGCTTATTAATAAAAAGTTGACTTACTGCATAATTTCAAGTATGCGATGGTACAGAATGGGACATGGCATCCATATATCATATTTTTTGAATAATGAATAAAACTTTTATTGATTTGACTTCAGCGTGATTTTTTCCATAAATGCACATAATATTAACCGCATCGAAAGGCTCTTAGTGCCTCAAAGAGACGCCGATTTGCGAAAACATCGAAAAACTTCAGTTTTTTCAATTTTTTGGGAAATATAAAAGTGTCACGGATATGCCTGCATTTACTTGACGTTATAGAAAAAAGTGCGCCGAATCGAATGAGCACAAGCGCAGAGCTGTATCTCTTCTGGTTTCGAAGTTATGAGTATTTAAAGTTTGAAAATTTCAAACTCGAATATCTCCGAAACTAGACAAGATACAGAGCTGCGCCTGTGCTCATTGGATTCAGCGTATCAAAATCTACCGGGCAACCTTAATATCGACCCGTTCTGGGAGACTTCGATTTTGAAAATTTTTACAGGGGGGGGCCGACGATTATTTTTTCATTTTAAATAAAGTGCAGTATCGACTGGAAATTTATATAATATATGGTTGAAAATGGCTTGGTCCTATGCAAAAAATCATACTGAATCGAATGAGCCTATCTAGAATTCTGTAGCTATTTTGGTTTTCAAGTTATAGCGTTTTTATTTTCTAACTCCAAAAATGGGTAAAAAGGAGCCAAAAATGGGAAAAGACGGGCCAAAAAAAGGAAAAAACGGGCCAAAAAAAGGAAAAAACGGGCCAAAAAAAGGAAAAAACGGGCCAAAAAAAGGAAAAAACGGGCCAAAAAAAGGAAAAAACGGGCCAAAAAAAGGAAAAAACGGGCCAAAAAAAGGAAAAAACGGGCCACAAAAAGGAAAAAACGGGCCAAAAAAAGGAAAAAACGGGCCAAAAAAAGGAAAAAACGGGCCAAAAAAAGGAAAAAACGGGCCAAAAAAAGGAAAAAACGGGCCAAAAAAAGGAAAAAACGGGCCAAAAAAAGGAAAAAACGGGCCAAAAAAAGGAAAAAACGGGCCAAAAAAAGGAAAAAACGGGCCAAAAAAAGGAAAAAACGGGCCAAAAAAAGGAAAAAACGGGCCAAAAAAAGGAAAAAACGGGCCAAAAAAAGGAAAAAACGGGCCAAAAAAAGGAAAAAACGGGCCAAAAAAAGGAAAAAACGGGCCAAAAAAAGGAAAAAACGGGCCAAAAAAAGGAAAAAACGGGCCAAAAAAAGGAAAAAACGGGCCAAAAAAAGGAAAAAACGGGCCAAAAAAAGGAAAAAACGGGCCAAAAAAAGGAAAAAACGGGCCAAAAAAAGGAAAAAACGGGCCAAAAAAAGGAAAAAACGGGCCAAAAAAAGGAAAAAACGGGCCAAAAAAAGGAAAAAACGGGCCAAAAAAAGGAAAAAACGGGCCAAAAAAAGGAAAAAACGGGCCAAAAAAAGGAAAAAACGGGCCAAAAAAAGGAAAAAACGGGCCAAAAAAAGGAAAAAACGGGCCAAAAAAAGGAAAAAACGGGCCAAAAAAAGGAAAAAACGGGCCAAAAAAAGGAAAAAACGGGCCAAAAAAAGGAAAAAACGGGCCAAAAAAAGGAAAAAACGGGCCAAAAAAAGGAAAAAACGGGCCAAAAAAAGGAAAAAACGGGCCAAAAAAAGGAAAAAACGGGCCAAAAAAAGGAAAAAACGGGCCAAAAAAAGGAAAAAACGGGCCAAAAAAAGGAAAAAACGGGCCAAAAAAAGGAAAAAACGGGCCAAAAAAAGGAAAAAACGGGCCAAAAAAAGGAAAAAACGGGCCAAAAAAAGGAAAAAACGGGCCAAAAAAAGGAAAAAACGGGCCAAAAAAAGGAAAAAACGGGCCAAAAAAAGGAAAAAACGGGCCAAAAAAAGGAAAAAACGGGCCAAAAAAAGGAAAAAACGGGCCAAAAAAAGGAAAAAACGGGCCAAAAAAAGGAAAAAACGGGCCAAAAAAAGGAAAAAACGGGCCAAAAAAAGGAAAAAACGGGCCAAAAAAAGGAAAAAACGGGCCAAAAAAAGGAAAAAACGGGCCAAAAAAAGGAAAAAACGGGCCAAAAAAAGGAAAAAACGGGCCAAAAAAAGGAAAAAACGGGCCAAAAAAAGGAAAAAACGGGCCAAAAAAAGGAAAAAACGGGCCAAAAAAAGGAAAAAACGGGCCAAAAAAAGGAAAAAACGGGCCAAAAAAAGGAAAAAACGGGCCAAAAAAAGGAAAAAACGGGCCAAAAAAAGGAAAAAACGGGCCAAAAAAAGGAAAAAACGGGCCAAAAAAAGGAAAAAACGGGCCAAAAAAAGGAAAAAACGGGCCAAAAAAAGGAAAAAACGGGCCAAAAAAAGGAAAAAACGGGCCAAAAAAAGGAAAAAACGGGCCAAAAAAAGGAAAAAACGGGCCAAAAAAAGGAAAAAACGGGCCAAAAAAAGGAAAAAACGGGCCAAAAAAAGGAAAAAACGGGCCAAAAAAAGGAAAAAACGGGCCAAAAAAAGGAAAAAACGGGCCAAAAAAAGGAAAAAACGGGCCAAAAAAAGGAAAAAACGGGCCAAAAAAAGGAAAAAACGGGCCAAAAAAAGGAAAAAACGGGCCAAAAAAAGGAAAAAACGGGCCAAAAAAAGGAAAAAACGGGCCAAAAAAAGGAAAAAACGGGCCAAAAAAAGGAAAAAACGGGCCAAAAAAAGGAAAAAACGGGCCAAAAAAAGGAAAAAACGGGCCAAAAAAAGGAAAAAACGGGCCAAAAAAAGGAAAAAACGGGCCAAAAAAAGGAAAAAACGGGCCAAAAAAAGGAAAAAACGGCCAAAAAAAAGGAAAAAACGGGCCAAAAAAAGGAAAAAACGGGCCAAAAAAAGGAAAAAACGGGCCAAAAAAAGGAAAAAACGGGCCAAAAAAAGGAAAA